>CM045742.1:28950000-29195000 GCA_024760905.1 Plotosus lineatus
CCCATATTTGTACTTAAACAAACAAACGAAAAAGCTTGGAGGCTCATTATGCAAGATACAGCTCAGACTAAAAGAATATAACATGACGTCCCTGGAAACTAATTATATATATTTATATATATAATTTTGTATATTTATATATTCAAGTATCTGTTTTCAGGCAAAAGCAGGTGAATACTACTGATACAAATTTAAAAATAAATGTTAGTTGAAATTATTGCGTATTTATTCCCTTTGAAATTATATTTGTGCCTTTCTTCAGAACTGTAAAAGAGCATCTCAAAAAAAGTAAATGAACGGGGGGGAAAAAAGTCTATTTTGCATCAACAGGAACGTCACTGTACCAGAGACTGAACAGGTTTTGATTTATCTTTTGTTTCAACATCTTCTTGAAAAGAACACAGAAGATTTAAAAAAAAAAAAAAAAAAAAAAAAACACATCCCACTTATTCCAAGTCCCTTTGCTCCCACTTCCTGCAGTGCAAGGCCAGGGCTATGTGCAGTCCAGGCCTGAGTGTCACCCTTCAGTGTCCTCACGTACAACTCCTTCAACTGAGTGCAGTGAGAACTGAATCGAGGGGGGGCACGGTGCTACTGTTGCACATTTTGATACCAGACACGTCCATACAGAGTGGCACCTCTTCACACATTGCCACAGATGATATGCTCATTTTATCTCTTTGTAAGTCACACTTTCCTTAAAACGGAAAGCTTGATAATTATTTGAAGAACAAAAAAAAAAAAAAAAACATGCTTTTCAAACCTCCTTTCCTTTGAGTCCATTCACAACACTAGCACCATGACACTTTTTGAACTACACATTTGTTGTCCATAAAAAAATAGTGCCTTTATTTACTCAACAAGAACTTTGAAGTAATCCGTGGCAATGTGCAATTTGCAGACACGTTCCTGCTTTTTTTTTTTTTTTTTGTGATTAGAAGGTGCTGGAACAGGAATCTAATTTTTTTTTAGAAAACAATTCCTTACAGTGTGGATGTCCCTTTATAGTAAGCGGTGCAAAGTAACTAATAAGGATAAGGATTAACTGGGAAGATATACTGAAGTTCTGCCTTGGAAGGATGGTGTTGAGTGCTTGTTGTTCATGCTAGCAGTTCTGATGTCCTCCAAAAACAGTTGTCTCCATATATCTCTTTCACTGCATATGCTTCCTTTGCTCCTCTTCATTATTTTAAACATCCACCTGAATTCCAGTCACCCAAACGGTTGCTTTCGATCCTTACTGTAGTCTCGTTTGTCCGTGTTGATGAACGAAACAGCAAGAATAAGGACTGGAAGAATGCAGACATGTATGTGTGAGGGAGGGAGGCAGGATGTAGAGGACCACCAGCGAAATTACGCCAGTTACAAAGCAATGATCCTCTACTCTTTTAACCCTGTGCAAACTAATTTGTCTTCACTTGTGGCTGACGTACTCTTGTGTGGGATGCCATAAGGGAGGGAGTTTGCTGGGAAGTGTGATAAGACGCTTGTGGACATTCGCCTTCTGCTGGCCCCTTTTTTTCTCTGTCTGCGGCCTGAACTTCCTCGATCGCAGGATACCTGGGATGCCTCTCCGTAATCTCTGGGCTGCGTTCTGTTGCCAGAGTCCATATTTATATTTTATATTCACATGCTTCCTGGGGACTTCCTGAAGAGAGAAAATAAAAAATCATGATGATGATGATGATGATGATGATGATTCTTATTATGTGTACACCAACAATTCTACAAAAAGGTTTTTTTTTTGTTTTTTTTTACAAATGAACCATGGCTCCTCAACAAATATAGCTAGAAATCAAAAATCTATTTGAATGCTTCTCTGCAACAATAGACAAAGGGAATCCACGTAGTTAGCATGAGTCAGCTTAGTCTACTATTCTAGCACAAACTTTCAACTCCAAAACAGAACAATCGCATTAATCAAGAGTGCATTCCAGGGTTACAGTAGATGGACCTTTGGTCACTCTGAGTTATTCTGGCTTTAATTGTATCACATCATACTACAGTTTCTCATAAAAAAATATTTTATATGCAGTCAATACTTCAGAGGTAAATAATTCCCCTGAAAAAATAAAACCTTGAGTTGACCTCTATGTCAGATTTTGCATCATTTTCCACTTTGTCAGCTCTTTTCAAAAGAACTTATGGTTATAGCTTCTGCACAAGCACTTTGTTCTAGATGTGGAGTGTGATAAGAACTGAAGTGCTGTTTCCCATAGTGGCTTACATACCTGTTTTAATGCTGGCATCACAGGTATGACTTGAAGGGAAGTGGCTGAAACATCCCTTTCTGACTTGGCTGGCTTGGCACAGTACTGTTCCAAAAGTGCAAGATCGCAACTCCGAAAACAACACTCTTCCACAATGCCACTATTCTGAGACCTTCGGCTATTCGACCTACTTATTGGCCTACCTGTGGACACACACAAAAAAAAATATATATATAAGGATACATGAATTGATTGAATAAAATGGAAGCTTATACCTGATTTAAATGCTGTATAAAGTAATTACTGCTGAAAGGATTAAGCTTAGACCTGTAGATATGGGCCCGCTCAGTGTACCAATCAGAATTACATACAGAGGCTGGAACCATGCAAAGAACTCTGTCTGATCTTCTGCTTGTCCAAGCTAATCTTGTTCGGATGTCTGACAGAGCCATTTGAAATTCCTTTGAGTGAATTCATAAACATGGCAGTTCCTTCCACATGAGCATTGAAGGAAGGTTCAGGCTCCAATCAGGTTGAAGGCCTGAATCTTGTTGTGATAAGTAAATATTACAAAATGTCAACTGTCATTTGACCTTGTGTCATGCTATCTTAACAAACAGAACAAAACAGATCATGTGTGAGCACAAAAAGTGAGGGGGCTAGGATAGGTTGGGAGGGGGGACAACATGAAAGAGAGGGAAGTGACACGTGACAAAGACGGGCGGGAAATCTGATAAGATGTACCCTAGATAATTAGTTTCCTTTGGGCATTCCAAAGGGATAATAGATAGGAATTGATAGTAGGGCAGGGGGGAGCATGATAGAGGGAAAGTGGAAGTGGATGGAGGGGAAAAAAAAACTAAATTGGATAATGATCTATTTGAGCAGTTGGGTTTTTTGTGGGAAAATTGAAATAAAGGTCTTTTTTATCTGTGTGTGGGGGGGTGATGTTTTTTCTTTGAAGTTGACGCATTAATAATGTAGTAATTAGTAATGTTTAGTAATTTTGACTTATTAAACTCGAGGAACTACAGTACATACAATTTTATATATATATATATATATATATATATATATATATATATATATATATATATATATATATACACATAGATACATATACACATAGATACATATACACACACACATACATATATATATATATATATACACACACACACATATATATACATATACATATATATATATATATATATATATATATATATATATATATATATATATATATATATATAGTGTGTGTGTGTGTGTGTGTGTGTGTGTGTGTGTGTGTGTGGTAGTAATAATATCAGTCAATTTATTATTGTGACATCAACACATACTCGAAGGTCTTGCAGAAACTTGTAGTACTACTGGAGAGGTGAAGGGAATGTCACTGGGGTGCTATTACTTTCTGTCCCGGAATGCGCGAGTAAACAGACCTGCCATTGTGCGCCCCTTCACTGTGCGCGTCCCTCTCATCTGCAATCAGAGATATGGAGCAGAGAATGCGCGCAGTCAGCAAGTGCGCGCGCAGCGTCGCCAGCATGACCCCCCTGTTTAACAGCGCGGTTTAATTTTAATGATGACTTCAGTCGGCCAGTTGACATGGTTTAGTTACTGTTTCTAATTTGGTAGGCTTTCAGTCGTGATTTCGAAACGTTTATTCTGATCTCGGTGCTGTAACCCTACGCGCTGTGCTACCTGCAGCACGGTCCAGTCACCAAGACGCGCTTGCGCGCGCCGCCCTCAGACACACCGAGTTATAACTGAAGAAACAAAAGGGCGTGCTGAAGTACTTACTGAAGTAGAAACCTCTGTCCTCGCACACGAACTGCAGCGCATCCACCAGCTCTCCACCGCACAGCGTCTCTGCGGCCGAGATCTCAAACGCGCACAAGGAGAAAACAAGCGCGCACACCAGCATCTGAGTGGACGCACAGAGCTTTTGGCCCTGTGGGGGGAAAATACAAGACGTACAGTCATGAACATGCGCGGAATGATTCCATTTTCACACGGTTTTTAACCAGTAACTTCAGCTTTGCGTCACATACAAATCTTTTAACTCCTTTTGGAAAAGTAGGTCGCAACGCAACTCCGCCTAACCTTGCACCACCTGTCACTGATCAACTGTCAACACAGTTCAATTACCACTTGTTTTATCCCATATAATGGCATAGAAGCACACACACACACACACACACACTATTACAAAAGCACTAATCTACCTCCATGTTGATTAGGCAGATGAATGAAGAACTGCTTGTGTTGGCTGAAAACTTGGTTTTATCTCCCAGGACCTCTCTTGCACAACTCTTCTTAAGTTGCAAACTACTCAATAACTTAAGTTGTCTGTCCATACTCAGCAGCATATAACTGTCTTTGACGTCACCAAACATCGCCCCCTAGCGCTGATCAGATTTTCCGACGCACGATATTTTTGCCAGAAGACGCATTTACAAGACTATTAACAGTGAGAATGCAACACAGTTAATATCAACTGAAAAAAAGGTTATTTATGTCCGTGTAAATTGTTAACATCATTATATCAGCGCATGCTATCAAAAATTATCCTTGTTTTTTTTAATATATATCCACTAAACAGCTGGTTGAGATGCATCAGTAAAGCTGCAGCTGTTTAGTTAGTTCCAACGGGAAAAAAGTTGATCATATACCAACGTTACCTTATTTAAGTCTCTCCTCGAGCAGCTGTGGCAAACACAATGATAACTGAGGTGGTGTTCTTGCTCCATGTCAGTGCTTCAGAAATCAGAAACAAAAATGGGAATTAAAAAAAAAAAAAATCGTCGTATTTGGCAAGACAGAAAAAAACAGGTAGTTTTCCCAGATGATGCTGGAGAGGTGTGTGTGTGTGCTTGTGTGTGTGTGTGTGTGTGCGTGTGTGTGTGTGCGTGTGTGCGTGCGTGCGTGCATGTGTATATGTGACGCTGTCCCCAAATCCAGGCGACAGGCAAAAAGTTCTGAGTGTGAAGTATTTTATAGCAAGGCCCGCCCTCTAGTCCATCTTGCCCCGCCCACCGCATCCCTCTTCAACGACCTTATTGCGCAAACACGACCAGAGGAGTGGAAGCTCGCGGCTGGCGCGCTACTGCGCATGCTGTCATTTCCTCGACTGTCTACCTGTCTTATTGATCCTCGCGTATATAGTGCCTGTTATATGCTGCTAATTCACTTAAGGCCTAAGTGCAGCGCTGAGAGGGGATATTGGAGAATTAGCAGGATCTGAACTGAACTCGAATTGGTGTGATTGAATTACGTTATACCTGGAAATGTCATCCATCAGCAGGCAAAGTAATTACAGCCATTACCCGACGCGGCCGGTTGGTGGAAATGGTGAAGTCTGAAATAATAGCTGGCCTCTCAATGCTGCATATTTCCTGTGAATGCTAGATGCATCAAATTCACACTCACTGTGGGAGTCAGAGTTCAGGCTGAAGTCTACACTACATTACACGAAGGCTTTTTAGACTGTGCCACGCTTTTGATGTTTATTATGGTGCCTCAGAGATACTTCCCACCATAAATATTTACATAATTCGAGAAAGGTTTTTATTATTTTGTTACTCGTTTTTTCTGGGTACCTACTAAACTCCTGTATCGTTTATTAGCATGTCTATACATTAGATTTAGATCCAAGATCATAATAATAATAATAATAATAATAACAATAATAATAATAATAATGACAATAATAATAATAATAATAATAATAATAATAATAATAATAATACTAACAATGACAATAATAATAATAATAACAACAACAACAATAATAATAATAATAATAATAATAATAATAAGTAGAAGAAGAATATGAAGAAGGAAAAGAAAAATAAGCGTTATTATTATTATTCATCATCATCTGTAACCGCTTCATCCGAGTTAGGGTCGCGGGGAGGCTGGTGCCCATCCCAGCCAACTCAGGGCGAGGGCAGAGTACACCCTGGACAGCTCGCCAGGCCATCGCAGGATGGAAACACGCTGACGACTTTGCAGCTACTCTTGTCGAAAGTCAGCAATGGTTCTTTTACATGCCTCACACCATAGACAGTGAGAGACATGGCCGGCCTTTGATAACCCAGTTAGCTGCACTGGGGGGGACAGTGACAACCTTGTGGAGAGTGGGACTCGAACCCCCAACCTTTGGATCAGCGATCCGGCGCCTTATACCACTAGACCACCACTGCCCCTATTATTATTATTATTATTATTATTATTATTATTATTATTATTATTATTATTATTATTATTATTATTATTATTATTATTATTATTATTATTATTATTATTATTATTATTATTATTATTATTGCAGAATTCAGGTTCCAGTTTACCCATCTCCTTTTAATATGTAACAAAGAAAGAAAACCCAATCCAGGTAAATACATGGATTAAAACTAGGGTAAAGAACTATAGAACTGTATACACAGACATGCAGACATGTGGCTTTTAACAACTGTTAATGGTAGGCGCCTGCTGAATATTGATCACTAAAGTGATTCACATCTTTGGTGCATAATTTCTCCTGGCTTTTTGCATATCATTTTTGGACCATGTGGTAAGCCAGAGATTTAAATGCATACATACACAGATGCACATATAAACACACACACACGTGGGGAGTGTGTGTGTGTGTGTGTGTGTGTGTGTGTGTTACAGTTAGCAGACTGATTTGTGTGGTCTGCTTTATCATATTTGACCCTCAAACTCTAGCTGGCCTGTTTAAAATCACAGTCTTTAAACTTGAAATCCTTTAATTTAATAGGTGATGGTAGTGTTTTATTAATAAGACCAGCATTTAATGAGTTAAACTTATTCATCCCAGTCTGTGTGCTGAGTGAAGACATTAATTCATACATGCATTCATTTTCTAAGCCACTTTTTTCTAATTACGGTTGCGTTGAGGCTGGTGCCCATCGCAGCCAACTTAGGGTGAGGGCATACACCCTGGCCATGCCATCTCAGGGCCAACACTCACACCACCATTTACACTCACTCGCCCACCTAGGGGTGGTTTGGAACCGCCAATCAGCCTACTGTGCATGTTTTTGGACTGATGGAGAAAACTAGACTACCCGGAGGAAACCCATGTAAACATGAGGAGATTATACAAACTCCACACAGAAATGCCTGAGCTGGGAATCGAACCCAGAATCTTCTTGCTGTGAGGCGGACATGCTAACTACTAAGCTACCTTGTCTGATTGAAAACATTTCCAGTTTTTTTTCTTCTTGAAGCTATTTCTGAACTTTATTTGCTATGTGTGATCACACAATGCCTATTTAGCTGTTCTTGACATGCCATCCATCCATTTCCCTAGTTCTGCATAATATAAATTAGATCACTGAATTTTTTTTTTTTTTTTGGTTATTTTGTTATACAGTAGCTATAACTCAAATTTTGAAAGATGTCCAAAGAGCATAAGAAGGAGAAGAGCATCCCTACTGGAGCTCAAGCACATTGCTACACCTGAAGAGTAGTTCTTCTGTCATAAATTTTCAATGAGCTGAGTTACTGGAAGCCCCATTAAGAGGGCATTAACCCTCTAATCATTGCTCTCATATCATCTATCAGTTGCGTTAAACAGGAAGTCCTGTAGGTCTGAAGTATAATATCATAAATCATTCACTGGCCCTTTCATTGAGCTGCACTATCATTCATTTTAGCCACATTGATCTCCCTGCTAGCTTTGAGAGACAATGAAAGACACCACACATCCCACATCTTCTCCTGATTGTAGAGAAAATGCAGGAATTTGTTGGGAAAAGGTGTAAATTTCAGATGGCAAAAGAATGATGAACCAATAATGATGCAAATATTCATCCAAATATTCATTTTATGAACCACTTAATCCAAGTTAAGGTCACAGAGGCCCATTACAGCTGAGTCTGGGCAAGTGCAGGGGTCCCTGGACAGTTCACCAGGCCATCACAGGGTCGACACTCAACCGACCATTCATACTCACACCTAGTGGTTTATATGGAACAGCCAGTTAACCTACTGTGCATGATTTTGGACTGTGGGAGGAAACCAGGGTACCCAAAGAAAACCCACAAAAACACAGGGAGAACATGCAAACTCCACACAGGAACACTCAAGCTGAGAATTGAACCCAGGACCTTCTTGCTGTGAGGCGGAAGTGCTACCACTACGTCACCGTGCCGCTAAGTTATGATTAACCCATGTCATTATACACTGCTCTGGATCTCTTGGTAGAACAACGGTCTTGTTCCCTCTAGTTGAAATTAGAGGTAATTCGTCCAATGTATTTTAGAAAAATATTATTATGATGCCATCTAGTGGCTACAGCGTGTCGAAACACCATAGTGCAATGGGGAAAGTAAATAAAATATAGTACAGTAAATGAAATCTTTTCGGCCCAAAGTCATTATTAACCTGCTCATGAAAAATATCTGTACAAAATGCACTTGCTTAAGCAGTGGTGTAGTGGTTCCATCTCACAGTGAGAAGGTCATGGGTTTGAGCCCCGTTCCTGCCGAATGTGGAGTTTGCATGTTCTCATATTTGTGTGGATTTCCTCTGGGTGCTCCAGTTTTCTTACACAGTCCACAGACATGCACATTAGGCTAATTGGGAACTTGTAATTGCTCCTTGGTGTGTGTGTGTGTGTGTGTGTTCTTGTGATGTTGCTTGACCTGTGATGTTCTTGGCCTCAAGTTGGCAGGGATGGGCTCCCACACCAAAAAATTAAAGTGGTTTGGAAAATATAAAGAAAAACATAAAAGAGGAAATGGTGGTGCCATGATTACTAAAAAAACAAGGGCTCTTGGTTTAACCCAGTTAACCAACTGGGGCTTTTGTGTAGAATATGCATTCTCCCCATACCTTCCTGGGTTCATTCTATATGTTCTGGTTTCTTCTCATGGTCCAAAGCCATGTCAACTGTCTAATCCATATTGTCCATAGGTATGAATGTGAGTGAAAATAGTTGTTTATCTCAGTGTTAGTCCTGCTATAAATTAATGACTGGTCTCTTTGGGTGCTCCAGATTACTGACACACTCCACAGACATGCAGAGTCAGGCAGAACTCTTTCCTGAACTCAGATGGGATTGGCCCCAGTTCACTGGGACCCTGATAGATAATCAATGTTAATAATGGATAGATGGATAATGAATAGATGGAAAATAAAATTTTAAAAATGAAGAACATTAAAAAACCAGAGAATACGTCACAGCGGATTTTTAGAGTTTGTAACAATGATATTTCTAACTGCGATTCAAGAAAATCTGCTTTGATTACAAGGGCTTAAGTATATGCTACATCTGAATGGTACACTTCGCTGATTGGTCCCCTATTCTGGGATTTTAAAATGTTATTTCATATGGATAACACCCCAGTGCGGCTAACTGGGTTATCAAAGGCGGGCCATGTCCCTCACTGTCTATGGTGTGAGGCATGTAAAAGAACCATTGCTGACTTTCGTAAAGAATAGCTTCAAAGCCGTCATCGTGTTTCTGTCCCTTGCTAAAAAGGGTTGTGACAGGAAGGGCATCCGACGTAAAAACCTCTGCCAAATCAAACGTGCAAATCAGATGATTCGCTGTGGCGACTCCCGAGTAAAAGGGAAAAGGCCGAAAGGAAGACAGACAGACATTTCATATGGATAACGCTTGAATCAAAAATAACATTTAGTGGTCTCATGGAACATATGCCATCATCATCTTACTTTTAAATTAAAAAATAAGTATAGAGTGTAATTTAAGATTGATGTGTGTGTGTGTGTGTGTGTGTGTGTGTGTGTGTGCAGTACATACCAAAACACTTTTACAAAGCATAGTTTTAATTTTTTTTTGCATGAAGTATGTACTAAAGTGAATGAAAATATGAAAAAGATGCATTTGTATTACTGTATGTGATGTAATAAGCGCCTCGGGCTTCAAAAATTTGAGGTAGGTGGGCGCTTATGTTACCAGTAGAGTGGAAAGTTAAGTGCTTATTACCATCGAGGTGGAAAACATGAATAACAACAGAACAATAAAAGAGTTTTACTGGTATTTGTGTTATTCATTTTGTAGTATCAACAAAACTGCTTACATGAAAGCTGAAAATAAATAGAAAACAGCATAATTTATTTATTTTTTTTAAAATGACCCTTACTTTTCCCTCCCGGTAAATGTCCCAAATCGTCAACAATGGCTGCAGCCATTTTCCCGGAAGTAAAATCGAGCCAATCAACACAATGTCAACTTTAGCACATGCCACGTTGAACCAATCAACACAAACATAAACAAAAGCACATGTCCGTCCTTAAATTTATGAAGTTAGTGAGCAGGAGAATCGGGTGAAAAATCCTCGTCATCACTTTCTGATAGTCCATATCTGGCTCATTGCTCCATTCATTCAGAGCATCCACTTCAAGTCGCATGTTTTCAGTCAGCTGGAGCTTTGCCTGGTGTGGGTTCTTCAAACCCTTCAAAGGGATCGCTGTCATCATCAGACTCCTTGAACAATGAGTGATCTTTTTTATTTCGTTTCATGAATGACCTAAGCCAGCCACAACTTGCTTTGAATGATTGGTTGACTTCCTACTTCTGCAATCATAGGGCTTCCTGTTGAAGAGCCTTGTCGGTCACTCTTGTCGCTTGTTTCCTGCGCGCTTCAAGCCATGAAATAAGTTCTTGTTCAATATGCATATAAACAACCTTTCTTCCTCCACCAGCCTTTCGTTTTTGTTTTAGTTTGTCTACCATTTCACATAAATATTGCTCTTCTTTTTGCCATTCCCGTACACATTTCCGATCAACATTAAATTGTTTTGATACTGCAGAATTTGTTGACTTCTTATTTTCTTTTCGGCTTTTTCCCTTCTCAGGAGTTGCCACAGCGATTCGCACATTTGATTTGGCATAGGTTTTTACGTCGGATGCCCTTTCTGTCACAACCCTTTAGCAAGGGACAGAAACACGCTGACGGCTTTGCAGCTACTCTTTACAAAAGTCAGCAATGGTTCTTTTACATGCCTCTCACCATAGACAGTGAGAGACATAGCCCACCTTTGATAACCCAGTTAGCTGCACTGGGGGGGGGGGGGGGGGGGCAGTGACAACCCTGTGGGGACTTGAACCCCGAACCCTCGGATCAGCGATCCTGCACCCTATCCACTAGACCGCCACTGCCCCATACTGCAGAATTTGTTGTATTCTTTGTGAATTCTATCACTTTCAGCTTGAATGAGATATCATACGCTTTTATACGTTGCCCCTTGTGCGACGATGTTGCATCCATTATAACATCTGATCTTCATTTAGGATTGAAAAAAGAGATCAAGCAGAACCACGTAGAAGGATTCCACATTTGGTAGTTACGTCATGTACACACGGGTTACTGTTGGGCCAAAACATCACTTCCTTTAAGAATGGCGACAACTTTTACATGTGATCGTTCTATTCAAGGACTTCATAATCGTGATGTCTGGCAACCCTTCCTGAATGAACAGATAACAACATATCACCAGCTGTCTAATCCTCACAATAGTTTTGCTGTAGCAGTTTCTAATGGTTTATCGGTTGTTGGACATTTACCAAGAGAACACAGCAAAATATTTTCCTGCTTTTTAAAGCATGGCGGAACAATCAAATGAGTTGTTATTGATGAACATTATAGACATTCCCTAGTGACAGGGTTTTTTTTTTTTTTTTTTGATTGATTGATTGATTTGACATTCACAAATAATACTCATACATATAGTGCAATATATCAGTCAATAATAATTTATACCATACAATAGTTTATAATTTTGGCTTTCTTAGAATCTTCTTCTTCTTCTTTTCCTTTTGGCTGTTCCCTTCAGGGGTTGCCACAGCAAATTATCTGCCTCCATCTCACCCTATCCTCTGCATCTTCTACTCTTACTCCAACGACCTTCATGTTCTTGGAATAAAAAGCAAAAATTATTTGTACAAAAACAAAGTGAACTGATAAATTTGCATTACTGATGTAAAATGAGGTATTCAAGTATAGAGAACCAAAATAATGTATAAAGTATATAAAAATAAAATAACAAGACTAGATAAGAACAAGTATAGATTATATAAAATAAAGAGCAATGAGTTATACAAATGTAGAATAACAAATACAATAAATAAAATAAAATAAATAAAAATACCCTGGATAAGTGTAGTTGAAATCAAGGATTTGACCATAAAGTTTGATGAAACTTATTTTCAATGGGGTCCTTACAATTATACAAAAAAGTTACATTGAAAAAGTGCTTATTTAATAAGGGGATCTTGAAATACCCTGCAAAATCACTTTTACAGGCAGTGAACGCCTCATTTTTACGGTTACAGAGACTCATCCTATAAAATTGGTAAGTTTAATCTACAATTTTGCTTCCAGTACACATGGATGGGCGCTTATTAAACGTCAGATAAAAAAAAAAAAAGGGGGGGGGGTTCCACTTATTGGATCAGGGTGCTTATTGTCACATACGACATTGTTTTTTTTTACTTCATAGCACTTAGCTTGCCTCATCTAACCTGATCTGTTATGGTTAAAATATAAGAATTTATACAATAATGGGTGCATTTATAATTTTATTTTCTTTATTTCTTATAGTACAGTATACACTACAACTCTTAAAGTGAGTTAAAGAAAGCCATTACACATCTTTGCTCCTGCTCACACATGGACTCAGAGCTAATCATCCTGGATTTAAACAAATCTAAGAAATAAATCATGAAAATATTGTTTTAGTGTGCTTTTTGCTTGGGGCAGTGGTGGTCTAGTGGTATAGGGCGCTGGATCGCTGATCCAAAGGTTTGATTATGTTTGGATGTACTGTATTCATGGAAGTGTATCTTATATAGCATATAGTGATTGTGTGCTTCAGGTGATTAGTTAGTGATATCACTTTGCCTTGCGTGAAAAAATGCTTAATTTTTATAAAGATAGTTTGAATTACCACCTTCTGTGTATGATAAAACTAAATAAATAAGTAGTAGCTCACCAAGCAACATAATTTTCACTACCAACCTCAAGCCTTAATGTATAATTAGGAATAACGCTTCTCAAGTTCAATTAATATTATGACATCACAAAGATGTAAATATGTTGCACAGACATTGCTGATGTCGATCAGCTGATTTCAATGTCAAATGATCATATTGAAAACACCCATGGCAATGTATCAAATATTTTTCATGGGTCTGGTTTGTAATTCACTCAGTAAATGAGTAAGGGAGAGAGAGAGAGAGAGAGAGAGAGAGAGAGAGAGAGAGAGAGAATTCCTCTGAACAGATGATTTGTGAAAGTGTGTCAGGCAAAATGAAGTAAACTTCCTTTGTGTGTATCCACACATTAGGTGTAAATGAAGTAAAGGGGAATGGCAAAGTACACATATTTCTGTGATTTAATTCTGCTGTATTTCTTCACTGATGCTATAAAAAGTAAAAGGAATCACAGCAGGTTCATTTCACTTTACCCATAACATCCGAGGATGTAGTTGGGGTGCCTTCATGGCAAGACTTGGGCTGATTTGACCTGGCGGAGCCCATCCCTCTCCAGGTCATAGAAACACGCTGACGGCTTTGCGGCCTACTCTTTATGAAAGTCAGCAATGGTTCTTTTCCATGAACCTCACACCATAGACAATGAGAGACATGGCCTGCCTTTGATAACCCAGTTAGCTGCACTGGGGGGACAGTGACAACCTTGTGGGGACTCGAACCCCCAAACCTTAGGATCAGCGATCCTGCGCCCTAACCACTAGACCACCACTGCCCCCACAGCAGGTTAGTTCCATAAAATTCCACCTAAATAAAAACACAATATGTCATATTTTTATATTAATTTTTGAGATTTGTTTAGTGCATCTGGTGCTAATTTGTTTTTGTTTTTTTTTGTCCCTATGTAAAATTGTTAGTTGTGATTCACACAGTCATGACAACAGTACACGGTCAGCCAGTATACTGTCGTGCCATTTATTCAAGACTTCAACTGGGGCGAATGGTCATGTTTTGCCTATCACAGGGCAACACAACACACACACACACATAGGAGTGATTTGGAACAGTCAGTGCTTTCTTTGCAGATTTTGAAACCCCACACAGAAACGCCTGAGCTGTGAATGGAACCCAGGCCATCTTGCTATGGGATGTACATGCTAATCACTGCACCACCTTGCTTCCTCTTAGGAAGATTATTCATTCATTCATTTTCTGAACCGTTTAGTCTTAATAAGGGTCGTGGGGAGACTTGCATCTCAGCTGACTTTGGGCGAGGGCATTGTACACCTTGGACAGCTCACCAGGCCATCACAGGGCCAACACTCACACATTCCATTTATACTTTCCACTCATGCCTAGGGGTGATTTTGAACAGCCAATTAAACTACTGTGCTTGTTTTTGGGCTGTGGGAGGAAACTAGAGTGTCCAGAGGAAACCCATGCAAGCACTGGGAGAACATGCAAACTCCACACAGAAACACCCGAGCTGGGAATCGAACCCAGGACCTACTTGCTGTGAGGGAGACAAGCTAACCACTACACCACTGTGCTGCCTGAGGAAGATATTATTTATAAAGCTTAATTTATTCTTTTTTTTCTTCCACTAATAGTAATATCACACACTGACTGCTAAAATCTCATCTGGCATGATGTGAAGTGCAATAAAATTCAATAAATAAGTCTCAATGAATACTACTACTACTACTACTACTACTATTAATAATAATAATAATAATAATAATAATAATAATTTAAAAAATAATCTCAGATTTTTCCGAGCATGACAAAAATGTGTATTACATGAATTTATGTAGAACATATATATTTGAATAGAATAGAACAAAAATACTCCTGTGGTCAGCCATGTGAAAGAGTTTTATTTTATATCTGGTTGATGTTTGCTGTTGTTGAATTAGCAGCACTTAACTGCCTCAATGGCAAATGGAGCAGAAATGCTGTTTGATATCAGCCACAGCAAAAAGCAACTCTACATGCAAGTAATACTTCAAGCATCACCTCTGCAGCATTAACATATATATTTATTGGTTTTGTCAGTTATTTCTAGATAAATTCATAATTTGGATAAAACCACACACTGTACTGTGAATCAAAATATTTTCAACAATTAAAAGTGAGTGTATTTTTTACATGTATACAGATCCCATGTACTTTCATTATGCTTTAATATATTAATACTGTATGTCATATGAGAGTCGCAAAGTGATTCACTAAGGTCTTTGGAAACAAATTCTATCATCAGGTCATTTTGCTGCCATTCAGCTTTTTAAAATCAATTTAGCAGAAAAACTACACACAGTATAAAGAAACCGCAAAAAAAATGTGTGGATGAGTGCAGAAGGTGAATCGGTCAGCTCAGGATAGTATATTCAAGGCATCCGTAAGGAGCTTCAATTCATCTTTAACTAACTCCAGTCCTCCTCTGATCTTCAAAGGGTTGTCAAGAACTTCTATGCTGTTTGTGTATGGATCAAACCTCACTGAAAACGGCCTCTTGATTCCCATCGAATATAATCTGTTATTAAAAATATGCAAATATGTTTAGAATGGGTCATATTATTTGTTGATGAAATGTCACTGAATTATCCCCTAACATAACTTTACTGATGTTTATACTATTCTTAAACATTACAATCCAAATTATTATTATTATTATTATTTTTTTACCTCAATTTATCTTTAGCATCAGAAAAGCTTTCAGACACAAAATAGACGGACTGGTATGTCTGATCTTGGTATGGCTGCACAGCTACAGTGTCTGGGTCAAATTCTCGCCTTTCTGTCTCATCTGAAAGAGCATGCTGGTGAGAAATAAAAACAAAGATGTAGGAGAATGCATTTAATAAAGAATAAAACACAATACAGTTCAGGTCAGTTCATTTTTTGTAACCGCTTAATCCTTATTAGGGTTGTGGGGAGGCTGGCACCCATCCCAGCCAACTCTGGGCAAGGGCAGAGTACACCCTGGACAGCGCATGTGAATTTGATAATGTGAGTATGGACTTTCATTATAACATCTACAAGCAACTTTCTTACCATCAAGTCTCTTGTAAGGTTTTGACCAATTACATTTAAAAACGCAAAAGAGCTGTAGTATAATGGTGCAAAATAAAACGCGGGCTTCAACTAGACTGTAAGCAAAGGGAAACTTACCACGAGCTCACCATATGAGGAAAGGAGGCCTGCTCCATAAGCTTTCACTGTGCCTCCCTGCCTACAGAGACCAAATTCCACTGTGAACCAATAAAGCTGTAAATATATACATACACAAGCACACACATCAACAAAAACATTATCTGATGTCAGAGCTTGGGTTATACAATATAGATCAATTTGCCATGTGTGCGTGAGCACTCATCAGAAATGAGTACATCAGAGGGACAGCCCATGTAAGATGTTTTGGAGACAAAGTCAGAGAGGCTAGATTGAGATGGTTTGGACATGTTCAGAGGAGGGATAGTGAGTATATTGGCAGTAGGATGCTGAGGTTGGAACTACCAGGCAGAAGGCCTAGAGGAAGACCAAAGAAGAGATTTATGGATGTAGTGAAGGAAGGCATGAAGGTTGTTGGAGTCAGAGAAGAAGATGCAGAGGACAGGGTGAGATGGAGGCGGATGATTTGCTATGGCGACCCCTGAAGGGAGCAGCGAAAAAGGAAAAGAAGAAGAAGCCATGTGTGCGTGAGTATGTGTATGTATACAGTGTATATATACACACATACACAGAGAGAGAGAGAGAGAGAGAGAGAGAGAGAGAGAGAGAGAGAGAGAGAGAGAGATTTATTATGCTGTATTATGAGGAATTAAGCACTTACTGTTGACAGTTTTTCTATGTCGTCCTCTGAGGCACCAAGTGAAGCAAGGCCAATGTTCTGCAAATATAGACATATCGCATCCAAACCAGCACTTACATGACAGAGGACAAGGACCTTGTGTATATGTTTCTGAATAACTTTAAATTTGATCAATTTTTAATGTCCTAAATAAAACATCATCTTTTTGGCCTAATGTAATACTTAACATTACTGTGTAGTCCTAATCTTGAAGTGTGATGTGTTGACTAACTCCCTACAACTACATTTCTAACTAATTCTGGCTGCAAGGTTCATGAGATCATTTTTGTTGTTGTTGTTGTTTTTGTTTTTACACATTGCAAGTTCATTTTCTGTAACCGCTTAATCCTAATTAGGTCATGGGGAGGCTGACGCCTATCCCAGCCAACTCCAGGTGAGGACAGAGTCAGCTCGCCAGGCCATCACAGGGCGGAAACACACTGACAGCTTTGCAGCTCCTCTTGTCGAAAGTCAGCAATGGTTCTTTTACAGCCTCACACCATAAACAGTGAGAGCAATGGCTGGCCTTTGATAACCCAGTTACTGCACTGGGGGGGGGACTTGAACCCCGAACCTTAGGACCAGTGATCCAGCACCTTTACCACCGGGCCACCACTGCCTACATTTCAAGTTCTGAATAAGTAAATCCGTATACTAATCATATTTACAACAAAACGATGTTGACAAGGAAAAGGTCGTTGCTTCTATAATGTACGTTTAAACAGGATTTAAACTTTTTTGCATGCAGATATAAAGCAACAATAAATATGGTCATAAATAAATACAAATTAAGGGCATTCATGTGCTACGAAATTGCTTTACAAATCACTGTGGAAGAAAAAATAATGAAATGTTATGTACATGAACAACTACAGAAACAGATATATAGACACAACAACATTTCATAATGTACTTACCTGGGAAAACTGAGCAAATGTTTTATCAGCCAGCATAGGAACATGGCCCAGGAGTTCATGTACACAGTCCCTATGAACAAAAAAATGCCCCTTATCACGCGGTCCAACTCAATTTGAACTATCGATGTCATGTTTTTTGTTTTATTGGTGTAATTTAAATAGAAAAAAAGTTTAAGACCTGATGTGGAGTAAATATGAAGATGCTGTTGTTTCTTACGGTTCAGGGGAGTGCATAGGGGCAGAGGCATGGCGAATATACTGCGTGCACTGGAACACTCGAAATGCCAGACTGGCCAGAAAGTCTCGGGCTGATAGGAGACCTGCCACGGGCCTCAGCTGGAACCCTGTATGCTCTGGTAACACAGAGAAAATATCAGGGCATAAAGAGTTTTTTTTTATTATTAATCTACAGTGGAAAAATAAACCACAACGAAGAGCTGGTTTTGAAATGTATATTAAAAATCAATTTACAGACATATTGTAACCAAGATGTCAACAGAACTGAACTTTCTCGTGCTCAAAAAACATCCGAGTGGAAATAACAATATATATATATATATATATATATATATATATATATATATCTTCTTCTTTTCCTTTCAGCAGTTACCTTCAGGGGTTGCCACAGCGAATCATCCGCCTCCTTCTCACCATATCCTCTGCATCTTCTTCTCTTACACCAACAACCTTCATCTCCTCCTTCACCACATCCATGAATCGTCTCTTTGGTCTTCCTCTAGACCAGGGGTTGGCAACCTTTGCCATTCAAAGAGCCATTTGGACCCGTTTTCCACATTAAAGAAAACACTGGGAGCCACAAATGCTTTTTTGACATTTTAAATCAAATCACACTGCATATAATGTTTTTCCCCCTTTTTCCTTCATGTTAATATAAAATAACAATATGTTACATTGATTTAAACGACTGCAGAGACCATTAAATTACAATTCTGCTTGCAACAAAAACATTTACATTAAAAAAAAAAATCGCCAGCCTCCCCGCGACCCGAATTAGAATTAAGCGGTTCAGAAAATGAATGAATGTGTTCGAATGCTTCTTGTGTTTTTATAAAGAAAAAGAATATCCATCCCACGAAGCGCGGGACGGGCTGCAGCCAGATGTGTAACGGGTTGGGTTGCCAACCTCACCAATCACGTCCTTCGTGGGATCTTCTTTTCTTTATTCGTTATATTAATGTTGTTTTGTCATAGTTTTAATTTACAAAAATGATAACACAGAAAAGTATTTGAAGACTTATTTTAAGAAGGAGCCTGCTCAACATTCTTTTAAATAATATTAATGCTTAATGCTGCACTGACCGACCCATTCTCAGAGTGGAGACTGAACCACACCCAGTCTTTTATTTTGTCACTATGAGGACAGTTATTTAATCTGGAGATTGCTGTGTATAAACAAATCTCATCCACATCTCTTCCTTCAGCTGTGATTTCTGTTCCTGAATTACAAACCCCGGTGGCAGAAAAAAATCTCTCTCTCACCGCGCTGCTGCTTGCCATGAGCTCTTTTAGGGCTCTTTTATATTTATTTGGTGTGGGCGGGGTGATTTTGTGTGTGTGTTCTTGTGTTCTTGTGGACACACACAAAATCACCCCGCCCACACCAAATAAATATCCGCCCACATCTGTGACTCTTAATGTTCATCTATGTAATTTTCAACCCGAAAGAGCATTGGAAGGGTACCCAGATCATTCAGGTGAAAAAAAAACCTAGATTGGACATCCCTGTTTCAATTCTGAAGTGGGGCCATCTTGGTGGGATCACATTACTGTTTAAGACTTAAAGCAAGGTGGCTCACGAAGATGGCTCCAATTCAGAATTGAAATAGTAATGTCCACTCTAGGTTTTTTTTCTTTTCTTTTGATGATCAGTGATTGGTGGGAACAGGTGGAAGGTGTGGCTATTGACTGGCTGAAGTGAAAACCTGCACCCACACCGGCCCTTTGCTGTATGAGTAACTCAGCACTTTGTGGTGCACCAGTCAGCCACCGTAAAGCACAACTTTATTTTGAAAAGCCATGGAGCCGCACCAGAAAGGTGAAAGAGCCGCACACGGCTCCGGAGCCGCGGGTTGCCGACCCCTGCTCTAGACCTTCTGCCTGGTAGTTCCAAACTCAGCATCTTACGACCAATAGATTCACTATCCCTCCTCCGTACATGTCCAAACCATCTCAATCTAGCCTCTCTGACGTTGTCTCCAAAACCTCTAACATGTGCTGTCCCTCTGATGTACTCATTCCTGATCCTATCCATCCTCGTTACTCCCAAAGTGAACCTCAACATTTCCATCTCTGCTACCTCCAGCTCGTCCTCCTGTCTTTTCCTCAGCAGTACTGTTTCTAAACTATACAACATCGCTGGCCTCAACTCAACACCGTCTTGTACACTTCACTTTTCCTTTCATACATATATATATATATATATATATATATATATATATATATATATGAAATATATATATATATATATATATGAAATATATATATATATATATATGAAATATATATATATATATATATATATATATATATATATATATATATGTATATATTTTTATATGTATATATATATTTCATATATGTATATATTTTTTATATATACGTAAAAATATTATATGTTATGTTATGTCTTGAATGCTATATTTCTTATTATAATTTAACCTGCACTGTTATTATGGAATTGCATTACTCATGGGGTGGTACAAGTAGGGAAAATTACATAAACTTATAGCTACATACATTTATAGCTTTGTACCGAGATATTTCATAGCTACAAATGGTGAAAATCTGCTCACCTTTCAAAAAGCCTGAGATATCCTCGAGTTGAGGGATGCTATTAGGGCTGTAACCACAGTGTCTCTCCAGCAGCCTAAAAGCCTCTAAATACTCATTACATGCATGGGTGGTGTACAGATCTCTAAGAGTAGTGTAGACCTCTCGCCTGTAAACACACATACACACACACACACACACACACACACACACACACAAACACACACACAAAAATTCTAACGTTCATCATAATCCAAAAACATTTGGCTTCACGGGTGTCTTTTGTCTTCCCACAGGTGTGAAGCAGTCAATAATCAAATTTTCATCGCAAATTTAAAAAGACAGAAACAGAAATCATTCTAACATAACACATGGCCTCGCAAGCTGACCTGATTCGTACCATGTAAACCAATTCTCTTTAGGTTGTGCAGCCTGTTTTGACAGTGATTAAGTTAGCACAGAATGCTGCTATGAAGTAAAATCAAAATATATCAAATCAATGTACCTAGAAACAGAGAAATGGAGAAACAATATGTGTGCATATTTGAAGGTATAGTAGTGGCTAATAAAAATGTTTTTCTCTCGCTCTTTCTCTCTCTTACCAAGTTTCAGTTTCCTCTTGTGTGTACTCCACTCGAGGGATTGTTTGCCCACTAAGAAGAGAAAAAATATAAATGATGTAAAGAAATTAAATTCATTTACAAAAAAGGTTAAAGTATGACAGTAGCTGTGGTCTGGGGTTGATTTACTGTCTATAACTGAAAGCAAGATCCCCAATCTGTTTTCGCCGTTTTCTATACAAAGGGTCTGTGAATCCCTACAGGAAGAAAGAAATGTGACTTAAAAGTGTTTTAGAGTGCAAAGAGCGTATTCATCAGCATAACAACAGTAAATATACTTACAGGATGATCCTGATCTAAATCTGGATCAAATTTAGTCACCAGGTGATGGCATATATCCAGTTCTGCTATTTTCTTTGGGAACCAGTGAACTTCAGACGATAAAAGAAACCAATATGTCAGAAATTATTATGAGCTTTTTGTTTGTAGCCTTAAAAGTATAAAATCAAAATGTAGTCTATCGTAGTATACAAACGCAAAGAGCTTACATTTCACTTCTTTACTGGTTCTTACGTCATCTGCGATCCTTTTTAAGGAACTGACAAGTGTATTTACATCTGTTAGATGAACTTCACAGCGCACAAAATATTCCAGGTCCTGCAGACCATCTTTAGGTTTACTGCTCTGTCTGGTCTCCAGATGGTGCATCTTGGCTTCGAATGTCTGTGAATAATACAGGAAGCATTTATTTCCTTAAAGAGCACAAATAACCAAAATCAACATCAGTATGATTTTACATGAAAAGCTAATTATATGCATGTGTATTTTTGAGGCTAATAGCAGGTCATATCATTATAAAATTATAGATTTTGTATCTGAGCATGGGTAATTTTATGAAATTAAAAGTCTATTACAGTTAGATAAATCAATTAAGTTTTCTCATTTTATTTATTCTTATTTATTGTCAATAAGATTACTTTATTTTATATATATATATATATATATATATATATATATATATATATATATATATATAAATAATGCAGCCTCTCTTGTACCCTTGTATTGCATCTCTATTGTTTATTTTATAGTAAACAGGAACAATAACAACTGTACCTTGTTAAAATCTGAATTAATTCATCATCCATACACTGTTCATTGTTCATTTTCTGAACTGCTTAATCCTAATTAGGTCACGGGGAGGCTGGTGCCCATCCCAGCCGACTCCGGGTAAGAGCAGAGTCCACTCTGTACATCTCGCCAGGCCATCACAGGGCGGAAACATATTCTTGTCGAAGGTCAGCAATGGTTCTTTTACCATAGACAGCGAGAGACCTGGCCGGCCTTTGTTAGTTAGCTGCACTGGAGAGGACAGTGACAACATGTGGAGAGTGGCGCTTGAACCCCCAGCCTTAGGATCAGTGATCAAGCACCTATACCACCAGGCCACCACTGCCCCATCACCCATACACATTGACTCAATCAATATTTCATACACAAGTCAGCAAAATGTGTTTTTTTTTTCCTATTTCTTTTATTTTGTTAGTTACTCTACAAGCCCTGCGATGGCCTGGCAAGCTTTAGCCTATAGGGCATTTCTGTTGCTGATCAGTCAAAAGCAACAGGAATAACAAGGTAATGTATTTCAACTCTGGAAATAGATTTTATTTAGACCTATTCTACACATTCAGTAATGTACAGAAAAAGAAGATGATGATGAATCAGGTTTTGCTTGTAGTTTATTCCTTGGGTTATTATGACTTGAGCAGAAACAAACAGAAGTGAGAAAAGTGAAGACTGGAGAGCTTTACATACCTCGAAGACCTTGAGAGTGCGAGAGAGAGACGGACTTTTGGAGCCTCTGAGAGTGAAGAAGAGGTTGAGTAGTGCTTTTCCATCCTCCTCCTCAAATACAATGTGCTCGGTAGCATCTGTTGCTTCCGCTGCTGCTGCCGCTTCCGCCGCTTCTCTCTCCTTTCGCGCGTCCTCGATCAGACTCTGCCTGCGTCCCACAAAGCGCTGCGACTGCATCACACACATACACACACACACACACACACACACACACACACACACACACACAGCACAGAGAGAGAGAGAGAGAGAGAGAGAGAGAGAGAGAGAGAATGTGCAATCACACACACACACACACACACACACACACACACACACACACACACACACACACACAGTATATATAAATAGATAAAGAGAGAGAGAGAGAGAGAGAGAGAGAGAGAGAGAATGTGCAGTCACACACACACACACACACACACACACACACACATATGTATATATATATATATATATATATATATATATAAATATATATATATATATATATATATATACACAGTATATATAAATATATAAATAGATAGATAAAGAGAGAGAGAGATTGAGAGAATGTGCAATCTCTCACACACACACATACACACACACACACACACACACACACACACATATACATATATATATATATATATATATATATATATATATATATATATATATATATATATACATACACACAGTATATATAAAGAGAGACAGAGAGAGAGAGAGCGAGAGATGACTAATCTTTATAAAAACTAATTTTGTTAAAAGTAAATTGGCTAAATTGGGTCTCCAGTATGGAACGCTAGTTTATATTAATCATTCACCCTGGAACGGGCATATTCCACTTTTTAATAAGATTTAAGGTAACTAACACACACACACAAACACACAAATACACACACACACACACACACACACACACACACTTTCTTTGTACAGTTTGATCTTCACGCTGTGCGCGCTGGGTGGAAGTGATGCGCATCTCCAAAACACGCACAAGTCTGAAGCGCATGAATTTATTTACTGTACAACTGCGTCCTGTATGCAGTGACTTCATAAAAATAACTATAAATCTCTGTTGTAGAAATTCTAACCTTACCGTGATGGAGTCGGAGCGCTCCAGTTCAGAGCCAGCTCTCCTCAAGCTTTTGGTGGAAGAAGTGGAACTGGTTGAATTGGGCATTCTGGCCGTTTAGGAGCTCGGAGAAGTCTCGGAAAGGGTCCTGTGTTTTTCCATCACAGGCTGCCTATGCCCCATATTTATACAGGCAGTTTCTCTTTACTGACGTCAAACCCAGAGCCCCTAATTTTAGTCGTCAAACATTTTATAGCCGCTCACACCCCTGCTCTTGTTTTATTTAATCCCATTACTGCTGCGTCCTTTTTGTCATTTTCAGTTACTGATGACCAGAAAAAAATGGATTGAGTGGTTCGATAAACACATTTAAAAACGATAAGGTTTTTCTCGTTTGTAAATTATGATTATCATGATTATCTAAAACGAGAACAACATTAGAATAGTAATAAAACGTCACTGTTGCATAGTTAATAAACATACTTTAATTTGATTAATAATTCAAAAATGTTTTTTTTTTACTTTACACTGCACATCTCTGTGTGTGTGTGTGTGTGTGTGTGTGAGAGAGAGAGAGAGAGAGAGAGAGAGAGAGAGAAAACAGGAACTTAGCAATAAAAACTAATATAGTCTATTTGCTAATTAGAATAATTAGAATAATTAGAATAACTAACAAGTTCACATTTGGAACTTTATTGTTGTTATGTTTAATTAGAAAAAAATATTAATTTGATTGAATGATCAAAATGTTCAAATCATAATTTTAGAATTCATTTTCCTCTTTTCACAAAAATGCTACACAAGCAGCACTGCTCAAGGCCATAAGAACTTCTCATGAGACTTTAATGCTATAAAAAATCCAGTCACTTTCTATAAGCTCAATTCAATGTTCATTCCCATCCCGCCTGCCAAATTCAATTCTGAAGAAACCATTTGCAAAAGTTCCATGCACTAAGTGGAGTTTTATCTCCAGCTGAGAATAACATGATTAAAGGATGCCGACCGTGCTGTTCCCCATACCCCCTTAGGGAACGCAGACCATTGATGATTCACCTTATTCTAGCATACAGATAACACCCGAAGCTTCAAATGCCAGTTAAAAACTAAACGTTTTAGGTTGTGGTGACACTGGAGAACTCTTCTGATTTTTAAACTATATGTCAATATGGTTAGATGGTTATTCAAACACTATCACATTAGATTTTTAAGGCCTGCGAAAGGTGTTTTTTAAGGCCAAAACTCTTCATGAGGGTTAATAATGACCAACCCCAGTTCACAGGTGACCCTTTAAGAAACAGGCCATCTAATGACCTAATCTTCTTTCTTATTCTTCTTTTCCTTTGGGCTTTTTCCCTTTTTCAGGGGTCACCACAGTGAATCATCTGATTCGCATGTTTGATTTGGGATATTTTTTTTTACGTCAGATGCCCTTCCTGACACAACCCTTTAGCAAAGGGCATAAACACGCTGATGGCTATGCAGCTTCTCTTTACAAAAGTCAGCAATGGTTCTTTTACATGAACCTCTCACCATAGACAGTGAAAGACATGGCCGGCCTTTGATAACCCAGTTCGCTGCACTGGGGGACAGTGACAACTTTGTGGAGAGTGGGACTCGAACCCCCAACCTTAGGCTCAGCGATCCAGCACCCTATACCACCAGGCCACCACTGCCCTCATCTAACGACCTAATCAATCTTTTAATAAAAACTTCCCTCTGGCAAGCACGTGTGGTGAGTGAAAACAAGTTGCTCTTGATCGCGGCCGTAAGGAGTGTCACAGTATGCATGTATGTTGTACCACAACAAATTGTGCATTGTGTAAAAAGTGATTCTGAGTCTGATACTCATTCTAAAGTTATGCTGTATGTAGCCCAGACACATCAACTAGCAACTGTTTCAGTCACAGGAAGCACTGCAGCTGTAGAATGGACGAAGACGTTGAGTGTGCTGGTTAGCATGCTATAAAGTACACAGAAGAAATGTTAAACAGCATTGATATGGCCCCGGGCTCTCTGCACCAAAAGGGCTTCAATCAGCCTTAATTAAAAGAGACAGAGGACAAAATGAGATAAAACACAGGCTGACATTAAGACAAACAGTGCCACCTTTTCACCTTCTCCTCAGGGTAGAGAATATGACTTTAAGTATAATTTCTTGGGTTTCTCTGTGCATGGTCTCTTCCTGAAACACATACAGATGATAGGGTAAATGATTCATTTATAATTTATTTGTGTTTAAATTAAATTAACATTGAGAATCTGTTGATCCTGAAATTAGATGAGAGTGAGAATCCATTATCATTATTATTATTATTATTATTAGTAGTAGTAGTAGTAGAAGTAATAGTAGTAGTAGTAGTAGTAGTAATAGTGGCGGTAGTAGTAGTAATAGTAGTAGTAGCCGTAGTAGTAGTAGTAATAGTGGAGGTAGTAGTAGTAATAGTAGTAGCCGTAGTAGTAGTAGTAGTAGTAGTAGTAGTAATAGTAGTAGTAGTCGTAGTAGTAGAAGTAATAGTAGTAGTAGAAGTAGTAATAGTAATAATAGTGGAGGTAGTAGTAGTAATAGTAGTAGTAGTAGTCGTAGTCGTAGTAGTAGTAGACCGGGGCTTTAGCTCAGTTGGTAGAGCGTCCGCTTTATCCTCCGGTAGGTCGGAGTTTGAATCCGGCCGCGTCATACCATAAGACGTTAAAATTTGGCAGTTGTTGCTTCCTGCTTGGTGCTCAGCATCAAAAGGATAGAACAACGCAATAACTGGCGCTGCACAGTGGCAACAGGTGCCTAGCGCACAAAGCAAATTTCAATGTATGTAATGTACTTTGACAATAAAGAGTTGTTGTTGTTGTTGTGTTGTTGTAGTAATAGTGGAGGTAGTAGCTGTAGTAGTGGTGGTAGTAGTAGTAATAATAGTAATAATAGTGGAGGTAGTAGTAATAGTAGTAGTAGTAGTAGAAGTAGTAATAGTAATAATAGTGGAGGTAGTAGTAGTAGTAGTATTGTCTTTTAATTGCAACAATCACTCCCAGGTTATCTTTTAAATCCTAAATACAAATGATTTATTCAACCATAAATTTATGTAATATTTTCTCACGTAAAATTTCATTTGCTGAACATGGAGCGGGAGGTTGACTGTTACCTGAAAATAATACAGTATTGAATAATCCGAACTTTGTCTCTGATGACCAGTAATGCTGATATGAAAATGTATTGTCTATTAAATTTTATTATCATGTCTGTCAATGCACACCTTAATTGAAATTCATAAAATTATAATAAAATAAATTATAATAAAAATTACAATAAAATAAACCTGGATGGTGCACGATATTTAACATTAATTCAGCAGGAGAACGTAGATAATTAACTCTACAAATTTAGACGTTGCGTTCTAGTAAAAGTTTTTCCTCTAGGTGAGGTGACTCAGCACACAGCATCCTAATCCAAATGGCAGCAATGACAAAATGACATCTCTTTCTATCCTTCAGAAATCATTTACTGCTTATTAAATTTTTTTAGAGGTTCCCTGGCACAAGCCACACAATTATCGCAATTATGTGTTGATTCCCCGGTAGCATCCTCCTGACATTGTTCTCGCCGACTCCCTTTCAGTATATAATTGTTAGACAGTGTAATTGCAGCACGCACCCAGCTGGTTGATTATTCCTCATCCTCCTCAATCGATATTTTTTTTTCCCCCTTTTTGAACATTTAGTTGTTACTTTTAGGGTCATTCGTCTTTTTGCCTGAAACAAGAACAAAATAAACATTTAATAATTTTCACTTTTGATTCCATGGGAATAATACACAATCAAAGTCACAGTGAGACAGGTCATATTTTTAAATGAAAATGAAATATGAACAGCCAAGACATTAATAAATGTGTTTATTTCATAAAACTAAATGGACATTTATTGATGCCATGCATCCAAGAAACTGAACATTTGCTAATCTCCCTCAAAAACCACTTGAAATGCGCCATCAGGTCCCTTATGTGTCACATTCATAAAAGCAGCCTGGAAATGAAAAAAAAAAGTGCACTCATGTCGGTTCCTGTTACAGAGTGGTATTGTGATTTTACGTGTCCACGTTTCCTCACCAGTCACAGGCCACATGAAGTGCAGCACAATCTAAACCTTGTAAACAGCTCTCTGACTCTTGTTTCCCATCGCCTCGAGCAGCAAGTACAGACAACTGAGTGCACTCTCATTTGATCAGGATTTGCCTCCAATCCACCATTTTATTCATGTGAAAGGAGAACATGATCTTTCTTTCCTTCTGTTTTATTTCATTGTTATTTTATTATCTATTTAAATATATATAAATATATTTGTGACACTTTAAATCGAAAGACTTAGTGTGACAGTGTTACCAATTAACTTGCTATTCGAGTAACTACAGAATTAGCGTTAATGCTTTGTGCTCTGTCCTTCCAGTTAAATGTGATGTAGAGTGAAGGTAATTACACATTTGCATTGCAGTGTGTCAAAATACAGCTGCCAAACAAAATGGCTCATCATGTAGAGTGCACTTTCATTACTTTTTACGCATATAATTTGTCAGAGGTGGCTAAGTGTTCTGAGGGTGGATGCTCAGTGAGCCATGGTGGTGATGCATCTGTGAAAAGAACTATACAGACCTTGTACCACAGTATTAATGATTTCTCACATCTGATTGGTTACAATGAGCTGAAGGGTGCACTGTATAAGAATTGACCACTTGACAAGTTCATATTCCACATTAGAAAAAAGCAGAAAGGGGTAGTATCAGCCGAAAACTGTTCTCATTGGTCAGAGTAAACAAAGGAAATCAACGTAAGCACGAGGAGAGCAAAACTTCAGACAGAAACAGCCATGTTGTAAGGTGGACATGATAATCACTATGCCACCATGTCACAAACTGATAATAATAATAATAATAATAATAATAATAATAATAATAATAATAATAATAAGTAAACAAACAGACCACTGCCTGTTGCAACTTTTACCTGGAGGCAGTGATGGAGTGCAAGAAAACTCCACACAGCACACATTAGTCCCCAAATTTTCTTTGCGAGCGAACACTTTATTGAATTTACCTTTCCTAATGGCACCATGTGTAGCGCATGCTGGAGGGCAGACTAGAGCAGGATTTGATCATCACAAGCACCCATATCTCTCCGACACACCTTCTAATTAAACTCTGACATTTTCCCTTCTCCACACGTTTAACCTTTTCTGCACTTACTCGCTTAATCTGTTTTTAAATCTTTCAGTTAAGCTTGACATGAAGATTTTGAAATATTCGTAAATAACATAAACCAGAAGGATAGAGATTAATTCAATTGTTTTATCACTTCTCCCTGAGGAAACATTTGACATTTTTCACTGAAAAAAAATTTGTTTCAGTTCAACGGCAGTGGACTATTGATTGTGTTACTGGTTTCTGCCCCTAACAAAAGACTTATCAGCGTTCCCTGACAACTGCTGGATGTTAAACAGAAAACACTAATTATATATGTGCTCATCTTCTTCCGCTAAGTCCAGGGTCGGGTCGCGGGGACAGAAACCTAAGCAAAGAGGTCCAGACATCCCTCTCCCCAAGTCACTTCCTCCAACTCTTCCGGGGGGGACACCGAGGCGGTCCCAGACAAGCCAAGAGACATAGTCCGTCCAGCGTGTTCTAGGTCGACTCCGAGGTCTCTTCCCGGTTGGGAAACTCCTCAACTTGGGGCAGGACCTCATTCCTGACCCGGAGGGTGCATTCCACCATTGTCCGACTGAGAACCATGGCCTTGGATTTGGAGGTACTGATATTCATCCCGGCTGCTTCGCACTCGGCTGTAAATCGTTCCAATGAGAGCTGGAGGGCCCGACTTGATGAAGCTAAAAGGACAACATCATCCGCAAAAAGCAGAGACGAGATCCAATGGCCACCAAACCAGAACCCCTCAACACCTCGACTGCGCGTAGAAATTCTGTCCATAAAAATTATGAACAGAATCGGTGACAAAGGACAGCCTTGGCAGACTCCAACTCCCACTGAAAACAAATTCGACTTGTTGTTATTAATACGGACCAAAATCTGGCTCTAGTGATACAGCGACCGAATGGCCCGTAGCAACGGGTCCGGAACACCATACTCCCGGAGCACACCCCACAAGATTGTTCGAGGGACACGGTCGAAAGCCTTCTCCAAATCCACAAAACACATGTGGACTGATTGGGAAAACTCCCATGCCCCCTGAGGTATTCTGGGCAGATCTCGTACAACCCCGGAGCTCAACCACCAAGGAGCTTTTTGACAACCTCAGTGACCTCCACTCCAGTGATGGGCAGACCCCCACCCAAACCCCCAGGGTCTTCCTCCTCCACGGAGGGCATTTTGGTGGGATTGAGGAGGTCCCCATAGTATTCCCTCCTCCCCAGTTGAGGTAAGCAGCTCCCCACCTCGACTGTAAACAGTGTTTGTGGAGAACTGCTTCCCCCTCCCAAGGCGTCGGATGGTGGTCCAGAACCTTTTTGAGGCCAACCGATAATCACTCTCCAGGCCCTCACCGAACTCCTGCCATGCCCGAGATTTTGTATCTGCAACAGCCTCGGCTGCAGCACGTTTGGCCTGCCGTTATCTGTCTGTTGCCTCGGGTGTCCCACAGGCTAATAAAACCCGATAGGCCTCCTTCAGTGTGGCCTGTGTCCACCACTGGGTTCGGGGGTTACCGCCATGACAAGCACCAACGACCTTCCGGCCACAGCTATCGGCTGCTGTCTCAGCAATGGAGGCACGAAACATGGCCCATTCGGATTCTATGTTACCCGCCTCCTCCGGGACGTAGTTGTAGCTCTGCCGGAGGTGGGAGATAAAGGGCTCTCGGACAGTGGACTCTGCCAAACGTTCCCAACAGACCCTGATTACACGCTTAGGCCTGCCAGGTCTGGAAGGCAGCCTCCCACACCACCGAAGACAACACACCACCAGGTGGTGATTGGTAGACAGCTCAGCTCCTCTCTTCACACAAGTGTCTAGAACATACTACCGCAAGTCCGATGACACGACTACAAAGTTAATCATCGAACTGCGACATAGGGTGTCCTGGTGCAAAGTGCACTTATGGGCACACTTATGTTCGAACATGGTGTTCATGGTAGACAAACTGTGACGGGCACAGAAGTCCAACAACGAAACACCATTCAGGTTCAGACTGGAGAGGCCATACCTACCATTCACACCCTTCCAGGTCACACTGTCGTTGCCCACACCCGTCCCCCCCACCCGAAGACGGAGGGAAGCTATCCTTTCATCAACTGGGAAGAACCCCAACATTTGGGCCCCGAGACGGGGGGGGGGCAACAAGAATGCCCACACCGGCTGGCCGCCTCTCCCTATGAGCAACTCCAGAATGGAATAAGGTCCAGCCTCTCTCGAGATAGATGGTTCCAGAGCCCAAGCTGTGCGTTGAGGTGAGCCCGACTATATCTAGTCAGTATCTCTCCACCTCACGCACCAGATCAGGCTCCTTCCCCACCAGAGAGGTGACATTCCATGTCCCGAGGGTCAGAGTGGGTAGCCGAGGATTGGTCCGATAGAACCCAAGCCTTCGGCTGCCACCCAACTCACATTGCACCCCTAAAACTCATCCGACGGGTGGTGGGTCCATGGGAGGGCGGACCCATGTCTCGTTTTCAGGCTAGGCCCAGCCAGGCTTCATGGGCAGAAACCCAACCACCAGGCGCTCGCCTTCGAGTCCCTCCCCCGGGCCTAGCTCCAGGGGGCACCCCCAGTGACCCACGTCTGGGCAAGGGAGACTGCTTCCTTGTATGTCTCTCAGTCACAAGGGTCTTCTGAATCGCACTTTGTCTGGACCTTCACCCAGGACCTGTTTGCCTTGGGTGACCCTACCAGGGGCATAATGCCCCTGACAACATAACTCCTAGGATCATTAGGTCATGCAAACCCCTCCACCAAGATAAGGTGGTGATTCAGGGAGGGAAATTTTATATATATATATATATATATATATATATATATATATATATATATATATATATACACACACATACTGTGATGGCCTTGCGTGCTATCCAAGTTGTACCCCATCCTCGCCCAGGGTTGGCTGAGATGGGTTTCAGCCTCCTTGTGACCCTACCTGGCAGTTTGGTTTCATAAAATGGATGAATATATACCAGTGTATATAATTCTACATAAAAATAGAAATCAAGATTCAATAATATGATCATAGTCAAATTTGAACAATGCAATATTTCAGAAATCAATATTTGGTGGAAAACAAGTCTCAATTGAGTTGGCAATTACAGGGTCTTGAACCTATGGGCTTCCCCTGAGTAGGACTGTCCTGCTGGAAAATTCATGAGGGAATGTTGTCAGACCAGAAGGAATAATGTTTTCTTTCAGGATAATCCTGTACATGACTTTGTTCATGCATGTTTTATTGACCAAAATTTGCACAGGTTGGCCGAAGTACCTGCAGACCCATCCTCGATCAAATTTCACAGCGAGACCCTTCTAACCATTAGCCAATCAGGTGGCAGAAAAAGCTGAAATTCTGGCTCATCAGAGGTAGTCTAATTCTTATGATCTTCAACCCTTAGGCTGGCTTGTCTTTGCTTCTCAGTGATGAAGGCTTTTTTTTTTTACTTTCCATTACTCCATTTAGTATATTCTAAAATCCTGAAAGCGTTTACAAAAGACACCTCAGCACTCAGGCACTCTTTGCAAAGCTCACTTGATCTGCCTCTGTCATCCACTAACTTTGTAAAACAAACAAAAGAAAAAAAAAGGAAAAAAAGCTAGTTTTTGAATTTTTTTTAAATACAGGGATCCCTCACTTTCCACGGTTAATGGGGACCACGACTCTCCCATCGACCACCGAATTTTCGCGAAGTATGATCGGCCCCTCTGACTGACGTATACGTACATGTATATGTGTATATAATACCAATAAATACATATTCAACAATATAAATGCTTATAATAATGCATAAGATGTAAACAAAATATAAATACACACACAGAGATGTGCGCGCACACACTCAGGTGCACACCTCACATAAAATGTTGGGGGGGGGGTTGTTTTTTTGTTTTTGTTTGGTTTTTTTTTTTTTTGCATAATTGGCCTTGTTTGCAGCATTTTCTTTAACTTTTCCCTATTTTTCCTTAATTTCCTTATTTTTGAATTTTTTCGATGGATATTTTTGAAAAACCCGAAATGTACTGAAGCCACAGAGACTGAAGCACAAAGTAGCGACGGATCACTGGACTTTTAAAAAAAATATGTACATGAAAAAAACATACTTTTGTAAAAATATAATATAGAGGTCTTAATTTAATTAAATTTTTATGATCCCATTATATTTTTCATGATTATTATAAATATGCGAATGACAAGAAAGAAATATTTTTCATGATTATTCTTTTCAGGTTCTCTGGATATCACAGAATGGTTCTTCATGGACTTTGAATTTGGTGAAGGGCAGCATGGTGGCGCAGTGGTTAGCATGTCCGCCTCACAACAAGAAGGTCTTGGGCTCGATTCCCAGTTTGGGTGTCTATGTTTGATTCCCAGTTTAGGTGTTTCTGTATGGAGTTTGCATGTTCACCTCTAGCTTGTGTGGGTTTCCTCCTGGTACTCTAGTTTCTTCCCAAAGTCCAAAAACATGCACAATAGGTTAATTGACTGTTCCAAATCACCCATAGGTTTGAATGTGTAAGTGAATGTTTGTGTGAGTGTCACCCCTGCGATGGCCTGGTGAGCTTTCCAGGGTGTACCCTGCCCGTACCTGGAGTCAGTTGAGATGGGTGCCAGCCTACTCGCAACTGTAATTAGGATTAAGTGGTTCAGAAAATGAATTTGGTGAATAATGTAATTGTTATGAAGAAGCGACATATATACTGGCTTCGATAATGGTAACACTACCGAAGTAATAATTGAGTAAAAGTAATAATCAAAAAACATAGTACTGTATTTAAGAATATAAATGCTTTGTGCTTACTACTAAGTGAAGTACTGTACCAGTAATTGCTTTACAAGTGACTTTTTACATTTCACATAACTACTCATACTCATACTCATACTTAACGTGCACATAACAGGAGAGTAAATGCTCTTCATCTGAGCACTTTGGCACCATTTTCTGAATTAACCACTGAGATATAAGAAAAAACACCAATATATAAAGGCGTGGAGCCTTAGCTGGCTAGTTCACTAAGCCAAGTGCTGTTACTGTTTTAGTAGTTAGCCAGGTTTTCAGCTAGCGACATAAATCATGCTCATTTATATGTTCTGTGCTGTTTATGTCGATGTCCCATACACGTTATGATGAGTCTTACTGCAACCCTAGTAGCATTAAATATACAATATTGAACACAACATGCAACTGCTACCAAAATGTTTACATTTTATAAAGTCTTGACTATGACTACAGTAAAGTCTATGAATTTCAGCTCCATTGTCATATTATTTGAGTCAGAAAAGGTGTTTTGGTTGGACTCTTTGCTTCATTCATTTATTTTCTGTACCGCTCACTCATAATTAGGGTCGGGGGGAGGCAGGTACCCATTTCCGATGACTCAGCGTGAGGGCAGAGTAAACCCTAGACAGCTCGCCAGGCCATTGCAGGGCAGACTCTTTAGTTTTAATGGCAAAAAAAAAAATGTGTCTAGGGGAGGAAGATATCCCACCATTTCCAAGTTTTATAAAGTTTACTGTCAAGGAAAAGCTGAAATAAAACAATTCAATAAAAAATGTTGTGTCTCAAATCACTTATGGGTAGGATGAGCAAATTGCTTTTGAAACCTGACGTGACCGGAGAACTAAGGCTCCCATAAGGCCAGATCAATGACACTTCAGAGGCTGACTCGTGCTGGCGTTGTGACGTGGACGTGACATGCAGCTTGAGTTGGTGATGATGGTCACTTCCCCTGGATAATGGTTGCAGCTGTGGCAAGCATCTGTGAAACCGCCTCCAAACTCACACAAGTGTCTCAGGACCTCATCAAGCCACACACACAGCCCATTACTGTGGACTTACATTGTGAAGGACCTAATAGAGAGATGAGGATGCAGAAGCAGGACTGCAATTGGCTTTCTGTTAGTCATTAATATGACCTTTGACCAACTTTGTTTAAAGTAGTTTTTTATTTCTATTTGCTATTATATTATTGAAACTTTAGTGATGCAAATAGAAATAAAATCATTAAATAGAACAAAACAATCATGTTCATTCATTTGCAGAATCGTTTAATCCTACTAGGGTCATAGAGACGATGAAGTATATCTCAGTTGACCCTGGGCAAAGGTGGATTACGTTCTAAACAGCTCACCAGTCCATTACAGGGCCAACACATAGATACTTATATTCACATTTAGGAGCAACATGGAAATTGAACTGTGAAAAAAAAATGAGTACAGTTACACAGTGATCCCTCACTACTTTGCGCTTCAGTTCCCGCTGCTTCAGTGCATTGTGGGTGTTTCAAAAATATTCATCGAACAATAAAAGAAATAAGGAAAAAAGGTTAAGTTAAGGAAAATGACACAAAACAAGGCCAATTATGCAAAAAAATCCAAACAAACGAAATTTTTATGTGAGGTGCACATTTGAATGTGTGTGTGTGTGTGTGTGTGTGTGTGTGTGTGTGTGTGTGTGTGTGTGTGTGCGCGCGCGCAAGTCTGTATGTGTGTGTATTTATATATTTTTTTTACATCTTATGCATTATTTTTGAATGTTTAATTGTTATTATAAGCATTTATAGTGTTCAATATGTATTTATTAATATTATATAGTGCATATATACATGTATGTATACGTCAGTCTGGGGGATTGATCCTACTTTGCGGAAATTCAGCGGTCGAGGGAGGGTCTCGGTCCCCATTAATCGCGAAAAGTGAGGGATCACTGTACAGAGAAAATGGCGGCACAGTAGTGTAGTGGTTGACAAGCCTGCCTCACAACAAAAAGGCCTGAGTTCGATTCGGTGGGTTCTCCCTGTGATTGCGTGGATTTTCTCCAGGTACTCTGGTTTCATCCCGTAATCCAAAAACATGCACAGTAGGTTAATTGGCTGTTTCAAATCTCCCCGAGGATGGATAGGATCAGGAATGAGTACATCAGAGAGACAGCACATGTAAGAGGTTTTGGAGACAAACTCAGAGAGGCTAGATTGAGATGGTTTGGACATGTACAGGAGAGGGATAGTGAGTATATTGGTAGTAGGATTCTGATGTTGGAACTACCATGCAGAAGGCCTAGAGGAAGACCACAGGAGATTTATGGATGTGGTGAAGGAGGAAATAAAGGTAGTTGGAGTAAGAGTAGAAGATGCAGAGGATAGGGTGAGATGGAGGCAGATGATTCGCTGTGGAGACCCCTGAAGGGAAAAGCCGAGAGGGAAAAAAAGAAGAAAAAGAAATCTCCCCGAGGTGTGAATGGTTGTGTGAGTGTTGGCTCTGAGATGGCCTGGCGAGCTGTCCAGGGTGTACCTTACCCTCACCTGGAGTCAGCTGAGATGAGTACCAGCCTCCCTGCAACCCTAATTAGGATTAAACGGTTCAGAAAATGAACGAATGGATATGGAGGAAATACATATAAGCACGGGGAGACATGCAAACTCTACACAATAACACCTTCACCAAGTCAGGGATTCAAACTCAGGAACTTCTTACTGTGAGGTGGATGTTCTAACCACTACCATTATATCATCAAAGGCCATCTTTGTGATGTACATATTCGAGTAATAGGTTTTTGCATGCTTGTATGCATGTCTCTGCACATGTCTGTCTGTTCAGTGCTTTTAGGATTCTGAAGTAATCAGATGTATTTATCAATTGTTTTATTAATTGCACTGATTTCTACATCTGAACCCACATTTCTACAAATAGCAAATACCTTTTAAGATACTCATGACCTTTGACTTCTCTCAGGAACGCCTCTAAACAAGTTCTGACATTCTAAAAATGAAAAGAGAAGCCATTTAGCTTTTTGAGAAAACACAAATTGAGGTGGACTTGGGATGGCTGTTATCACCTTTCAGCACGTGTATAATGTAAACACCATTCACACAGCACTACGCCGACCCTTTTCCATCAGAGCTATTGTCTCTAAGATAACTAGGTTTCATACAATTGTTCGTCCTTGCAATTCTTGAGGGTTCTCCATATGGCTGCTCAACACGCACAAAACAGAGGGTTGTAAATTCAAGTCGGGTGGCAGTTGGCTTGCTGAAAAGACTGCTGCTTGCAGGTGTCTCAAATAATGCACCTGCCAAAACATCACACTACACACATCAGGCTGTTTTGTTGTTTACAAATTACACCCCTCAAATCAAACAAGCCTTGTCCTTCACCCTGGGTAGGATTCATTCACAGATGGTTATTGCTAAGAATAACAATATACCACTGTCACCATGGTGTCAACTCCAACTGGGGATTTTCCTTAAATGGAAAAGGGATTGAGGATATAAGTGCTTGATGTAAAGGCTGCCTATTTTGTCACGATTTAATGATCATAAATGTGAAGGTGGTGAGAGGTTTATCAGAGCATTAAATGATCCGAGAGAAAACAGACTACGCAATAGGGACCAGCATCTAATGGCCATATTTGCTGAAGTGACAGCTGTTTACTCAAAGTGCACCAGCATAAACACATTCAGTTAAATGATTATGGTGACAAATGTGTGAGAGATAAAACAATAAGACATGATGTTATACCTTTTCAGGAAACAAGTTTTATTAAAGCCTCTGTCACATATGCCACACAACAGGTATCCAACAGGTCCACAGTAGTATACTGGTTACATTCCTAGGACAGTTGTGGGTGTGTCATGCAAAACTCCTCTGCTGAGTGCTATCATGCAAGCTTTTTTGAGTTTTATCATGTTCAAAAAGTTTGCCTTGCAGTTAAGCCTTGATTTTAGGACCAGGGCTGAAAGTAAGATAAGATTCTTGCAGGAACTGTGCAACTCAAAAAACATTTATTCATACTGATGATTTCCTTTCGACTTATTCCCTTTTTACATGCCGCTCACTAAAGATGTTACTAAATCCTACTCTTTTCTGGCTTTGAGTCTTAAATCCTGTGCACATCCTTGAGTGCATAATGTAAGATATCAGATACATAATGTAATATAAGGTGAAACATTTATTTTCTGGCAAAATGCAGATAATGTACTTCTTTAAGGAGAGATAACATCAGAAAAATAATAACACGACAAACATAAAGTGTTTTTAAAAGCTTCTTACAGCCTCAGCACACAGTAAATGTAGCCTACACACAAAAAATTAAATCATACAGCCTACTGTTGTGTTCTGGTCTCGTAACATTGTCAGCCATTCACGGCTCATCTCTGGTCTACTGCATTGTCTTCCTGCTCTATGTGTTTCGTCAGGTTGCTCCTCATCTGTCTTTCTCTTAAACATAAAATCAATTTTTCTTTGCATTTTTTTATCTTTAAGTGTGTTAGACTGCCTTTAGATGTGTTAAGCTTTGTTTAGATCCCGTTGCTTATCCAAAGGACCTCCATCTGACCCCCCAGCATTGTCTGTGGGTCCTTCCATCACCTAGGCAACCAGCCATCCAATGAAAAGAATGCATTGAGCCCTCTTTCTTCCATGTGTGTTTGTTTGTGGAAAGGAGTGGTGCTGCTCACAGGACAGAGAGACAGAGATTTCAATATGTGTAAAACGTCACAATTATAACTTTTTGTTTTGTTTATTTTGCAAAAATGATTATCCTGTTCTGTGGACATTGGATTTAACGTTATGCTACAGTGAGTGACTGCCTACTACAAATTGCAACCTCTCACCCGAAGCGGGTACCACAGCCTACAAATTAGTGTTTGTCCAGCCACTAAAACCTAGTTAATCATATCACAGAAAGCATATTCTAGAGAAGATTTTTATGTATTAATAAATTTTACATTTATTTCGATAAAATTCACTTGAAAAAAAGAAAGTACTTGCATTGTATGAATGGGTGAAATGGCTTTTTTGAGGCATTCCGTTGCATTCCGGTAGAAGAATTCTGTATATTTCTTACCAGCATGGCATTCCGGCTTACTTTCAGGTCTGATTAGAACATACTATGATCTGGTGTGTGATGCACTATGATATTTTACAGCTGTGTTACAACACATATACCATATCAACTGGGTAGTTCTTATGCATTTTGGGTCATCAGAAATAATCAGAATGATAGTTTTAATAGTTTTCTTACAATAGTCCCATGTTACCTTAAACCCATAAGACATCCTCATGTGTCCACATGTATTGTATAACATTTTTATGATAATGCGCACACGTCATGTATCATACACTAAACTTTCCTACATTAACTGAGTATCACTGCAATATCATAGAAGTTTTTTGTTTGTTTTGTAACAATCATACTATTTTTGTACACTTGACCTATTTTTCCCATGCAGAATTACAGCAGATATTTTATATACAGTATACTACTATACTAGTATAGCTTTCAAATCCACCTCACCCCTCTGCCATAGCGGCATTAAAGTCATACAAAAAAAATTGTTTGTGAAAAAAGGAGCTTAACGCATAAAAAATGTAGTCATGGTAATCACAGTTATAAGACTGCAGTGCATGCAGATCTAATTTAAAAAAAAATCTTTAGCATTAATCCATTTAGGTAAATGTATGTTCATAATATTGATCATTATTTTGTTTAGCATGTTGGCTTCAAAAATAACAAAAACGTCTCAAGAATAAATTATGCACATCAAAAACAATGAAACGAAATGACACTTGCCAAAATAAGTCACAAGTGTCAGTATTGGGTATTGGCTGATAATTTGGGGTGATACAGGAGGAGATACAGGTGGTGATTTGCGGTTATACAGCACAGCCAAACCTGTCCCCGAAGTACTGCAAATGGATGTAGTGATCCTGTTTGGGAGTCATCTCTCTCTCTCTATCTCTCTCCCTCTCTCTTTCTCTCTCGCTCTCTCACCCTGGATGTTGCCTGTCGTCAGCTAGCCCTGTCATGTTTTGGTGGTCAATCAGATTGCTGATGGTGGGTGGTGCACAACCCATATGCCTCGCTACCTCAATGTAGTGCAACCCAGCCTCCACCACACCCATTGAATGGAGCCTTTCATGTGATAGACGTGGCATGCACTAACAATAATGGACATCGTTGAACCTTTATATAAACTTTTCAAACCTCTCCTCAAATTGTGCAGATACACTTTGTGTTTTGCTCAAACTGCCTTTGGTCCACTTTTAAAAAGTGACCCACACATGGGCAGAAAAGTTTGACAAAATGACAACTGATCACTTTCTCAAGTGCCTGAGTACTGTCATCAATAAAGCACCAAGGTTCCTTTCTCCAAAGTTTTTAATGACTGTCAGTATAAAACACTTATAAGTCATGTGATGTTAGGGCAGTGGTGTCCTGGTGGTAAAAAGTGCTGGATCGCTGATCCTAGGATTGGGGGTTTGAGTCCCACTCTCCACAAGATTGTCACTGTCCCCCCAGTGCATCTAACTGGGTTATCAAAGGCCGGCCATATCTCTCACTGTCTATGGTGAGAGGCATGTAAAACAACCAACACTGACTTTCGACAAGAGTAGCTGAAGAGCTGTCAGTGAGTTTTTGCCCTTTGCTAAAGGGTTGTATCAGGAAGGGCATCCGACATAAAAACCTATGCCAAACCAAACATGCAATGATTCGCTGTGGCGACCCCTGGAAAAAAAGGGAACAGCCGAATGGAAAAGAAGAAGAAGTCATGTGATGTTACTGAGGCCACTGCAAAGTCCTCTGTCCTGAAGAGCTTTCTTAGAGAAGTACTAAACAGGGAACTCTATATTAGCATGAGCCTTACGAGGTTCGGGATCATTTTAACTGTAGTGTTTTTAGCTTTTTTCCAGCCACCCAAAAATGGGAATTTTCATGCAGATAATTTGGTCAGGATTGACACTTGCACTGGTGTGTTTCAATCATTTAATTTACTTTACAGCTCAAAAACAATATTACTTGGAATACTGCTTTAATGTATTGAGACTGTGTTTCTGATTTATGTACTATAATATCATCCTCTTGCTTCCAGTACAAAAATCCAATAATTTCTTCAAAAAGCTGAATCTATATATTGCACAATTTTATCTGATCTTGCATTTGAAAAAGAAGCTACTGGTAAATGTCAGACCATACATGAGACTATCCAGAGACACCACACTTGTGCCCTGCAGGCTGAAGAGCCTGTCACTTCCTTTCCACTACTGGACTATGGCTCTGCCTATCAGACAGCAGGGACAGGGAGGGGAGGAATAACAGAAGAGGGAGAACAGTGTGCAATCTCCTCTCGACATTTCACCTGAACAGAATACCCGAGTGTTTCACTCCACAGTGGTCTTCATCTATGACTTCTAAATGTTCAGATAAGCAACTAAAATGGGTGAATGATGACAGTTTCTTTAAATTCTAAACCATTGGTGATTACTTTATAACTATACACACAGTCAGACAATTTGAAGTACAATACAGTATTTTGTTTGTAGCTTTAATTTATATTTTTTCTTTTGATGACAGCATCACAGTTTTGGAATCAATGAGACATTGATTTAAAATTCTTAGGTGACCACCAATGATAATATGGTTTGGCATGCTACTATTGGTTGGAGTTCTCTTCTGAGAAGCTGAGAAGCATTTGGACATAAATACACACTTGGAAATTGGATAGATGACTTTACACTGCTACTGATATAAAGACTTTTATTAAAATGATTTAGGACAAATATGTGTGTGTGTATATATATATATATATATATATATATATATATATATAAAATGCAGCCATGAGGCGGGGGGGCACTAACCAGTGTCTCTCCCCCTTATGCCGGTCCCAAGCCCGGATAAATGCAGAGGGTTGCGACAGGAAGGGCATCCGGCGTAAAACTTCTGCCACATTTAAAAATGCAAATGATCAATACAGAATTCATACCGGATCGGTCGAGGCCCAGGTTAACAACGACCGCCATCAGTGCTGACAACCAACAGGGTGCTGATGGAAATTGGACTACTGTTGGTCGAAGACGTCGAAGAAGGAGAGGCGGGAGGTGTGTCCGTAGGCAGAGAGAGAAGAGGAAATGTGTGAGCCGAGGACTGAGAGTAGGAACTTTGAATGTTGGAACTATGCAAGGAAAAGATAGGGAGCTGGCTGACATGATGCAGAGGAGGAAGGTGGACATACTGTGTGTTCAGGAGACAAGGTGGAAAGGTAGCAAGGCTAGAAGCTTAGGAGCAGGGTTTAAACTGTTTTATAATGGTGTGGATGGGAAGAGAAATGGAGTAGGAGTCATCTTGAAGGAGGGGTTTGTCAGGAATGTTCTAGAAGTGAAAAGAGTGTCAGACAGAGTGATGAGTCTCAAGTTAGAAATTGAAGGCGTGATGGTCAATGTTGTTAGTGCTTATGCCCCACAGGCAGGATGTAAGCTAGAAGAGAAGGAGAGATTCTGGAGTGAGTTAGATGAAGTGATGCAGAGTACCCCCAGAGGTGAAAGAGTGGTCATTGGTGCAGACTTCAATGGACATGTTGGTGCAGGCAACAGAGGGGACGAGGAAGTGATGGGCAGGTATAGTATCCAGGACAGGAACACAGAAGGACAGATGTTGATCGATTTTGCAAAAAGGATGGAAATGGCTGTGGTGAATACTTTCTTCAAGAAGAAACAGAAGCATAGGGTGACTTATGAAAGCGGAGGTAAGAGCACACAGGTAGACTACATCTTGTGTAGGCGATGTAATTTGAAGGAAGTCAGTGACTGCAAAGTAGTAGTGGGTGAGAGTGTTGCCAAACAGCATAGGATGGTGGTGTGCAGGATGACACTGATGGTGAGAAAGGTGAAAAAGGCAAAGGCAGAGCAGAAGACAAAGTGGTGAAAGCTGAAAAAGGAAGAGTGTCGTGTTGTCTTCAAGGAGGAGTTGAAACAGGCTTTGGGTAGTCAGGATGTGCTTCCAGAGGACTGGACAACCACAGCCAATGTGATCAGGGAGACCGGTAGGAGAGTACTTGGTGTGTCCTCTGGAAGGAAAGTAGATAAGGAAACTTGGTGGTGGAATGAGGAAGTGCAGGAGTGTGTACAAAAGAAGAGGTTAGCCAAGAAGAAGTCGGACATTGAAAGGACCGAAGAGAGTAAACAGGAGTACAGGGAGACACAGCGTAAGGCGAAGGTAGCAGTGTCAAAGGCCAAACAGAGGGCGTATGATGACTTGTATGATAGGTTGAACAGTAAGGAGGGAGAAAATGATCTATACAGGTTAGCACAGCAGAGAAATAGAGATGGGAAAGACGTGCAGCAAGTTAGAGTGATAAAGGACAGAGAAGGAAATGTATTGACTGATGACAGAAGTGTGCTGGGAAGATGGAAAGAGTACTTTGAAGAGCTGATGAATGAGGAAAATGAGAGGGAAAAAAGAGTAGAAGGGGTGACCGTTGAAGAGCAGGAAGTAGCAAAGATTAGTAAGGGAGAAGTGAGGAGGGCATTGAAGAGGATGAAAAGTGGAAAGGCAGTTGGCCCTGATGACATACCAGTTGAGGTATGGAAGTGTCTAGGGGAGGTAGCAGTAGATTTTCTGACAAGAATATTCAACAAGGTCTTAGAAAGTGAGCAGATGCCAGAGGAATGGAGGAGAAGTGTGCTTGTGCCCATTTTTAAGAACAAGGGAGATGTACAGAGTTGTGGCAAATACAGAGGGATAAAGTTGATGAGTCATACTATGGGAAAGAATAGTGGAAGCAAGACTAAGGGCAGAGGTCAGCATTTGTGAACAACAGTTTGGTTTCATGCCAAGAAAGAGCACCACAGATGCAGTGTTTGCTTTGAGGATGTTAATAGAGAAGTACAGAGAAGGTCAGAAGGAGCTGCATTGTGCCTTTGTGGATCTGGAGAAAGCATATGACAGGGTGCCGAGAGAAGAACTGTGGTATTGTATGAGGAAGTCTGGAGTGACAGAGAAGTATGTTAGAGTGGTGCAGGACATGTATGAGAGATGTAAGACAGTGGTGAGGTGTGCTGTCGGTGTGACAGAAGAGTTCAAGGTGGAGGTGGGACTGCATCAAGGGTCAGCTCTCAGCCCCTTCTTGTTTGCTATGGTGATCGACAGGCTAACAGACGAGGTTAGACAAGAATCTCCATGGACTATGATGTTTGCAGATGACATCGTGATCTGTAGTGAGAGCAGAGACCAAGTGGAGGAAAATCTAGAGAGGTGGAGGTATGCCCTGGAAAGGAGGGGATTGAAGGTTAGTCTTAGTAAGACAGAATACATGTGTGTGAACGACAAGGACCCAAGAGGAACTTTGAGGTTACAGGGGGCAGAGATAAAGAAGGTGGAGGATTTTAAGTACTTAGGCTCAACAATCCAGAGCAATGGAGAGTGTGGAAAAGAGGTGAAGAAGCACATGCAGGCAGGTTGGAATGGATGGAGAAAAGTGTCCGGTGTGATGTGTGATAGGAGAGTATCGGCAAGAATGAAGGGAAAAGTGTACAAGACGGTGATGAGGCCAGCAATGTTGTATGGTTTAGAGACAGTGGCCCTGGGGAAAAGACAGGAGTCAGAGTTGGAGGTAGCAGAGGTGAAAATGTTGAGGTTCTCTTTGGGAGTAATGAGGATGGATAGGATCAGAAATGAGTACATCAGAGGGACAGCACATGTTAGATGTTTTGGAGACAAAGTCAGAGAGGCTAGATTGAGATGGTTTGGACATGTACAGAGGAGGGATAGTGAGTATATTGGTCGTAGGATGCTGAGGTTGGAACTACCAGGCAAAAGGCCCAGAGGAAGACCAAAGAGAAGATTTATGGATGCGGTGAAGGCGGACATGAAGGTCGTTGGAGTAAGAGTAGAAGATGCAGATAGGGAGAGATGGAGGCAGATCATTTACTGTGGCGACCCCTGAAGGGAACAGCCGAAAGGAAAAGAAGAAGATATATATATATATATATATATATATATATATATATATATATATACACACTGTATACAGTATACTGTATGTATAAAGCATAAATCTGCTTTAGTGAAAATGTTAATTCTAAAACTGCGATACAAATAAACAAAATTGAATTTTATAATATGAAAGCCCAAAAATACAGTGGTACCCCACCTTACGAAATTAATCCGTTCCAGAGCTTTTTTCGTAACCTGCAGTTTTCGTAAGTTGAACCGCATTTTTCAGACGCTCCCCAAATTACATTTTTAATTGGTTCCGGACAACCGAACGTAAAAAGTGAAAGTGAACGTAAGTTGTTACATTGACATATGACGTGTGACGTATGACGCTCATACTGTACTATACATCCATAAATACCATTGCCATATCTCTTAAAACAACCCTAAATCAATTATTATGAACATATCCTTGTAAGATAATATCAAATATATCAAATAATATCAACATTAATTTCAAATAAGTCATTTATTTATACCGAGTCACTTTACATGAAGCTTAAAACAGCCAATCAACGCTTATGATATTTGAGGCGCTCAAAACTGAAAGTAGTGTACTTGCTGCGGGTTATACGGACTTCTGGTCTTTCAAGTGAGCAAGGGCACCATTGATCTTTTTTAGAACTTAGCCTGCACTGATGTGAATCACCAGCGGAGCGGAGAGTTCTCTTTTTTTTCTGGATCCGGGTTTTCATTGATTTTACAACTCTCTTTGCTGAACTGAGCATGCATGGTAGATTGCGCCAATTCGAGCAGATACTTAATTCATCTCTGTGTATGAGACTTGCACCTATGCTAGTAGGCTTACGCTTCTGACCAACCATATTTGCTTAGGGTTACAAAAGTCCGCAAAACAGTGTAAACACAAAGATCACAGAGACGACGTCTTAACACAAGGGTAACACACTATATAACTGATATATATATTTGAAAAAAAAAAAAAAAAAAACGTAAAATCGAAAAAACGTAAAATGGATGGACATAAGTCGGGGAGCGTCTGTACATGTAATGCGTGTGATTCGTTCCAAGGTTTCCAATACTACCCCCTAAACCCTTTAAATTATAAAAGCATACCTTTTAAGACCTCCTTCTGCTTCAATATCGTACCGATGGTAAATGGGTTTTGCCATATTCCTTTGTGATATCACTCAAGCCTGTTTCTTCCTCTCACTCCCACCGGAAATCACACGCTTGTGTGTGCATGCGTGCGTGCGTGTGTGTGTGTGTGTGTGTGTGTGTGTGTGTGTGTGTGTGCGTTCGTGTTAACCATGTCTTCTGAGCAGTTATAATCTTACAAATGTTTAAGGAAGGTTAAAAGCCTGAGTCAAGAAATAAAGCATAAAACAACAGTAACTCTGTCCTTTACATGAAAAGCATCATGGTGGATTCAGCTATATAATAGGCAATGGGCGGTAGCTGCGTCATTCCTCCTAGGCAATGGGATCCCTGTCTAAGATGGCGTCAGGTGGACCTGTACAAGATGGCGCTCGAATGAAGGCGAATGACAGCTCAGTTGTTTGCCAATGGGAGGCCAGCGGGGTGGGATGTTTGAACGTCACTGATGGGAGAGCAGCTCATGCATTGTTTGAATGAATTGAACGGCGTTAATGTTTAATGTTTGAATGGCGCGTTTGAATTTTTAAGATGCCACTTTCGTAACATGAACTTGTTTCGTATCCTGAGACAAAAAGTTTAGGAAAATGCTTTTCGTAACCTGAATTTTTTGGTTGGTGAGACTTTTGTAAGATGAGATACCACTGTATTACAATCTATAAAATATTAATGTCTGTTCTGCCATGAGTGGCTTTCATCATCATTTGCTGTTTATTATAGAGCTGCAAAATAATTTGTATACATAAATTGTAAATAAAGTGCAATAAAGAATACTCAAAATCATTCAATGCTTAACAATATAATTTTCCTCCCGCAATAATTTACATTCACATTATTACATTTACATTATCTTTTATTATTTTTTTTCTCGAACAAATTGCACCCTGGTACTGTTAAATTCTTGTATCTGATTAGAAATAAGTGTTGATTACTGTAATTTCTTGTAGCTTCAGTACAATAGTTCAAGTATTGATGTGTAGTTGACATTCTATATTTCTAAGTGAACTGTAATTATAGATGACATTTATTCAGGCAGGAACCTCAAGACAAAAGTCAGCTCATAGAGAGCAGTACAGAATCAGTAATGGCAATGAACTTAGTTATTATTATTTGGATAAACACACAGTAAGGGGTACTATTCTTGTAAATCTTTCATATTTCTATTCCCTGAATCATTTTAAATACAAAAAAAATAAAAAGCAAAATATATATATTCACTGTTTTCTAACATGATATCTATTTTACATCTATTTAAGCAATATCACACATGAGATCATACTATTATCCAATGTCTGTGGTATGACTTCACATTTTGTGCAAAGTGTGGCCAACTGTTCTGTGACATTTTACTGTACAAAGTGTGAAAGAAACCCTGTTCAATTTCAAAGCACAAATCAAAAGTATAATTTTCCATGTCTGCTGATGTCCCATAACACTGCCACAGCAACTACTTCATACTGGGAAGAGCAGTATGATATACAGGCTGAAATAAGTGACTAGATAATGTACACTGAGTCAGTTATCATGAAATAAAGCCCACTAGGTGGATCAGAACCATGACATACATTGAAGAGATCCTTTTTCACCCTGAAGGGGTTTTATTTTGCCATACAAATTCATTACATTACATTACAGTACATTATCCTACTCATTATACATCATCATCATCATTATCATCATCATCATCATCATCATGTTCTTCTTCCGCTTAATCCAGGGTTGGTTTGTGGGGCCAGCAGCTTAAGCAATGATGACCAGACATCTCTCTCCCAAGCCACTTCCTGCAATTCTACTGGGGGGACACCGAGGCATTTCCAGGTCAGCCCAGACACATAGTCACTCCAGCATGTTCTGGGTCGACCCTGGGGTCTCTTCCTAATTGGACATGAGTGAAAAACCACACCAGGGAGGCATTTGGGAGGCATTCTAACCAGGTGCCTGAGCCACTTCAACTGACTCTTCTCAATGCAGAGGAGCAGGAGTTCTACTCTGAGCTCCTCCTGAATGGCTGACATTCTCACCCTATCGCTATGGGAGAGCATTGCCACACAAAGGAAGGGGTTTTTCATCTGCTTGTAACTGCAATCTTGATCTTTCATTCACTACCCAAATCTTGTGATCATAGCTGAGAGTTGGAACATATATCAACTGCTAAATTGAGAGCCTTGTCTTGTGGCCCAGTTCCCTCTTCACCATGATGGACAGTTACAAGCTCCACTTTATAGGAGAGGCTGCAGAAATCTGCCTGTTAATCTTCTGCTCCATCCTTCCCTCACTCGTGAACAAGACCCTGAGATACTTGAACTCCTCTACTTGGGGCAGGACCTCATTCCAGACTCAGGGTGCTGATTCTGATATTGGTCGCTTTGCACTCGGCTGTAAATCGCTCCAGTGAGAGCTGAATTGATGAAGTCAAAAGGATAACATCATCCACAAAAAGAAAAGACAATATTCATGCCAAGAAAGAGCACCACAGATGCAATGTTTGCCTTGAGGATGTTAATAGAGAAGTACAGAGAAGGTCAGAGGGAGCTACATTGTGCCTTTGTGGATCTGGAAAAAGCATATGACAGGGTGCCAAGAGAAGAACTGTGGTATTGCATGAGGAAGTCTGGAGTGGCAGAGAAGTATGTTAGAGTGGTTCAGGACATGTATGAGAGATGTAAGACAGTGGTGAGGTGTGCTGTCGGTGTGACCGACGAATTCAAGGTGGAGGTGGGACTGCATCAAGGGTCAGCTCTGAGCCCCTTCTTGTTTGCTATGGTGATGGACAGGCTGACAGACGAGGTGAGACAAGAATCTCCATGGACTATGATGTTTGCAGATGACATCGTGATCTGTAGTGAGAGCAGAGAACAAGTGCAGGAAAATCTAGAGAGGTGGAGGTATGCCCTGGAAAGTAGAGGAATGAAGGTTAGCCTCAGAAAATCAGAATACATGTGTGTGAATGAGAAGGACCCAGGAGGAACGGTGATGTTACAGGGAGCAGAGATAAAGAAGGTGGAGGATTTTAAGTACTTAGGCTCAACAATCCAGAGCAATGGAGAGTGTGGAAAAAGAGGTGAAGAAGCGTGTGCAGGCAGGCTGGAATGGTTGGAGAAAAGTATCCGGTGTGATGTGCGATAGGAGAGTGTCAGCAAGAATGAAGGGAAAAGTGTACAAGATGGTGGTGAGGCCAGCGATGTTGTATGGCTTAGAAACAGTGGCGCTGAGGAAAAGGCAGGAGGCAGAGCTGGAGGTAGCAGAGATGAAAATGTTGAGGTTCTCCCTGGGAGTAACGAGGATGGATAGGATCAGAAATGAGTATATCAGAGGGACAGCCCACATAAGATGTTTTGGAGACAAAGTCAGAGAGGCTAGATTGAGATGGTTTGGACATGTACAAAGGAGGGATAGTGAGTATATTGGCAGTAGGATGCTGAGGTTGGAACTACCAGGCAGAAGGCCTCGAGGAAGACCGAAGAAGAGATTTATGGATGTGGTGAAGGAAGACATGAAGGTCGTTGGAGTCAGAAAAGAAGATGCGGAGGACAGGGTGAGGTGGAGGCGGATGATTTGCTGTGGCGACCCCTGAAGGGAGCAGCCGAAAGTAAAAGAAGAAGAAGACTATGGCCACCAGACCAGAACCCCTCAACACTGCAGCTATACCTATAAATTCTGTTTATAAAATTTATGAACAGAACCAGCAAGAAAGGTCCACCTTGGCGGACTCCAACCCTCACCGGAAAAGAATTTGACCTGTTCGTAGCAATGTTGACAATGTGCTTCAAGTGATACAAAGACCCAATGGTCCGGAATGCCGTACTCCCAGAGCGCACCCCACTAGATAGCGTGAGGGACATGGTCGAAATCCTTTTCTAAATCCACAAAACACAGGTGGACAGTTTGGGCAAACTCCCATGCCCCCTCCAGGATCCTGTAGAGTGTATTGAGTTGATCAAGAGTGCTGCAGCCAGGACAAAAACCACACTGTTCCTCCTGAATCCGAGGTTCCTCCTCTCCAGTACTTCTGCATAGACTTTCCCAAGTAGACTGAGGAGTGTGATTCCACAATAACTGGAACACAGCCTCCGGTCCCCCTTTTTAAAAAGGGGAACTACTGTCCTGGTTTGCCAATCCAGAGCCCTGAAATATTTAAGCTGTATCTCATACACCCCAAGAGCCCGACCAGAGAGGAGCTTTTTGACCCACCCAAACCCCTAGGGTCTTCCTCCTTCATGGAGAGCATGTTGGTGAGATTGAGGAGGTCCTCAGAGTATTCCTTCCACCTCCCAACAACATCCCCAGGCTAAGTGAGCAGCTCCTCACTTCAACAGTAAACAGTATCTGTGGAGAACTGCTTCCCCCGCTTGAGATGTTGGATGGTGGTCCAGAACCTTTTCAATCACAACCGATATTTGCTTTCCAGGCCCTCACCAAACTTGTCCCAAACAAGAAATTTTGCATTGGCTACAGCTTGGACTGCAGCACATTTGGCCTGCTGGTACCTGTCTGCTGCCTCAGGAGTCCCACAGGCCAAAAACATCTAATTACAAAACACTGATTAAAAATAATCTTACTGTTAATGATGTGCTGCATAGAAACAGTCTGTAATACTTAGCAACAGTCAGTTATATATAAATAAAGGCCTACCTGTTACTAGGGCATTATGCTCCTGGTAGGGTCACCCGAGGCAAACAGGTATAAGGTGAAGGTCCAGACTAAACTGGTGATAAAAATAACATCCAGCCAGTACCACTATTGGTCACTCAGAATTTCAACTAAAGTTGAACATTATCAAAGGACAAGAAGTATGAAAGCAGACTCATATGCCTGGACATTAGCAGGGCATTTGACAGAGTGTGTCACAGAAGCTTAATAGCTAAGCTTGAGGCCCTTGGTCTTAAAGGTGTACTTCTGAAATGGATAGAAGACTATCTGACAGAAAGGGGGCTGAAAGTAACCATCAGTAGGAAAGAATCAAGTGCCAAGGCTATCAATGCTGGAGTCCCTCAAGGGTCAATCCTCAGTCCATTGCTGTTCATGATTTACATTGATGACCTTCCAGAGAAACTAACCAACGCAGATGACTTGTCTGTCCTGAGCATCATAAGAGACAAACAGCAAAGGGGCTCAGTAGCCGAGTCGCTGAACAAGGATCTGCGGGAAATCCAGCTACGGGCAAGCAAATGGAATGTGCCCTTTGAGGCAGCTAAATGTAAAAGTATCACAATTAGTAGTTACAAAGATTCAGAGGGCAATCATCCAAATCTCCACTTCACATGCTTCTCAAATAGTGGGGCGCACCTGGTGCGCCATGATGCTGGGCGGGGGTGATGCAGGGGGTAGTGCGTATGACCCTGGGGAACATGCTTTTCTGGAATAGTGTACAAGAATTAAGTGTAATTGCACCTCCACTCCAGTAGATGGCAGTAACGCTTTCATTGTTCCTCTGGTGTAGCGGTTTTTCGCATGAGCAAATGATATAAAGTGCAGTAAACAACCCATTAAGAAACTTTTTCTTTTCCTTTCAGCTGTTCCCTTCAGGGGTCGCCATAGCGAATCACCTGCCTCTATCTCACCATATCCTCTGCATCTTCTTCTCTTACATCAAACTGCCCTCATGTCCTCCTTCACCACAACCATAAATCTTCTCTTTGGTCTTCCTCTAGGCCTTCTGCCTGGTAGTTCCAATCTCAGCATCCTACTACCAATGTACTCACTATCCCTCCTCTGCACATGTCCAAACCATCTCAATCTAGCCTCTCTGACTTTGTCTCCAAAACATCTAACATGTGCTGTCCCTCTGATGTACTCATTCCTGATCCTATCCATCCTCGTTACTCCCAAAGAGAACCTCAACATTTTCATCTCTGCTACCTCCAGCTCTGCCTCTTGTCTTTTCCCCAGGGCCACTGTTTCTAAACCATACAACATCACTGGCCTCAACACTGTCTTGTACACATTTCCTTTCATAAACAACCCATCAAGAAACAACACGGAAACATTTCTAACAGGAACGAGGAGAAAGGTGGAGAGAGACAGAGATAATAATACAAAAATAAGTTAAATGAGTTTAAATTATTTTTTTTTCAGGCACATTGGTCCACTTTAAAAATCTTTTCTGTTACAGATTTAAAAACAATGTGAATGAAGTTTTTCTTTATTGTAAGTTGGGCTATTTCTTTCTCCTTTTTGTTTTTAATGTTAATAAAGATACAATGTTATGTAGAGGTGTACTAATAGCAATTATATAGACAAATAGTACTATTTGGGACTGTGGAGGGGGGGGGGGGGGTCATGAAATGTTTTTTTCTTCCTAGAGGGGGCGCCACAGAAAATAATTGAGAAGCATGTACAGTACTGTACTGGTCTAACACAATAGTTCACTGGACCGGGTAGGGCAGATTTAATCATAAATGAACAATGTGCATTGAAATTCGAAGGATGTGAATTAATGCAACATGGTGGTGTAGTGGCAAACACCTATAACAAGATGGTGCTCGGTTCAAATCCCAAGCTCAGTGAGAGCGTTTCTTTGTGGAATTTGCATGTTCTCCTCATTCTTGTGTGGGTTTCTTCTGGGTTCTCTGATTTCCTTCTACAGGCCAAAGACATGCACATTAGGCTACTAACTGGCTGTTCCAAATTGCCCCTGTGTGTGTCTCAGTGTGTGTGCGTTGGTCCTGCAATAGTCTGGTGAGCTATTTATGGTGTGCCCTGCCTTTGAATGAGAGTGAATGAGGATGAGTCATATTTTTTAACTTAAGCTGTAATTTTTTGCATACATTATTGTAAATAAAAGATGTAAGAGCATTCTGAAAGAAAAACCCGCAGTGTGTTTTAATAATATTCCAATAAAAAGTTGTTCCATCGTGAAATTACATTACAATAATCATCAGTTTAACATTTTCCTTTTCTCAATAAAAAAATAGAAGCCCTTTCGTCAAGAGTAGGCTGCATCCATCGGCGTGTTTCTGCTCTGCAATGGCCTGGCGATATGTCCAGGGTGTTCTCTGCTCTCGCCCAGAGTCGGCTGAGATCGGCTCGTCTCCCCCGCTACCCTGATTAGGATTAAGCGGTTCAGAAAATGAATGAAATAATGAGAAGCCCTCTTGTGGTGAAGTAGGGAATTGCAGGTAAACCATTTAGGCTATTCTAAGCATTTTTTGTGAATTTATTTGCTGATTGAAGAAGTGGGGGAAATATTCCGTGATGGGTAATAGCTGAAAGTAAGATAAAAACTTAACTTATTCCTTATTTAAAATAAGAACCTTAAACACATCCTTTAATGTTTCAGCTGGTCATCTCCATAATACAATAGACTGAACAGGATCATATGATTTCATGGACACCAAAAGTTTGAGAAGTGCAGTAGTCATATGAAGGATGATATTTTCTTTGGGAGAACCTTTCTGTGAAAGTGGAGCTTTATCTCTGGCTATGACCCTTGTCGGAATGTGTTGTTCACCACAGATCTATAGAGCATCAAGCTTAGAACCCACAACATAGAGTACTGTGCTGCAGAGAACCATAATTGACAATTACTTAATTTTAATATTTAATAACTTAAACACAACCATTGATTGTTATACGTGGCAACCAAAAATGAGGACATTTATCTTAATGCGCCACCGACGTAAAGTACGTATGTGGACACCTGACTAATCCCAATGTGCATGCCTTGTGAAAATCCAATTTCAGATTTTTATTTTATTTTATCAGCTTCACATTACATTATACATATAAGGATATCAGTAATCAAACAGAGAAATGAAAAGGAGGTGGAAAGACATGTACCCATGTACACAATTTATGGAATGCACATTAAAAACAGCAGGTAATAGGACACATTAAGATTCTTGATGTGTTACACTGAGGGTAGTGGTGGCCTGGTGGTAAGGGATCACTGATCCTAAGGCCGAGGGTTCAAGTCCCACTCTCAACAGGTTGTTACTGTCCCCCCAGTGCAGCTAACTGGGTTATCGAAGGCCGGCCATGTCTCTCACTGTCTATGGTGAGACGTTCATGTAAAAGAACCATTGCTGACTTTTGACAAGAGTAGGCTGCATAGCATGTTTCCACCCTGCAATGGCCTGGGAAGCTGTCCAGGGTGTACTCTCTCCTCGCCTGGGCTGGGATGGGAGTAAGCGGTTACAGAAAATGAAACCTATGCCAAATCAAACGTGCGAATCATTCGCTGTGGTGACCCCTGAGAAAGGGGGAAAGCCGAAAGGAGATCTCTCTTCCTGTGCTTCTGTGGGTTTTCTCTAGGTTCTCTGGTTTCCTCCAACAGGCAATAAATATGCACAGCTGTTATGAATTACCCCAAGGTGTGTGAGAATGAGTGAATGGCTTTGTGTTTTGGCCTTGCAGTAGTCTGGGGAGCTGTTCAGGATGTACCCCGCCTTCGCCCAGTGTCGGCTAAGATAGGCGTCAGCCTCCCCGCAATTGTAATGGAGGATAAGCTGTTCAATTAATTGATTAATTTTTATTTGCACCGCGAGAGGGCGCTGAATGTCAATATATTTTTACAAATTGGGCCAATGAAGAATAACGCCTTTTTATTGAGGAAAATACATGTCTCTCCCTCTGCCTTATAAGATTTTTAAAACGTTTTTCTCCATCATGTTTTCAGAAAAATCTAATTAAAATTCACGACATAACATAACAATATACCGAGTTGCCTCGATGCATTGTAATCACAAACGATGTTTGACAGGATTTCTCCCCCTACCTGTTTCCGAGAAATATTTCCTGTTGTGATATGATTGGCTAGTAGTTCACATTGACACACTCAATATCAAGTAAGCAGGCTGAAGAGTACAAACTAGCCTATCATATCGCGGGAAGGCGGGACGGTATTATGAATCATTCAACTCAGATACGCCTGCTTAGATTAATATCATTGGAAACTTTCAGTCATTTATTTGTAGCGATACATACAGCCTGAGAGGGAAGAATAGAGTTCATCTGGGCCAGGTTGGGTGACCAGAAGTGTGGAGATTAATTTAAAGTGGATCACTCGGCTCACGTTAAAGAGTCATTTGAATGGATCCGACTCGTTGCGAGTCACTGCACTGAGACTCGTGTTGTTCACATGGAGTTGGAATGGATGTGTGTCGGAGACATCTGACTTTGACTTTACGTGAATTGGGAAATTATGATAAAAGACTGTGTTTGTAGCTGCCTTTGGAGTGCAGAACATCTGTCTTAACCGGTGAGTGTCTTTAAAATATACAAACAAACTTAAAAAGATACAAACAAGACTGAATTATTAAGAGAAATGTTCTCTGTTTGAATATAGAAATGGTGAGAGATGAGGAGGCACCAACACACACACACACACACACACACACACACACACACAAATATTTATTTATTTACTTCCTCTCTCACTTATTCAGTTAGTTATTCGAGGTATGAAGTCACTTGTGTATGTATGTAATATTTACTTCTTATATATAAACATGAAAAGGTGACTTTCTGGGTAAATAAGAAAAGAGATATTTACTGGCCACTGTTGCATGAACAATAAAAATCAGATTAGCAGCAATTTATTAAAAAATTATAAAAAGAAAATACACAAAGGACAACTAAGGGACTACACTAAGCTATACATGTCTGTATACCAACACACACGTGTGTACACACAGCTATATATGTACACGAGCACACACACACATCTACACACATCCATCCCATGTACACCTATGTACATCTGTTCACATATTTACAGGCTGTGCATATTTTCATATGTATTCACACCTATTCACACATATACAGAAGGCCCAGGATACACACCAGAGGTATAACGTTTAATTATACATGAGCATGGTGCTATATAATGTCATGATGGGCAAGACCTGCTCTAAACATGGGTACAGTATTGCACTGTCACGGAAGATGGTCTGAATGATGGGTATTCAGTGTGTGTTTGAGAGAGAGAGAATGTGAGACTGTGGTGGTGGTGGTGGTGAGATTACATATTTATCAGCTGGTGGTTAAAAGCTGTTCTTGAGTCTGTTCGTTTTTGTATTTAGTGTCCTGTATATTTTTTGGGAGAAGAGAAAAGGGGGTGTCCAGGGGGTGTGGGGATCCTGATAATTCCACACCAAGTATTGTTGCATTCTGGTCTTTAGAGCATAGAAACTTGTCAATTAATCTGTTTTTGATTGTTTGTTGTTTCATGATGTTCATTGTACAGCTTCTCCCCCCCCCCCCTTTTTTTTACTATTATAAAATATCAGGGTAAAACATTATTTATTAGAGATTTGATGAGGTGTGATGAGCTGACAAGCTGAAGCCCAATGTTCCAGTATTCCAGTAGAAATCCCATCTAAACCACTGGTGTGTCAATGTGTTCACTTTAATGTCCACAGTGAAGCGAAACAGGATGCAGTGTGGCCACAGGCCTGCTTCCTTCAGCTCAGTACAGGGGTGTGGAAGGTGTCGGCTTCCTATTCAGGGGCCATGACACATTGATCTCAGAAACAAATCAGTCCAGAGGTTTGTCTTTTATGTATATATGTGTTGTTCTTTTAATCAGATCAAGATCATTCATGACATATAGTATAAGTAAAAGAAGGACGCTTGTGAACTGTTAGCTAATATGAACAGTGATGGTTCACTGTGCCTATGGAAGGGATGTGCATGTCTGCCCCTGTGGGTCTCTGTTTGTACTTGCACATGTGTCTATCTGCCTCTGCGTGCAGGTCCTCCTGTCTCAGAGACCCAAATTTCACTTAAATAAAATCCATGGAATCCAGAGGAGCCATCACTGATTCTCTGGGCAGAACTTCCCTCTTTTCATGTTGTAAAGTTATTTGGATTAAGGTATAGACTTGAATGAATACATTTAAATGCTAACAAAGATGTTTTCTCACTTGGCAAGGCGGCTTCATCTTTTCAATACTGTTGGGCATTTTAATCGTTTTTGTTATGGGAGGACGGCAGGATTTTATTTCAGCATCAGTATTACCTAAAAATTCCTGAAGGATTTTCAAATCATTCCTATGATTATTCTAATAAGAATATTTAACTGATTTATGATACACTGTACTTTAAAAAAAAAGCTGCCTGGAGCATAAGCTTTCATTCTGTCAGAGTAACAGCACTGCAAAAATGATGAGGTACCAGTATAAAGATGCCCTCATCAGATGCCCTCATCGGTGGTGTGGAGAACAAAGTCCATTCATGATGATAAAATGCAGAGCAGCGATTCAGAGCTGGTGTGAAAAATAGATCTTCGAGCTGACAGGATGTCCATGTTGGCACAGTATTCTCAGGATGATCGTGGGGTATGCTTTTGTTTAACTTGGATGAGTGTGGTATTAGTCAGAGTCTAGTGCGATGTGTCACTTTATGAAAAGCCTGAATTAAAACAACGTCGACATTTCCCACAACTATGAAGAGCAGCATTAGCGATGGATAAATGGCTCTGGAAATGCATTTTTTCTCATCTTTTTTCTTTTTTACAACTTGGATAGTGGAATAGTGCCCAAAGTGTTGTAATTAATTGATGTTCTGTCATCTTCACAACACTTCACTCAAAAAAGGCTCAGAAGTTTAGCCAAACTTACATCATCTCATATCTCATATTGTGTTTGCTTCAGATGAAGTGAAACAGATAAAGGATTGCAGTGCATTACATTAATAGTAGTGGCTTGGATACAATGTGTGATTAGCACTGGTAAAAATGTGCACCTCCTCTCTGTATCGCTTAAGCTGAGAAGAGAAGGAAAAACTGTTTACTGCAAATGTCCTTATAATAAAAATCCAAGGGCAGTTGCTTGAATGTCAATATGGTTTCATAACTTTTTTTTTTTTTTTTTGCTCCAGTGTGCATAATCCATCATCTCATAGACAAAACTTCTTCGTCAGAGAAAAGTTATGAGCTATGAGTTGCCAATTTGTGAGCCACTCCACCGAAAGTAGGCTCTTGGGTCAAAAAATGAGATTTTTACACAGCCAGATAGAGGAGGCCCAAAGCTGCAAAATACAGTAAAAAGTTTGTCAATATCTTGAAAACTGACCGAGCTGTGCCATTTCCTGTGTCAGCATTCAACTAAAACTTTCAAAAGATGTTTTAGAGAAAAATGAGCACAAAGATTTCCCTTCTTCCAAGATCATTAGTTCTTAGCAACCAAACATTTTTATGCACTTCAGCCATATAAACTTTCAGAAAACATGTCTAGGAAGAGTTTTAGGAAGAGAAGATAAGAGAAATCATGCTCATTTTAATCTGACAGGTCCTTTTTAAACCCATCCGTCACCGTGGTAACCCCCAAAAAATCAACAAAAAAAAAACCTACAAATTTTTTTCATTTCTGTTTATTCCAATAAGATCAGTATGTATCTTTTTGACCATTATATAAAGGTTCAAATGCCATCAAATGATACTGATTGAAAAAAAACACTGTCAGGTTCAAACAATCACACTGAAATTAAGAAATCTATATACTTATAAGAAAACTACGTAACAAAACTCTCTGATCTCTTTATACAAGTAAGCTTCAACTCTGCCCTCAGCATTATCATCTTAAACTATATCCTGCTTAGCAGATAAGAGTGGTGTTTGGGAAGAACATGTGATCTTATCTTAACTTAAATGTTTCATACCTTTTACATATAAACAAACTGAAGATGATGTTAGCAGTGTTGAAGAAGATTTTTATTTTGATGTTGATGAAGAAGAGGCATGAAACATTTAAGTATTTTTCAGGTCATGACCAATTTTCAAAAAAAATTATAAAAACTAAACAACCCACGATCCAGCATGTCCAGTCCAGACAAAATTACACACAAATCAAATGATCAAAAAATTCCATAATCAAATTTTGCATGCAGAGAAAAATATTAATACTCGTACAAAACTCATTAAGTTTCTAAAAAAATAATACTGAGCATATGGGATTTTCTTTGACTCAATTGCAATGGAATCATGTCTTTTTCTTAATATTCCAGCAGTTCCAGCAGACCTGAGGTATCATATATACACACACACACACACACACACACACACACACACACACACACACACACACACACAGACAGTGGGTGACTGCTCATTTGTGCATCTATCGCACCATTTGCACTCATTTGCCCCACTCCCTTCATATATATTTTTCCATTCAAATGGCAGTAGTTCACTAGTTCATCTGGATGCTGCTCATTTAACTGTTTGCACACTGTGTGTGTGTGTGTGTGTGTGTGTGTGTGTGTGTGAGAGAGAGAAATAATCTTCTTCAAAGCCGAATTCTAACATTGAATTTAACATCTGTACTAATGCTGCTAGACAGCACAGATGACATTTCAGTCTCCTTTTCCAGAAGTTGTGTGTAGTCACAATCTTATAAATAAACTTACTTACTGTTATTGAAGAGAAAGTCGGAGATAAGTTCCGCATGTGGTATACTAGAGTCAGGAAGTAAACCAGAAGTTAACGTGTGACGGACACTGCGCATGAGCAAGCCCGAGCTGACCATTCAGGGTGCTCATTTCAGATCTTCCTTAGCAACTACCCTGCATTGTTTACGTGCATATCATCTTTATAACCTTTATTTTATTCACTGAAACAACATTCTAATATCAAAACAGTATCCAAAATGAGAGACGACTTCACGACCATTCTTCTGGTGTGTGGATTATAGTGTGTCTTGTACCGAACTTGGTGAATAATTGCAACGAAAACCAGTAAGTTTGCTACTGTTTTTATCTAGTTTTGAGAGTACTCCTCAGAAAAATGGAAATAAAAGACATTTTTAGTGAGTTTTAGTCGATTTCACTTGAGCAAGTGATAGTTCAATACTTGTTTTAATGGTTTATGCAAAAATCCAAATTTCGATTAAAAAAAGTGACCATTTTTACTTTTTTTTTGGCCATTTTCTCGAAAGTCGTCCATATGACAAGCACCTACATTCGGTGGAGCACCTCGCATTTAAGGTATTACAGCGATCCCTCGCTACTTCGTGCTTCAGTTTCTGCGGCTTCAGTGCATCGCGAGTTTTTCAAAAATGTTCACCGGAAAATTTAAAAATTAGGAAATGAAGGGAAAATAGGGGAAAAGTTAAGGAAAATGCTGCAAAACAAGGCCAATTAAGCAAAAAACCTCGAAACAAACAAAAACAAAAAACACCCAACAAAACTACTCACATTTTAATGTGAGGTGCGCATCTGTGAGTGTGTGTACTTATATTTTATTTACATCTTATGCATTATTTTTTCGTGTTTTGTTATTACAGTGGTACCTCAGTTCTCGAACTTAATCCGTTCCAGAAGGCTGTTCGAATTCCGAGTTGTTCAAATTCCAAATTCACTTTTCCCATCACAAATAATGTAAACAGTTTTAATCCATCCCAAGACGCTAGAAAACGAGCTTTTTTAAAACAATGTTATTTCATAATGCTGTTTGTATATCAAATAGTATATTAAATGTGAAACCACAGGACAACCACAAAAAATTCTTAATAGATTTATTTATTTTGTCTTTGTTTGTTTCGAACCAGCCTCAACTTGCTTTAAAGTGGAACCCTTCAGGATTCGAGCTCGGGTCTTTTTTACCAAATCATCATAGATTTCATGAGCTTTGCAGCAGATCACATCCTCGCTAACACTATCTCCTGCTAACTGCTGCTCGTTTATGTATAGGAGCAGTAATTTTTTCACCTCCTCCAGCACTTGCGGTCTTTGTTTACTGATAACGATTTACGAGCCTTTCGCCACATCACTGGCTTTAACACTGTCTTTGTTCTTCAGGATCGTGCATATCCTTGATTTAGCCGTGCCATATTCCTTAGCAAGATCAGTAACACGCATGCCTAATTCGTGTTTAGCTATCAGCTCTTTCTTAAACGCATCGGTTTTCCACACAACTGACCTTTTCTCAATAGCTGTCTTTGGAGACATGTTTATTAGCGATTCTAATCGAGTAAACAAAAAAACACGGTATACTGTACTTTGTAGAACAGGAGCAAGCACGTCCACACGCACACAGTGGTCGAGTAGAGTCAAAAGAGACCGATTTCCAGAAGTCGCGCACTTTTTCATCACTCTCGGTCTCAGTTTTTCTTGCGCATTTTTCGAGTTCGACTTCTGAATTTTGTTCGACTTCCAAGACAAAAAAGCCTGGATTTTTTTTGTTCGAATTCCGATTTGTTCGACCTCCAAAGGACCAAACCTCCAATTTTAGGTGTTGAATATGGATTTATTGATATTATATTCATATATACATGTATGTATACATCAGTCAGGGGGGTTGATCCTACTTCACGGAAATCGGCAATTGCATGCGCAGGGGGGGGGGGGGGTGTCTCGGTCCCCATTAACTGCAGAAAGTGAGGATCCCTTTAATTCAGTTTAAATGAGCAAGAGCCTCAGTTTTATTGCGATGGTTTATGGACACAATAAAAGCCTTAGGAAATGCACAAATGATTGTAATTTCTCTTAACTGCACTGCTGCGTGGTGGGAAATTCAGTAAGTGAAATAAGTATTGAAGGTTTTCCAACTATATATATATATATATATATATATATATATATATATATATATATAAATAAGAGTTATGAGTTGTGAAACAGTGATTCTTGGGCTGTATTATTCACCGAAACCAGGTATATATCAAAACGGACATTTTATAGATTAGTTTTTCATAGAAAATAAATTTCTCTTCAAACGATCAAACACATTTTTATACCGTTTTCCAAATGCTCTACATCCACACCAAAACCACTAAAATTCCTTAATATTTTTTTTTTGTAAATTCATTTCTGGTCTGTTTTGATTATTCTATTACAAAAGATTACAAGTGATCTCCCATTTCTTAGTCGTAGCAAATATAATTGTTGACGTCTACATTGGAGCAGTGCATGTGTGTTGTACAATATGATGATCTGTAATTAAATATAATTTGGAAAATTTAGTGCCACTCATTAGAGTGACATTGACTGCAGCCATTTGCATGTGTTTCTGTGGAGTTTGCATGCTCTCTCCATGCTTGCATGGGTTTTCTCTTGGTTCCCCTTTTTTTCATTCAGTTTGCTGACGACCTGTTCAGGGTGTCCCTTGTCTTTTCCCAGTGTCGGCTGACATAGTCCCCCACCTCCCCACAATTCTAATAGTCAGATTAAGCAGTTTGGCGAGAGAAAGTTTGAGTTTTGTTTTACTGTGAGCGTAGTGGCTAAACAGAGAAAGAATTCTGTATTTCACTCGGACATTTATCAGGGTTGGGAAGCATAGAAAGTAGTTCATTACTTATTTATTTGTTTTTTTGTTTGCTTATTTGTTTGTTGTAATTTTGTTTATTAACCTTACTCATTTAAAATAAACCAAAAACATTGAATTGTTCTGTCAGCAACAAACTTCTTCTTTTCCTTTCGGCTGTTCCCTTCAGGGGTCGCCACAGCAAATGATCTGCCTCCATCTCTCCCTATCCTCTGCATCTTCTACTCTTACTCCAACGACCTTCATGTCCGCCTTCACCGCATCCATAAATCTTCTCTTTGGTCTTCCTCTGGGCCTTTTGCCTGGTAGTTCCAACCTCAGCATCCTACGACCAATATACTCACTATCCCTCCTCTGTACATGTCCAAACCATCTCAATCTAGCCTCTCTGACTTTGTCTCCAAAACATCTTACATGTGCTGTCCCTCTGATGTACTCATTTCTGATCCTATCCATCCTCGTTACTCCCAAAGAGAACCTCAACATTTTCATCTCTGCTACCTCCAACTCTGACTCCTGTCTTTTCCCCAGGGCGACTGTCTCTAAACCATACAACATTGCTGGCCTCATCACCGTCTTGTACACTTTTCCCTTCATTCTTGCCGATACTCTCCTATCACACATCACACCGGACACTTTTCTCCATCCATTCCAACCTGCCTGCACATGCTTCTTCACCTCTTTTCCACACTCTCCATTGCTCTGGATTGTTGAGCCTAAGTACTTAAAATCCTCCACCTTCTTTATCCCTGCCCCCTGTAACCTCAAAGTTCCTCTTGGGTCCTTGTCGTTCACACACATGTATTCTGTCTTACTAAGACTAACTTTCAATCCCCTCCTTTCCAGGGCATACCTCCACCTCTCTAGATTTTCCTCCACTTGGTCTCTGCTCTCACTACAGATCACTATGTCATCTGCAAACATCATAGTCCATGGAGATTCTTGTCTAACCTCGTCTGTCAGCCTGTCCATCACCATAGCAAACAAGAAGGGGCTCAGAGCTGACCCTTGATGCAGTCCCACCTCCACCTTGAACTCTTCTGTCACACCGACAGCACACCTCACCACTGTCTTACAGCTATCATACATGTCCTGCACCACTCTAACATACTTCTCTGTCACTCCAGACTTCCTCATACAATACCACAGTTCTTCTCTCGGCACCCTGTCATATGCTTTCTCCAGATCCACAAAGGCACAATGCAGCTCCTTCTGCCCTTCTCTGTACTTCTCTATTAACATCCTCAAAGCAAACACTGCATCTGTGGTGCTCTTTCTTGGCATGAAACCAAACTGTTGTTCACAAATGCTGACCTCTGCCCTTAGTCTTGCTTCCACTATTCTTTCCCATAGCTTCATTGTATGGCTCATCAACTTTATCCCTCTGTAGTTGCCACAACTCTGTACATCTCCCTTGTTCTTAAAAATGGGCACAAGCACACTCCTCCTCCATTCCTCTGGCATCTGCTCACTTTCTAAGACCTTGTTGAATATTCTTGTCAGAAAATCTACTGCTACCTCCCCTAGACACTTCCATACCTCAACTGGTATGTCATCAGGGCCAACTGCCTTTCCACTCTTCATCCTCTTCAATGCCCTCCTCACTTCTCCCTTACTAATCTTTGCTACTTCCTGCTCCTCAACGGTCACCCCTTCTACTCTTTTTTCTCTCTCATTTTCCTCATTCATCAGCTCTTCAAAGTACTCTTTCCATCTTCCCAGCACACTTCTGTCATCAGTCAATACATTTCCCTCTCTGTCCTTTATCACTCTAACTTGCTGCACGTCTTTCCCATCTCTATTTCTCTGCTGTGCTAACCTGTATAGATCATTTTCTCCCTCCTTACTGTTCAACCTATCATACAAGTCATCATACGCCCTCTGTTTGGCCTTTGACACTGCTACCTTCGCCTTACGCTGTGTCTCCCTGTACTCCTGTTTACTCTCTTCGGTCCTCTCAATGTCCCACTTCTTCTTGGCTAACCTCTTCTTTTGTACACACTCCTGCACTTCCTCATTCCACTACCAAGTTTCCTTATCTACTCTCCTTCCAGAGGACACACCAAGTACTCTCCTACCGGTCTCCCTGATCACATTGGCTGTGGTTGTCCAGTCCTCTGGAAGCACTTCCTGACTACCCAAAGCTTGTTTCAACTCCTCCTTGAAGACAACACGACACTCTTCCTTTTTCAGCTTCCACCACTTTGTCTTCTGCTCTGCCTTTGCCTTTTCACCTTTCTCACCATCAGTGTCATCCTGCACACCACCATCCTATGCTGTTTGGCAACACTCTCACCCACTACTACTTTGCAGTCACTGACTTCCTTCAAATTACAGCGCCTACACAAGATGTAGTCTACCTGTGTGCTCTTACCTCCGCTTTCATAAGTCACCCTATGCTTCTGTTTCTTCGTGAAGAAAGTATTCACCACAGCCATTTCCATCCTTTTTGCAAAATCGATCAACATCTGTCCTTCTGTGTTCCTGTCCTGGATACCAAACCTGCCCATCACTTCCTCGTCCCCTCTGTTGCCTGCACCAACATGTCCATTGAAGTCTGCTCCAATGACCACTCTTTCACCTCTGGGGGTACTCTGCATCACTTCATCTAACTCACTCCAGAATCTCTCCTTCTCTTCTAGCTTACATCCTGCCTGTGGGGCATAAGCACTAACAACATTGAGCATCACGCCTTCAATTTCTAACTTGAGACTCATCACTCTGTCTGACACTCTTTTCACTTCTAGAACATTCCTGACAAACCCCTCCTTCAAGATGACTCCTACTCCATTTCTCTTCCCATCCACACCATTATAAAACAGTTTAAACCCTGCTCCTAAGCTTCTAGCCTTTCTACCTTTCCACCTTGTCTCCTGAACACACAGTATGTCCACCTTCCTCCTCTGCATCATGTCAGCCAGCTCCCTATCTTTTCCTTGCATAGTTCCAACATTCAAAGTCCCCACTCTCAGTCCTAGGCTCATGCATTTCCTCTTCTCTCTCTGCCTACGGACACGCCTCCCGCCTCTCCTTCTTCGACGTCTTCGACCAACAGTAGTCCAATTTCCATCAGCACCCTGTTGGTTGACAGCACTGATGGCGGTCGTTGTTAACCCGGGCCTCGACCGATCCGGTATGAATTCTGTATTGATCATTTGCATTTTTAAATGTGGCAGAAGTTTTACGCCGGATGCCCTTCCTGTCGCAACCCTCTGCATTTATCCGGGCTTGGGACCGGCATAAGGGGGAGAGACACTGGTTAGTCAGCAACAAACATTGGAATAAAACCCACTGACTTTACAAATAACCGTTGAATAATGATTTTTAACTCGGCCCATGTGGAATATTTTAATTAATTTAATCTTTACAGTTCACAGGTCCACAAAGAGAAATGTATAATTACAGAATATTCTGCACTGGTAATAAATCAAGCTGAAAAACAATGGGTCTCATACAGAACGTTTTTAAATGCTACTCTTTGAGAAAAGTAGATGGTTTGGTATAAGTGACTAGTGGTGTTTTCCTTCCTGTGGAGAAGTTGTGTATGGCTTCTGAACTGGAATAAGGTCATGTGTTGTCGTTGATTTTTACTGAGAGTTCATGGCCAATGCTAATTTTTTTTATTGAAGTAAGCATTTTTGTTGGCTTTACTTCCTTTAACACTGGTTCCTGGTTGTTCATGAGTGTAATATAAAAACTAAACGTGATGTAGAGTTACTTGCTGATTTAAGATTAGAAAACCATACAACTTACTTGGCATGGCTTCATCTGTCTTGCATAGCAGATGCTGCTGGTTCATTTTAGAAAGAGAACATTTATCAATTATGAACAGCTACAGCAAGAGGACCCTGGGTTTGAGTCCCAAGATTATCCATTCTGAGGGAAATTTGTATGATCTTCCCATGTGTCCACGGGTTTCCTCTGAATACCCCAGTTTCCTAGCACAGTCCAAAGACATGCACCATAGGCTAGATGGCTGTTCCAAATTGTGTGTGTGTGTGTGTGTGTGTGTGTGTGTGTGTGTGTATGCATGCATTTATGTGAGTCAAATTAATAGATACTAATATCTATATAAACAGATACAGAATGAATCCTGTCAGTGAGAGATATGTACAGTATTATAGGTATAATAAACAGTAGAATGTAAATGTATAACAGTGGATGTTGTTGTTGTACTGAGATGACACTGAACAGTGTCTGACTGAACACCTCCTGTGACTGATCAGCATTTGTGAAACGGGTGGGCGGTATTGCTCAATATTGTCTTTATTTTGGACAGCATTTGTGTCTCCAATACTACCGTCAGAGAGTCCAGTTCCATCCCCACAACAGTATTGGCCTTGCAAATCTGTTTGTTCAGTCTATTTGCATCTGTAACCTTCAGCCTGCTGAACCAGCGTAGAGGATAGAGCGGGTCACAACAGATTCTTAGAATATCCTGAGTAGTGTCCAACAGATTTTAAATGACCTTAACCTTCTTAAAAATAGAGATACCAAGGCATTTATAATCCACCACTATTTCAACATTGATGCCGCAGATGGAAACAAGGGCCGATGGTGTTTTGAATCTCCTAAAATCCTCAATCAGGTCCTTGGTCTTTTCTCACATTAAGCTGTAGATGATTCTGCTCGCACCATGTGATGAAGGACTCCATCGCAGCCTGATATTTCATCTCCTCACCTTCTCTGATACATCTGGCAATAGCAAAGCTATCAGAAACCTTCTAAAGATGACTGTCTCTGTGCAGTAATTGAAGTCAGTTGTGTAGAGGGTGAAGGGAAAGGGTCCTTGTGGTACTCCGATTTTGCTGACTACCATGTCCGACATGCAGTTCTGCAAGTGCACATAATGTGTTCATCCGGTTTTGTTGTCCACAACCCAGGACACAAGAGAGGCATCCACCTGCATCGCGGTCAGCTTCTCACCCAGGAGGGTCGGCCTGATGGTGTTGAATGCACCAGAAAACTCAAAAAAACATGACCCTCACAGTGCTTGCTGGCTTGTGCTGGTGGGTGGAGGCACAGTTAAGTAGGTAGATTCTGGCATCCGACACGAGATGTTAAGTGAACTGAAGGAGTCCGTATGTTGTTTACTTATTGGTTGGAGTTGACCCTTGAGAAACTCATTCTGGTTTTTCATGACCTGTGAAGCCAGTGCCACTGGTCTGTAAGCCTGGGGGCCACTGGGACGTGAGTTCTGTGGTACAGGACCGAGCCATGACGTCTTCCACTACCCTGGGACCCTCTGAAGACTGAGGCTCATTGTGAAGAGGTAATGTAAGACTTCACAGAGCTGGGGGACACAGGGCTCACCCCATCCGGTCTTGCTGTTTTGTTGTCTTGTACAGCACGGCCTAAATTGTGGATTTGCTAATTCCCTTTTTTAAAATGCATTTTTAAATGACTCTGCACATTTTAACATTGTTTATAGTAATGTTTAATGTTGTGGAACTTCAGTGAGATGAGTCGGTTCCTATTATCACTTCTGTTATAAACAGTCATCCTCTCACCAGTTTTTACTCTATTTTCTCTTTTTACAATAATGAGGCAAAAAAAAAAGCTTGTTATGGAAGGTACGAAAATCTAGAGTTGACCGCCATGGTTGTGTATCAATTTTCAAAAACTCTGTATTAGGTTTTAGTTGACATGTAAAGTTTCATAGCACAGATTGTTCATTTCATGTTGTGTCGCACGGTAGTGAATCTGGACTCGGATTACTATTTGTTCTCTTGCGGTGTCCTCATCTGTCTTCACACTTTAATTGTAATCCACAACTGCTTCTCAACCAGTCAACTTATGTGAACCAATCGTTTGCAGAAGCTTATCTACATCATACAACCAGTGGCGTAGTGGTTAGGGTGCTGCGCTCATGATCAGGAGGTTGTGTGTTCAAATCCCGCTAAGACCCCTGGGCAAGGTCTCAACCACAAGTGTGCCTCTGTTCACCCGGCAGTATAAGATAAGATACAGCTTTATTAATCTCACAATGGAGAAATTCACTGTTACAGGCTCTTGAGGTACCATCAGTAGGGGGTGCAAAAATAGATACATATACAAACATACACACATACATATATATTATATAAGTAAATAAATAAATAGATACTTTTATATAAATAAATAAATAAATAGATACATATTGTGTACATAAATGTGCATCAGTAAAAATATACTGGGAAGGTAACCTGTGATGGACTAGTGTCCCATCCAGCAGGAGTTGTACTCTTGGTCACTTCACGCTATGGAAACCGGGGATAAGCACCGACCTGATGAGCCATTATGGCTCGGGTATAAAAAGCCCGTACACATCATACTGTTGTATACCTTCCATTTTATTTTTGTACAAAATAATTTTTTTGATCTTTCCTCTACCAAAACATGGTCTTTTTCCTTACGCCACAAGGATTTGCCATTGTTAATGTGTTAACCCGCTCCTACATCTGACAGTTAATTTAGTTATTTTAATTTTTTTACGAAAAAAATCTAAGCATAATTTCTATTATGCATCATCTGTTTCATTTTTGTCTATATCTTTTTTGTATTTAATGTTTTTTGTTTGTTTTGGGCATTTTTCGATTAGTGGAAATAACCAGTGCAGGCAACACAAATCTTTTGACTTTTCCAATCAAGCCAAGTTGAGACAGGAAGTAGTTGTAACAGCCATCATTAGTATTTTGAATTGGGTGCATATAGTGGTCTATATTTACTTAATAATAATAATAATAATAATAATAATACAAGTTTTTAAATGATATTTAATCTATTTCAATTAATTACTTAACCAGTGCATAGTACAACTGTATTTACCTTACCAAAAACAAAAAACACACTAGTTACAATGGAAAAAGTGCAAACAAAATTACCATGTAAATGAATCTAAAATACTGTCTGGAAAAAAAAATGTAGAAAGTTTTTTTTTTGTTGTTTTTTTTTAAACTTCATTATTAGAGCCTTTATTGGAAATGGTCCTTATATTATTATTAGTACAGGGCTGTAAGATGGTCTGATATGTAAACCTAAATTTTTGTTTCCCCTTTTTAACTTGTGGGAGGAAAAAATCCTCTGGCCTGTGAGTTTGCTATGACAATGTTTCTGTGCTATTATAAATTTTGTCCATGGTTGTCGAAGCCCAGCAGAAACACCAACTTTTGTATACATACACGCACCGTAAGAGGTGTAAATGTTCTGGATGTTGTATAATAAAACACCGTATGCCAAGGAAAGCAGATAATAATCAGTGTTTGTTCAGTTTAGTAGTCAGTAGTCTAGTTTTGTAGACATAATTGATTTATACAATCTATTTCCAAAAATAATTCTTCTTTGTAATATGGAGTATGACTAAGAAAAACAAAATACCTTTTATTTTCTATTTTTTCCCTCAGGAAAGTCATAAATCAGAATCAGGGACACTTCAGTCATTTCACATTTGTTAGTTCTACTTATTTCAAACCCCAGTGAATTTTCCTCTTTGGTGTGTTTCATATACACAGGTGGGAACCCGACAGTTACACCCAAGTGTAGACCAGAACAACCAAAAACAATCCAATGGGGTGGTCCCAGTGTGGTTTCAGTCAGGGTTTCAGATGTACGGACAAATTCTTCTGACCTTGAATCAATCCACATACAGGAAGTGAAGCAAAATATTCCTGTGTTTTGGTTTGCGGATGATCGTGTTCTGTAGATGTGAACTGTTAAAATGTGCTGTGAAACAAACTGAGTCAAGGTATAGAGATGAAGTGCTGTGGAAGTGTGTTGTTGTTCTGGAGATTGTGATAAACAAACAGATCATACACGAGGTTTTTTATTATAGAAATTGTTCCTATACAGATTTTGTCATAAATCCCTAATTCTTGACATAAACCTATAGGGCACTACTTGTATGTAGGGACTGTACATGGAATCTTGTTATGCTAGTGAGGGTGCCTTTAGATGAATGCTCCGTTACCTCTTTTAAGTAGTCCTGATTATATAGAGCTTTTCTGAAATATTGATCAACTTTCATTCAATTTCTTATACAGTGGTACCTCGACTTACGAGTGTCCCTAATAACAAATTTTCCATGATACAGGCTTCGATCCCACCAAAAGTCTGCCCCAACCAACGAGCAAATTTTCTGCTTACGAGCTCTGCTGGGGAAATGGCTTTTCCGGGTTGATTAGCCTTGTATTACTTCTGCGTGTATTCCTCGAGCTTCGAGAACGTCTTGTGCAGTGCTTCTCAATTATTTTCTGTGATGCCCCCTATAGAAAGAAAAAAGAAAACATTTTCCGCTCCGCGCCCCACGCGTGACTATAAATAGTTTACTGCACTTTATATCGTTTGCTCGGTGCTTTTTCTCGACACCTTAGAAAACACAGTGAGAGCACCACTGCCATCCAGTGTAGAGGATGCACAATCACAGTTATAAAGCTGGTTCACCGGTTTACTGACTTATTGTTTATTCTTGTTTTATTATTATTTATTGTTAATTACAGTATTATTATTACTGTACATGCTGTTATTATTGTGAAATGTTTGTTACATGTTTATCTTAAATATATTACATCAAACATACATGTTTGTGTCAGGTTATGAGTTTGGGAGGGGGTTGGAATGGATTAATTGGTTTTCTATTGTTTCCTATGGGAAATTTTGTTTCATCTAACAACTGTTTCCACTTACGAGCTTGCCCTCAGAACGGATTAATTTCGTAAGTGGGAGTACCACTGCTTAACTGTATTTCTGTTGTTTCTTTAAGATATCTAGATATTTAAATTTTTTCTTCCCTCAGTGTTTTTTAAACTACTGATCACAAAGATCCAGATTTTACCGTTGTGCTGGCCTGCTAGGATTGACCCGTAGTTTGTAGTGTCCTGAGAGGATGTTGTGCTGCACCACAGACAATGGCCCATTGTAGTTGGCACACTCCTGAAAAGAGACAAGAATAGCAGGGTGAGGAAAGGTCTGGCGCCTCAAATCCTTTTAGTCTGTAGTAAAACTCTGGAGTCTTGGATGCATACGAGTGCCTTGTAGTTTAAAAAAAAAAAAAAAGGTTGAGAAATTTGGCTTCAGACTCCGTATTGAATACAACCCTGTGATTACAATATCATACACTTCAGTGTACAGTTCACAATCTGTGATTTCTCCATCAGTACCACACAAACTCAGTCTCGCAACATCAGAGATGGGAAGTAACAAACTTCAGTTAATTTATTATAACTAAGTTTGATATTTTGATGGTTTTTTGTTTCCTTTCAGTGAACACTTGATTTTTTTTTATTACATTTTAAAAGAAAAATCTACATTTTCAAACATTTCATCTCTCATTTGCCTTAATTTAAACAAGCAGACAGCTTCAATGAGATGATCTTCCATCCTGCCCAATTTTAGATACAAAGAGAATTTGATTGCAGTTACGATATATCATTATTCAACTAGAATGAGTCATGCCAACATTGCACAGAATAGAAATAAGGCTGGTTAGCTGTAGCCAATGATTAAATAGACACTTATTTACAATGTCTTTTTCTTGCTTCATGCAATTTTTCTTTACTTGAGCTTTTACTTTTATTTTCTACCAAAACAGATTTGAGCCTACATTTCATCCAAAGTATTTATTTATATCAACAATTTGCTTTCACCATTTCCAGTCCCCATATTAGCTGTTCCATGTTGTAAAATACAGTAAGTCTTATGACCAAACAAGTCAGAAGGAGAACGCTAGCTCTGCTTTCAGTGCTTAAATTGTCATTTTATCATGAACTATCAGTAACTCAAAGGATAGATCCTAACAAAGCTCATACTTCCCCCTTCCAATTTATTCTCCCTGTGTTCCCTGTGTACGGTTTTCTTATAGGTCTAATACTGTAGTGTATCCAGGGGCAGTGGTGGTCAGGTGGATAGGGCGCAGGATCGCTGATCCTAAGGTTGGGGGTTCGAGTCCCCACAGGGTTGTCACTGTCCCCCCGTCCCCCCGTCCCACCCCCCACCCACCCCCAGTGCCGCTAACTGGGTTATCAAAGGCGGGCCATGTCTCTCACTGTCTATGGTGAGAGGGATGTAAAATAACCATTGCTGACTTTCGTAAAGAGTAGGCTGCAAAGCTGTCAGCGTGTTTTTGTCCCTTGCTAAAGGGTTGTGACAGGAAGGGCATCCGACGTAAAAACCTAAGCCAAATCAAATGCGCGAATCAGATGATTCGCTGTGGCGACTCCCGAGAAAAGGGAAAAAGCCGAAAGGAAGAAAGACTGTAGTGTATCCAGATTTGAGATGCTGAAGCAAAATGAAGACCTTACAGTATACCTAAAAAAAAAAAAAACATGATCTCAGATGTTTAAAGCTTTCCCCATCTCTAGCCTCCAAACATCGTGGTTAGGTTTGTCACATGTTGCCACACATGAACAGCAGATGAGATACCGCCTGTTTTAGAGAACTGCATTCAGCCACTAATGATGTAAGCATGTATTTGCTGTTCTGTAGCTTAAACTCGACAACTCGACTTTTAGATCATGGAAAAGAATAGATAAATAATAGCCAGGCATAGGGACTAAAGCTAAACTTCACAACCTAATGATATCTCCAAGTTAATATTAAATGAAGGCACAATTCTGATTTGTGCATTATTGAGCATCATTAGAGCGCAACTTGGATTACCTGCTTCATTATTCAGTGATGATGAACTTGTGTATTTACAGAATTGAAAGGTATTCTTGTCTGATGACTCATTCCTATGCCTTGATGAAGTCAGTGGGGAATTTCTTAAATGAACAAATTTTCGAAATATAGTGTGAAAAGGGAAGATCCAGTCATATTCATGAAAGAACTTGGACCTGATTGGTTGTTACAGTGTTCGTGCTCTCACATATTGCACACATAAATCCTTTCAAAGCTATGGCAGCCCTAAACTGCCATTATCGTAGAATTTGTTTTTACTGACATCAGGAATCCGCTAAATGAGGCACCACTACGAATATTAATGAGTCTTCCCTTCCACCTTGAGAAAGTTCATTGTGTGGCACTTTCAGTTTGAGGCCTTTTGAGCAAACAATTAGGAAGTTATTTCTGTATTTATATTATATGTATCAGACAGTTTAACCGAAAAAAAAGTGTTGTTTTAGTTAACTAACTTTAAAGATCTTTACATTAATACAGACTCACTCACATGATGTTCTGTTAAGGAGACAATAGACAAAAAACACGCAGTCCAAAGACATGCACATTATTCCAAGTGGCTGGACCCAAATTGCCTCTGGGTGCCAGTTGTGTGTTGGCCCTTTGTGTTCCATAGCTCCTCTTGGAGTTGGCTGATGTCTGAAAGACTATTAAAAGTCCAAATAAAGAGTTGTTTCTGTGACCTGAAGAGAAAGTTGTTGACATTTCTGCAGTGAACATGCACTTTGGGTTGACAGGTGATAGTACAGGTGGTGAAGCTGAGGCTCTGGGATCTCTCGAACGTGTTGCTTGGACTATTGGTACTTGTACTGTGTGACGCTCTAAACGTATTCTTGTTTCTTCAAACTGTAATATCCAGTGAGCTTTTGTGTGAAGCATCATTTGTGGAAATCCTCACTCAGGGTCTTTCTACAGGAGTTACATGTGCTGTACACTGTCGGACGTGTTTCTTTTTGTGTTTAAAAATTAGCTTTTAATACAGAAGGTAAACAGCGTACATATATGCAGATGCCTCATAGTCTGTAACAAGCCTTATTCTGCTTATTAATAATAATAATAATAATAATAATAATAATCAGTAGTGCAAAGATTTTTACTGTATTGAAAAGTTTTATTGCCATTTGTTGGAGTTACTTTTTTATTTTTATAGATGAAAAGTAATTTATTAATACAATAAAGACAATTAAGAAGTAGTCAGGGTCTATGTTTTAATGTTTTTACAGCATCAAAAAAGTAAAATAAAAGGCATACAGAAAGTCTCGGTTCTTCTTTATACCACTTCCTGCTATCTTTCTTTCTTTCTTTTTTTCTTCCTCTTCTCATTTATTTGACATTCTAGTATGTAGGTCCTCTTTAATTTTAGAAAACTTTATGTGGATTAATTTAAGTGGATATTGGGTAATACCTCTAGTGCTGTTTATGCTTTATAAAATGTCATTATTGTGAAAATGATTTTTTAATAACTATTTAAAATTCAATGGATCAGTTGCTCTGATTAAACAAAACATTTTTACTGACTCATCTTTAACATTGTCTCATTGTAGCAAGAATTTATTGGGGGTTTTTTGTTTTTTTTTTTTTGTTTTTTTTTACTTGAAAGGAAGATGTCCTCACATGTTTTCGTAGGATATTATACAGCCTTGTAATTTTGATGGCAGTAAGTTAGCACATATTTTCCATATTGGTCACTCATAGATTTCTTAGATATTGGTGTGATTTGACCAGCTGAGGTTTTATGGGCATTTCAGTGATCCAAGACGTGTTTGATGTGGATTTCAGTGGTTAGATTATTGAGACATAACATTTTAAAACATTATGACCACTGACAGGTCAAACTGATAATGTAATGAGATAATCAAATGTTGTTATTTTCCATGGAGTGAACTCTTTTAGGCGGGAAGTGATCGGCCAGTTCTTGAGGTTGATGTGCTGAAGCATAAAATAAATTTAAGTGAATTTGACCGCAGCGTCATGGCTAAGCGACTGGGTCAGGTCTCGTGTGATGTTACTGTTAAGTACCCACCAAAAGCCCAAGGAAGGACAACCAGTAATCTGGCAAGAGTGTCATAGGTACCTAAGGCTCGTTGATCTGCGGGGGACTGATCAGTATGTATCTATAAATAAAAGTGTGGTCATCTACCTGCTCAGTGGTGGAGAAGACTTTATACAAGTGGTGTTAACTGAGCTTTTAGGCATGTGTAGTATTTCTGGACTGTCTGTTCAGGAATTTGCTTGTGAGATTGTGCAGGGTTCAGTGTGCAGTTTTAGGACCTGGAGTGAAGTAGCTGCATTTCTGAGTAGATGAATGATGCTTGTATGGTAATGTACTTAGTAGTGCTTCAGACAAGTAAATTTTGACCAGATTCACTTTAATGTAATAAAATATTTGTCATAATTGATAATGATCTTTGCCAAGCACTGATGTTTATGGAGACACTCAAAGACAAAAAAAATCAAACTCATGATTTTTTCCAAGCTTACAGTTATTTTATTTATTACGTGGCCAGATTATGATGTCATATTGCAGACCTTTTAAGTTCGACTTTATGTGCATCACCATGTCAGAATTTTGTAAGCATTATAAAAGTTAGGTATATTTCTGGTGAAAAAAGAAACAAACAAATTAATCAATAAATTAATAAAGATTTACTAAATTTATGTTTGGAGTGGACAAAATGGCCAAATTATCACGAGTTGTTTTATTGATACCAGGCATGCTTCCTAACAAACTATAAGCAAACTACTACTACACTGTTACCTCACCTTTCGAAATTAATCTGTTCCAGATGTGGTTTCGTAAACTGATTTTTTTTTTTTTTTTTTTTTTTTTTTTTTTGTAAGTTGAGTTGCATTTTACATGTAAAAGGCCTGATTCGTTCCAAGGTCCCCAATACTACCCCCTAAACCCTTTAAAAATTATGAAAGTATACCTTTTAAGGCCTCCTTCTGCTTCAATATCGTACCGATGGTAGACAGGTTTAGGCCATATTCCTTTATGATATCACTCAACCACATGCCATGAGCCCGCTTCTTCTTTTCACTCGCACCGGGAATCACTTTCTTGGGGTCCATGATGAATGACGAAAAATAAAGTTGCAATGAGCACACTCGAAAAACTAACGAAACAACAGTAACTCTGTCCTTTACATACGTTAGAACTCCGTGACGAACAATGGGTCGAAAGCACACGAAAAGCATCATGGGTATTATGGAGATGCAGCTCCCTCCTAGCCAATGGGAGGCCAGTGGGACGGGGTGTTGGGAGATAGCCAATGGGAGAGCAACTTGCGCATTGTTTGAATTTTTGAGACGGTACGTTTCGTGGCATGAATTTTTTTCGTATCCAGAGACGGAAATTTTGGATAAATGCGTTTCATAACTTTGATTTTTTTGTTTGTTGGGTCTTTTGTATGGTGAGGTACCACTGTATTGAATTTTAGAACTGTGAAAAGAAAACTGCACTATTTTATTGTACATAACTAATAACTCATGTTTAATTTATATTAAAATTTTATCAAATAGCACAAAAAGAGATGAATATTTACAATTATCCTTGCAAAATTTGAACATCTAATTATCTGACTTTAGTGTTGAAAATGTTAATCAAATACACGCAAGCTGTTGTACTGCAATGCCGAAAATATCTGTACTGTAGCATAATATTGCAATGTCAATACTATATTATCATATTTGCAGACCCATAGTTCTCAGATTTCCCATCTGTATCAATAAACAAATAACTTTGAGTTTTTGTTGTTGTTCTTGTTCCTTTTCCAGATTTGAGATGAAGAAGGACATTGACACATTAATAGCTGAAGAACGAGTTGAGATCATCCTAAAATATGACAAGGTTAGTCTGATATCATTATAAAGTGGTTCCGTTGTAGCCAAGTTGGAAGGCAGCCATCGAAAACCTTCTGTGATAAACCTGTTCCCTTTGAACCGTCTTGTTTTAAGCAAATTTTATTTAAGCCCCCGGCAGGCTCTTCTGTATCATTAGTTCTTATATGTATATATATATATATGTATATATATAAAAACATAATATTTAATAATCGCATAGCAACCCTAAAGTGAGTGAGATCTATGATGAGCTCATGATTGTTGTTCGAAACACAGACCTATTGCCCAGGCAGCTGTAATACCACATTGACACTTTTTGCTTTGTTGACTGAGACTTGGACACCAGTTTCATTGTGGTGGTGCTTTCATATTTGTACGGATGTTAAGATTCTTATCTTTGTCAGAGATATTGTCGGCATATCATTATTCATACATGAAGTTTGTGTGCTCATACTGCACATTCTTTAAATATTATGAATATGTGAGAGCCAGTAAATAAAGAGATTTATGTACATTTTTTTTGTCCATCTGGATTGCAGCCTACTGCAGTTATTTTCAAGGTTTCTTCAGCAGTGATGGCAATATATATTTTACAAGAACTTGAAATTCAGAATAAAAATAACACACGCTATGTATGTAAGAATCAAGAACTTTAGTTAATTCACTCCAAAAACTGGAATTGTACCAAAAACATCATTTCGGTGACTTTAAACATGGCATGGTTTTGGCTGCACATCAGGTTGGCTTGAGTGTTTTGGAATCTGATGAACTCCTGGGCAATTTAAACACATTTGTCACTAAAGCTTTGTACAGAATGATGTGTGTGTGTGTGTGTGTGTGTGTGTGTGTGTGTGTGTGTGTGGAAGGGGAATAAAAAATGTCTTCTAACTGACAGTTCTGCAACCATAAACACAAAACTCTGATCCTAAAAGTGGGGTACTACATCGAAAAATGTTGGCTGGTACCACAGATTTTTTGTTGTGTTGAAATAGTTGTTATTTCCACATTGATTTTTAGGGCAGAATTTTTTGTGTGCGTGTTAATATTGGCCTTACCTTTGTACCTTTACCTTGATTAAAAAATAAACATGGCAGGATGCAACTGCTCCTAATCTCAGAAGTTTGTTCCATTAGCCAGGAATTGGAAGTCTCAAGATTTGGGCATCACACTGTTTGTAATCGGTAACTACTGAAATATTTCCATTGGGAAAGACGTGATCTTCATTTTTGTGGCGTGTCGTATGTGATTTAAAGTCAGGAGGTAGACCGGGAAGCTTAACTGAGCTTGACAGAGCAAGGTTTAAAGTAACCTTTTTTTTTCCTTATGTGTTTTTATTATACACTGTGGACAAATCAATGCAGCATTGCTAGTTGCTCACTAACATGGTAAGCAAGCCCCAGACCAAAAAAGGAACTTTGATTAATAGACAAAGTTACAAATTATACACGACATTTCCTTTTGTTAAATGTAATAAAGCGGGTCCTCTATACTCAATATAACAATGTGCAGAGTAGGTTTGCATGATTGATTAATGTGATATGACGGTATCTCATGATCTAGCATAACCCTCACATGACAATATACGTTGTTCAGAGTGCAGTAACCACAATCATCTCTAACTGGCTCTCTCACAGAGTGCGTGAGAAACGTTTAGAGTAGGAGAGCGCATATGAGCAACCAAATGTACTATTATTAATGATTAGATTGTTTTGAAGACTAGAATTGCTTGCCGAATAACTACAGAAAAGGAACAGTGAACATGCACATGAGAAGCAGTTAATATGGGGGGGGGGGGGGGGCACGTCTGTGATGCTTCATTTTGGCTTTTCAAGACCATATTATTTCTAAGGTTATAAATACATGTTACGTAGCATTTTTATTTGTAAATGTAGACTTTATACACTGCTTTTGTTTGTTTGTTTGTTTTTATTTTTATCCTACTTGAGGTGATTTCTAAATGTTAATTTGAACATTCTTCATTTGAATGGCTCTGGTTCTCACTACATAGGAAAAACATTTTGTAATGTACGTACATGTAGATATGGATAAATTTTCAGCAAATAGTATTTCAATTAATATTTGAAAATATTCCATTTTAAAAAGACAAATTCTGCATGAAAGTTTTTCTTGTTTGGATGTTAAATACTATTCCCTTCCTCATTTCCTCTCATGTACTAGTTCATGTTGTTTTTCTGTTCACATTCTGCTTGTTCTTTGCTCCCGCTGATTTCCTCTGAAGATTTTATTTGAATGGTTACAGGGAAGAACAGAGGGAGCTAACATTAACCCTTGGGAGGATGCCAACTACAATGTCTACAAGGTCATGGACCGCTTTGGCTTCCTGCAGTAAGTCGTGAAGCATTCTTAGCTGTCATGTAGTCGTTAAGCTAGATTTTAGTGTATGGGATTTAAGATGAGTTGGACATGAGACGTTAATCCCTGATTAAGTGACTTGTACTCGACCAGCCATTTTATTAAGGATTGGCTAATTCACCTCCAGCACTTTTGCGAGGTTTGCATAAAAGTAACCTTTTAAAAATTAATCTCTGTGAGACATTTATTTAATTAGTTTATACATATTGATATTATAGGTGTTCAAGTTCATTCTTTTATGGGTGTGTCTTATTTTATTCATATTGACTTTGTTTGCCCAGTAAGGAGGAGTTACCCACACCGAGTACAGTGGAGGAGAAGGTGAGATCAAGACACACAGAAACTAATTGTATACAGTGATCCCTCGCTACTTCGTGATTCAGTTTCTCTGGCTTCAGTGCATTGTGGATTTTTGAAAAATATTAAACGAAATATAAAAAAAATAAGGAAAATGCTGCAAAACAAGGCCAATTATTAAAAAAACCTAACCAAATAAACAAAAACAAAAAACAACCCATACTACGATAACTATACAATATATATTGATTTTTAAAAATTTAAAACATTTTTGATCCCTTTGTGACTGAGTGCTTTAAGACAGTGGTCCCCAACCTTTTTATCATCAATAAGATCAATAAGACTTTTCCAAAATTAAAGATTGTTCAGACTCAGATAATAAATAAAACATAAATAATTAATTATTTCTTCTGTGGATCGGTACCAATTGAGCCACGGACCAGTACCGGTCCGTGGATCGGTGGTTGGGGACCACTGCTTTAAGAAACTGCGAAAATGCCCATATCAGAAACTTGACAGAATATGAGCTTGATAAACAGATGCTAAAACTAGCAAAATGAAAATCATACCCAGGCTCAAATACATGTTGAGACATTTATCGGGAGTTCTGCTTTTAGGCAGTGCTTAAATCCATATCTTTAATGTATGTTGATCAAATAATTTTGTTTTCCCCTTTAGTTTGTCACCCGTTTGTATTTAATTATAATGAATGTGAATGTTCTCTTGTGTTTATATATTGATGTACATTGGCATCTGTTGTCAAGATCACTTTATTTATCATCAGCTTTTTCAATGTTCACCCACAGTATAAACATCAGGAGATGGAAAGGGTGGAGAAATGGCTGAAGATGGTGAAAAACTGGAACAGGTACCATAACAGTGAGAAGGTAAGTGCTACAATGTTGCTGTTACTGTGGACACAAATAATGGATCTCGCTCCAAATGAACCCAGTCCAAGTGTTTTGGTGCATATGTATTTAACACAGATGATGAAGCGTGTTTATAAGGGAATTCCCATGCAGCTGCGTGGCCAGGCCTGGGCTCTCCTGCTGGAACTGGAGAAGGTGAAACAGCAAAATAAGGGGAAATATGAGGTAAGAGACTTGGGCAGGATGTGTGTTTGGACTTTCCTTTGCCCTGTTATAGCATAAGTAGAGGAAGCAGTGGATATCTGTTTGGCCAGACGTATCTAAGTCTTGCTGCCCCACAAGGGTAAAAATGTCAGTTCACAACGGGACTTGATCATTTTAAAAATAGAAAAACATAGAGCTGATTCAGTAACCCTGAACGGGTGGCATAGTGGTTGGCACATCTGCTAAAAAGAAGGTCCTGGTTTCCAGTCCCTCACTGAGGTGTTTCTGTGTGGAGTTTGCATGTTCTCCCTGTGCTTTCCTGAGTTACCTCCACATACCCCAGTTTGCTCCCATATCCAAATACATGCACATTAGGCTAATCGCCTGGTCCAAATTACCCTTAGGTGTGAATGTCAGTCTGAATGGTTATGTGTGTTGACCTTGCAATGGTCTAGCGAGCTATTCATGGTGTACCCTGGCCTTGCTGAGATAGACTTGGCCTCCCTATGACCCCAATAAGGATTCAGTCATTTATAAAATGAGTGATGAGTATCCCTCAAGTTACATGGTTGTTGTTGTTGTTGTTGTTCAGCTTTCCCGTTAATATGTAACCCATTACATTAAGGTGGGTATTAAGCCAGAAATTATCAATTTTGAGTAATAGGTAATATTCTTTAGCTCTTTATATGATATCTTAAGCTGTAAAATTATACCTAATTTTCTACCATAATTGTATAGTTTTGGAGTAACTACAACCCCTGACAAAAATTATGGAATCACCAGTTTCAGAGGATGTTCATTCAGTTGTTTAATTTTGCAGAATAAAGCAGATCACAGACATGACACAAAACTAAAGTCATTTCAAATGGCAACTTTCTGGTTTTAAGAAACATTAAAAGAAATCAAGAAAAAAATGTGGTTCATGGTAACAGTTACTTTTTTAGACCAAGCAGGGGGAATAAATTATGGAATCACTCAAATTTGAGGAAAAACTTATGGAATCATGAAAAAGAAAGAAAAAAACAACACTTCAACGTACCACCTCTGGCTTTTATAACGGCTCACCGTCTCAGAGGCATGGACTTGAAGAGTCACAAACAGTGCTCTTCATCAATCTGGCTCCAACTTTCTCTGATTGCTTTTGACTGATCAGCTTTGCAGGTTGGAGCCTTGTCATGGACCATTTTCTTCAACCTCCACCACAGATTTTCAATTGGATTGAGATCCAGACTATTTGCAGGCCATGACATTGACCTTATGTCTTTCTTCTAGGAATGTTTTAACAGTTCTTACTCTATTATCATCTTGAAAAATGCTTTCATCATCCCCAAACACCTTTTCAATTGATGGGATAAGAGAAGTGTCTAAAATTTCAACATAAGCTTGTGCATTTATGGAAGATGTAATGAACGCCATCTCCCCGGTGCCTTTACCTGAAATGCATCCACATCATCAATGACTTTTCTTCAGGCAGTCGTCTTCTCAATGGAATGGCACCAACCAAAGTCATCACCTTTCCCAGTGCAGATTCTCAATTCATCACTGAATATGACTTTCATCCAGTCATCCACAGTCCACGATTGCTTTTCCTTAGCCCAGTGCTTCTCAATTATTTTGTCGCCCCCCCAGGACGAGGAAAACATTTCACATACACACACACGCACACACACACACACACACACACACACAAATATAAATAGTGTTATTTGTCTAAAAATTGTCATAAGTAATCCTCTGCATAACACTGTATCCTTGTTAACATTATGGAATACAAAAAAGGAAGAAATATAGATCAACTTCCAACAAAGAATAACTTTATTACCAATTTTTAAGTGTTTAAACAAAAAGATTTAAAGTGCATCAATTTACCTGAAATTAAAAAAGTATCCTTATTGAAACTGTCAACATTTTTTGACCAACAATTTGAACCATTTAACACTGAAAAATAAAATGAATAAATAATAATAATAATATTCAAATTGATCAGCAACATTAACTCAGGAGCACAATATATAAAACACTTTAACCTACGAATAAAACAATTTGTGTGTGTGTGTGTGTGTGTATATATATATATATATATATATACATATATATATGCTAGTCCTTCTCAAAAAATTATTATATTGTGATAAAGTTCATTATTTTCTGTGATGTACTGATAAAAATTAAACTTTCATATATTTTAGATTCGTTGCACACCAACTGAAATATTTCAGGTCTTTTATTGTTTTAATACTGATGATTTTGGCATACAGCTCGTGATAACCCAAAATTCCTATCCCAAAAAATTAGCATATCATGTTCAGGTAGTCTAAACAAGCTATTAACCTAATCATCTGATTCAACCAATTAACTCTAAACACCTGCAAAAGATTCCTGAGGCTTTTAAAAACTCCCAGCCTGGTTCATTACTCAAACCACAATCATGGGTAAGACTGCCGACCTGACTGCTGTCCAGAAGGCCATCATTGACACCCTCAAGCAAGACGGTAAGACACAGAAAGAAATCTCTGAGCGAATAGGCTGTTCCCAGAGTGCTGTATCAAGGTACCTCAGTGGGACGTCTGTGGGAAGGAAAAAGTGTGGCAGAAAACGCTGCACAACCAGAAGAGGTGACCGGACCCTGAGGAAGATTGTGGAGAAGGGCCGATACCAGACCTTGGGGGACCTCTGGAAGCAGTGGACTGGGCCACAGGTGCCGGTGCCGCATTCCCCATGTCAAGACACTTTTGAGCCAGAAACAGCGGCAGAAGCGCCTGACATAACATAACATAACATAACATGAGTGGTGAGAACAGGCCATTCAGCCCAACTAAGCTCACCATTGTCCTATTCTAAAGTGACTCCAACCTTAAAGACGCACACTCTAACCTTAAAGACGCACTTTTTTTTTTTTTTTTCATGACTAGATGGTATCCAGCACTAGATCAAGTCTGCTTTTGAAGACTTGTAAGGTTTCTGCTTCGACAACGTGGTTAGGCAATCTATTCCACACTGAAATTACCCTCTGTGAGAAAAAATATTTCCTAATATTTGTGCTAAATTTACCCTTAAATAACTTCCATTTATGACCCCTAGTTCTACTTACAGAACTTGGCCTAAGTAATCGGGCATAGTTGACTTTATTAATCCCCTTAAGATACTTAAAGACCTCAATCAGATCACCTCTAATTCTCCTTTTTTGAAGACTGAAAAGGTTTAGGATCCTCAGCCTCTCCTCATAGGATTCCTTTTTTATACCCGGAATTAGCTTTGTTGCTCTTCTCTGAACTTTTTCGAGAGTCTCGATGACCTGGGTTACAGAGAAGCAGCACTGGACTGTTGCTCAGTGGTCCAAAGTACTTTTTTCGGATGAAAGCAAAATTTGCATGTCATTCGGAAATCAAGGTGCCAGAGTCTGGAGGAAGACTGGGGAGAAGGAAATGACAAAATTTGTCCAGTGTCAAGTATCCACAGTCAGTGATGGTCTGGGGTGCTATGTCAGCTGCTGGTGTTGGTCCACTGTGTTTTATCAAGGGCAGGGTCAATGCAGTGAGCTATCAGGAGATTTTGGAGCACTTCATGCTTCCATCTGCTGAAAAGCTTTATGGAGATGAAGATTTCATTTTTCAGCACGACCTGGCACCTGCTCACAGTGCCAAAACCACTGCTAAATGGTTTCCTGACCATGGTATTACTGTGCTCAATTGGCCTGCCAACTCTCCTGACCTGAAGCCCATAGAGAATCTGTGGGATATTATGAAGAGAAAGTTGAGAGACACCAGACCCAACACTGTGGATGAGCTTAAGGCCGCTATCGAAGAATCCTGGGCCTCCATAACACCTCAGCAGTGCCACAGGCTGATTGCCTCCATGCCACGCCGCACTGAAGCAGTCATTTCTGCAAAAGGATTCCCGACCAAGTATTGAATGCATAACTGAACATAATTACTTGAAGGTTGACTTTTTTGTATTAAAAACACTTTTTTTTCCATTGGTCAGATGAAATATGCTAATTTTTTGAGACAGGAATTTGGGTTTTCATGAGCTGTATGCCAAAATCATCAGTATTAAAACAATAAAAGACCTGAAATATTTCAGTTGGTTTGCAATGAATCTAAAATATATGAAAGTTTAATTTTTATCAGTACATTACAGAAAATAATGAACTTTTTCAAAATATGCTAATTTTTTGAGAAGGACTAGTGTGTGTGTGTGTGTGTGTGTGTGTGTGTGTGTGTGTGTGTGTGTGTGTGTGTATATATATATATATATATATATATATATATATATATATATATATATATATATATATATATATATATATAATATATAATTTTTTTTTTTTTTTTTTTCCCAAATGATGAAGTCCAGATTAATGGTACAATGAGCATGTTTCGCAGTGCACAGCTTTTCGAAGTCAGGTTTAAAGCCCGATACTGTGACTCTCAGCTCCTGCTCAATGTTGAACTGGGACCTGGACTTATTTTCACCGCAATGACGTCATCCAGCATGGCCGAGACTGTGTCTGCTGCAGGTAGGACCAGTTCCTCTGCTGTGCTGTGGGGTTTTCTGCACTGAGCAGTTTGGTACTCTACCTTATCGGATGCGAACAGAGCTCGCTGGTTTGCTGCAGTAGCATCCACAAAGCGGGATGGTCGTTGGCAATATTGGGCACGTTTTTGCTGAAAAAACTCACGCGGCTCATCACGTGATCGGGGTGTGATGGCGTTAAGTGACGCCTGAATATATTTGGGTTAATGCTCTCCGCTGCCAATGTTTTCAGACACAGTAAACACAGCGGTCTTTCCTCATTTCTCACCGCAGCACAGTGAAGCCGAGTGCTTCATCCGCTTCATCATACCTCCTTGACTTAGCTTACGGGAGACTTTTGTTTCCCCTCACTGTCTCCATCTCTCTTTCCATCCCTGTTAAAAATTTCCATGGTGGGTTTATTAACTTTTTATTTTACCTCTGGGCACACTCTGACAGTGAGGAAGCCACTGCCACCTGTTGTAGTGGATGTACAATTACAGTTTAGAATAAAGTGTCCCCACTATTTGAGAACCACTGCCTTAGCCCATTGTAACCTTGGATTTTTCTGTTTAAGTGTTAATGATGGCTTTCGTTTAGCTTTTCTGTATGTAAATCCCATTTCCTTTAGGGAGTTTCCTGCATTTTGGTCACAGACGTTGACTCCAGTTTCCTCCCACTTGTTCCTCATTTGTTTTGCTGTACATTTTCTGTTTTCAACACACATTGCTTTGTTTTCTTTCTTGACTCTTTGATGCCTTCTTTGGTCTCCCAGTATTGCTTGCCTTTAACAACCAACAACCTTCCAATATTGTTTGTACTTAGTCCAGATTTTAGACACCACTGACTGTGAACAACCAACATATATCGAAACATTGCATGATGATTTACCTTCTTTAAGAAGTTTGATAATCCTCTCCTTTGTTTCAATTGACATCTCTCATGTTGGAGCCATAATTATTGTCAGTCCACCTGGTGCAACAGCTCTCCAAGGTGTAATGACTCCTGTTTAATTGCAGACTAGTGAGCAGATCTAATCTGATGGAGGTGTTAGTTTTGGGAATCGAAATTTACATGGTGATTCCATAATTGTTTCCTCAAATTGGGTGATTCCATAATTTATTCCCCCTGATTGATTTAAAAAATGCAACTGTTACTGACTTACCACATTTTTCTTTTCTTGATTTCTTTTAGTGTTTCTTAAAGCCAGAAAGTTGCCATTTGAATTGACTAGTTTTGTGTCATGTCTGTGATCTGCTTTTTTCTGCAAAATTAAACAACTTAATGAACATCCTCTGAGCCTGGTGATTCCATAATTTTTGTCAGGGGTTGTAATTGGCATTCGGTAGAAACTTTCAGCCTTTTAAACGTGCACGTTTCAAGAAAATCACTTTTAAAATCAAACAAAATATTTTAATAATTTCTGACTTGATATCCACGTTGCTGTGATGGGTCACATATTTGGAATCGGTTACATTTTTCTAGTTTGATATATGTACATGATCTCATTTCATTGGCCAAAGTTCATTCATAAACGTTTACAAATTATGTAGTACTGTACTGCTAAACAATAAAACCTCCCCGATGATCCCTGTGGCCAGCTGTGCATGACTATCATGGGCATAACACCTAATGGATGTAAATTGAGTGTATTCTTCTCTGCTGTACAGCTGATCTGTAATAATGATCTCATTTGTTATTACAGAACAAATAACGTTTCTCTCTCTCTCTTTCAGAAAATGAAGGAACAAGCCAGGAACTTCTCAACAGAAATCAGACAGATAGACCTGGATGTCAACAGGACGTTTAGGAATCATGTCATGTTCATGGAGAGATTTGGAGTCAAGTAGGTCTTATGTTAAACTCACACAAATCTTAACACAAAAGCATATGGATATTATAAACACCAATATAAATTCAGGTCTGTTTCAAGTTTTGGTCTCGGTCTCTTTCAGTTGCCTGTCAGAGAAAAATGTCATGCTGTAATGTTCTACTTCATCTTTCTGGTGTATTGAAAACCACACATGCCCATCTCTGTTTAATGGCTTTGCTCTTCAACAGAATAGCTTCATCCACATAAACATAAAAGCCACAGGGTTTGTTTCCCCCCTAATTATTTATTTCCCAATACTGAATTTTTTTTTTTTTTTTTTAACTTTAAAAAAAATTTTTTTTTTATATTCAGGTGGTTGTGAAATAAACCCTGTCGGACGTTGTCAAGCTGTAACCAAAACAAGAGCCACTTCCTCTCTCACTTTAAGTTCAGTTTCCTGTAAGCAAGCGAGGCATTACAGGAAGTAGCAGCCCACCGCTCAGTGCCCAGAATAAATGCTCTGTTTTCATCCTAAACAATAAGAGTCTACTCAAGATGGTAAAATGATATCCTGTGGTTTATTTTGGGTTATTATAGACTCAAAAACTAAGTATGGTTGGAACCTCCAGTTTAATTTGAGACACTAAAATAAAGCGTTTATCAGGCAGGCATCTTTTCTTCACGCAAGGACTTGTAGATATATCTGGTAGAGATTCTGTATTGATGGACCGGCACAGGATTATTTTCGAAGGTCACAAAGTCCTGTCTTATTTTCTGACATTAGTGATGAACATTTCTGTGGTCTGTGCTCTCAAGGCAGCAGGACATGATGTAGTGTCACACCTCTGTGTGGTAGAGCTGGACTACACACAGGAGAGGAAGTGTGATGAAATTACTTCACTGTTGCTTCACCTCAGCAAGGAACATCTGCGCCTTCTCCTCCACAATACCGACACCTTTTTTATTCTCTCATACACCTGTTTCCTGTTTTCCCTGTCAATTCTCTTTTAATGAAGATGAGCACACATTTTTCAAGCAGGATTTTAAACTAACGTTATTAATGACGGGTTCTCCATGTGTATGTAGTCTGTGCACAGCTGAGATCAGAATGTTGAACTAATAAGCACTTTTCTTTTAACAGACAACAAGCCTTGTTCCATGTACTGACAGCATATTCTGTGTACAACACGGTGAGTTTCACTTACGTAATGCAGGAAATTATGTTCTGTGCTAAGCAGGGAAGCGATGCAGAGTGCTAGCCTTCCACGCCTTATTTTTTTTGCCGCACCCTTTCGCTGTCAACTCACTGAGGCTTGATGGAGTTAGGTAAAATGGAGAAGTGGTGGCATAGTGGTTAAGGTGATGGGTTTCTGATTCAAAAGTCAGTAGTTCAATCGCCACTGTTGGACCCTAGAGCAGGGCCCTTAACCCTCAGTTTCTCAGTTGTGTATATAAAAAAAACCTAAAATGCTCAAAACATTGTTGATCTGAGAGTGTTGAGGTATGTCAGCATAAGATCATATAATGTATGTAAATAATTCATTCATTTTCTGAACCGCTTAATAATCGTAATTTGGGTTGTGGGGAGGCTGGTGCCCATCTCATCGAACTCTGGCCATGGGCAGAGTACAGTGTATCCTGGACAACTCTCCAAGCCATCGCATGGCAGAAGCAAGCTGATTACTATGCAGCCTAATTTTTATGAAAGTCAGCAATGGTTCTTTCGCATGCTGCTCACCACGAACAATGAGAGACATTGCTGGTCTTTGATAACCCATTTATCTGCTCTGGGGGGACAGCAGTGACAACATTGACAGTGGGGCTTGAACCCAAAACCTTATGATTGGTAATCCAGCACCTTACCACAGGGCCACCACTTCTTCACTTCACTTATCCTTTAACATCCGGGGATGTCTTTGGGGCGCCTTCATGGCAAGACTTGGGCTGATTTGGCCTGGCGGCGCCCATCCCTCTCCAGGTTGTTAAACACGCCAACGGCTTTACAGCCTACTCTTTACGCAAGTCAGCAATGGTTCTTTTATATGCCTCACACCATAGACAGTGAGAGACATGGCCTGCCTTTGATAACCCAGTTAGCTGCACTGGGGGGCTAGTGACAACCCTGTGGGGACTCGAACCCCCAACCTTAGAATCAGTGATTCTGCACCCTATCCACTAGACCATCACTGCCCCAGGGCCACCACTGCCCACTGTAAAAAATGATATATATTTTATGTAAGGAGGGACACGTGGCCGACTGTGCTGCAGTATGAAAGTAACTGTGACTCTTTTGCTCTCCTGCATGCAGAAGATTCATAAAGTGCCAACACTGGAGGGTCCGTAATTATTACATAACCATATCCTAATGAAATCTGCAAAATATCAAGTTATATGCTTTTCTTCAGTAAGCGGTTTTTTAATTGACACATTTTTAAAATCTGTTATTACCTGTGATTATGTGGAGAGTCTGCCATACAAGTTCCTCTGTGTATGAGCTGTTACTCATAAACGATTGTGTTTTAAATACATTGTTAGTTATGTTCTAGCAGAACTTACTGTCTGCTGAGTTATGTGCTTATAGAAAATTAATCTACATTATTTGACTGGTTCCTCTACTACTGGGATATCAGCTCACAGACTGCAAGTAAAGAAACACAAAATGGCAGCAGGGTATGTTGGGCGGACAGTACTGGGGCGGCATTCGAAAGTATACAATCGAATGAAGGGCATTGTTTGTTTGTCTGTGTGTTTTTATTATTGAATTTTTCACCAAAGAAACTGTTGCAGGTTGAGCTGATAGTTGGATATTTGGATGGATAACCTACAAATTGTCTTGCAATATCTAAAATTTTTAAATAATAGAAACTCTATTTGTCACAATATGCAGTAGATGTGGGTGTACTGTAATAAAAATCTGTTCTGACTCATCGTCTTCCCGCTTGTTTGTGGACCAAACAGCCAAGACCCAAATGACATGAGTTTAAAGCTCTGAAGATAATTGATTTATCTCCACAAAAAATAACTTGGACAAAACAAATAACTCATTCATTCATTTTCTATAACTGCTTAATCCTAATTAAGGTCATGGGGAGGCTAGCCCCCATCCCAGCCAACTCCGAGTGAGGGCAGACTACACCCTGGACAGCTCTCCAGGCCATGGCAGGGTAGAAACACGCTTACGGCTATGCAGCTACTCTTGTCGAAAGTCAGCAATGGTGTTTTTACATGAACCTCACACCATGGACAGTGAGACGTGGCAGGCCTTTGATAACCCAGTTAGCTGCACTGGGGGAAAACGAATAACTAAAAATGACAAAATCAAAATTGTAGGGCCCTTAAAAAATCAACAATATATAACTTAACTGAAAGTAAAACTTACAAAACTGAATACTGATTCAACTGACAGTCCTCCTGAAATGAGATGCTGGGGAAACATATGTAGTGCTAGATCAACCAAATTTATCTTACAGGGGGGGGGGAACTATATACACAAGAAGTAAAATTTGGACAATAATTAAACCATAACAACAACAACAAAATGATGTAGGAACCCTTGACTTGATCCATGAGCGAGACTTCAACATAAAACCATGCTCCACCCTCAGCACCATTTGGTCTGTCCAATCAGGAACTGCCAGACAACATCCAGTAAACTAGATGTGCTCTAACCAGAAACACTGTATGATCAAAATGCTAATAGACCAATTCTATAACATGTAAACTGTTGCATATAATCTAAATAACTGTAACTCAACATAACTAAACGTGATACTCTGTGAGTGTGTAAATGCTACAAGCACATTGCTAATGTACGACTCAATTTCATGGAATAGCTGTGAATTAATATTAAATCTGTGGAAGCCTGTAAACTCATAGTTTTAGTAATATGTCATAATTATAAATTATGCATATTGTAATAATTAATAATAGTAATAATAAATCAAGAAAAATTTAGTTGTCTGCTCATGCTTGTGGCTGAGGTTTGCCATCAGTACACACTGCTGCCGAACTCTGTATTCATTAAATGTTTTATTGCGTTGGAAGATAAACAAGTTTACTTGCATCTTTTCAAAGCTTCATTAAAATTCTGACAATGTGATATATTTGTAGTTTTAAAGATGTTGCCACTGAAGAGTCATGAAAAATACTTACCTACATGGATCAAAGAATGTATTGCCTGAATATTGTCAGGTCAGGGACTATCCCTGCTACTGGTAACATGTAACCCAGTACTACCTGCCGCATGGGACGGGTAGATGAGACCCGTTAGCCCTGTAAGGCAACTCATCTAGGAGATGAAAAACTCTGACCCTAAACCTCTACTGCCTTGTGAATCACTCACTTGAGTGGAAGGCTTCGGGAGTAAACCCTGAGGAAAAATCCGGAGATGGAGTCCCTAAGGCGGTCCGCTTCTGACATCAGAAACGTTCCGGCATCTCCTGCGACACTGTTGGTGCCAAATTGTACCCGCTTCTGCAGTTCCTTTGGACCCATCAACAGTGTGGAGAGGGGGGATCTGCTGCATGGGCGACAGCTCTTCCTCCAAAACATTCTTGCCCTGGCTCGCGCCCTGGAGAGGTCACTCCAGCTACACTTCACAGTGTGGAATCAACACGGGAAGCAGCAGATACCGGTTATAAGCTACAATGCTCGATTGGTGAAGAGCGAGGCGCCAGGGGTTGCTTCTGACGGTGGGAGAGATCTTCAGATTTCACTGGATAGCTACCGCCCGCCTCAAGCTGGGCAGCCCCCAGTCAATAAGGTGTTGTCCCGCCACAGTCTGCCTTCCTCATTGGGTGCTTGGGGATCAGGACAAAAACCGACAAGCAGACTGCAAGACCCGCACCAGGCAAAACAACAAACAAAAAAGAAAATAGGCTCCCAGTCCTAAAACTGGGAGGCTGGAACGTCCGAACAATGACACCTGGACTTTCCCAAGATTTACATGCAATCAGTGATGCAAGAAAGACAGCCATCATCAACAATGAGCTATTAAGACTAAATGTAGACATTGCTGCTCTGCAGGAAACCCGCCTTGCCGACACAGGAACACTCAAGGAGAAAGACTACACCTTCTTCTGGCAAGGGAAGAGTGCCAAGGACCGAAGAGAGCATGGAGTTGGATTTGCAGTCAGGAACAGCCTGCTGAAGATGGTTGAACCAGGAGACAAGGGATCTGAACATCTGATGATCATACGCCTCCATACTTCCGAAGGTTTCGTCACCCTTGTCAGTGCCTATGCTCCCACTCTTACATCTTCAGCAGAAGCTAAGGATGAGTTCTATGCAAGCATGAACAACATCATGTCAAACATACCTCCAAAGGAACATGTCATCATCCTGGAAGACTTCAACGCTCGCGTGGGTGCCGATCACGATTCCTGGCCTTCCTGTCTAGGACACCACGGAGTTGGCAAGATCAATGAGAATGGGCAGCGCCTCCTGGAGTTTTGCTCCTACAATGGACTGTGCGTGACCAACTCCTTCTTTCAGACAAAGCCACAACACAAGGTGTCATGGCGTCACCCTCGTTCAAAGCATTGGCATCAGTTAGACATGATCCTGACCCGTCGTACCAACGTCAAGTTTGTGCATATCACCCGCACATACCACAGCGCGGACTGTGATACTGACCACTCGCTCGTCTGCTGTAAGATCAGGCTTATCCCCAAGAAATTCCACAGCTCTAAACAGAAAGGCAAACCCCGCATGGATACCACCAGCATGCAAGTACCAGAGAAAGTTGTGGAATTTGCCAAGTTTCTTCAAGAAGCACTGTCTGCTGAACACCAACACAGCTCTGCCTCTGAGAATTGGGATCACATCTGAAATGCCATTCAGAAAACAGCCTTTGCGACCTTTGGGAAGAAGACCTCTAAGAACAATGACTGGTTTGATGCCAAGTCCACTGAGATGTCCCCCGTGATTGAAGCAAAACGTTCTGTTCTCGCTGAATACAAGCGCTCCCCAAGTAAGAAATCCCTGCAAGCGCTCAGAGCTGCCAGAAGCAAAGCACAGCAGACTGCAAGACGTTGTGCCAATGAATACTGGCAACAGCTCAGTGCCTCCATCCAGACTGCAGCTGCCACAGGCAACATGAGAGGAATGTAAGAGGGCATCAAGGCAGCTCTAGGGCCTACACAGAGCAAGACAGCCCCACTTAAGTCCACCAGTGGGGTGATGATCACAGACAAGGGCAAGCAGATGGACAGGTGGGTTGAGCATTACTCAGAGCTGTATTCAAGAGAGAACACAGTTACTGCTGCAGCCCTCGATGCCATCGAACCTCTACCCATCATGGAGGAGCTAGATGCTAAACCAACTATTGCCGAGCTCTGCAAAGCAATTGACAGCCTAGCCAGCGGAAAAGCACCTGGTGCCGATGGCATACCACCCGATTTAATAAAGTGCTGTAAAGACACCATACTACAGCCTCTTCATGACGTCCTATGCCAATGTTGGAGTGAGGGAGCTGTGCCACAAGACATGAGAGATGCTAAGATTGTCACCCTCTACAAGAACAAGGGCGAAAGGAGTGATTGCAACAACTACAGAGGTATCTCTCTCCTGAGCATTGTGGGAAAACTCTACGCCCATGTCTTGCTTGTGCGCCTTCAAAAACTTGCAGAGCACATCTACCCCGAGTCCCAGTGCGGTTTCCGATCTAAGCGCTCAACAGTGGACATGATATTCTCCTTGCGCCAACTCCAGGAGAAATGCAGAGAACAACACAAGCCACTATATATAGCCTTCATAGACCTGACCAAGGCCTTTGACCTCGTCAGCAGGGAAGGACTTTTCAGCATCCTTACAAAGATTGGTTGCCCTCCAAAACTTCACAGCCTCATTAGATCCTTTCACGATGGCACGAGGGCAACAATCCAGTATGAAGGCAGTATGTCCAACTCATTCGAAATCAAGAGTGGAGTGAAGCAGGGATGCGTTCTTGCTCCTACTCTCTTTGGAATCTTTTTTGCCATGCTTCTAAAGCACGCTTTTAAAACTGCAACTGAAGGAGTACATCTACGAACAAGATCTGATGGTCGACTTTTCAACCTCGCTCGACTGAAAGCGAAAACAAAAGTGAGGGAGAAAGTTGTTCGAGATGTGCTTTTTGCTGATGATGTTGCTGTGACTTCACACACTGAGCATGAACTTCAATGCCTCATAGACAGGTTCTCCCAGGCCTGCAAAGACTTCGGACTGACGATCAGCCTGAAAAAGACCAATGTGCTGAGTCAGGATGTGGAAATTGCACCTCTCATTCACATTAATGATTATCAACTCGAAGTCGTGCACCAGTTTACATACCTGGGATCCACCATCAGTGACAACCTGTCGCTCGATGCCGAAATCAACAAGCGCATCGGCAAGGCTGCTACAACACTGGGACGCCTCACCACCCGTGTCTGGGAGAACTCAAAGCTGACAACTCCAACAAAAATGGCAGTGTACAATGCCTGCATCGTCAGCACTCTCCTCTATGGCAGCGAAACATGGACAACATACTCCCGACAGGAGCGCAAACTCAACAACTTTCACATGCGCTCACTTCGTCGAATTCTTGGCATTCATTGGAGTGACAAAGTTTCCAACGCCCAAGTTCTTGAGCGTGCAGGACTTCCCACCATGCTCACACAACTCAGACAACGCAGACTCCGATGGCTTGGTCATGTGCGTAGGATGGAAGAAGGACGCATTCCAAAGGACCTCCTCTACGGTGAACTAGCCTCAGGCAAGAGAAGTGTTGGCCGGCCTCACTTGCGATACAAAGACGTCTGCAAGCGTGACATGAAAGCCCTGAACATCAACACCGAGAACTGGGAAGAGGTAGCAGTTGACCGTAGCAAAAGGCGCACTACTCTCCAGAAACAACTCAAGATTGGAGAAGAACAGATCCATGCCATTACCAGGGAAAAGAGAGCCAAGCAGAAGGCTTGCACTCCAGCCATACCATCAAACTACATCTGCTCCAGATGCACTCGTGATTGCCACTCCCGCATTGGTCTTGCCAGCCACAGTCGAAAGTGCCAATAAAATTTGACTCTCTAACACGCGAAATCCATAGTCGGCAACGACTGACGGAGGCCTAAGAACATGGATCAAAGAATGTATGAACACTACTGCGCATTCACTGCAAAAGCTGAGTGCCAGCTGTCTGCCTGTAATCTGCAACTCTGTACAAATACAGGGATCCCTCACTTTCCGCGGTTAATTGAGACCAAGATCCCCCCGTGACCACCGAATTCCACGAAGTAGGATCAACCCCCCCCCCAACTTACGTATATGTGTATATAATATCAATAAATACCTATTCAATGCTATAAATGCTTATAATAACAATTAAACGTTAAAAAATAATGCATAAGATGTAAATAAAATATAAATACACACACACAGATGCGCGTGCATGCACTCAGATGTACACCTCAGAAAGATGTAAGTAGTTCTGATGGGAGGTTTTGGGTTGTTTTTTGTTTTGTTTGTTTAGGGTTTTTCTTTTTTTTTCTTTTTTTTTTTTTGCATAATTGGCCTTGTTTTTGTGGCATTTCATGAATTTTAAAAAATCCCGCGATGTACTGAAGCTGTTTGAAGTTAATCGTGACATAGTGAGGGATCCCTGTAAATCGTATTTACAATCAGAAAAAAAAAACACCTTGTTAAATTCATCAACATTTATGAATACAATCATAAATGTTCTTGAATTGACCCAGATGTCATTCACTGTTATACAGTTATTTTATATGCAGGTAGTATCTTATTTATTTTGAATGTGTAATTTCATCTGTGATAGTAACTGGCTTGGTTGGGTTTATTGATTGTTTTCCATAGGAGGTGAGCTACTGTCAGGGCATGAGCCAAATCGCAGCCATTTTGCTGATGTACCTGAATGAGGAAGATGCATTCTGGGCTTTGTCTCAACTTCTCACCAACCAGAAGCATTCAATGCATGGTGAGATGATCTTTTTCTACTGTGTAATTTTAGTTATTTATATAAACACATGAACTATTATTTAAAATCAAATCGGTTCTCCAACACGGATGATATTTCCTGACTGAATGTCTTTTACTTTCACTTGTACTAAGTGTTGTTTGCAATGCTGTCTGTCTGATTACTCCCAGGATTTTTCATCCCTGGTTTCCCCAAATTGCATCGCTATCAGGCTCATCATGACCAGATACTGGCTAAACTCCTTCCAAAGCTCAAGAAGCACTTGGTAAAGTCTTCATTATTAATGTATATAATTAGATGGAAATTTTTGTGGGTGGTAACCTTTTACAGATGTTTTTTTTTTCTGGCTCTCTCCTGTTCAGGATAAGGAGCAGATGACTACTGGTGTATACACAACCAAATGGTTCCTGCAGTGTTTTATTGACAGGGTGGGGTGTTTTCTATATTGGAGTTTCTTGAACTCTGTATTTGGGGTATTGTCTGATTAAACATGCTGTAGTTTTTATCAGTCGAAACTGAAAATGAGAAATTCATACTGCCATTATATAGCTGAAATATATATATATATATTAGATACATACTTAGTTATTGCTAGTACACCCATTATATATAGAGAAACGAATCCAAAATACTTCAAAACATTTCTCTCGTCTGATTTGATTATCACTGCATGACACACGCCCCTCATTCACTCACATATTAATTATCTTATTATAAAAACGCTAACATTGTGCAAAATTTCCTTGATGTATGTATGTGTGCGCTGTGTGTGTGTGTGTGTGTGTGTGTGTGTGTGTGTCTGTGCGCGCGTGCTATGTGTGGCTGTGTGTATGAAGCTATATGCTATTGCTAGTGTTGTGGTGTACAGACTTGAATATTCTTGATATTTTTGGACTGTCTGTTATTTAACACGAATGTCTTTATCAACTAGACACCATTCACTTTGACGCTGCGTCTCTGGGATATTTATATACTTGAAGGAGAAAAAATTTTACCTGCCATGGCCTACACCGCTCTTAGAATACACAAAAGTAAGTATCGCTTTATTCACACTTGAACATGTAAACATGATTTTCTTTTTTTACAGCTTTGCGTTTAATGAGTACATATACTAGTCCTTCTCAAAAAATTAGCATATTGTGATCTATCTATCTGGTGCCTGAGTCTTAGGACGACCATTGGCGACTTGCCATGAAGGATAACGCTCTGGTTATCATCTTCATGGAGGTTTTCTTGGCAGGATTAGTGCAGTGGTTTGCCATTGCCTTCTGCACGATGTGAACCTACGGGCAATTTAGAACGGCCAATTAACCTACTGTGCATGTCTTTGGATTGTGGGAGGAAATCGGAGCACCCGGAGGAAACCCACGTAAGCACGGGGAGAACATGCAAACTCCACACACAAACGCCCAGGCCGGGAATCGAACCCAGGCCTTCTTGCTGTGAGGCGGACGTGCTAAACACTACACCACCGTGCCACCACAGCATATTGTGATAAAGTTCATTATTTTCTGTAATGTACTGATAAACATTAGACTTTCATATATTTTAGATTCATTACACACAACTGAAGTAGTTCAAGCCTTTTATTGTTTTAATATTGATAATTTTGGTAAAAAAGTAAAGAAAAACCAAAAATCCCTATCTTAAAAAATTAGCATATTTCATCCGACCAATAAAAGTCAACCTTCGAATAATTATGTTCAGTTATGCACTCAATACTTGGTCGGGAATCCTTTTGCAGAAATGACTGCTTCAGTGCGGCGTGGCATGGAGGCAATCAGCCTGTGGCACTGCTGAGGTGTTATGGAGGCCCAGGATGCTTCGATAGCGGCCTTAAGCTCATCCACAGTGTTGGGTCTGGTGTCTCTCAACTTTCTCTTCACAATATCCCACAGATTCTCTATGGGGTTCAGGTCAGGAGAGTTGGCAGGCCAGTTGAGCCCAGTAATTCCATGGTCAGTAAACCATTTATCAGTGGTTTTGGCTCTGTGAGCAGGTGCCAGGTCGTGCTGAAAAATGAAATCTTCATCTCCATAAAGCTTTTCAGCAGATGGAAGCATGAAGTGCTCCAAAATGTCCTGATAGCTCACTGCATTGACCCTGCCCTTTGATAAAACACAGTGGACCAACACCAGCAGCTGACTGTGAGTACTTGACACTGGACTTCAGGCATTTTGGCATTTCCTTCTCCCCAGTCTTCCTCCAGACTCTGGCACCTTGATTTCCGAATGACATGCAAAATTTGCTTTCATCCGAAAAAAGTACTTTCTTCTGCCACTGTTTCTGGTTCGGCTTGACCTGGGGAATGCGGCACCTGTAGCCCATTTCCTGCACACGTCTGTGCACGGTGGCTCTGGATGTTTCTACTCCAGACTCGGTTCACTGCTTCCACAGGTCCCCCAAGGTCTGGGATTGGCCTTTCTTTCACTTTTTTCTTCCCACAGACGTCCCACTGAGGTGCCTTGATACAGCACTCTGGGAACAGCCTATTCGCTCAGAGATTTCTTTCTGTGTCTTACCCTCTTGCTTGAGGGTGTCAATGATGGCCTTCTGGACAGCAGTCAGGTCGGCAGTCTTACCCATGATTGCGGTTTTGAGTAATGAACCAGGCTGGAGTTTTTAAAAGCCTCAGGTTTGGAGTTAATTGGTTGATTCAGATGATTAGGTTAATAGCTCATTTAGACTACCTGAACATGATCTGCTAATTTTTTGAGATATGAATTTTGGGTTTTCATGAACTGTATGCCAAAATCATCAGAATTAAAACAATAAAAGACCTGAAATATTTCAATTGGTGTGCAATGAATCTAAAACAGTGGTTCCTAACCTGGGTTCGATCGAACCGTAGGGGTTCGGTGAGTCAGTCTCAGGGGTTCGGCGGAGGTCAAGACACACACCTGACTCATATTCATGACAACACGCCCCGCGTGGCCATCACTGGCTGCAGGTGATCACGCTACATTGCTTGGCCAATCTCTGCTGCAGGAAATTTGGTGTGCTCAGTAGTCGAATTGTGACTGTTGTGATGGTACGTTGTGTGATTTCTTTCTTAATGTTTTAATCCATACTATGTTGAGCAAAAAAAGAAAGTGGTTGGACGAATATGTACAACATGGATTCACATATATAATGGAACGTGATATTAGTCGGCGTTCTATCTGCATGATTTGCAAAGTAGGATCAACCCTGTGCTGACTGACGTATACATATATGTACATATAATATCAATAAATACATATTCAATACTATAAATGCTTATAATAGCAATTAAACATTCAAAAATAATGCATAAGATGTAAATAAAACAAATACAGACGCACACGCGCACGCACTCAGATGCGCACCTCACATAAAAATGTAAGTAGTTGTGATGGGGAAGTTCATGCATTGTATTGGTTTTGTTCTTTGAACACGATGTTAATGCACAGTTCATTTTGGTGCCCCAGTAAAAACATATACCTATGTCTTGAATTTGAAAAAAATCATATGCTTATTCACATGAAACTGGTGGGGTTCAGTACCGCCAACAAGGTTAAGAACCACTGACCTAAAATATATGAAAGTTTAATTTTTATCAGTACATTACAGAAAATAATGAACTTTATCACAATATGCTAATTTTTTGAGAAGGACTAGTAGATTTAAGTAGAGAAATGTTCTGGTATTTTCTCAGAGCATCTGTTGAAGATGCCTTTGGAGGATCTGCGAGAGTTTCTGCAGGAGAGCATCTCCTCCTCCTTCCAGCTGTGTGACGATGCTGTTATCGAGCAGCTGCAGGCCGCCATGGCTGAGTTACGAAAAATGAAGCTGGATCTTCCTCCTGCACGTATGCAACACCTTTTTTTCCCCCCTTCATTTCCTTTTAAAAAGATGTTGAGCCTCTGTATGTTTAGTTGTCCCAAGAATCATTAAAAGGTTAAGAGTAATCAGGTTCAGAGTGTTATAATTTAGAATATGTCCCATTACTAATTTCAGGAGCTTTATAATTTCTACTGGAAAACCGCAGAAAGAAAACATAAGGGCAGAGTGAGGAAAGAATACATTTTATAATACACTGGTAAATGACTTACGAATTTAATCTGTTCCTTTTTGCAAGCTCGTAAGTTGAAAGGTTCGTTAGATGAAACAATTATTGCCATAAGAAATAACAGAAAACTAATGAATTCCTTCCAACCCCCTCCCAACCTCATGTAACCTGCCACAAACAAGTATATTTGACCTAATATATTAAAGATAAACGTGTACAAACAATAAATATTTCATCATAATAATACATGTACATTAACATTAATAATAATGAATAATAAATAATTATAAAACAAGAATAAACAATAAGTCAACTAACCCTTCCGATCATCAACTTCTGCGAAGATGTCATGTGGGCAGGCAGGAAGTGGTGCGTAACAGGAGGAGGAGGAGGAGAATTTTGTGCATGTGCACACTACGAATGCCAGCGAGGTAAGGCTTGTGGTGAGCTCCCACATGGCCAGTGCTTCTCAAATAGTGGGGCGTGGTGCAATGCCAGAAGGGGGCGTATGACCTTGGGAAACATGCTTTTTTTGTCATACTGTACTAGAATTAAGTGTGATTGAGCATCCACTACAGTAGTTCGTAGTGGCGCTCTCATTATCGCGCTATTTTGTAGGGAAAAAGCACCAAGCAAACGATATGAAGTGCAGTAAACACTATTGATAGGCACGCATGGGGCACTGGGGCTATGAAATTTATTTTTATTTTTTTTCTTCATAGAGGGGGCGTCGTCAGAGAAGGTGGCAGTGGTGGCCTGGTGGTAAAGGGCACTGGATCACTGATCCTAAGGTTGGGAATTCAAGTCCCACTCTCCACAAGGTTGTCACTCACCCCCCCCAGGGCAGCTAACTGGGTTATCAAAGGCAGGCCATGTCTCTCACTGTCTATGGTGAGAGGTTCATGTAAAAGAACCATTGCTGACTTTTGTAAAGAGTAGCTGCAAAGCCGTCAGCATATTTCTGTCCCTTGTTAAAGGGTTGTGTCAGGAAGGGCATCCTGCGTAAAAACCTATGCCAAACCAAACATGTTAGTTGGATAATTCGCTGTGGCGACCCCTGAAAAAGGGGGAAAGCCAAAAGGAAAAAAAAGAAGGGGGAGTCACAAAATAATTGAGACGCACTTCACAAGGCGTTCTCGGAGCGCAGAGGAATACACACGGAAGAATATGAGGCTAATCCGCCTGGAAACGCCATTTCGAGGAGAGCTCTTAAATCAAAATTTTGCTTGTTGGATGGGGCAGATTTTTGGTGGGATCAAAGCTCGTATCATGGAAAATTCAGTGAAAGGGGCACTCGTAAGTCAAGGTACCACTGTATTTTGCGAGGTTCACCTAAATTAACAAATGTCATTAAAACATCTGCTCAGAGGAGAATCTTCAGAATACCAACACCCAACCAGTCAGGACAAAAACACAAAATGATGCATAATGTCTAATGCTGCCTTTGTCTTAATCCAGAAGCGCAACATTCACTATATTTGTCACAAATTTATTCTAGCGAAGATATTTTTTGATAAATACATATTTTGATATGTATTTGCTGTGTTTTAGCCCAGATTAAGAAATTAGTTTTTCATCAGTACCCACACCCAGAAATTGGTGCTGTGTTTTTTATTTTTATTTATTTATTTATTTTAAACCTCGCTTAAAACCTCAGACAAGGTAAAAATGACACAGAAAGGCAGTTCAAAGTTCAATGCTGTGATGATGAATCTGAAATGATTATGTTCTGTTTGAAATTGTTATACTTTAAGATTTTTGGAACTTCAAGGCTGCTATTCAAGAGAAAAGTGTTCAGAGTTTAATTCCTGTTAAATGTGCGTATAAAAGACTCATCTAGCGTGCTCTGTATTGCCTCAGTCACTTTACTTACATTAAGCTTTTGGTCTTCGACAGTCTCCTCAATTCTCTGTTTAAAAAAAAAAAAAACGCTTGCCACATTTAGGTTTTCCAAAAGTACTGATGAAACAGCACTTTGAGATTGTTGAACGTTTTAATAACACAATTATAATTACAGTGGAACCTTGACTTACGAGTGTCTTTTATAACGAATTTTCCATGATACGAGCTTCGATCCCAACAAAAATCTGCCTCATCCTGCTCAGAGGAGAATCTTCAAAATACCAACACCCAACCAGTCAGGACAAAAACACAAAATGACGCATAATGTCGAATGCTGCCTTTGTCTTAACCCAGAAGCGCGGAAGACTACAAGGCTCTGCTGGGGAAATCGCTTTTCCGAGCCGATTAGCCTTGTAAGTCTTCCGCGTGTAGTCCTCCGCGGTCCAAGAATGCCTTGTGCAGTGCTTCTCAATTATTTTCTGTGACGCCCAGATTATCGTTTGTCTTTAATATATGAGGTCAAATATACGTGTTTGTGGTAGGGATGTCATAGACAATCTGAATATCTCCGATATAATTATGTCGGTCGATAATCGATACCTATAAAAAGGATATCGATACTTCTAACGTTGTAGCTTTCCTGTGTTTATCACAGCGTCTGTAGTAAATGCCATTTTCAATGACACCCCAAGTAAATGGTACGTCCCGCCTCTCTGTGTGGTAAATGGTATGTTCCTGCTTCCAGTGTGCCGTCAGAGCGCATGTTCTCAACAGCACGGAACATTTTGAACAAGAAGAGACGCTTATCACCGGATAATGCGGATATGTGCTGCATCTGAATCTATACATTTATTTTCAATTCCACGTCACTGTGACACGCAGCGGAGAGCCAATCCTTTCTGTACTCCACTATGTGGGCGGGTCCGATAGCTTCAAACTCCAATTTTATTGGATTATAACAACAGCCACAGACTGCGCGTGTTGTTGGAGTAAAGAGATAAATTTCCCTCGTTTTGATCGGCTCATTTCCACGAAGCCAAGCACAGCTGGCAAGCAAACACAAATGGACAGACATGGAAAAACTTCAACCCGCAGACCAGCTGACTGCCAAAACTTGGGATGCACTTCCTGTCACATAAACACTGCAGCATGTGAGTCCAATAAAATTAGAGTTTCAAGGTATTGGACCCGCCCACACAGAAAGGATTGGCTCTCAGTTTCGCACCACAGTGACGTGGCAGTGAAAGTAGATGAATAGATTTGCTCTGAGCAGTTAGAAAGTGAAGCTGCACCAGCTCCTGCTTGGCCTTTTAAGATGCTGGCGCTGCCGGCAGCACAAACAACCATCGTACGCAACACTCACACTGCACTGCCATGAATCATGCTTCACCACTTTTGCGGTCGTAAAATCGATCAGATGAGACTCGCATAGGTCGTAAGTCGACGACTCACTGTATTCAATGCATTATACAAACTACTGTAATATATCTTAGTCTGTTCTTTTTAATGCATTTATGGAACAATACAGCAATATTCCAATGTAGCGATGCATCGGAAATTTTTTTTATCAATGTATCGATACCAATAATAGGTTTTCAATGACACCCCTAGTTTGTGGCAGGTTATGAGTTTGGGAGGGGCTTGGAACGGATTCATTGGTTTTCTATCATTTTTTTTTTTATGGGAATAATTGTTTTATCTAACATACAAGCTTGCCCTCGGGACGGATTAAATTCGTAAATCAAGGTACCACTGTACTTGTTTATTGATTTCACGTCATTAACGATGACATCACATGATCCAACTATTACACACCTCTTATGACTCTCTCCCAGAAACATTTTACCTTTTTGAGATTGAAAATCTGCTGAGAAGAATCAGTCGTTTTCTGAATCGCTTAAGCTTAATTAGGGTTGCGGGGAGGCTGGTGCCCATCTCAGCCGACTCTGGGTGAGGGCAGAGTACCCTCTGGACAGCTCACCAGGCCATCACAGGGCGGAAACACACTTATGGCTATGCAGCTACTCTTGTCGAAAATCAGCAATGGTTCTTTTACATGAACCTCTCATCATGGACAGTGAGAGACATTGTTTGTATATTTGTATTTTTTCTCTTTTTGTTTCAAACTTGTATGAGTTATACCTAGTTCCATCAACACTCTCCAACTGCACATGCGTGGTTTCCCCATGTGTACACATACATCTGCGGGACGGACAGAGAGACGTACACTATAGGTTTTTTTCTTGACGTTCCAAAAGCAACTCAATGGTTTGACGCTTTTTCCTTATCAGTGCTGCTCCACTTTGCTACTGAAGGAAAAAGTTTATTTATAAGAATTTAAGTTTCAGAATTGGTGACTATACTATTACATCCTGATTGCTTGAGTTACTGCTCCTTGGCAGCAAAGCGGTCTCTGGGGTGTCTCGGAGCATTGTATTCAACTACATATATTTGTTTTTGTATCTTCACAGCTAAAAGTGATGAGTTACCGAAGAAACCTCTAGGTGTAGAACGTCCAATTGTGTTAACTCCTATAGCCTCTGTTCAACCAGTTAATGATACTGGCCAACGCCCAAATCCTCCTCCGAATAAACCCACCAAACAGAAGCAGCCTCCGCCTACACCTCCACTCAGATCAGTATCTGTACTCTCTCCAGTACAGTGTCCGAAAATCTCACATTCACAGCCTGAGACTAAAAATTCAGGAACTGGTGCAGAGGACAGACCGGCTTCATCTTCTGTTCATAATTCTCCGTTACCAGATGATGGGGAGAACATTGTTCAGGCAGACTCGGGTGAGTGGCCTCCTCCATACATGCCATCTGAGACTGATGTATGCAGCATGGACTCTCTGAATCTCCCTGAACTACCCCCACCTCCTCTACCCTGTCTTGACCCAGAGTCTGGAGTTGACTTTTCACTCTTTGGGGACTCACTCCCACCTCCACCAACTCAGCTGGACCTCATCCAGCAGGATCTGTCTGCATCGCCATCCTCCTACAGAGCACAGCGACAGCTTGGAAAGTTCCCTGTCAATTTTTACATCCCGTCATCTCCGAGCATGCGACGGCCCTCCGAACAGTCTCATTATGATAATCTGTCTGAAGAAGAACAGTCTGGAGAAAAGATTCCACAAACCAAGGCAAACCAAGAGAACCTGGGACTCTCTTCTCAACCTTGGCCACCTTCTCCTAGCTTTTTCTACATTCCTGACACTGCTCCAGTTTCATTGCTGAAGTCCACCACAGAGAACCCGGACACTAGTGGCCATGTGACGTCAAACTGCACCTACCTTCAACCCGCACCCAATTTTTCCCACCCACCGCCCACTGTTTCCTCTCCACTGCTGTCTTTCAAAGCTGCCCAAAACCAGAATAATGCTTACAGAAATCAACTGCAAGGACCCAAATTGCCAAAAAAACCTGCAGCACTTTCCTGTGGACCCACAGTACCGTGTGGTGACTTTAACCGGATGCATGTCCCAAATTGTCCACCACCAAAGCCTGTGACCTACTAACACAGGAAGTTGTGTGCTCTACTTTGTGCCATCGCAATAAAAAAGAAAAAAGGGGGCAGTGTTGTGTGTCTATGGTGGATAGTGGTTTCTCAATGTCCAGTTTTTTTAATTCTTGTTTGTCACCTCTTGAGGTCCAGGATTCAGATTTTTTTTTTTTGTGAACAAGCACATTTGTTTCATTAGGGGTGTGTGTGTGTGCGCGTGTGTGTGTGTGCGCGTGTGTGTGTGCGTGTGCGTGTGCGTGTTAAGAGCAGATTTTATATTTTTGTGCTTCTATTGGTTCTGTTCAATCTGGTTGTTGTTGTTTTTTTTGTTTTGTTTTTTTACAAGTTCTAAGCCAGTTGTCAGTATTAAAATTCCTTTAAATTCATGTTACACACTGCAAGGTATACAAGGTAATCATAATGCAACCAGCATACACAGTAACACTGAGAATAATCTGCAGCGGGCGCGCACACACCTCCCCATTTGATAAAGGTGTCCAGAATATATTGTATGAATCACTTAAATTTTTGAGTATTTATTGAAATGAAGAGTGTGGGTGTGTACAGAAACCTATTATGCAGGTTGTTGCGTTTTGATTTATCCGAAACATCACATGAGAGAGACAAAGAGAGCTGTTCTGAGAAACTGATGTTAATCCTCTGTGGTGTGTAGTGCTGATAGTCAGGATTGGAGATGGCATTCACCACTGTCATTATTCTAGGTGTTTTTGCACATGTCTGGTCAGTAGTGCCATCTTGTGGAAGAATCAAGATTCTCTTCAGGAAAGACGATGTTTCTTTGATGTTCAGTGGAGTAAGGAATGTCATGGAGAGGTATTTCTTTTGCAGTGTTTGTCAATTCTTGTAATACAAACAATGTTTACTTTTTTATTGTACTCCTGTTGTAAAAACGTTTTATTACAGAAAACCAAAGATGGACTTGGGTGTTGCTTTTGGTGCCATGTGGACAGTTTGTCAGGGCCTGATCCCAAAAAAAGAAAAAAATGCACACACGAATGTTATTTTGTCTTTAGCCTTGCTCACAGCACATACTCATCCTGCCAGTACTTCAACAAACTTGAGCAATATAACATTTATTTCCATGCAGTGTTGGGTTCATTTTTCACCAACATCTTGAATTGATGAACCACTCCATGGAGTATTCTCCAGCACATACCAAAAACTTTCAATAGCGTTAAGGTCAGGAGTCTGGGGTGTGAAAATGATTCCTCTTTCTCCCTGAACCACTCTTTAATTATTTGAGTTTGAATTTTATGTTACAAAAAGCTTTTTGATGCGATGGCCTGCTCATTTAGTGTCATCAGCTAACATTATTTTAATGCCATAATAATGATGCTGAGCCTTCTCAACCTGACCAACTGGAGCAGTAATACAATGGAGGTTACACACTGTGATTAAGGCTAAATGCACTCCATGAAAAATAAAAAAATAAACACACACACGGGTCTGATAACGAAACTGGCACATTTTCCAACGACCCAGCTTCAAACTTGGACATGGAAATATTTATTCAAGTTATTTGTGGATCAATGCATCAAAATCTTTAGTACATGCCTGGGGGGTATCATATCAAAATATGTACATATGGTGAGCAGTTTGTGAAATAATTCAAATACTTCCCAGTTTACACCTTTTCAAGCTCAATTTTGTGACACAAGAAAAAGACCTCATCATTTTAACATCCTGCTGAGGCTCTGTTAAGGTCTCCACAGGCCCAATAACGACATGGATTGGAGCACAGGCACAATGAACCACAAAATTTGTCTGGCAAAATTGGTTAAGAAGCAGCAGACTTAAAACGGGATCAATGATGTAACTTTTCTTGTCCGTGTTAGTGTATCTTGTACTCCCACTGATAACTGATGTATTGGCATTTAAATACTGTATAGGTAATAAAAGTTGAACAGTTGTCAAGCACCATAAATCAGCGCAGTGTAACTAATTACACAATTACTAGCTAAAGGTATAATTAGTGAATAGAAGGCTATTCATTCTGTCCATATTACATACTGACTTTGAGTTGTCCTGCAGCTAATTTTTTCCAAGGAATATTATTCTACCATTTAATGCATATTAACCGAATACATAAAAAATAAGAGGAAATTATTATTTTTTTAATCTGCAGGAAATGTAAAAGGTCAGTGTCACACATTTCAGCACAAGTTTCATGATCAGACCCATATATAGAGAGAGATATACAGATCGATAGGCATTGTACATTAAAGAAGGCTTAGGCTTGTGTTCATTCAGCTTTCATTTTCTGTAACCGCTTAATCCTAATTAGGGTCGTGGAGAGGCCGTTGCCCATCCCAGCCAACTCTAGGCAAGGGCAAAGTACACCCTCTATGGCTCACCGGGCCATCGCAGGGCAGAAACATGCTGACGGGTATGCAGCTACTAATGTCGAAAGTCAGCAATGTTTTTTTACATGAACCTCCCACCATAGACAGTGAGAGACATGGCCGGCCTTTGATTACCCAGTTAGCTGAACTGGGGGGACAGTGACCACCCATTGAGAATGGGGCTTGAACCCCCAACCTTAGGATCAGTGATCCAGTAGCTTTACCACCAGGCCACCACTGCCTGCTTACGTTTGTGTATTGTCGTCTTTTGGTATAGAGGTAGTCCTGAAGTATTTTACAGAGATCATTTATTGAACATTTCAGAGGCATCAATATTTGTATGTAGTGCTGCTATTAGATTTTTGCCTAAAGCAGAACTTCGTACAATACATTAATGTACAAGAAGACACTTCAAGTGTTAAAGTGCAATACAATGCAGTCTAAGTCAGACATTCAATAACAATTATTTACCCTACACCAGCCCAATTTATACAACCGTAGTGATGGATTGTATTTTTAAGTAAACTCGTCATTAGTACACAAGATTATACATGTAGAGTAAAATGGAAAAAGGCATGTCAGTGGTCCAGAGTGCTTTGGTATAATTCAGATCACTGGAATATATTTCCAAATATTCTTTGGATGTAACTTCACATTCCAGTCAATCAATTGCATAATTATCTCAAAGATTAACAGAAAAAACATGGGTGGGTGCAAAATACTGTAACAATATTTTGATAAATCTGGGTGTTACTGTGTCCACTACTTAAATACCCTCTTGCCCCTCATCAAAGCAGACATGAAAGGCTCTTCACACCACTTACGCCAAAGAGGAAAGGTTAGCTGAGACACCTGAAAATTTCAATATTTCAGAGAGGTAAAAGAAATATATTCAGATGATAATAATTGTGACCAGGCAGCATTGTGGTGTAGTGTTTGGCACGTCCGCGTCACAGCAATAAGGTCCTGGGTTTGATTCCCACCTTGAACATTTCTGGGTGGAGTTTCCATGTTCTCACCGTGAGTTTCTTCCGGGTAGTCCGGTTTCCTCCCACAGTCCAAAAACATGCACAGTAGATTAAACGGCTTTTTCAAATTGCCCGTAGGAGTGCGTGTGAGCATGAATGATTATGTGAGTGTTGGCCCTGCGATGGCCTGACAAGATGTCCAGGGTGTACCTCCACCTCATCCAGAGTCAGCTGGCCAGCCTACCCCTGACCTGAATTAGGATTAAGGGGTCAGGAAAATGAATAAATTAATATTTGTGACCCTTCACAACCCTGTAGATATTAAGTTGGAAATTATTAAATATTCTTTCCAACTTTAAACATGATTTTTTTTTTTTTTTTGCCAAAGCTGCATGTTTAAAAGGCTGAAGATTCCTGGCATGTTTTGGTTAGTTGCTCCAAATTATGCTAGAAAATTTAGTACGATTATAAGATTAGGATATCAGCTACAAAATGGTACCAATAACTCTAATTTCATAATTTCCTAATTAATACCTTCTTCACAGTGATAGGTCACATTTTTTCAGTGTTCAATTAATTTTTGTTTTAATTATTTGTGTGATTCTGTCTTTTTAAAGTCCATGTGCTTTGGTGTTTCCTAAGTTCAAATGTTTGCCAAAAGGCACCAAACAAGCTGAGAATGTAACATAGACTTAAATAGTTCACAAGAAATGCAGGAGATGCAGATGAGGTCCGTTTTTGCAACTGGAATTGCTGTTATTGTTATTGCGCTGCAGCTTTGAAAGTCTTTTGCTGGTACCTGAGAGGGGTTTGGCATTAGATCTTCAGCTGTGAGAAAAGGTTGCTTAGAGACCCTACGCTCTCCTTCAGCTTGACATCATCATCAGAGCTCAGGCTGACTCCTGCCAGGCGCGTGGATCCGTTCACTCCTAACACACAGGGCAAACTGAGGAAGACCTCCGTGCCAATACCGCCCCATCCCTAAAAAGCACAAACACACATAGCAGGCCAAATTTATATCAATTATATAATACAATGTTAAATATACAGGGTTCAATTCCTTTAAAAAAAAAAAAGTATCACAACTGGCACTACGTTCAAGTATTTACCATTTACAACGGGCACTGTTTTCTGTTGCAAAATCTCATGATGTACTGTGTATGTTCTACATCAATATGACCACATGTAATGAGAAGACCTCGTGAATCAGAAATCATCTCAGCATTAGCTTTAGCTCTGTGAGCGGAAGAGAAGCAGCAGGTAAAGCTAGGTGTCATCAGCATAGCTGAACCCTTTGGAGGTGTTTTTCCATGATGTCAAATAGTCCACTGGTTGTTGTTATCATTTTTCACGAACATCACATTACCGGCCTAGGGGCGCTCCTGCTGCAGGATAACCTTTTATAACCCAGTTGCATAAAGGCTTTTTTTGTCCATCCATACCATATTTGGTATTTCATATTGTTCATTTGAGATTTTGAATCTACAATCGGACTTACTATCCATGAATGCTAAACAGAATTGGACCGTGACAGGAGCCTTGTGGAACTCCCTGCCTTAATGGGAAAACAGAGGTGAGTCCTCCTTTAATAGCAACACGCTGTGATCTGCCACTCAGATCTGAGCCAGTCGAAAGTCTTGCTTTCACTCCCAAACTCTTGACCCTATCCAATAAAGCACAATGTCATTGCACACTGTATTGAAGGCTGCACATAAATCAAGGATAACTAGGAGGGTGACCTTTTGTTCTTTGGTGAGGAAACTGTGTAAATATTGGGTCTAGACATGCAGACCTTATCACAGGAGTTGTCAGCATCTGACAGTTAAACTAAAATCAAGTGTCATGCCAATGACCTCAAACTTTTAGCGCACAATAATTCCCAAAGCTGTTAGTGAAGGTAACTTGCACCAGGAATTCATAATCTTGAAATTCATACAAAACAGTCTTGGTCATCTGTGCTCATGCTTTCAACATGAGACAAACAAACTGTAGCATGACTAACCTGAGCGAGAGTAGTGATGGAGTGGGTTTTTTTCTGGTCTGTAACAATGGAGTATGTGATGTCAGCAATGGACAGCCCCATTGACCATGACCTCTGACCTCTCCCCTTCAACATCTCAAGTGCCCTGTATGTTGTCATCAATGCAAAATAAACATTATACAATCAGACAACACATTGCATTATGCAAACAAAGAACAACAATGAAATTGTTTCATATATGTGTGTCAATTTACTATTAAAGCAAAGCCTTTAATTAATCCATATATAAAAACAGTTGTGCCGCCACCTGACTACTGTATAATTGCAATTTTCATTTTTTATTATTTATTTAACTCCAGAGTCCACGCAGTTACCTATCGATCAGCGGTCTTGTAGACCTGGACACTGGGACCAAACTGTTATGCCTGCCTCCACCCACGTTAGCCCAAACAGCAACTAAAAGAGAATCATAGTATTAGCATTATATTAACAATCAGGAGGAGAATCATTCTGACTGTAAATTTCCCATAAATAAATGCATTTAAGTACGGTAATAGCATCATTACAACCAATCTGCATCATCAGAAAAAACAGAAAAAGGTACAGGTAAGCTCACCCTTTTTGTCAGAAACCTCTCCTATTACCCAGGCCTTTTTGTTCACGTTGGCCAGTAATGCAACATTGACGATGTAAGAAAATCTCTCAGAATCAAGGTTACAGCCTACACCAATCACATGCGTTGGTGGCAGACAACTCTGTCTCCAGGCCACATGGGTCATTATCTCCACTATAAATGAAAACAAATGCAGATCATGCAGATCACAATCACACGTATACACACACACACACACACACATATATATATATATATATATATATATATACACACATACATACACACACACGTACACTATATATATATGTATATATATATATATATATATACATATATATATATATATATATATATATATATATATAGTGGTTAGAACGTCCGCCTCACAGCAAGAAGGCCTGGGTTTGATTCCCAGCTCAGGCGTTTCTGTGTGGAGTTTGCATGTTCTCCCCGTGCTTGCGTGGGTTTCCTCCAGGTACTTTGGTTTCCTCCCACAGTCCAAAAACACGCACATTTGGTTGTTCCAAATCGCTCTTAGGTGCGAGTGTGGCTCATTGTTCCCTCTAAGCTGTGTGCTTGCACAATCGCCCACTGCTTGCAAATTCTCAGCGCACAAGTATATATATATATATATATATATACACACATATATAAGTAAAGATAAAAGGACGGGACAAAGACTTTCTATTGAAACTTCATTTTTCACTATAGATCTGTCTCGAGGGGTGGTGAAACCATCCTCTCTCTTCAGGTGATTATAGAATATTTCTACAAGTTCCTACTTAAAGGGGTCCCTTGAAGAATTTCAAAAAGGAAACCATCAAACAGCTGGATTACTGATCCTATGGTCAGGGTTTAAGCCCTACTATCAATGGGTTGTCACTGCTGTTCCCCCAGTGGAGCTAACCAGGTTATCAAGGGCCAGCATGTCTCTCACTCTCTATGGTGAGGTTTGTGTAAAAGAATCATTGCTGACTGTAATAAAGAGTAGGATGCATAGCCATCAGTGGGTTTCTGACCTGTTGTGGCTCAGTGAGCTGTCCAGGGTGTACTCTGCCCTTGCCCAAAGTCGGGTGAGATAGGCGGCAGCCTCCCCACAACCCTAATTGGGATTAAGTGAGTTCAGAAAATGAATGAGTGGATGACAACAAAACAGCCTAGATGCACAGCTGCATTTTTTGCAATGAGATTTTATATTGACTATGGAAGAGTAAACCCACTGTAAAGTTGTCTCCAGCACATTCCAAAGATATTAGGGATTCTAAGCTGGCCTATTTTTTGTGAAAATGATTCCTCATGCTTCCTGAACACATTGACAACTAGACCTTGTGTGTAGACTCTTAAGAAAAAAAAATACAAAACTCATTCATTTTCTGAAACGCTTAATCTTAATTAGCCTTCTCAGCCAACTCCGGGCGTGGGCGGGGTATAATCTCGCAGGGACAACACTCACACAACCATTCACACCTAGTGGTGATTTGGAATGGCCTATTAACCTACTGTGCATATTTTTTGGACTGTAGGAGGAAGCCAGAGTACCCGAAGGAAACCCACGCAAACTCCACACAGAAATGCCCAGGCTGGGAATCAAACCCAGGACCTTCTTGCTGTGAGGCAGCCATGCTACTCACTACGCCACCATGCCGCCCAGTTTAACAAATTCAATTTTAAAGTCAGTTTTAAGTCTAAAAGAATCTAAAATATGTGCTATTTCATCAAACGGTGAAACACAAGTTTGAAAATGTTTAATGAAACTGACATCACTTTAGTTTAAATACGATACTGATTTTCAAAAAGACTTAAATAATAAGTACATTTAGCATCTCCAGTTACAAAAATATATTCAGACAAATTGTCTGTAGGCTGCTTTAGGATTTCTTTAAAAAAAAAAAAAAAGTTCTTGGGAAAATGTTTATATTTGAAGTTGAGCCTGTTGTGACATGTGTCCGTTTTAATTGTTTAATTTCCATCATTATTTTAAGCACATTTCCTTGTGTAGGGAATGCTATGAGTGCAATAGGTAGCATTTAAATAGTTGTAATTAATATGATAAATAATGTATATTCAAGGACACCAGGAAACATTCCTACACCATTACATATTTCTCGCCCAGCAGATGTTCATTACAGTCAGTGTCATGTCACTGCCACGTCACTGAAATGCCTACATGAGTTGAAGTGAGTCACATGCTTGCAATATTCAGATAATATCCTTAAGAGCCCATGTGTATATGTATATAAAGGGCTGGGCAACGAACCAAGATACTGAATGAATGCACACTTAAAAAAAACAAATAAACATGACTGCTCAGTAGTGGCGCACTAACCAGGCTGAGAGGCGATGAGCAGCACTGCGCCAGGACTGAGGCGAGCCAAGCTCGGAATGATCTTCCCATACATGTCCACATTAGTTTGCACCACACTCAAAAAGGACTGCTCATTACTCAAAGTGTTCGCCGTAACCACCACCACCTTAGAACCAGCTGAGGCTGACAGATCTGCAAGAGAACATACAGTGTGACATACAGTGTGGAACTTGAGTGAACCAGAGGCCAGGTATACAATTCCGTAAAGGCTGAGTCATGTGAATGGCAATGGTTTGTGTGTCTGCTTCTGATTTAAAAGAATATCAACATAGAAATATTATGAAAATACATATATAATGTACATTATATTTATACACTGTGTATGTCAACTGTCTATAAATACAATACAGCCGATATGTGAGAGTAAATAAACCATTGACCTTTAAAACAAGTGTCAAAATGCCTGATTAGTTAATTCAGAATAAATACTTCAACGTTCTCCAAACAGCGTTTGGGCAGAACAACTGACCACAGCTTCCCGACGAGACATTTTACAACAGGCTCATCAGGTAATTACTTGCAAAGAAACATCTGGGTGTTATTTTAGGCTCTGTATGCACATGTACCTTTTGAAACTTCCACATTTGGCAGGCTGAAAATTTCTAAGTCCATGGTGCCTCCTTTAGTTGAACTCTCTGGTATGTCAATTAAAACCAGTTTGTCCACAAAACCCTTTATTAGAGGACGAGATATGAGTAGGGGCAAAGCAACGTGTATTTATGCACATAATAAAAAGACTGAGAATGACAAACTAGAAATTATTAGTTGATACCTAATTGTAAAAAATGATCCTCCAATTAGCAATGGGTAAAATGTTCATGAAGAGATTTGAGATATTTACCTTTGCCATTATACTCAACACAGCAGCCATTCCGAGGTCTCCTGCTCCAATCACAGAAACCTTATTTGCACACTGACCAGGTTGCTTTACACCTATCAATACAGGTGACAGAGATATAAAACTTGTTTTTGGAACAACTGAAGTATCACGCTGGGGTACTACAGTCAGGTCATTTTTTTTCAGCAATGAAAAATATACAATGCTACTCCACTAAGATTTTTTCTTTTCCTAACACAGCATACCTCATACTTTACTTTACTTCTTTTTTCTGTTTAAAACTACATTACATTTTGTGCAATATCCACTAAAATGTGTTGCTTCATGTTCTCTTATTGTTCTTTGATGAGAAGAAACAAAATGCAGCACATCATCTTTTACAGAAAGTGTAAAGCCTGAAGTCTCCCAGTGAGAAAAGCCACAGTGTACAGTAATTTCCACATTTTAGAGCACAGACACTAGAGAGACTTTCTTCAAAATTTACCAAGTTTGCCATTTTATAAAAACAATTTTTAGAAATAACATTGCATTAATATGATCTTCTGAATACAATCCTGTTCTTTCTATACAACAGCCAGCATTACTGTTATGGATAACCATTCTATAGAAAATTGATCAACACCTTCTGATCTATAGAAATCTATTTTTAGAATTCAACAAGGCTGTAATACATGCCGAAGCGTCAAACAGTATAATGTTTACACTGAGTGTTAGAAAGCAAAGAAGCACCTTCAGAAATGTTTAGATGTGAAACAATTCCAAGCAGCTCGCTGGGGTTTTTTTCATCGCCTGTAGACTTCATGGCCAGAGGAGGATCTTCCTCGAACTTAGCAATCATCTCCTGCAGTACTCCTACTACTGATGATTTAGGCTGAAATAAAATTCAGGGTTTTTTTTTTTAAAACTGCTACTGATTAATTTAAATGGTAAATGAAATTAAGTAAACTATAATGTAATTAAATGTACAGGCATGAATTTTAAAAACATTCACTATTTTACATTCATTAAAAAAAATCAATTTCGATTCAGTTAAAAAATAATTACATTTTTAAAACATTTAAAAACGTATTAATTAATGGATTAACCATTTCATTAGATTCCTATAAGGCCAAACAGTAACTGAACCACAACCTATTTTAACACTTTGAATTGAAACACTGAGCTCAGCCCCAGCTGAACCTTCTGTAAAAGCAAAAGTGGACGAAATTTATAAAGGCATGTTCAACAAGTGTATACATCAGTGGGACTGGCCTTATACATATATATATATATATATATATATATATATATATATATATATATATATATATATATATAGTGCATGCTAAACATTAGGCTGGAGGTTAAAATTAGTGTGAATTTCTCTTTGACTTTCGTAAAAGTGATCTGTCTGTCCATTCTGTGTTATTAGGTCTGTATGTATGTTAAGTTCCCTACATAGTCCCAGTTGTGGAGTGAAGGTAGATGGATTCTGCCCTTGGAATCCACATGCTTGCCCTCCCTGATCACCATGTTGGCTGTGGGCCGAAGAAAGCAGATAAGTGGTGTAAAGGGGAATGAATCCAACAGCCATATCTGGATAGGCAGATTGTAGGAATGGCCTGAGGAAAATATCAACATTTTATGAAAATTATTTGCATCCATCAAGCATTACTGCAGCCTGTTCAGCCATTAATAACGTGTCATTAATTTGATATTGTTCCTCACCACTGTATCTGACAGGGATGTTTCCAACCACCTTCAACAGGTCCTTCTGAGTATTGTCAGTATAAACTGTTAAGTGATTGAAAAAAATAAATTACTTAAAAACAAAAGTTGAGTACAGAGAAGAAAAACAAGACAGAACTCACCATCATATTTCTACCTTTGTGAAAGTTACATGGAAATTAATTACTCACTGTAAGTGTCCACCACTGCTATCATCTCTGGGTATTTGAGGTGTATTTTATTTAATTCCTCAATGGCAACATCCCGAAATTTGTACTGTTAAAACGAATACAGTGGTAGATTTTAAACACATTAAGTTGGTATTTCACAGAATGAGAGTGAGCTGGTCTGACCAGTTACTAATAGTCACCTGACTGCTCACAAATCACAGACATATTCTCAAATGTCCAAACTCAACAATATATTCAAAATAAATAATTAAACCCACCTTAGACAGAACCCTTTTAATGGGGTCGTGATTTAAGTCCATTGTTTCTCTCTTATTTATGAATTCTTTGTGAGGTGTTTCCCGAACCACTGTATCCTTTCAGCAAACTCACAACAGTAAACAGAAACTTCCGCATTCACTCAGAGTGAAACAACGCACAGGTACGGCAAGCCGAAGGGATCAAAGCCGGACAGCGATTCTAAACTCCATGTGGATGATGCAGATGTTTCCAAATAAAGGTACAGTACTTAGACTGAAAGACATTAGCACCAATCTTTTAAAGAGACAGGAAATCATAAATTCAAAATAAATATATATGTATGTTGAGCCGGTGGTGTAGTGGTTAGAGTGTTGGGCTCATGATCGGGAGGTTGTGAGTTCAAATCCCACTGAGAACCTCACTGTGCTAAGACCCCTGGGCAAGGTCTCAACCATAAGTGTGCCTCTGTTCATTCAGCAATATAAATGGGTACCAGTAAAAATATATTGGAAAGGTAACCTGTGATGGACTAGTGTCCCATCTAGGAGGAGTTCAACTGCTTCATGCTATGGAAACCGGGGATAAGCACTGGCCTGATGAGCCGCTAGGCTTGGGTGTAAAAACCCAAACAATCAATCATATATATATATATATACACACACTGATAATTGGTTCATTTTATTATTTTATATTATCAATAAAATCTGGCATTATTACATTTGTATCTGCAGTAAAAGTTCAGTCACATGCTCGTGAGTGCAAACAGGTTATTAGTTGTGATTATATTATGTTAAGATGGCAGTCAGTTAGACTCTGGAATGCAAAGAATAATTTCTTAACAAACAATACATTTTGCTCTACAGGAAGTAGGTTCTCATGGTGGTGATGATGATGATGATTATTATATTATTATTATTATTATTATTATTATTATTATTATTATTATTATCTTTCATGTATTCATTTTATGAACCGATTTGTCCTAATTAGGGTCACAAGGAGGCTGGTGCTGACTCTGGGCGAGGGCAGCATTGTGTTTACTATTCTATTCGGCAATACCCACCCAACCTCAGGCAAAAAGAGGGTGTTAGAATATACTGCACAGAACGTTAAAAAAACACAAGATTTTTCTGATTTACCCCCCACCCCCCAATGTATGAGTTCCAAGTACCCATGTGAGTAGAAATAGAAGAGCTGTGTCTTTTAGTATGTACTATGTGGTAACATCAAAGCAAAGTAAAACTTTTTTACATTTTTGAATGATTACAACAACAACAACAACAACAACAATAATAATAATAATAATAATGCACGGTGGCATAGTGGTTAGCACATCCACCTCACAGCAAGAAGGCCTGGGTTCAAGTCCCAGCTCAGGCGTTTCTGTGCAGAGTTTGCATGTCCTCCCTGTGCTTGCATGGGTTTCCTTCCACAGTCCAAAAACATGCACAGTAGATTAATTGGCTGTTCCAAATCTCCCATAGGTGTAAATGGTTGTGTGAGTGATGGCCTGGCAAGCTGTCCAGGGTGTACCCCGTGTTTGCCCAGAGTCAGCTGATATGGGCGTCAGTCCTCGTGACCCTAAATAGGATTAAGCGGTTCAGAAAATCAATGAATGAATTGAACTAAAGTAGCCCAGACATGTTGCATCATGACAATACAGCATAGATACATGAAGTGTCAGCTTTGGAAAGGTAGAACTTGTCTTTCATAGAAAAATGACCTCAACCCCACTGAATACTTTAATAAACTGGAACACTAAGTGCATCCCAGTCCCACCCAGTTTCAGTAAAGCATCTAAATTAATGCAGTTCCTCAGTGTCATACTCTTAAGATGAATAAATAGTGGAGTTTATAATATCAATACTAAATCTATTGGGTGACCCAACAAAATCTATCACATTTCAAATGTAAACAACAATCAAAAAATTATTGAAGTAGTCAAATTTTAATTTTCCTCCAAATGGTGGTTGTCATTTTTATACACACTTGGAATTGATTTCTGTAGCCTGCCATGGCGTGATGAGTTATACTAGGGTTCACCAACATGGTGCCCGCGGGAACCAGGTCGCCCACAAGGACAACATGAGACGCCCGAGAGCCTGTTTAGGGGTCAGGAACCTATCGCTCGTGAGCCAGTTGTGGTTCTTTTGATGATTGCATCTGGCTCTCAGATAAATCAGGTGGCCTTTCTTCACAGAATAACTAATACAAAATTTCACTGTACTTTAAATAAAAATAAAGAAAAAAAAGCCATGAAATAATACAAAAACATAAATAAATCTCACGCATTTCAATCTACACATATATTTTCAATGCCACTTGTCACTGTGGCGCACAGTGGAGAGCCAATCCATTCTGTACTCCAGTGTGTGGGCGAGGCCGATACCTAGAAACTCTAATTTTATTGGATTACATGGACCAGCCTGCACGAGTTGTTGGATAAAGAGGTAAATTTCCCTCATTTTGATCAACTCACGTGCAAGAAGCCAAGCAGAGCTGGCAAGGAAAACACAAATGGACAGACATGAAAAAACTTCAACTTGCAGGCCAGCTGATTGCCTTGGGACCATACTTGTCAACTCTCATGCATTTCATCTCCTCCTCAATCTCCCATGCAAGGTGTCTAAAATCTCACGCATTAATACAATTATTTCTAAATTAATTTTTTTTTTTCAGGATGTAATTTCCACAAGCAAAGACAGCAAAGATTATTATGAAGAATTATTTGGATGAAACTTCAAAAAAGAGAAATGTCACAATTAATGCTTTACTTTAGTCAACCTTATTTTATTTCATTAGTTCTTTCATTGAAGATTTCATTTACATTACATTATTAAATCTTAAAGACGTGTGTAATTTTCTATTTTTCCCCTATGTCTGTGTTTAATCATTACATATAAAACTTGCATGAAGTGGCTTAAAAATCACTCTTAAAACCAAAATTTTCTTGGGGGACTTCACCCCAACCACCACCACAGCGTCGCCCTGGACCTGACTGGGGGCTGCGCCCCCTGGACCCCTGCTTCTCCCTCTTTATTAATCTTAGGGGTTGACAGCTATGCAGGACGCTTCCTGTCACATAAACACTGCAGCATGTGAGTCATATTGACCATGTTTGGCTCCACATGCGCACGCGAGTGGTCCTTCTCACACCTGAAAAGCATCAAGACCAACCTGCGGTCACGTAATAGATGGAAGCCTAAATGCCTGCATGAAGCTGAACCTTACCCCGTATCAACCAGACTACAAAGCTATCAGCAAAACCATGTAGCACCAGAAGTTGCATTAATAGTAAGAAGTACTTTTCTTATTAATAAATAACTTTGTTATGACAATGTTGTTTAAAATAAATTTGGAGTCGTATTATACTCTAAAATTGTTGGTCTCAGTATTAAAAAATATATTTGGCTCTCAGGGAATTAGATTAGATTTTTTTTTTTTTTTTTGCCTCTCTTAGTCAAAAAGGTTCCTGACCCCTGACATAGATGAATATAATTAATTATTAATAATAACATATAATTAAAGGTAAATTGAGCAAATTTGTTATGTCACAAGTGTGTATCAACCTGGGGCAGTGGTGGTCTAGTGGTATAGGGCGCTGGATCGCTGATCCCAAGGTTGGGGGTTCGAGTCCCACTCTCAACAAGGTTGTCACTGTCTCCCCCTCCCCAGTGCAGCTAACTGGGTTATCAAAGGCGGGCCATGTCTCTCACTGTCTATGGTGAGAGGTTCATGTAAAAGAACCATTGCTGACTTTCGTAAAGAGTAGGCTACAAAAGTCGTCAGCGTGTTTCTGTCCCTTGTTAAAAAGGGTTGTGACAGGAAGGGCATCCGACATAAAAACCTCTGCCAAATCAAACGTGCGAATCAGATGATTCGCTGTGGCGACTCCCAAGTAAAAGGGAAAAAGCTGAAAGGAAGACAGACAAGTGTGTATCAACCTGGTAGCCCTTTGCACTAATTGGTACCCAAGAAGTAGCTCTCAGTTTCAAAAAGGTTGGTGACCCCTGAGTTATACTGTATTCGGTTGAAAAGCAGCTATCCCCTGCTTCAGGAGTTTGGGGCAATGAGTACACTCTGGTGATTTAAGATTTCACCACAAACCAAAAGAATCGCAAGAGGTAAGATTAGGGGAATAGGCCAGCCAGCCAACCTTACCATGCAATGAGAACACTCGATTCGGAAACATTTCCCTCAGCACTTCCAATGATTTTACAAGCTGTGTGCGCTGTAGCTTCATCTTGCTGAAACATGTATTATGATGTTTAGGTATAGTTTGGGCTACCAACACACCTCTCCTGCCTTACTAAATTTTATGTGTACAAATAATGACAAATTGATGGAAATTAATGAAATTGTGTTGAATAGTTGCATGTGTGCAAATCATGATTGGATTCTCTTTAACCTTTTTTGTTATTAAACTTTTAAATGGGGAAGTCACCCTTATAATAAGACAATCAACAAGCACATATCAGTGTTATGGTTACCTGCAAACTTTTGGATATGTGGTGTGAATTAAAAACTCCAGTGACCATTTCCATTCAGGGTGTCAATGTTGTAATGGGGTAGGATTACAAATACTTTGGAGTTCATACCGACAATAAACTGGACTGAGTTAAGAACAGTACTGCACTTTACAAGAAGGGTCAGAGCCGTCTTAAAGTCATTTAAAATCTGTTTGACACTACTCAGGATGTTTCATGAGTCTGTTGTGGCCGGTTCTATCCTCTACGCTGTTGCATACTGGGGCAGGAGACTGAGGGTCGCAGATGAGACAGACTGAACAGACTGATCTACAAGGCCGCTAATGTTGTGCGGATGGAGGTAAGGTAAAGGTCTGTTGGGTTTTTACACCTGAGCCTAGTGGCTTAGCCTTGTGGCTCATCCCCGGTTTCCATAGCATGAAGCGACCAGGAGTTCAACTCCCCTTGGATGGGATGCTACTCCATCACAGGTTACCTTCCCAGTATATTTTACTGGTATCCATTTATACTGCTGGGTGAACAGAGGCACACTTGTGGTTGAGACCTTGCCCAGGGGTCTTAGCACAGTGAGGATCTCAGTGGGATTCGAACTCACAACCTCCCGATCATGAGTGCAGCACCCTAACCACTACACCACCGGCTCCACAATATGTTAGGCACAAGGTTTTTTTAAGTACAGTGATCCATCGTTGCGGGTTTTTCAAAAATATTCATTGAAAAAAAAAAAAAAGGAAATTACGAAAAAACAGGGTAGAAAGGGTACAACATGCCGCAAAACTAGGCCAGTTATGCAAAAAAAAAAAAAAAAAAAAAACCAGCCCAACAAAACTACTTACATTTTTATGTGAGATGCGCACCGGAGTGTATGCACGCGCATCTGTATGTGTATTTATATTTTATTTACATCTTATGCATGATTTTTGAATGTTTGTTCTTATAAGCATTTATAGAGTTGAATATATATTTATCGATATTATATACACATATCCATGTACGTATACATCAGTCAGGGGGGTTGATCCTACTTCGCGGTATTCGGCGGTTGCGGGAGTCTCGGGCCCAATTAACCGCGGAAAGTGAAGAATCAATCAATATGTATTTATTGATATTATAGACACATATACATGTATGTATACGTCAGTGGGGGGGGTCGATCCCACTTTACGGAAATCGGTGGTGGTGGGGGGAGGGGTTTCCCCATTAACAGCGGAAAGTGAGGGATCTTGGTATTCACTTAAACACTTCTAACTCAATGGTCCACTTTTTGAGCATACATGGTACTTTAACACTAAAGTACATCTTTTTCAAGTAGACACCTAGAAACCATCTTTTTATTTATTTTGTGTTGCAGAATTTGGTAGAGACACTGAATTTTAAGCAATTGCCTGCACCAGACATAAGCGTATTGGGACAAGAGCAATACACATCAGCATGAAACTATGATGTCAGTGTTATTACTGTAATCAGAATAGACCACGAGTTTCAGAGCAAATTGTCAAGCATGGACCTTTCATAAACCATTCTGACAGATCCGAAAGGAACAGCTTTGCATGGGGTGAATGGGGGACGCACACCACTGACCAGTAACCCAGAGCCTTATAAACCTTTCCATTGACATACAAGCAATGCAGTGTACATACCAGCACTTCATTTACTTATCATCGAAGCATGTTTATTGTCAGGATACTCTGGACTAATATATAATTTTGTTGAAGCAGAAAACCAAACCCTCACTGAAGTTACTCTGGATAAATGCTAAATTCAGTTACTCTAATACATCCTTTTTATTCCAAACTGGTAACATTAAAGCCGCATTCAAATATATATTTATCAGAAAATAAAAAGAGCTACTGATCATCCCCAGCAATACAATAGTAAACTATTACACATACATGGCAACAGCAAAATATATTTTCAGCGAAACTTTAGAGGGGATTGGGGGCGGGGTCCAGTGCGGAGCCTGTTCGCTATCTACAGTTGGTCAACCTATCATCTAGCATAGTAGCATAGACTAATTGGAATATAATTATATATACAGTATTTGCAATATAACATATACAGAATTGAGAAATCGGTAAATGGCTCAATGCTTTATGTTGTATAAATGAAAGATGAAAAAATGCAAATATTTCCTGTAAACTGCTTTATAAATTTATGAAACATTTTTTAACTAACTGTCCCAGCCCGCTAGTTACTAATTATTGTAATGTTGAGATATTACTCAGGTAAATAACAACGACAATGTATTAATTTATATGACAACCATCACCAATGTATTGAGTATTTTCAAATTGAACACGAATTACTTGCGTTTGGCTGCAAATAAAAAAAACAATGAATAAAATGAAAATAAAATTCCCATACATATTAAACTGTTAACAATGCGAGTAAGTTTATCACACAATACAGATTACTTTTAAGTTACATTTCAATGGGGTTTCACATCATCTAAACGAAATAAATATTTAGTAATTCCCTCCGAGTGCGCTTGTCTGTCGGCCGCTACATACATCCGCGAGCTCCATAACTGCTCAAGTCGTTGCAAAACACACAAGGCCTTGCCGGCTGCCAAAGGTTCTGATACGTTCGGGGTCTGTTTGCCGATTCTCACCTCAAATTTCACAATCTTTTCTAGCCATTCCCACTTAAATTTATTCTTAACATCCTTATCTATTTCTGACACGCGGGATTCCTCTTCTTTCATTAAAGTTCGCACCATTTTAAACACAACACGCTGCAAATTTGCATTGAGCAGATGTTTGCATTTGTCACTTTACATTAAGCTTAAAAAAGCCAATCAATGAGCGGCTTACAATATGTGAGGCACTCCACCGAAAGTACGCACTTGAAGCAAGTTTACTTGCTTGTGCTTGAGACAAAGCACGGCTTATCCGAACTTCCAGTCTTTCAAGTGAGCAAGTGAGCAAGTGCGCCGTTGAATACTTGTTTAGTACCCAGTCTTCACTTGCTCACGTGAAAGATCGGAAGTCCAGATAAGCCGCTCTATGTCTCAAGCACAATAAATTGAACTTGCCAGAAGCACCCCTATACCCCCCTCCCCCAAAATTTCTCAGCAGTTGTGGGTGGGGTGCATTTAAAAAAAAAGACAGAAAGTCCCCAGTCCTGTCTGCACAAACAGAGCAGGCTGGACATCCAATCAAGCCATTACATTAAAAATACATTAACATTCATGTAAGACATTAGTAGAAAAGTAACAGCAGGGTCATTATCACTGGATCATCCTCCACTCCAGGGCAGTGGGCAAGTCTTTTGGAACTGTGATGGGGTTAGGCGTCCCAGCCACTACAAGTATCCACTGTTATGTGTGCATGCCACAAGACAGTTGGTAAGAATAGGACCTGTCTACCTACTCATGCGAAGACTGGGTCCGACTGATTGTGTAGAAGAAATCACCAAATTGGTTTAACGGACAAGGTGGACCCAGCAAAGCATCGTGGAGCACGATCAGGGCATAGTGAGACACAGGACACTGCTGGCTCTCCATGGCATCCTGGCCTATCTCCAGCCGTCTCGACTATGTCGTGCCACTGGACTCGGATAGATCGAGCCGAGAGTGTGAGGCTGACAATCTGTGCAACTCTCCCTCACTTAAATTAAAGTCAAGCGCAAGTCATGACTTCACCCATACCACAGATCATCGATCTGATATGAAGTCATGGTCATCTTCGACTTTGAAGAACGAACATCAGCATCATCCACTGCATTGTCATTTGGGTCGACTAATGTTTAAGGCGTTTTCTTTTTTTTTTAACACAAAATGAAAAATTTAAAAACACACTTCTGTTTAGAGGGAGGTTGTACCATATTTCACTCTTCTTTACTGGGGATGAATGGTAAGCCCTTTTATTTTTCAGCTTAGATATTTAGCATACAGCTTTAATCAAACATCTTGGAATTGTTATATTTACATAGCCTTCAGCACCACAGCTAAGATTATTTACCTGACAGCCCTACTTACAATACACAACATACACTGGAACTGTTATGTTCTTGAACATGTCTATTTCGAGTCAAGGATGTTGTTTCATTAAACAGGGAACCGCACACAGACATATTATGCTGAGAATATTGATGTCTGATGGCATTTAGAATTTGATACATAAAAATAAATCATCACAGGACAACATGATCTGTCAAACCATTTTAACGAGAAAAAATACATTGCAAAAATTGCAGAATGTTTCATCATTAAATATCATTAATAAAATAAGACTCAATCATGATATCCTGAACAGATACCAAAAGCAGATGTTGATTCTGCAAGTACATAATTGTAAATTCATGACTTTTACCAATATAAAAAAAATAGCCTTAGTGATGCATTATATATTAATTTCTCTAAAGCTCAGCTATTATAGATGAGCTCGTGGTAGTGCAAAACTTGATCCCCAAGTTTGGTAATTTGAAATGAATAATGTAGCATGAATTGTAGAATGGCACACAGAAGTGTTGAGCCTGCTCTACAGCACTGACTTGACTCCACACAAGTCAATCAGAAACTTTATCATCAAGTCTTTCTCGTCCTCATCGCTTGCTTTCTTTTCATCTCTTGCTTTCTTTTCATCTCCTCCTCCAAACGCATGTCTTCTTCATCTTCTTTAATACCCAAGCGTAAACTAAAGCAAAGACAAAATAGGGATGCATTAAGGTACACACTAATTTCATCCAGACGCTCAAAAGGTCATTCAGGTTTTGTTTTTGTCCATCCATAATTTATGGTATTTTTCTCCTCTTCCCCTGCATCCGTTTCATTTCTTCCAACTCGCGGCGCTCTTCCTCTTGATCTTCAAGCACAGCCAGTCGCAGACTACCAGCAGAAAGTGCCAGGCAGAACATACATTATGAAGGAGGATTGTGGAAATATATATATATTTTGGCTCCACACGAACTTTAAAACGATGAAAATAAATGCAACCTTATTTGTTTACCTTTGAGCCTCCTCCTTCTGTTGTTCCTTCCAACTGCTCTCCATGAACTTTAATGCATAGTCACTTTCATCTTTATATCTATTAACACAAAGATGGTAAAGGGTTCATGATTCATACAAAACATCATGAATTGGTGAAAGCGGTCAAGTTGTTCGAGAACTTACCTGGACCGATCATAGCCGAAGATCTCTCGGATATGTTTTGAAATTTCATCCTGGTCCTCTCCTTCATCATCAATAAAGTCATCCATCTCAGGGTCGTACTCCTCCTCATCATCATATTTGCGTTTGTAACTTGAGGTTATTGGTGGTAGCCGTGCACCTTTCCAAAAAAAAAAAAAAAAAAAAATTATTTTTTTTTCCCCAAAAGAAACTTCATATACTGTGAGAAGAAAGTAAGAGTTTCTTTCTTCCGAGAAACTCAATGGACTTGTTCTAGGGTACAAAACTCCAGCAACACTTGCATGGACAGCACGGTGGGGTAGTAATCATCATTTCAATCTCAAAGCAACATGGTCCAGGGTTCAATTGTAAGATTTCTGCATGGAGTTTGCATGTTCTCCACGTGCTTGTGTGGGTTTCCTCTGGGTAGTCCAGTTTCCACCCACAGTCCCAAAAGACATACACATTAGGCTAACTGGCTGTTCCGAATTGACCCCGAGTGTGGGTGAGAATGAACAGTAAATGGTTGTGTATGTGCTGGCCATGCGATGGTCTGGCAGGTTCAGGGTGCCCCATTCTTGTCCTGTGTTGGTCAAGTTAGGCACTAGCCTATCCAGTGACCATAGGAGGAGTAAGCCGCTCGGCAAATAAATTAAGTTACAAAAAAGTACAAAGGAATAATAAGCTACATGCTACTCTGAGTAAAGTTAAGAGCCTGCAGGTCACCCTGTCTTCCACATATCAAACACCTGTATACTGTATTACATCAGTGTACACAATGCAGATATAAAAAAAAGCCATAACCCTACATGATACAGTTAACTTAAAGACTGGACTAATGTAATGTGACACTTTCTCGCCACAATGCTGGGCTCATTATAGGAAAAAAAATGGGGGGGGGACTGGAAAGACCGCTCATTTTCCCAGTTTGTGAGGAGGGGGTCATCAGAAAATACATAATTGGATATTCTACTGTTTTACTATGATAAGATGATATAGAGTCCATTTTATAATGCTGGTTAATCTGACTGTCTTGAGAAGGAGCTCTGACTTGGGCTGTATGGTAAAGGGCAGCATGCCTCTGAAGCAGTAGTTTATCTAGAACAGGGGTCACCAACCTTTTTGAAACTGAGAGCTACTTCTTGGGTACCAATTAATGCGAAGGGATACCAGGTCGATATACACTTCTGAAATTACAAATTTGCTCAGTTTACCTTTAATTATATGTTATTATTAATAATTAATGAGATTCATCTATGTGAAGATATTGCTTGGATTTAAAAATATATAGAAAAAAATAAGATGCAGCTCAATGAAGAGTGGCGCTATGGAGCCATGGGCCTGTCCTAAAAATAGCAGTGAACAGGTCCGCGGGCAACTTATATTGTCCTTGCGGGCTACCTGGTGCCCGCGGGCACCACGTTGGTGATCCCTGATCTAGAAAGTCCTGCTCATGACGTATAATGCGAGGAAAGCTTTTACTCCAAGATAGCTGATGATCTAAAACACTTTGCTCAGCTGAACGAGGTCTACTCTTACCCCTGAGAATGAGTCACAGATCAGAAGGGTAAAAAAAAAAAGGTTTATCTTAGCCTTTAAAGACCTGTAATAGTAATAATAAAAAAAATAGGAATTACAATATGAATTAGAACTCAGCATCAGGTTTTAATGCAGATCAAATTGTCATTTGGGATTGTACATGAGCTATTTAGTGGGCATGATTATAAATACATTAAGCTGATCTAAATCTTTAAGGTAATAGAACAAATCAGTGATGCTATAATCAATCCTGTGGTGCTAACACCAGAACCTACTGCAACAAACATCTACAGTATCAAGGTTATCTACACTTGAAAACCACAGAACAGTCGATGACAGAAGCCATGTCTTGCATCATTGTCACGTAGTTTTCTCAATATTTTGCTTTTTGCAATGTACCCCTTATAAACATGACACATTGATACAGTCTGCTACACCAACAATATTTCATGTACCATTTGGTATACAGTAGGCCCTTGACTAATCGTGGTTTTGCACTCAAGGTTTGAGTATTCGCTAACTGCCAAGCAACTGACATGTCACTCAAATTCAGCCAATGGCTGTCCTCCTTCCTGCTGATTGGTTGAGATGTAACGCCCCCTTTTCCTCATTCACGCACAAGTTGTCAATGAGCCTCTTTTTTTGTGTGTTTTAATTACCAATTAAGCTCTATGATGCCACTCAAACGCTGTGCGTTTTCTCTGCCTAAGCGATAGAAAACACTGGATGTCTCCTCTGAAGAAATAAGACTTTCTCCTGAAGAAACGACAGTTTCCTCTGAACTGAACCTGGGCTTATTGTTAGCCAGGGTGCAGCTAGCATTGAGCGATCATAGCATATTAGCTCGGGATAGGAAGGTGCTAAACTTCAGAAGACTCTGATTTTGATAGCTGTAGTAGGGTCAACCGGTCATAGACTAGCATAGTGAAAAACATGAACAAATAAAACAACAAATTAAAACGAACAAAGAAACAATTTGAGAGAACTCCGCGACGTTGCCCTCTAGGCAGCGCCATCTTGGAGACATCACTCCGAGTTCAATGTAAAAGGACATGAAGCATAATAAAGTTTATCCTTTTGGTATCATTTGTTAAATATGCTACAGAACATATAATCTCACACACGTTCTAAACATTAACTTAGGTACTGTACTGGAATAATAATTGAAAAAAAAAGACTTTAATACTAGTGCTTTACAACAGTCTTCTTTTCCCTTCGGCTTTTTCCCTTTCTCGGGAGTCACCACAGCGAATCATCTCATTCGCATGTTTGATTTGGCATGGGTTTTTACGTCGGATGCCCTTCCTGTCACAACCCTTTAGCAAGGGACAGAAACACGCTGACGGCTTTGCAGCCTACTCTTTACAAAAGTCAGCAATGGTTCTTTTACATGCCTCTCACCATAGACAGTGAGAGACATGACCCACCTTTGATAACCCAGTTAGCTGCAGTATATGCTGCATAATGTTTATATTTTATCATCAATAAATATAAGAGTAAAAATTAAAAACTTTCTTAATCATTAATATATTTTACTAAATTAATACTATATTAATGAGTAAGACTGTACAGTATATAGAATGTGTTTAAGAAGCATATTGTAGCACATGTAATAGATACACAGTATTTTACTTCCGGTTGCTCATTCACGCATGTAATATGATACATGGGGTTTTAGTTCTGGGTACAGAACTCGCGGACCATCTTCATTCGCGGGAGGGGCCAGAACCGAACCCCCGCAAACATCGAGGGCCTACTGGACATGAAGCCAAAAGGTGTAGTAATAGAGAGGTTGTGAGTTCAAATTCCTGTCAAACTCCCACCATGCTTAGATCTCTTTGAAAGGGCTCAGTAAATAGTCTGCCTCTGACCACCCAGGAGTATTAATGGGTACCAGTAAAAATACTTGCATCACGCCCGAAAATCAGTAAACCCATAGTCTTCTCACGCTACAAAACCTCCAACCTGATCAGCCAGCACCAGGGTTTACCTTTACTATGTGATATACAACTAAAAGCGGATGTGGCATGTTATGACAATTTAGTATTTCACATGTGTGGGAGTAAGAAATACACTGTGGGGGTTTACGGATATTTGCTGCTCTCCAAGAAATCACCAAGCACTACGAGTTCCAAGATCACACCAGTGACTACAAAACTTTCTTTCTCCATAATTTATGAGCATGCTTGGAGCATAAACTGGGAAATAAGGACAGTACACATCCATGGAGATGAAACTTGAAATCCTGTTGCCGAGTTCATTAAGACCCCCCCCCCCCTCCCCACACAAACACAAAACGGCACATCAAGGGTCTGTTACTTTCTATTAAAGTCTCGTATATCCCTATTTCACTGGACTACAGCATGCAAGGATCGTGTAGCGGAACGCAGTCTACAGAAGAGCTTCGGCATTTTTACACGAAAAATGGGTGAAATCCTACGGAAAAGTGAAAATTCTTACACACTCTGAATGTTCACAGCATGTCCGGAACACTCACGAATTTTTTTTTCGTGAACGTGCTTTTGAACATGTTCAAAAGCACGTTCGTGGAATATTTTGGCCTGCTAGAAGCATACAGACGTGGAGGAAGACTTGAGGAATAACTACGTAATCACACGGAAGATGAGGGAATAATTGCGGAACGTTTGTGGCAACATTTTTGATTCCGTAAGTCTGCCATGCTCCAGTAAAATGGGGGTATAAAGCTCTACTGCACTCTTCCCACGTTCTATCACAAGTGGCTTTGAATTGGAATACAGGGATCCCTCATTACTACTTGCTTCAATCCACTGTGGGGTTTTTTTTTAATATTCATCAAATTAAAAAATAAGGAAATTAAGGAAAAATAGGGGAAAGTTAAGGAAAATGCCACAAAACAAGGCCAATTATGTTTAAAAAACAAAACAAAAACCCCAAACAACCAACCCCCCCCCCATCAAAACTACTTACATTTTTATGTGAGGTGTGCATCTGAGTGTGCGCGCACATCTGTAGGTGTGTGTATATTTATATTTTATTTGCATCTTATGCATTATTTTTGCATGTTTAACTGTTATAAGCATTTATAGTGTCAAATATGTATTTATTGATATTATATACACATGTACGAATACGTCAGTCAGGGTTGATCCTACTTCGCAGAATTCGGCGGTTGCGGGGGATCTCTGTCCCAATTAACCGCGGAAAGTGAGGAATCCCTGTACATCATAATCAGCGTGATCATTAGGAACCCGCCACATTCGCTCAAGATCACGATTCGATCCCATGACGACCCCCCCCCAACGTTCCTCAAAATTCTCTCAAATCGTGACATTCATGTAAACCCAGAGAAAACTGAAAACAAAGCAAATATCATAAAAAATAAAAATTTAAATCTCTTCTTACCGTATGATCCAGCCAAAATGTGATGACCTGTTGGTCCTATGACTGTTCTGTGCTCCTGAGATACTGGAGGCCTGGCAGCTATTCCTTGTTTAGGTGCAAAGTTCTTTGATGAAATGGTCTCAGAGACAACAGTGCATGTGGGTCTTCCAGAACCTGGCCCCATAACATTTAGTGTCCTGCTAGGTTTGCCTTGTCCATTTACAGTGGGTTTTGTTCCTCCAGAGACAGGACGGCCCTGCAAGCTGCCTCCAGGTCTTGGCTGCTGCGATCCTGCTTGTTTCAAAGAGCCAGCAGGGACAGATCTCATAGGTCCATTGATACCTGGTCGGGGAGGAGGATTGCGACCAGATCGCGGTGCCTCCACCTTGCCTGGTTTTTGAAGGGGTCCTTTCTTGTTTATGTCACCCTGACTAGGTCTAGTGTGCCCAGGTCCCTTAGTCTCTTTCTCATAGCTTGATGGTTTAAATGAATTTGAAGCAGCATCAGCTCGGCTCCTAGAACTATTCACTTTTACTTGAGGTTTTTCTGGATAGCCCCTTTTAGAGTTAAGGTCACTTGAGGTGGTTGGCTTACCCCCAGACTGCAGCCTGGGCCCTGGGTGCTTGACTGAAGCTGGAGTTCCCTTCATGGCAGCTTTACCACTTAAGGCACTTGAGGAACCGGAGCTCGGTTTGGATCCATGAGATGATTTGGCAGAAATGTGCAGTCGCTCAGACTGAGAGTGCAGTTTTGGTGTTTTGCTAATTCCAATGGATGACTTCTCACTTGATCTGTGCATTATGCCTTCCCGAGCGACAATATTTTTCTTCTGAGAATTCATGCTGGATTTGTTATCTTTCAGCCCTGAACTTTTATCTGGCTTAATGTCCCTAACTTTATCTTGTCTTTTAGCTTTGCGCTCAAGTTCAAATTCCCTAATTTCCTCTGCTGTACGAAGCCTCTCTTCAGTTTTCTTTGTTGGTTTCAACTCAACGGGTTCAAACTGTTTTTTCTCTGCCAGCTTTAACAGGTCTGCAAAATTCATGGGTGGTGGAGCAGGCTTAAGAGGAGCACTAGATTTTTTCTGTGTGTTGCTTATTTTGGCTGAACCGTTACTACGCGCCTGTGGCCTTACTACAGGCATGGGTTCGGGTTCAGGTTCGGATTCTGATTCAGAATCAGTGCCTACATATTCATTATTGTCCTCATCAGAACAAGTATCATTGTTTCCTTGTTCATTATCAAGCATTCCTGCTTTATGCTGCCTTTTCTTCTGCTGATTCAGAACCACGGGTATGCCATTGTAACCGTGAAAGTTGTCCTTGGTACGAGACGCCATAGCACGTGCCTTCCGGTCAGATTTCAATTCCACTCTCTTAGCCAGGAGCACTTCCTTCTGCTTTTTTTTCTCCAAATCTAAACACATACACAAAGCATCAAAGTGCGGTAAATCACTTAAAATCAGATAACCACGGAAATAAAAAATTATCAATTTTATGACTTTACCTTTTTTTCTCTGCTCCATCTCCTGCTTTTTCAAGAATGCTTGCACTGCAGAGGAATTGACACCTTTCACTTTTGGGTCTTTTTTCGGAGGGCCAGGTTTCAAGCTGTACCTCTTCTGCAAAGTAAGCAGGAGCATTAAAAAACATGCTAAACACAAAGAGGAGAAACACAAACAATCACCCATACCCAACCTTTACCTAAAACTATCACAATATGATGGTATTATGAATACCTTCAGTTATGGTAACTGGTTTGAATAAAAACCTAAATATGCCTATTTGCCTGAAATAAATAAATAATTGGCCAAATTGCCAACAAAGCCATGTTGAAGGGTGAGGTCCATGACAGACTCCTCCAGGGATTCTGGGCTTGCCTAGCCCTCCCTGTTCATGTCTGTAATGGTTTCAATGACAGCAGTGGGGCACTATGGAGCACCTAAAGCGTGTTCCTCCAGAAGCTTTAGTGGGGTTCAGTCACACTATGGTGAGAGGCATGTAAAAGAACCATTGCTGACTTTTGTAAAGAGTAGGCTACAAAGCTGTCAGCGTGTTTCTGTCCCTTGCCAAAGGGTTGTCAGGAAGGGCATCCGACGTAAAAACCTATGCCAAATCAAACATGTGAATCATTCGCTGTGGTGACCCCTGAAAAAGGGAAAGGCCAAAAGAAAAGTAGTAGTCGTCACACAGAGCAAATAAGCCTGCACTTCAAGTCATCTTGATTTGTCTTGTCAACGGATTTTCTGCTTGCTTGGCCGTGTGTGTGTGTGTAACAGCTGTGCAGCAGTTTTCACTAAAATCCTTACACGTCCAAGTCATAACCACCTTTTAATAGATGCACACATAAATGGTGTAAAACTGGGTACAAATAACGACACCATATACAAACATTGATTTAATAAACCTCTGATTTGTTTGAATCTACATTTTAATAAGGGGTGACTTGTGCCTTGTCTCATGGCTTCTGTACAGTAAAATGCATACAAGACGCTCCCCGACTTACGTTTTTAATTGGTTTCGGACGGCCGAACGCAAGTTGAAAGTGAACGTAAGTTGTTACAGTGACGTATGACACTCACACTATACTATACATCCATAAATACCATTACCGTATCTCATAAAACACCACTAAATCAATTATTATAAACATAATATTGTAAAATAATATCAAATATATCAAATAATAACATTAATTTCAAATAAATTAAATTCAAGCAAAATAATTTCAAACAGAATTTTAATCAAATTCACTCATCAAATATCAAATTCATTATCAAACATAACCTTTAACATTCTCTATGATGTGATCTTTCTGCTTGTAAGCCGAAACTAAAGACCGAAAGTAGTTTACTTACTGTGCTTGTCACAAAGCGCGGGTTATACGGACTTCTGGTCTTTCAAGAGAGCAAGGGCGCCGTTAAACTCGTTTAGTACTCAGCCTGCACTGATGTGAATCACCAGCAGAGCAGAGAGTTTTTTCTTTTCTGGATTCGGGTTTTCATTCATTTTACAACTCTCTTTGCTTAACTGAGTATGCATGGCAGATTGCACCGATCCGAGCCTATAGTTAATTCATCTGTGTATGAGACTTGCACCCATGCTAGTAGGCTTATGCTTATGAACACCCATATTTTCTTCGGGTTACAAAAGTCCGCAAAAAGATCACAGGAACGACGTCTTAACACAAGGGTAACACGCTATATAACTGATATATATATGTACAGACGCTCCCAGACTTACGTTCACCCATTTTACGTTTTGCCCCCCTTACCTCCCAAAGTCAAATTTTGAGTTTAGACACAATGATGCTGCATTCATTGTTTACAAACTACAGACTGTGTGTGTGTGTGTGTGTGTGTGTGTGTGTATATATATATATATATGTATGTACATCTATATATCGATATATAGATATATCTGTTATATAGGGTTACCATTGTGTTAAGAAGTAATCTCTGTGATCTTTGTGTTTACACTGGTTTGCAGACTTTTGTAACCCTAAGCAAATATGGTTGGTCAGAAGTGTTAGCCTACTAGCATGGGTGCAAGTCTCATACATAGATGAATTAACTATCTGCTCAGATCAGCACCATCTTTATATTTATTATCTTTTACCAGAATCCTAAGAGTATATACTTATTTTTATATTAATATTCATAAGGATTTGTATTTGTTCTTTGTATGCATCTCTTGAATAAAGTTTACTTACTTACCGAGCTAGGATTTACATCAGTGCAGGCTGTGTTCTAAACGAGTTCAACGGCACCCTTGTGCACTTGAAAGACCGGAAGTCTGTATAACCCACAGCAAGTACACTACTTTTGGTATTGAGTGCTTCACATATTGTAAGCATTGATTGGCTGTTTTAAGCTTCATGTAAAGTAACTCGGTATAAATGAGTGACTTATTTGAAATTAGTGTTGATATTATTTTACAATGTTATATTTATAATAATTGATTTAGGGGTGTTTTATGAGATATGGCAATGGTATTTATGGATGTATAGTACAGTATGAGCGTCATACGTCACAGCAACAACTTACTCTTGTCTGGAACCAATTAAAAACGTAAGTGGGGAGCGTCTGTATATGAACTGGGAAGGAGGGGCACGTTAAGTCTGTCCGTGTAAACAATGGACGCAGCGTCATTACGTCATTGCGTCAACGTACTACGTAGGTACGCCTAAATTCAAAAATTTGACTTTTTAACGTAAAATCGAAAAAACGTAAAACGGATGAACGCAAGTTGAGGAGCGTCTGTTTTTCTTTTTTAAAATGTACTAAACCATCTGTGAAAGGTTTAAGAAATGAACTCTTCTGTATAATACAGTACTATATGTTACAATGCCACACTAGTGTCTGTTGATTTTGTTAGTAGCTGGAAGTGAAACGACAGGCGGTTTTGCATATTAAGAACTAGTAACTCACCGGTAAGCTGCTGGGGCCCGGCTTTTGGGAGGCAATGGAGAGCACGCTGTGGAAATCCATGCTGCCAAATGTCGAGTTTCTTACCAACTGATTGTGAATCGCAAGTTTAACTGTTGCTAGGCTGCTGGCTAACCGACACACAGCTGGTTACCAATAATTCGCCGATTTAAGTTTATATCAAGATACGTTCATGTTACTAAACCCAGTTCACACGACATATTCTTTTAAATTTATCCAGTTAAATTAGATTTCAGGTCTTAATGAGCCACTCTAAGCTGTCGTGTCATTATCACGAACTGCTACTCAAAAAACCAAATTCTAGCTACGAGCTAACTAGCTAGCCACCGGAACTGAGCCACAAGTAACAACAAAAACGATTTAAAATATGAATTAGTTCACAGATTAATGAATAAATCTGTTTCAAATTAAATCCCGAGACAATTATTCAAATTCTTCCGAAAACAGGGCAACGAACTATAGCAAAAAAATGGACAACTGATAAGACCCCCATCGCCTCTAATACCCATGGCGTGATACGTCACCACGGCAGAAGAAACGTCATATCCGGTCTCGGTCATTCTTGGAAAAAACGCTGACGTTAAAGACGTCCTCTTTGCCTAAAAAAAAATCCATGTTGCCAGGTCCAGTTTTACCAAATTTTATTGTCTTTTAAATAAATACATTCATCTTTTAGGTTTCCAAGATATCAAAATTTAATTATTTAAAAAGAAATATTTTTTCTTAACAATTGTGGTTCTCAATTCATACCTTTCTCGTGCGTTTGGATATTACTTCATGACATGATTAAATTCCTCTGGATGGAGCTAGAGGAAGTGACATACAATTCAGTACATACAATTCAGTACACACACACACACACATTTATACAGTATATAATATATATATATATATGTATATATATATATATATATATATATATATATATATATATATATATATATATATATATATATATAAATGCTCCTCAGGCTTGGTGTATCCACCTTTCCTCCAATGCATTTTTTTAAATATATACTGCCTGGGAACATAAAGAGCAGTGGTGGTCTGGTGGTAAAGGGAAATGGATCACTGATTCTAGGGATGGGGGTTTGAGTCCCACTCTCCACAAGGTTGTCACTGTTCCCCCCCAGTGCAGCTAACTGGGTTATCAAAGGCCACCCATGTCTGTCACTGTTTATGGTGAGAGGCATGTAAAAGAACCATTGCTGACTTTAGTCACGAGTAGCTGCATAGCCATCAGTGTGTTTCTGCCCCTTGCTAAAAGGGTTGTGTCAAGAAGGGCATCTGACGTTAAAAACCTATGCCAAATCAAACATGTGATGATTTGCTGTGGCAACACCTGAGAAAAAGTGAACAGCCGAAAGGAAAAGAAGACTGCATGGGAACATAAGAATAAAAAGGTCATACAGTACTAAAATTAGATTGTTTTGGTTTCTTTTTGCCATGTATTGGCCTGGTGAGCTGTCCAGGGGGTATCCTGCCCTTGCCCAGAGTGGGCTGAGATGGGATCCAGCCTCCTTGCAACCGTAATTAGAATTAAGCAGTCCAGAAAATTAATAAATAAATTTATAGTTTGTTTTTATTTTTATTTTTTGATTCGGCTGTAAACAGGGCATTGGTGGTCTAGTGGTATAGGGCGCTGGATCCATGTTCCAAAGGTTGGGGGCTCGAGTCCCACTCTCCACAAGGTTGTCACTGTCCCTCCCCAGTGCAGCTAACTGGGTTATCAAAGGCGGCCATGTCTGTCACTGTCTATGGTGAGAGGCATGTAAAAGAACCATTGCTGACTTTTGTAAAGAGTAGGCTGCAAAGTTGTCAGCGTGTTTCTGTCCCTTGCTAAAAAGGGTTGTGACAGGAAGGGCATCCGACGTAAAAAAAAAAAAAAAAACTCTGCCAAATCAACCGTGCGAATCAGATGATTCGCTGTGGCGACTCCCGAGGAAAAGGGAAAAAGCCGAAAGGAAGACAGATTCGGAGGTAAACATGTAAGTACCCAGCACAGTCAGGTGTCCAAATAAAAGATGTTCAATTGCATTTCTTTAAACTCTTTGCAGCTTGTTGGTAGTTCTATAATGCAAAAACATAATGAAAAGTGAACTTACACAACTTTTTTATAGTTTATATACTGTACTTTACCCATAAAGAGACTGGTCGGGTGAAATGTGTGCTCTGAGCCGAGTTAATAACACTACGCAATGTCAGTATATAGGTTAGCACTTTGAGTACCTATCCTTACCTTCATACCAGTCTCAGAACGTATTCACTGAAAGTGACTTCTGTAAGTCAGGTATGGACAAAGTCAATGTTTTTAGCATATGCATTTATAGTTTAGTATTTACTATACAACACATGAAAAAACAGTTCTCAAAAAAGTGTTTACTCATTCAAAATTTTAGTTTACACTACAATGACATACAGGAAAAATAAATGAAAACTAAATTTTAATAATTTATACTCACATATCAATGACAGAAATTGTTCAGGTGAGCTCTGCTTTTAAGCATATTTATTTAGAGTTGGTACATGGTACATGCAAACATAAAAAAAGGCTCCATAAAGGTGTGTTTGCACAGTATTTCAAAATCCATTATATTCTACAAGGAAATACAAGAAAAACTCATTAAAACAAACATTTTATTGTTTTATATTATAAAAATGGCAGGGGCAGTGGTGGTCTAGTGGTATAGGGCGCTGGATCGCTGATCCAAAGGTTGGGGGTTCGAGTCCCACTCTCCACAAGGTTGTCACTGTCCCCCCCCCCAGTGCAGCTAACTGGGTTATCAAAGGCGGCCATGTCTGTCACTGTCTATGGTGAGAGGCATGTAAAAGAACCATTGCTGACATTCGTAAAGAGTAGCTGCAAAGTCGTCAGTGTGTTTCTGTCCCTTGCTAAAAGGGTTGTGACAGGAAGGGCATCCAACGTAAAAACCTCTGCCAAATCAAACGTGCAAATCAAATGATTCGCTGTGGCGACTCCCGAGTAAAAGGGAAAAAGCCGAAAGGAAGACAGAATATTATAAAAATGGCAGAGATTGGTCAGGTGACCTATTTGCTTTGGGGAAATGCATGAAAATAAACAAAAATGAGATTTTTTTTAATGGTTTTATGTTAATATGTAATACAGATTATTCTGTCTGCTTAAATTATCATGAGAAACTAAGAGTGTCTGTCATTTTTATTGAAGCATTATCCACTCAAAATAATGATTTTAATATCTAAATGACTTTTGTAAAGAGTTGGCTGCATAGCCATCAGCGCGTTTCTGTCCCTTGCTAAAAAGGGTTGTGTCAGGAAGGGCATCCAAGGTAGAAACTTATGCCAAATCAAAACGTGCGAATCATTTGCTGTGGTGAGCCCTGATAAAGGGAAAAGGCCGAAAGGAAATCTCATAGCAAACCAATCAGATCACATCATTTGTGCGACCAGACCATTGCAGAGCAACACACACACACACACACACACACACTTTGGAACACCTATTTAACCTAATATGCATGTCTTTGGGCTGTGGGAGGAAAACAGATTACCCACAGGCAGAGAGAGTGCATGCAAACTCCACACAGGAATACGACAAAGGACCTTCTTGCGATGAGGCGGATGTGCCACTGGGACACCGGAAGTGAAAATAAACAATTATTTGTTGACCACCTTTCTCAAAAGTTCAGTTCAAATTTATCAGCTCCAAACTGCCAAAACTAATTCTGAGATGATAAATGAAGTTATTTTCCAGATTCCTGACTGAATAAACTAGTCATTCATTCATTCATTCATTTTCTGAACTGCTTAATCCTAATTAGGGTTGTGGGGAGGCAGGCTCCCATCTCAACTGACTCTTGGTGAAGGAAGAGGCACACTGGACAGCACACTAGACCATCACATAGCAGAAAAAAGCTATGTGGTTCTCTCAAATGCCTCTCATCACAGACAGTGAGATTCATGGGTGGTTTTGAAAACCAAGTTAGCTGATTGGGGGGGGTTTGACAACTTGGTGACAGTGGAGATTGAGCCCCAGACCTTCAGATCGGTAACATAAACTAATAAACTAGTCAGAAAATCTTTTTTTTTTTTACAACGTTTCATTAGTATTAGTCAGTATTTCTATACCTATACCAAAATCTGACTGTATTGCACAGCTGGGAACTCATCAGACCAAGGGTGGATTTTTCAGCCGGGGAGTTTGGCCAATTAATACAACAAAGTTTGGTGACCATTTGGGTGTTGAGCATGTCAACCTCGCAACAAAATCGTCCTGGGTTTGAGGGATCAGCGTGGGAATTTATGTGGAGTTTATATGTTGTCTTCATACTTGCAGGGTCTTCTTCAGGATCCTCCTACATACTAAAGAAATGCATATTTATTGTGTGCTGCAGATTTCCCCTCAGTGTGTGTGTGTGTGTGTGTGTGTGTGTGTGTGGTGGTGGTGGTGGTGGTGGTGGGGGGTGATGGTCTGGTGAGGTGTACAGGATGTACCCTGTCTTTGGCCTGTTTTGACTAAGATATGCACCTAAAAAGCGGTATGTAAATAAATGGGTATTTTCCACCACATTGGCAACCCCGACTGGAACATCATTTTTGCCTTTGTGCAACTGCTGACACAGCAAAAGCAGTGCATTATATATCCTAAATATTATACTGTACTTGTAAGTATATTACATAACGTTAAAAATATCAAACCTTATAATGCACATGACATAATTTATAGTCTTGTGTGCGTTTGTGTGTGAGTGAAGGGAATTTAGACAGAGGTTAAACTTTTAAACCTAGATAACCTCTAAATAAATAAAACCAGAAAATAAAACAAAAAAAATCATAAAAAATGTAAAAGTCGTCACAATAATCGCATGGGGAAGAGCTTGTAAATAAAACCTTTAGACAAATCCCTCCCATAGGGGGCGGTAGCGTTCGCTCACATTCTCACACTCTGATTGGACAGATATTTTCAGCTCGACCTATCCGTGCTTTCAAATTCTACTCCCACCCACAGTTCCAGCTGATTTCTCTCCTCCCCCGATGCTGAACTGTCCCAAACAAGAGACAAAAACAAATTTCCACACAAAGGAGCATAAATAGGCTTGACGTTGCGTTTCGGGTCTGTTCAGTGTTGTATTAATCTTAACATCATCCGGATATCACACGGAGATCTTCCCATTATAAACATGGTTTCACCTGTTACTGTGGTAAGTGCATAAAAAATATTTAAAAAAATAACAATGACAATTTCCTGCTTGGTTTACATGCAACATATAATGCACGTGTTTCAGCTGTACTGATGTGTCCCAGCGTATGAAGCGGACACTTCTTTACAAGTGCATCCCATTTAATTTGGTCCCATCTGGTGGCTTTTACTCTGTGATTAACTGCATGAGGATGGAAGGCTGGGAGAAATAACACGGTTATTGTTTCATCTTCGCTCATTAATCAATTTGCTAAATATATTATTTTTAACGCGATGATTACTCAACAATGCATCCGGAAAACAATAAACACGTGACAACAGCGTGTCCATGTTTACGTTATTATTATTATTATTATTATTATTTACTCCTGCGCCTGTACAAATTGCGGTATTGTTCAGTAATAAACACCTTATTTTATTGTTTTACCTTTTAAATGCTACTCCAGGAAATATGTCTGCTGTATAAACATGTAATACAGGCGAAGAGTCAACTTTGGATCCGAGCCAATCAAGGCTGAATAACACCGTTGTTCTTGGCTATTGTGTGTCATGAAGAATATTCTCACGCTTTCCTTTTGTGACTGCGCTTAAAGGACTTGCGTTAAAAAGGAAGTAATCATGTGACAACCTTTTCGACCGATTCTACGCATGCGCAAAAAAGACGTCCTGTGTACTTAGAGATGTAAAAAAAAAATAAAGATATGGATCTGAAGAATATTTAGACAGAGAGCTAAAGAATATTTTGATCTGTAAAATATATGCTTGAAAAGCTGAAGAATATGATTTTATATATTTTATCCAGAAAATTTTATATATATAATATATAATACTGTAGTTGAAGAATATCAATACACACATTTATCTCAGCAATATGTTTGTTTGTGTGTATATACAGGGATCCCTCACAACTTCGCGCTTCAATTTATGCGGCTTCAGTGCATTGTTTTTTTTTTTTTTTTTTTTTTAAATATTCATCGAAATAAAAAAAGGAAATTAAGGAAGAAAAGTGGAAAAGTTTAAGTAAAATGCCACAAAAACAAGGCCAATTATGTAAAAAAAGCAAAACAAATAAACACAAAAGAAAAAAACTACATTATTTTTTAATGTTTAATTGTTATTAAAAGCATTTATAGCATTGAATATGTATTTATTGATATTATATACACATAGACATGTACGTATATGTCGGTTGGGGGGGTTGATTCTACTTCGCGGATTTCAATTATCGCGGGGGATATCGGTCCCAATTAACCGTGGAAAGTGAGGGGTATGTGTGTGTGTGTGTGTGTGTGTGTGTGTGTGTGTATATATATATATATATATATATATATATATATATATATAAAATTAGTTTGAGGATTGCCGTGTGGCAGTGGTGGGGGAGTGAGAAGCACCTTCCCTTGGCCACATCAACTGCTGAAGTGGCCTTGAGCAAGGCACCTAACCCCCAACTGCTCTCTGAGCACCCCCAAAGTGTGTAGCAGCCCACTGCTGTGAGTGTGCGAGTGTGTGTGTGTGCTCACTTTGGATGGGTTAAATGCTGAGGAAATAATTTCCCTTATGGGATTAATGCAGTATATCAAAATCCATATACATGTCCCTTGCTCAAAAGGGTTGTGACAGGAAGGGCATCCGACGTAGAAACCTCTGCCAAATCAAAGGTGCGAATCAGATGATTCGCTGTGGCGACTCCCGATTAAAAGGGAAAAAGCCGAAAGGAAGACAGACATCAAAATCCATATACAGTGGTACCTCACTTTATGATGGTCCCAGCAAATGAAAAATCCAGGTTACATAAAACATTTTCCAAAATTTTTTGTCTCTGTATACGAAACAAGTTCTCCCTATCAAACGCGCCATTCAAACATTTAAACGCGCCATTCAAACATTCAAACCCGCCATTCAAACAATGCACCAGTTGCTCTCCATTGACTATCTCCCAACATCCCGCCACGCTGGCCTCCCATTGACTAGGATGGATGACGCAGCTCCCTCCCATTGGCTATCTCCCAACATCCCGCCACACTGGCCTCCCATTGGCTTGGAGGGTTGACGCAGCTCCCTCCCATTGGCTATTATGGAGCTGCATCTACCATAATGCTTTTCGTGTAAAGGACAGAGTTGCTGTTGTTTCAGGAGTTTTTTTTTTTTTTTTTTTTTTTTTGAGTCATTGCAACTTTATTTTTTGACTCGGGCTTTTAACCTTCCATAAACATTTGTAAGAAAACATTACTAAGAAGATATGGTCAACACGTGTGTGTGCGCGAGCAAACATACACACATGCGCGCACGTGATTTCCGGTGTGAGTGAAAAGAAGAAGCGGGCTTGTGGCATGCGGTTGAGTAATATCGTAATGGAATATGGCCAAGCCTGTCTACCATCGGTACGATATTGAAGCAGAAGGAGGGATGGTTTTATAATTTTTAAAGGGTTTAGGGGGTAGTATTGGGGGCCTTGGAACGAATAACACATTTTACATGTAAAATGCGGATCAATTTACGAAAAATTCAGGTTAAGACAAAGGCTCTGGAACGGATTAATTTCGTAAGGTGAGGTACTACTGTACTGTGTGTGTGTGTGTGTGTATGTGTGTATATATATATATATATAGAGCTATTGCTGGAGTCGTAGGATGACCATTGGCGACCCGCCATGAAGGAATATATATAATATTTCTTCTTCGTTTCCTTTCGGCTTTTCCGTTCAGGGGTCGCCGCAGTGAATCATCTGCCTCCATCTCACCCTATCCTCTGCATCTTCTTCTCTTACACCAACTACTTTCATGTCCTCCTTCACCACATCCATGAATTTTCTCTTTAGTCTTCCTCTTGGCCTTCTGCCTGGTAGTTCCAACCTCAGCATCCTACTACCAATATACTCACTATCCCTCCTCTATACATGTCCAAACCATCTCAATCTTGCCTCTCTGACTTTGTCTCCAAAACATCTTACATGTGCTGTCCCTCTGATGTACTCATTCCTGATCCTATCTATCCTCGTTACTCCCAAAGATAACCTCAACATTTTCAGCTCTGCTACCTCCAGCTCTGCCTCCTGTCTTCCCCAGGGCCACTGTTTCTAAACCATACAACATCGCTGGCCTCAACACCGCCTTGTGCACTTTTCCTTTCATTTATGCCGATACTCTCCTATCACACATCACACCGGACACTATTTCTCCAACCATTCCAACCTGCTTGCACACGCTTCTTCACCTCTTTTCCACACTCTCCATTGCTCTGGATTGTTGAGCCTAAGTACTTAAAATCCTCCACCTTCTTTATCTCTGCTCCCTGTAGCCTCACCATTACTCTTGGGTCTTTGTCGTTCACACACATGTATTCTTTCTTACTGGGGCTAACCTTCATTCCTCTCCTTTCCAATGCATACCTCCACCTCTCCAGATTTTCCTGCACTTGTTCTCTGCTCTCACTACAGATCACAATGTCATCTGCAAACATCATAGTCCATGGGGATTCTTGTCTAACCTATTCTGTCAGCCTGTCCATCACCATAGCAAACAAGAAGGGGCTCAGAGCTGACCCTTGATGCAGTCTTACCTCCACCTTGAACTCTTCTGTCACACCGACAGCACACCTCACCACTGTCTTACATCTCTCATACATGTCCTGCATCACAATAACATTCTTCTCTGCCGCTCCAGACTTCCTCATGCAATACCACAGTTCCTCTCTTGACACCCTGTCATATGCTTTTTCCAGATCCACAAAGGCACAATGCAGCTCCTTCTGACCTTTTCTGTACTTTTCTATTAACATCCTCAAAGCAAACACTGCATCTGTGGTGCTCTTTCTTGGCATGAAACCAAACGGTTGTTCACAAATACTGACCTCTGCCCTTAGTCTAGCTTCCATTATTCTTTCCCATAACTTCATCGTATGGCTCATCAACTTCATCCCTCTGTATTTGCCACAACTCTGCATGTCTCCCTTGTTCTTAAAAATGGGCACCAGCACACTTCTCCATTCCTCCGGCATCTGCTCACTTTATAAGACCTTGTTGAATGTTCTCTTTCTCGAATATATATCTCTCTTATATTTATATATTTATTTATATAAATATAAATATATATATATATATATATATATATAAATATAAATATATATATATATATATATATATATATATATATATATATATATATGAGAGATATCAAGAATATATAGATGTACAGCTTTCTAAAATATGACTATAATTATGGAGCTGAAGAATATCAATACTGTATTTATATATTTTTTACAATAGTGTATAGATAGAGCTAAAGAATATACAGTATATAGATTAGGAAAGGAATCATGTATGGATGGAGAGCTGAAGAATATATAGATCTGTGAAGTATCTGAATAAAGTGTTGAATATAAAATAATTATCTTATTTTATATAATTATTGACAAAGAGCTGAATATTACTGATATATATATCAAAGCAATTTATAGCTATAAAGAATATTCAGTAGATAAGGATAAGTAATATATTCAGTTCAATCTAGATTTCTTAGTAAAAACACTTTTTACAACCAACAGTGTTGCAAACTTTACATAACAGAAACGAATTTGATAAATAATTTCAACCGTTTTATAGATAGAGATCTAGATTATAGATGTAGTGAAGGTACGGAACCTTTCCAGAGAAACAGTAGGTTATAGGCAAAATCTCGGTTTTTCACCTCGCCGCTTTCAACTTTCACATCTGATGAAGCACTTTTGTCTGAATTGTGCTGTTTTTCTGGAAACCTTGTGTATGCTTTTGTATACACACTATCAAATAACACCATCTGTTAAATAGAATCATACATAGTCATGCACTTCAGTTCATTTTCTGTAACCTCTTAATCCTAATTAAGGACGCGGGGAGCTGGCGCCCATCCCACCCGACTCCAGGCCAGGGCAGGGTGTTTCCTAGATTTTATGTATTGTGATATATTGCGATTTCTAGCATGTATTGCGATATACAGTATTGCATGAAGAATTCTAAATTAAAAGTGAGCCTGTTTTTGACTGTATTTATTCTTTATTTCAAAAAGAGAGATCAACAACATTAAAAACATTGTTTTTAGTCATTAAAATAAAAATTGTTGTTTAAAATGTTTTAAACTTTGGAACAAATGTTAAAACTGAAATATAACTGCATATTGAGCAAAATAAGCTATTTAAACATATTAAATACACAAATATTAGAAGTGCATCTAGTACTTTTATTAGCATATTGTGAAAACTTAATCATTAATGCATGCATATTAAATTTTTAAGGCGGGATTAAAGTTAGAGCATCATCCGCGTATGCGCAGAACTTTATCATGCACGACTAAACCTCAGCAGACCTGTGACCCTATGAGCAGTAGATTGATATATTTATATAGAACAGTATTAACATTACGTGTGTGTGTGTGTGTGTGTGTGTGTATATATTATATATTAATGCCATCATAGCGACGCCCATAGTCCTGCTGGGCACAGGCCACACGTATAACACTTACAGTGACACTGACGGCTCAGGAAAGTCTGTCAAACTGTAGAACTTTACAATACGTAATAACATACAATATCATTTATCATATAAATCACATTAATATCATCATTATGCTGGAGAAAAGTGGAATGTAATTTACTGGAATCTGGGACCCATTTGGAGCATGTTGTGTGACATCATTCAGATATTATTGCCACATTAAGCAAAAAAACATGCATGGTTAATGTGCCTTGTTGGAGATCAGGTTCATGGGACCGTTTCCCTCTTTTACTCATTTTAAAGTAAATGTTTAAGCAAAAATCTGGAAGCAGTAGGTCAGTAAATTTCTGAGCAATTAGCAACATGAACTGTGGTTTTGTTTTTAGTGGGAATTTTCATATCCTGTATAAAAACAAATTCTATTGGCTGAAGGCCTTCGTGACATCCACACTGCCCGATCACGGCATGGCTCTTATTATACCTGGCTCTTCACACACTGAATGACTGTAGATAAGAGGACGGAAACATGATTGTGTCAGAATTGCACGCCGGAATCTCTGCCCCCCCCCCCCCCCCCAATGAAAGAATTACTTTCGGTTCTATTAGCAGGAATAGCCAAAGTTTTTATTTTTTTTAATTTATTTTATTTTTTTACTGTTCCAAAGTTTTCCGAATGCATGTCAAAAAAACCGGTTTTGCTTCAGAGTATGGCAATAAGTATTGTTTGCATGTTAGAACTGGTTTAAACCGATAAACCGGTTTTATTGCACAGCTCTACACCCTGGTCAACTCGACAGGCCATCGCAGGGCGGAAACATTGCTGACGGCTTTGCAGCCTACTCTTGTCGAAAGTCAGCAATGGTTCTTTTAAATGCTTCACACCATGGACAGTGAGAGACATGGCCGGCCTTTGATAACCCAGTTAGCTGCACTGGAGGGGACACTGACACCCTGCGGTGAGTGGGACTCGAACCCCCAACCTTAAGATCAGTGATCCAGCACCTATAGCACTAGGCCACCACTACCCCATGCACTTATCTAAGACTAATTTTAGTAGTCTCAATGCAATAATAAAGAAATATTAAACACTCATTTGCTGAACTGCTTACTCATACTAGGGTCATGAGAGGCTGAAGTCTATCTCGGCTGACCCTGGGCAAAGGCAAGGTACACCCTGAACAGCTAGGGCCCTCACACACAACCATTCACACTCACATACACATTTAGGGGCAATCTGGAAAAGCCAAGCACAGGAGAGCATGCAGACTGCACACTGCACACAGAAACAAGCAGGACTTGAACCCAGGACCTGCTTATTGTGAGACAGATGTTCTAACCACTTCATCACCATTCCACCTTGAAGAAACATTACCTCATCACATGTAACATCTTGTCATTACTGCAGAAACATTGTGAAATGAGGACTCTTGCTTTACACGTTGATTTTGGATGAATAGTTTAGGAGACCTTGATTCTTTATGCTAACTTCTAATTGAATGTCCCACAGCTTTGAATGAAGTAGTATTATGAATACAGAAAAAACCTCAGGCTAGAGCAAAATGTCATAACATTAGGGAGAGGTGCTGAATTGCTCTCTTGTGTCAGGCTGATTCAGCCTTCTCTGACCTTTCCCAGACTGCAAGGATACAATCTGATTCAAATGTATATACTTTACTACCAAAACCTCTTTTTTTTTTTCTACCAACAACATTCTGTTCCCATTTTCTCTAGTAAGCGAAAGAGCCAAAATTCTTGAACAGCTCCCAATGGTCAAATACTGAAGTACTTGGGACATTTCACTTTCGTAAATAAAAAATAATCAGATACAAGGGTGAAAAATGTATTAGTATGAACTAAAGACCAAATGTATAAAGTTAAAATGAGACTGTCCAGAAATAGTATCTTTCTATCTTGGAATTTCTGCCTAATCCACTGATCCAGCATTAATCTTTCATGCTGTTTGATATGGATTATTAGTAAAATACCAGGGTGCATTCATTAGTCTTGACGTTCAATTTTACCCAGAAAAACAAAGCAGTGTTGGCTGCCCTGTTTTATCATTCACACTTGTACAGTTAATATACAGATTTTCAGAATATTATGAAATGATGAAAACAAATGGATTTTAGATGAGAAACAGATGGGCAACAAAGATAGAACTGGAGACTCTTGCCAAGATGCAATATTTACATTTTTTTCAGCAGGGAAGCTTCACTTTCCAAGGTATATGTTGTATGGATATTATATGATCTTTTTCCTATCCATTTGTGTTATATTTATGATGGTTTTAATTATTGAAAATAATTGAGGCAGCAGAAGTGTCTTCGGTATCTGGTATCAGTTCTCAGCAGTTTCAGCATTCTCTAGTACATACCTACCTGCTTTTATCTGTAATGCACAATTACCTCATCAGTTTTCTATCAAAAGTAAATAATAAAATCACGAAAAAGTAAAGCACATGCCCTCACCCAGAGATGGCTGAGCAGTTCAGATAACGAATGAATGAATTATAAAGTAAATTATAATTATTATGTGCGATTGTAATAATTATCACACGACCGCCATCAGTGCTGTCAACCAACAGGGTGCTGATGGAAATTGGACTACTGTTGGTCGAAGACGTCGAAGAAGGAGAGGCGGGAGGCGTGTCCGTAGGCAGAGAGAGAAGAGGAAATGCGTGAGCCTCGGACTGAGAGTAGGGACTTTGAATGTTGGAACTATGCAAGGAAAAGCTAGGGAGCTGGCTGACATGATGCAGAGGAGGAAGGTGGACATACTGTGTGTTCAGGAGACAAGGTGGAAAGGTAGAAAGGCTAAAAGCTTAGGAGCAGGGTTTAAACTGTTTTATAATGGTGTGGATGGGAAGAGAAATGGAGTCGAGTCATCTTGAAGGAGGGGTTTGTCAGGAATGTCCTAGAAGTGAAAAGAGTGTCAGACAGAGTGATGAGTCTCAAGTTAGAAATTGAAGGCGTGATGGTCAATGTTGTTAGTGCTTATGCCCCACAGGTAGGATGTAAGCTAGAAGAGAAGGAGAGATTCTGGAGTGAGTTAGATGAAGTGATGCAGAGTACCCCCAGAGGTGAAAGAGTGGTCATTGGAGCAGACTTCAATGGACATGTTGGTGCAGGCAACAGAGGGGACGAGGAAGTGATGGGCAGGTTTGGTATCCAGGACAGGAACACAGAAGGACAGATGTTGATCGATTTTGCAAAAAGGATGGAAATGGCTGTGGTGAATACTTTCTTCAAGAAGAAACAGAAGCATAGGGTGACTTATGAAAGCGGAGGTAAGAGCACACAGGTAGACTACATCTTGTGTAGGCGATGTAATTTGAAGGAAGTCAGTGACTGCAAAGTAGTAGTGGGTGAGAGTGTTGCCAAACAGCATAGGATGGTGGTGTGCAGGATGACACTGATGGTGAGAAAGGTGAAAAAGGCAAAGGCAGAGCAGAAGACAAAGTGGTGGAAGCTGAAAAAGGAAGAGTGTCGTGGTGTCTTCAAGGAGGAGTTGAAACAGGCTTTGGGTAGTCAGGAAGTGCTTCCAGAGGACTGGACAACCACAGCCAATGTGATCAGGGAGACCGGTAGGAGAGTACTTGGTGTGTCCTCTGGAAGGAAAGTAGATAAGGAAACTTGGTGGTGGAATGAGGAAGTGCAGGAGTGTGTACAAAAGAAGAGGTTAGCCAAGAAGAAGTGGGACATTGAGAGGACCGAAGAGAGTAAACAGGAGTACAGGGAGACACAGCGTAAGGCGAAGGTAAGCGGTGTCAAAGGCCAAACAGAGGGCGTATGATGACTTGTATGATAGGTTGAACAGTAAGGAGGGAGAAAATGATCTATACAGGTTAGCACAGCAGAGAAATAGAGATGGGAAAGACGTGCAGCAAGTTAGAGTGATAAAGGACAGAGAGGGAAATGTATTGACTGATGACAGAAGTGTGCTGGGAAGATGGAAAGAGTACTTTGAAGAGCTGATGAATGAGGAAAATGAGAGAGAAAAAGAGTAGAAGGGGTGACCGTTGAGGAGCAGGAAGTAGCAAAGATTAGTAAGGGAGAAGTGAGGAGGGCATTGAAGAGGATGAAGAATGGAAAGGCAGTTGGCCCTGATGACATACCAGTTGAGGTATGGAAGTGTCTAGGGAGGTAGCAGTAGATTTTCTGACAAGAATATTCAACAAGGTCTTAGAAAGTGAGCAGATGCCAGAGGAATGGAGGAGAAGTGTGCTTGTGCCCATTTTTAAGAACAAGGGCGATGTACAGAGTTGTGGCAACTACAGAGGGATAAAGTTGATGAGCCATACAATGAAGCTATGGGAAAGAATAGTGGAAGCAAGACTAAGGGCAGAGGTCAGCATTTGTGAACAACAGTTTGGTTTCATGCCCAGAAAGAGCACCACAGATGCAGTGTTTGCTTTGAGGATGTTAATAGAGAAGTACAGAGAAGGTCAGAAGGAGCTGCATTGTGCCTTTGTGGATCTGGAGAAAGCATATGACAGGGTGCCGAGAGAAGAACTGTGGTATTGTATGAGGAAGTCTGGAGTGGCAGAGAAGTATGTTAGAGTGGTGCAGGACATGTATGATAGATGTAAGACAGTGGTGAGGTGTGCTGTCGGTGTGACAGAAGAGTTCAAGGTGGAGGTGGGACTGCATCAAGGGTCAGCTCTCAGCCCCTTCTTGTTTGCTATGGTGATGGACAGGCTAACAGATGAGGTTAGACAAGAATCTCCATGGACTATGATGTTTGCAGATGACATCGTGATCTGTAGTGAGAGCAGAGACCGAGTGGAGGAAAATCTAGAGAGGTGGAGGTATGCCCTGGAAAGGAGGGGATTGAAGGTTAGTCTTAGTAAGACAGAATACATGTGTGTGAACGACAAGGACCCAAGAGGAACTTTGAGGTTACAGGGGCAGAGATAAAGAAGGTGGAGGATTTTAAGTACTTAGGCTCAACAATCCAGAGCAATGGAGAGTGTGGAAAAGAGGTGAAGAAGCGGCGTGCAGGCAGGTTGGAATGGATGGAGAAAAGTGTCCGTGTGATGTGTGATAGGAGAGTATCGGCAAGAATGAAGGGAAAAGTGTACAAGACGGTGATGAGGCCAGCAATGTTGTATGGTTTAGAGACAGTGGCCCTGGGGAAAAGACAGGAGTCAGAGTTGGAGGTAGCAGAGATGAAAATGTTGAGGTTCTCTTTGGGAGTAACGAGGATGGATAGGATCAGAAATGAGTACATCAGAGGGACAGCACATGTTAGATGTTTTGGAGACAAAGTCAGGGAGGCTAGATTGAGATGGTTTGGACATGTACAGAGGAGGGATAGTGAGTATATTGGTCGTAGGATGCTGAGGTTGGAACTACCAGGCAAAAGGCCCAGAGGAAGACCAAAGAGAAGATTTATGGATGCGGTGAAGGCGGACATGAAGGTCGTTGGAGTAAGAGTAGAAGATGCAGAGGATAGGGAGAGATGGAGGCAGATCATTTGCTGTGGCGACCCCTGAAGGGAACAGCCGAAAGGAAAAGAAGAAGAAAGAAGTAATTTTTTTGAAATAATAGGCCTTACACAGTAGGGGGCAGTGCTGACCCAGTAGGGTGCTGGATTACTAATCCCAAGGTTGGGGGTTCAAGCAACACTCTCAATGGGTTGTCACTGTCCCTCCAGTGCAGCTAACTGGGTTATGAAAGGCCAGCCATGTCTCTCACTGTCTATGGTGAAAGGCATGGAAAAGAACCATTGCTGACTTTCATTAAGAGTAGGCTGCATAGCCATCAGCGTGTTTTTGCCCTGCAATGGTCTGGCTCTGCCCTGCGATAGCCTAACTCTACCCTCGCCCAGAGTCGGTTGAGATGGGCACCAGCCTCCCTGTGACCCTAATTAGGATTAAGCGGTTCAGAAAATGAATGATGAACATTACGCAGTAAATGAGTGTTATGAAATGAGCTTGCACTGGGATTGGAGCCAGTTGATTGACCTGTTTTGTCTCTCTGGCTGGTGGTTTTTCTTTTTTGTTTGTGGCATTGGGCACAAGGTGAAATGTGTGGGGTTGTTTTTTTTTTTTTTTTTTTTTTTTTTTTTCCCCCCCGACACTCTATCTCCTTTATCTTTTCCCTGCCAAAGTGATGTACAAAGCTGTGGACTTGATACTCAGCCCCTTCCTGCTGGAAAAACGATGACCTTTGGTTTAATTTTTCTCCAGGACTCTGATAAGCACTAAATGTTTGGTGTAAGCAATCATTAAATCCCTTTTCCTTGAAATCAGTAGACTGTACTTTATTAGCCTTATTTCCATCACTAATATAATTCCCTCTGAGCCCAATTCTTAGGATTTACAGTATAATGACCTTGTATATAAATAAATAACTGCATTCGGTCTTGCATTTGCATATGATATATGTTATGTTGTTTTGTGCAGGTGAAAAGTGAAGGCCCAAAGCTGGTGCCATTCTTCAAAGCCACCTGTGTCTATTTTGTGCTGTGGCTGCCTACCTCAAGCCCATCTTGGTTCAGTGCGCTTATTAAATGTTTGCCTATTTTTTGTCTCTGGGTCTTCCTGCTTGCCCATGGCATCAATTTTTTAGGAGCCCACTCAAGTGCTAGAAAGATCCTTGCAGGACTTATATTCTCAGCTCTCGGAGATGCCTTTCTGATATGGCAGGAGCAGGGCTACTTCAGTCACGGTAACTTCACATCTTCATTTGATTGCCTTGATATAATATCAAGACAAATTAGAAGTGGTATTTGGAGTAGTTGTTAGAAACCTGAATGAATCCATATTTCTTTCTCATTTCATTAGTTATGACATGTATGATGCTTATGTAAAGATTATGTAACCCATCTATAATACGTACTTTAATTTTTTGTCTTTTTTTGAATTCATGACACCTTCAACAATTGTTTGTAACAGGGCTGCTGATGTTTGCCATTACACACATCTTGTACTCATCTGCTTTTGGGATGAAACCACTCAACTTACGAGCAGGCCTGGTCATAGCCACTATCTCCGGATTTTGCTACACCCTCCTCTACCCTTATCTGTCCGGTACCTTCACCTACCTTGTGGCTGTCTACATTGCTCTGATAGGCTTCATGGGATGGAGGGCCATCGCTGGTGTGCAGCTGGCCAACGACCTGTGGACATGGACCAAGCTGTCAGCCTGTTTGGGAGCTGTTCTCTTCATGGTGTCAGACCTCACCATTGCCGTTAATAAGTTCTGCTTCCCTGTGCCACATTCGCGTGCCATCATCATGGCGACATACTATGCAGCGCAGATGCTGATCGCCTTGTCGGCCGTGGAGTGCCAGGATGCTGACATGGCCAGGAAGAGAGTGTGAGAAGCTTAAACCCTGCAGAGGGTGGCAGCTTCACTCGTTCGGGTCCATTTCCCCAGTACCATTCATCTTATACATCCTCTCCTTTGCATGATTCTGTCTGTTTTATGTGTCTGTAGGAGTTTGATGAGAGTTGGTGGGATCTGGTCTGTGGTCGTACTTGATGCTGGATTTGTGGTTCAGTTTAGACCTGATCTGGAGTCCATTTTTTTTTTTTTTTTTCACTTTAATATAATATCCCAGTGTTAGAAGTGCGGTCATGTGCAAAAGGAGATTGTATTCCCTTAGCTGTCTGTATAGTAGTTAGGAATATTTATATATCTTTTAAAGAAGCATTTTGCTTTAATTTCACGTTTCACCACATTGCCCACTTTAGGATTCTCCTTTCGCCTTCTTTTGAAGTCTCATCTGGCCTGAGGGAGTGGGAGGTGTGCCTGTTCTGTAGCCATTATTGCTGCTAGCTATATGCTAATGTAAAAAAAAAAAAAAGAACAGCATGGCCCACATACAGTCTATATATTCTACTCTGTCCTGCTGTATACTTGGAATCATTTATCTTAGGATGCTGGTTATTCCAAGTATTTTTATTTTTTATAAATACTAATTCATATTCTGTGATGGTCTGGTGAACTGTACAGGGTGTACTCTGCTTTAGCCCAGAGTCAGCCAAGATGAGCGCCAGCTTCCGCACAACCCTAATTCGGATTAAGCGTTTCAGAAAATGAACGATGAACGAATTCATATTTGTTGGATGCCAGATCCTATGTCTCTATCAGTATTTTGCACTTTTTTAATGTTTAAACTGTTTGATGTGTTGCTGGTTTTTTCTGGCCCTTATTCACACACAAGCTTGCCACCTTCCCCACCATATGCCCCCCTCCACCTTTTCTGGTGGTTAGTCATCAGTGATCTCTTTTGAAGGGTGCAGATTTTATTAGAAAGGGCTGATAAAATTTATACTTATGTTTGTGCTAGTTTAAACTTGTAACTGAGGATCAGGTGTGAAACAAACAAACAAACAAAAAACCAGATAAATGGCCCTATAAAAAGGAAAGTCCACTTTAGAGGACATTCATAGAAATGCCTCATGACTTTTAAGATGTCTTAATAGTCAATCATTTGGATTCGTTCGCTGCTGTACTTGTATAACTGTTAAGAGTGATGTTCTGATCCAAGAGTTTTAAAAGTTTTAAAGATGCTGCAAACGTTTATTAGAAGGAAATAATCAACATATAGTGTATATATATATTTTTTGTTTTAGTGACAGGTCACGGCCTATTCAAGTGGTTACAGGGCGTCCGCTCAATAGCAGTTGCACTGCACTGAGCCATAATTTAGACAAATCTGGTAATCCATCTCTCTCTCTCTCTCTCTGTGTGTGTGTGTGTGTGTGTGTGTGTGTGTGTGTGTGTGATGCTTCCCAAAGACAGCTTTTTGGATTCTGTTTTCTTTTCTTTGGTCAACCATGTGGCATTAATATTTTTAAAATGAAGTAGAAGTACAATCAAAGCTGTAGAGGTACTAGATATCTTACATTATCCTCCTAATCGTTCAAATATGCTCTAGTATAAACACGAGATGGACAATCCAGGAGTGGCCAGACTGATCAAATCAATCACATCCATGTTTTATTTATTTATTTATTGAAGGATTCAAAGATAAAACATTCAGATTTCACTCTATACTTGTCTCTCAATCCACTTATCTTTATGTTCATAAGGGGAAAATGGTTCCAGATACCTCGTACAATGTGTTTAACCCAGTTCTTCTCGGAAGACGTTAGTGGGATTGAATTGTTAACAAATCCACCCAATTCTGTCCGTACTTGTCTCTTTGACACACGGTGGACTGTACAGCTCATTAAGTTTCATCATTCAGTTTATCAGACGCCTCGTGATGTTGCAAATCTTTTCCACTGAATAGTGTATGACAGGGATCACCACAATTTCTCCTATTGCTGCTAAACAAGAGGGAACAATCTTGCAAGTGCTGTTGGTTTCTTTGTGTTTAGCTGTCGTACTTGAGCTCGATACGCAAACAATCCAGCGCACAAGGCCCAATTTCCCTCAAGGTCATGTAGCAGACAGATCTATGTATATCACTTAAACCTGAGCCTTTCCCCTAATAAACACATTGCATGTTTATATTTTGAATATTAAATATTTATCTTTTTATGGTTTTTTAAAAAATAAATTAATTGCATGTATAATCTACATTAAACAATGCAATATAAAAATTCACTAATTTATCAGTAATGCGTGGTATACCTTTTATTTGCTATTTAATTTTTTACTTTCAATTTTGATTCTCTTTACCTGCATTCAGGTTTAATGGAGGTAAAATCCAATACCTGAGGAATTTGAAATCCTACAGAGAGCGCTGTGTTTTAAGGAGGCACACACATACTACACATATATACAGTACTTCTACACTACTGCAACATGCTGGGCATTTTAGTTCATAGCTATTTGCAGTTTCACAGGTTTCATCTTCCCTATCAACAGTCATGCAGTCAGCAAAAACATTTGCTTGGTCTGAGTAAAACATACCAGTTTTGTGTGGTCATCACAAAAAAAAAGTCCCTTTGAGCTATGTGTTGTCCTTTTTGCCATGATCAGGATATAATTGTGTCATCATCTGAGCACAGTACAAAGGCTTGATGATTCATGAATATGTAACGTGTAACGGTCTCACTTATAGAAAAAGGAGTTTTATCAATCTAAAAGTTTTTTAAGTCCTATACACAGCCCAACAGCAAGTGGTTTGTTGAAATATCTATTTTTTAAAATTAAAAATCAAACTTTTTTTTGTGTGTGTTTGTGTGTGTGTAGTGTTTTTTCTTGTGTAGTGGTTGTTAGTGTGTTAAGTACTTAAGCTAATTGTTATATCATGGTTTAAATGGGGTGGCAGGGTAGCATAGTTGTTAACTCATCTGCATTACAGCAGTCTTGGGTTCGAGTTCCAGGTTTGGCGAGGGTGCATCTGTGTGATGTTCTTGCATAGGTTTCCTCCAGGTACTCCGGTTCCCCCGTAGTCCAAAGACATTCACGTTAGGCTAATTTGCTGTAACAAGTTAATTGCCTTTAGTTGTGTATTTTTGTGTGTGTGTGTGTTTTGGCCTTGTGGTTGACTGGCAAGTTGTTGAGGGAGCACCCCGCCTTTTTCCATGGATTTGGCAGAGCTAGGCACAAGCCTCAATATAGGATAGACCCTAATAGAATTAATTGGTTAGATTAATGAAGGTATTCTTTGAATGGTTTATTTCTCAACAAATCTATAAATGCTCAGATGATGGCAGGTTACAATGGAACGTCGAATGGAGGCTCTGTGGTGTGATTATACATGTTGTCAGAAGAAACCACTCAAAAGGACTTCAGTGTGGAACTTACTGTATACTAAAAGCGTCTAAGTTCAATGCGTCTCTTCTGATTTCAGAAAGTAACCAATGCTCCCCTGCATGTGTTTCCCCTGAGAGCTGATCAGGTTCACAGGTTCATACAAATGTCCCACCCACAGCCCAGCCTTTTGTTTAGGGCCTGTCCTGTAGATGGGAACAGGTGTAGTCAAAGATTGCGGCATGGAAATCCAATCCATAAAGGGGACGTTTCAAGTGAGGAAATGCGGTGGGCGGGAGGGATCTTTCCATCTGGCCTTGAGCTCACAGAAGGCTTCATCTGACCCCTGCTATGACTGATCACTTTACACTCTGTCAACACTTCTACTGTTACTGCCTGCCTTTGGGTATGCAGGCAGAGGGGTGTAGAAGAACACACCATGAATGCAGTGTTGATTGCAATGTTGTTGCATACCTGCCCCGCCACACCCACCCCCCACCTGGTTGCACTGAGTTTGTGGTTTCATAAGCACTAATAGTTCTCCAATAGTCCATAAATGAGTGAGAGGCTACTTTTAATGTTTTGTGTGTTTATCCTTTGCGAGCTAATGTATTATTAAAAAACATAATAAAAATCGACGTCTTAGCAATATAACTTTTGGTACATAACAAAAGTCTACTGGGAACAAATGTAAAGATTCTGAGCCTAAAACATCTGTGTATATTTCATTCAATTTTTACATCTGATCCAGGTCTAATTTCACCGAGTTTTCTGTATTAATTTAGCTGATGGCTGACCTCATCAGACAAAATCTCAGAATCAAGTCATTCACTTTAATACTTATGTAAATTGTATATATTTGCATAAATATGCATTCTTGTAGTTTGATGAAATGTGATAATGACTTTGGAGTCCTACCCGCTATAATGTTTTCCATTCTATAATGTTGGTTGTTTTGATTGCTGTGGTCATCAGTTCATATCGACAGATTATGAAAACAATAAAACATTTCAGTAAAAACAAAAAAGACATTTCAACTGCATTAAAAAGGATAACACACTCTTTATAGCTGGTCATAAATGTAAATATAGGTTTACAGTAATTCTATATAGACACACAAAACAATAATCATTTAATAATCAATGCATTAATAATTTGATCAATGTTAAAGCAAGGATTGTGTTCTGAGTGAATATTGGTAATCTTTGCTCAATTGTTCGATATATTTCAGTATTTTGCCTTATGTTTCTACACATAAACTGGTTTATTTCATTTCCTCTATTTTCTTTAATAAATGACCATATTGATCATTACCTGTAGTGAAACTGCTATGAATGTGATTCAATCTGTAGAATGAATAAATGCAATCACAATGCAATGAATATCTATTGTATGTGTTATTGATTACAGTATTAACTTTGTTATAGATGTTAGTCAAAGGAAAAAAAAAAAAAAAGTAAACACTTGAGGTCAGTTGTTTACGCAGTGAATGTTGACCATGTTATTCTCCAGGTAACCTTCCCAGCCAAGCACCAGTCAATCAGCATGTCATTCTATCTGTACAGTACACGTCAAAGGCCATTGGGTCAAATATGAAAAAATCTCGAACTAAAAGCACCGTGGCACTCCGGTGATGTGACCAAGATGTCCCCTTCCATACCAAAAACAGAAATTCCAATTATGGATCAAATGTATCACGTAAAGTCTGAAATACATATTCCTTACATTTTAAACACAGCTACTAGCATAGCTCTAAGTCTGCACTTATATATAGACTGTAGAGGCTTACTGATACTTCCTCTGTGTACTAATGTTTTCACTTCTTTTTAGTTTTGGTCTTATTCATTTAGCTAAATTAAGGACAGGACACAGTAAACAGGAGGCTTTGTTTCATCAATAAAAGGGAAATAGGCCTATGGCTCTAGCCAAGAGAATGTGATTTCCTGTTTAGGACCAGGACTCTAAAAGAAACCACTGTGGACTGGGACACTGCACCAGGTCAGGCTGCTAGTGAGCTGAATTTTGATAAAAAATGTCTGACACCATGCCACAGCCAGCTGCACAGCTCGAATATGTAACAGCTCTCTTTACAAGACCCCCTTGTGGCCATAGAAAGTAATTACAAAAGGAAAAGAAAAAAATGGACAATATGTGCAGTGCCTGGCATAAGTGTTCTCCTCATTGGAAGCTTTCTAGAGTTATACTGTGTCGCTTAAATTACAAATCAGGAGTTTAATACAATAGAAAGGGGGGAGACTGATCCTTTCCATCACTTCTGTTCTTCAAGCATCAGGCTGAGAGTTCCATTAATGTTTTGCTCCTTTGAATGATGCTGCTACTCTGGGTGGCTTCGTCTTCTTTCCATTTCTAAAAAAAGATGTCATAGTAATATGTAAGATTTTGAAAAGTGATTCATTTTTAAATAACCATACCCTTATCGACTTTTTTAGGGCCCCGACTTGTTTTGATAGTTTCTTGGTCACCATGCTGTTTATTTAGGTGAATTCATTAACAAACTTTCCATCAGTAGGTGTAGTTTATTGACTGTAAAAAAAAATCCTTAATTCAACATATATAATGAACAATATAAGCTCTATCAAGTATGTTTCACACATTGCTGGTCTGAATGCTAAAATGACTGAATATAAAGGAGAATGAATATGCATTTTCAGATTTTATTGATAATATAAAATAATAAAATGAACCAATTATCAGTGTGTGTGTGTATATATATATATATATATGGTGGTAGGCCTCCATCAGTCCCGAAGGACTATGGCTGCGCTCTGGCTGGTATCCCGGCTGGTGATACCCCCCAGTGCGCAGAGCCTGGGTAGGGAGTAATGAAGGACAGGCTGTTACCCAAGCAGCAAGTCCCTCCCCGTCTCGGCGCCACCGGAAGGATCCAATGGAAAGGCAAATGCCGATACGACTGGGTTCCAGTGCCGCTGCAGGAGAGAATCTACGGTCAATTTAGAACGGCCAACTAACCTACAGTGCACGTTTTTGGATTGCGGGAGGAAACCGGAGCACCCGGAGGAAACCCGCACAAGCACGGGGAGAACATGCAAACTCCACACAGAAACGCCCAGGCCGGGAATTGAACCCGGGCCTTCTTGCTGTGAGGCGGACGTGCTAACCACTACGCCACCGTGCCGCCATATATATATATATTAATTATATATATATATATATATGGGGACAATGGTATAAGGCGCCGGATCGCTGATCCAAAAGTTGGGGGTTCGAGTCCCACTCTCCACAAGGTTGTCACTGTCCCCCCCCCCAATGCAGCTAACTGGGTTATCAAAGGCCGGCCATGTCTCTCACTGTCTATGGTGAGAGGCTGTAAAAGAACCATTGCTGACTTTCGACAAGAGTAGGCCGAAAAGCCGTCAGCGTGTTTTCGCCCTGCGATGGCCTGGCGAGCTGTCCTGGTTGTTATCTGCCCTCGCCCTGAGTTGGCTGGGATGGGCACCAGCCTCCCTGCGACCCTAATTAGGATGAAGCGGTTACAGAAAATGATGAAATGAATACGCATGTTACCAACCTGCTGACAAAGAGAACTAAAAGGGAGCCAGTTAAGACAAATATAATTGATTGAATTGATAAGACTGCCTGACTATAAGGGCAGTGGTGGCCTGGTGGTAAAGGTGCTGGATCACTGATTCTAAGGTTGGCGGTTCAAGCCAAACTGTCAACAGGTTGTCACTGTCCCCCCACTGCAGCTAACTGGGTTATCAAAGGCCAGCCATGTCTCTCACTGTCTATGGTGTGAGGCTGTAAAAGAACCATTGCTGACTTTCGACAAGAGTAGGCTGAATAGCCGTCAACGTGTTTATGGCCTGGCGAGCGGTCCAGGGTGTACTCTGTCCTCCCTCGGAGTCAGCTGGGATGGGCACCAGCCTCCCCGCAGCCGTAATTAGGATTAAGCGGTTACAGAAAATGAATGAATGCCTGACTATAACCTGGAACACTGAGATGTCTCTCAGGATAAATAGTTCATTATCAGTTCATTTTCTGTAACCACTTAATCCTAATTAGGGTCAGGGGGAGGCTGGCGCCCATCCCAGCCGATTCCGGACGAGGGCAGAGTACACCCTGGACAGTTCGCCAAGCCATCGCAGGGCGGAAACACCCCGACGGCTTTGCAGCTACAGTACTCTTGTCGAAAGTCAGCAATGGTTCTTTTACATGAGCTTCACACCATAGACAGTGAGAGACATGGCCGGTCTTTGATAACCCAGATAGCTGCACTGGAGGGACAGTGACAACCTTGTGGAGAGTGGGACTCGAACCCCCATCCTTAGGATCAGCGATCAAGCGCCCTATACCACTAGGACCACTGCACATTACAGAACACTGGATGAAAATAAGTCAGTCAACACAACACTATACTGCTCGATGCTGCCCTCTTATGACCAGTGCATAGCATTAGATTTAAATGCATGTCTGAAAATATTCTAGTCTCTCATTACAGTAAACATTGCTGCCTTGCTGCACAGAATCTGTCCATCATACGTCACATAACCCCGAATACCTTTCTTCACACCACTGAGTCAAGTCTAAACCTGTCCATAGCTTTCTGAATAAGTCAGGAGTGACTTAGGCCTACGGAACTATTCATTAACGTTCCCTCAAGGTTTTAAATTTGAACTCACTAACTATACATGTGATGATTAATACTCTTCTTGGTTTTTTATTTATTTATTTTTTTATCAAAGTCATTCATGTAAGTTTTCCACTTACACACTTGATGGATCTGTTATATGATTAACAGATCATGCCATTCTGACACCGAGTACAGAAAGGTCAATTCCATAACAGTGTTTTGCACTTTATGGTCTATAATGCAGTTTCATATTATTCTGGAAAAATCCACACCATGAAAGCCGTACTGTATTTTATTTGCTGACATGCTGCAGATTTTATTTGTCTTTAAAAAAAAGCCAGTAGAATTCATACTATTTGGGTCCTATGCAAAAAAAATATATACAGTACTGTATTTAAAATGCAGCTTGAACTATTTTGTACTTCACAGGATAATTATACAGGGGAAGGAGGATTGCTTAGAATCAGTAATTTTGGTTTGAACGTGTTTAACATCAGAACTATAATTTAAACATGTGATAATTTATTATATTCAAAGCCGTGGTTGCTCCTGCTATTAATACGAAACCGCAGTCTTTCCCAGTTCTAAACACAGCATTGCACTTTCAGAACCTCAGTGGTGCAGTCCAGTCATAACTGATTCTGGATCATGTAGTAAATTACCTGTTTTGATGTATTTTAGTCTCTGGATCAGGGATAAGATTTTCTAATGAATTGTGTCATAAGATTTCACAGCAATAAACACTCTTTTTTTTTAATGAAATACTGTATTAAATTTCAATTGAGATACTTTTTTGGAGAGAGTCTTCTCATGATAATTAACAGTGCTATTTGGAAGCTCTGATAATTGTAGATAAGTCTGTTGGCTTTGTACCCTGCTTAAGTACAAAGACCCGTGCAATAATATAGTGTCCCCCCTGTCCGTCCGTCCTACATACCAAATCTTTTGAGTTTGACTTTCCTCGGCTTATCCTTCCTCTATCAGGACGTACTCTCAACTGCTTGAGCTGCGTATATAAGGAGAATGAGGTTGCAGACTAAATCAGTGATACTCTGTAAGTAGTGAGAATTGTCTGACATAGGCATTTCTACCTTGTGTCATGACACACTGGCAAGGGCAAGCAAGCCCAGTAGGGCACGGTTTGGCCTGTAGTAATTGTTTCAAATGCAAGGTGAAGTGTTATGCAGATTAAAATTTACAAAATGGTAAAGTTTATCAACCACATTCATGAATTCTTATAATTGCAGGAGTCTCAAGAAAGACCCGGAAATCAATTTGAGTTCATATACACGGATCTCTCACTTTCCGTGGTTAATTGGGACCGAGATCCCCCCCCCCCCCGTGACCATTGAATAGGATCAAACCCCCTCCCGATTGATGTATATGTACATGTATATGTCTGTCTTCCTTTCGGCTTTTTCCCTTTTACTCGGGAGTCGCCACAGCGAATCATCTGATTCGCACATTTGATTTGGCAGAGGTTTTTACGTCGGATGCCCTTCCTGTCACAACCCTTTTTAGTAAGGGACAGAAACACGCTGACGACTTTGCAGCTACTCTTTACAAAAGTCAGCAATGGTTCTTTTACATGCCTCTCACCACAGACAGTGAGACACATGGCCCGCCTTTGATAACCCAGTTAGCTGCACTGGGGGGACAGTGACAACCCTGTGGAGAGTGGGACTTGAACTCACAACCTTTGGCTCAGCGATCCAGCACCCTATACCACTAGACCACCACCGCCCCATATGTACATGTATATGTGTACAGTATATAATATCAATAAATACATATTCAACACTATAAATGCTTATAATAACAATTAAACATGCAAAAATAATGCATGAGATGTAAATAAAATATAAATACATACACGTACACATACATTTTTATGTGAGATGTGCATCTGAGATCTGAGTGTGCGTGTTTTTGTTTGTTTGGGGTTTTTTTTTGCATAATTGGCCTTGTTTCGCAGCATTTTCCTTAAGTTTTCTCCCAAATTCCTTACTTTTGAATTCGATGAATATTAAAAAAAAAAAAATTGCGATGCACTGAAGCCGTATGAATTGAAGCGCGAAGTAGCGAGGGATCACTGTATAATACAGTACAGTAGTAGCGAGTGAGTAGAGAGAGCAAAACCTGATTTAAATTAAATTTATTGTGTTAATTAGTTATTAATGTCGACTTATCTTATATATTAAACACTTTTCTTTGACTATTAACTTTAATTTATAGTCCCAGATAAATTTAAAATGGGCAGTCATGGCCGAGAGGTTAAAAAAGCATGTTTTGAACTAAAACGTTGGTTCGATTTCCTCAGCCAGCAGAAAAAAATATTTCTGGTTGGGGGATTGACCTTCACAGCTGAAGTACCCTTGAGCAAGCTACCTAACCCCCAGCTGCTCCCCAGGTGCTGGATGGATGGCTGCCCAATGCTCTCCAGCGTAGACTTGCTCAGTTTTTAAAGGTTCACTCAAACCCTGGTGGTTTCATATAGATTAATATGCATTCTCTTCTTCAACCTTGTCATTACAAAAAGTAGCTGTGTCTCAAGCCACCTCTCTAACCTTGGTCCAGGACTTTTTTCCATTCATGCACCGCTTTATGACATGGCTGGTCACCTTCTGCCCTCCATTATCTCATGGCACTTTCTACTTCATGGTTATGCACTTCTCACTACACTCCATAAAATCCATTTTACCCTGAAGGGGTTTAGTATGATCTAGAAATAAAAGAAGGACATGTCTACATTCTATTAAATTTGGTGGCCTGAATCACTTCAATGATTTGTCATTGTGCTAATGTTATTTGTAGTGTCTAAGAATACAGTACTAGTAAGATATTTCCTTACATAAGATTGCATAAGAAATGGAAAAGACATGTATACACTGTGCAGAATTCTAATGAAAAACCACAACATTTTTTAATACCATGCTGATAAGGCAGGTACTGTATTTATCCATGATCTCGCCAATTGCAGTGAGTTGCACGGTGACAATAACTGAGCCACAGTTACTTTTAAGTTTAAATGTAATAGTACCACTATCTTCTTTATACCGTATCAGAGTGCTGGAGGCTGCATTCGAAGATCATCCAGCTGTCCTACACCAGCTCCACCCCATCGCTATATCATGTCATCTTTGCAGCAGGTTTGCCCTTGAAAGGACTCGTGGTGGTGGCTGTCCCTCCAGGTTTTACTGCCACTGGCTAGCTGGATAGCATTTCCAGCATTCTGTGATCAATAGCAGGGGGATCTACAGGGACAGTTTTACTCAGCTCAAGTTTGCATGCAATATAGCACTATATTGATTACATTGATAAACGAAAGTCATGGATCTCATTAAAAAAATTAATGTTGAGATTAGCTGTAATTGATGTCACATTGATCAAACCCATAATAAATAATGAATATCAATACTGTAAAACCAAATTAAAGTACCTTTTAAACATTTGTAAACTGTCATGTTTATAACTGTTTATTGTACATTTATGAGACATTTTTATGTGTACTTTTATGATAAATAATTTTTAAAAAAGCCTTTTTCGTAACCTGGATTTTTCGTAAGTAGAACCGCATTTTACATGTAAAACGTGTGATTCGTTCCAAGGCCCCCAACACTACTATGGTACTTACTTCATGTTGACCATGTCTTCTTAGCAGAGTTATAAACTTACACATATTTATGCAAGGTTAAAAGCTTGAGCCAAAAAATAAAGTTGCAACGAGCACACTTGAAAAACTCATGAACAAGCTGCTGCTCAAGGGAACTGCGTCATCCCTCCTAGCCAATGGGAGGCCAGCAGGGTGGGATGCTGGGAGATGGCCAATGGGAGGCCAGTGAGGCGGGATGCTGGGAGATGGCCAATGGGAGGCCAGCGAGGCGGGATGTTGGGAGATAAACGCATGCATTTTTTGAATTTTTTTTTTAATTGACCATGTCTTCTTAGCAGAGTTATAATCTTACAAATGTTTATGCAAGGTTAAAAGCCTGAGCCAAAAAATAAAGTTGCAACGAGCACACTCAAAAAACTCATGAACAAGCTGCTGCTCCCCTCCTAGCCAATGGGAGGCCAGCGGGGCGGGATGTTGGAAGATAGTCAATGGGAGAGCAGCTCATGCATTGTTTGAATGTTGAATGGTGCATTTTAATGCTTATTTGGCAGGTTTCGTAAGAAGAACTTGTTTCGTATACAGAGACAAAAAATTTTGGAAAATGTTTTCGTAACCTGGATTTTTTGTTTGCTGGGACTATCATAAGGTGAGGTACCACTGTATATTTATCCTGTACATTAATGAACATCAACTTATGAGCTGCCTGCTGCTTTATCACCTGTAGTCAAATCTGATCTAGAGCACACATCACGTTGACATCACTACTTCTTTGGTAGCTCATAAAGAACACTGTATGAACCCCTTAATAAAGGCCTCATACCTCATCTTTCAGATAGACATCATTTATGTTTTCATCATTCAAAACCCCACAATATTTAGCAACTGAACCTGTGGGACTCTGAACATCTGGCAAACAACTTTTCACAATGGAAGATATTCTCTCTACAAATATTTATAATCATGTTTTAAAAATACAAGATATCTAGGCAAAATATTAGTTGATTTTTTTTGCATTTCTATTATTATTATTATTATTATTATTATTATTATTATTATTATTATTATTACTATTTCAATGCCCTGCAATCATGCTTTTCAGGATCTCTTAAAGAACATCCCAAGTCAGCCAGCCAACAATCCTTTTATACATCTGTCCATCCATTGCTTTATTGGCTCCATCTACAAGTCTATCAAGAGCTATGAATTCATGAAGAAAGCCACTTATTAACCCATTTACTTTTTTCTGATCAAGCATGAATTAACACATAGTTATACCCAATAAAGAATTATCCACCAATCCATGTATCGGCAATCTTTTTATTCTTTCATTAACCGACCCACCAATCTATAAGCCTATCAAGCCATTTTGTGACCTATGCATCCACTATAACTATAAGCTATAACTCTGCTAAGAAGACATGGTCAACACGAAGTGAGTACCTTAAAAGGTTTGCTGTTATAATTTTTAAAGGGTAGTATTGGGCGCCTTGGAACGAATCACGCGTTTTACATGTAAAATGCAGTTCTACTTACGAAAAATCCAGGTTACGAAAACGGCTCTGGAACGGATTAATTTCGTAAGGTGAGGTACCACTGTATCTGCACATCAAATAATTCTATTATGTTTAGCGACTTAACAGCCACAGTGAGGTTTGAGGAGCTGACATACTTGGTGTCTGACAGTTTAAAATCTTCATGGATAAGCTCAGCACTTTTTCGTTTCTTGATGTATTGTTGATTGTTAGTAATGTCTTTTACATTCTTTCACCACCTAACATGAATATCCTCTGAACTCACCACAGCCTCCACCCTAGCTTTGCCTTCTCTGCCACACACATACATTTCTTTTTCACAAATTCACAATATGAAGGAGATTCCCAACCAAGAAAAAGAACCAATCAGAGACTCACTCAGGAAAAGCTGACGGAACATCAGTTACAGGTCTTCAGTGATACTTCTGTGATGTTGCCTGTTTACTGAATACAATGCTCACAGCTATTACGGCGGTTTTACAAAGCCTGGTGACCTTTGGAAATATTGCATTTTTGTTGCCTTGAATTAATTACTGTATTACTTGGTGATTTGACAAGAATGTGAAAGAAGTGAATGAAAAGTGATTAAGTTTTTAAGTTTGATAAACAGAGGCTATAATAGTCAAATCTCCAATAGTGATGGTATAGTCACCAGTATCACTAGGATTCCCATCTTTCCAGTGTATCTGAGGCCATCATCAAACACACATACATCAAACTTCTCATATCACTTTAGCTCTTTCTCTTCAAATAGCCATACCAAAGGGTTGTCAGTCTTCTTCAAGAGCCCCAATTCAAACACAGTAATCTGTCTCTCCATCACGGGTAAGGTCTTTAGATCTGTAAGAAACTTCAACGGGCAGTGAATAAAAGAATAAAGGACAGAAAGAAAGGGTGGCATCTTGTTGCAGTGCAGGGTTTTTCAGCAGTACAAAGCTGTAAGGGTTTTAAACTTCTTGTATGTGTCAGAGAGAATGAAGAAGTTGAAGAAGGTTTACAGTTTATACATATTAAACATGAACTGGTATCTTGAAAGGAGATAAATGCAGACAGCTTGCTGGAAGGACATTAGCCTTTGAAAGTGAGTTTGGTAGGCAGAATCTGTTCTCCAACTTTAAGACTGTATGTGCCAGGGTCGGTTGCGGACACACCGGTGATGCCACTAAGGAAACAGCCACAGGCTAACGTCAATGTCTATGGTATATTCAAAATGGGAGACAGGCAGAACATCTACCTTACAGCAAGAAGGTCTAGAAGAACCAGGAGGTTCTCTTATTTTCCAAGTTATTTTATTAAGGTTGCTGGGAGGCTGGAGCACTCCAGATTATCACAGTTTCAACACAGATATACAAACATTTACCCTCACATTCACAGTTGAGGACAGTCGAGAATATCCAGTTAGCCTAATCTGCGTGTCTTTGGACTGTGTGAGGAAACCAGAGTACCTGTATGAAACCCATGTATGTAAGGGAAGAACATGCAACGCCATGCAGAAACACCCAAGCCCGGGGCCCAAACCTAGGACTTGTATGCTGTGAGGCGGAGCTACTAACCACTAAGACAATTTGCGAATAAGCATTATCATCCTGTAGCAGACACAGCTAACAGCTCATTGCTCATAAAATGGGTTCAACATGCAACACAGCATGATATCATTTCACCTTGGCATTTCACAACTGACTGTTATTCTCTCTGAGTTTTTTGTTTATTTATTTATGTTTTTTTTTTTTTTTAACAGATGCCTCTGAAATCAGCGGAGCCATATTCAGTGCATATATGCTCAAAGTCCTTCTTATCAGCTCCAGACAGAATCTTAAGCATCTCTTCTTTGGTTGGAAGCTTCTACTCTCCTTTCTCTACACTCCTGCCTCACACAATTACTGCTTTCAAAGCCTTAAACAAAACATGCAGTGTACTCCACCTGGCAGGACATAAAATGAAAAATAGATGGTTGAAAGTAGCAATAGTACATCTTTACTAATAATGCTCCTCAAGAATGTCTGCAAAAGTAGTACTGAGTATGGTGCATATTTAAGGAATCAGTCTTAGTTTAAACTAAACTGCATGCAGTTCATTTTTGTCCCTTGGCTGAAAATTAGTTAATATCTGCAAGTCTGGAACATGGAAAAAAAATTCTGACAAATGCATAGATTTATATTTTGTTGCTTCTTCAACTTTGTCATGAAGTTCAGTGCAGGATATAAGAGATAATTGAACTGAATATTGTAAAATGATGTTCTTTCTGTACCACTTGCACTTATACTTTGTGTAAGGCACAATAACCTGTTTAGAAGACACCATGTGTTAAAAGTTGCAGTACTCTCACGGCCAACAGGGGGCAGTTTAGCATCTATGGATCAATTCTCCATTACTGGAGCTTTTTTCAGTCAGAAAACAGATGGCAGAAGACAACGAATATGTCAGTATGTATATCTTAATTACTTCCTAATGGAAAATTAAGCTTCTCTGAAGGCAAAAGACTGGAAATAGCACACAAAACAAAATCTACTCATTAACTTACTTTAAATGTTTAGTATCCATACTTTCATGATAAATGAGACTATTGTTGAGGCATTTAAAATATAAACGCACAACTGATGGTACTGACTCATTTGTACTCAAAATCCACATACATTGAGCACATGATCAAAAGTTTGTCCACATGGGAATATGTCAGTGCTTCTTAATTATTTTCTATCCCCCCCAGGAAGAGGAAATAGTGTTGTTTGTCTAAAAAATGTTATAAGTAATCCTCTGCATACACTGTGTCCTTATTAACATAATAAATCCTTATTATCATTATTGAATACAAAAAAAATGAAGAAATATAGATCAACTTCCACAAAGAATAACAACTCTATTAACTATTTTTTTAGAATTTAAACAAAAGATTTAAAGTGCATCAATTATCCTAAAATTAAAAAGTATCCTTATTTAAACTGTCAACCTTTTTGACCAACAATTTGAACCATTTTATACTCAAAAATAAAATGAAATAAAATCAATAAATAACAATAAATTCAAATTGATCAGCAATATTAACTAAGGAGCACAATATATAAAACACCTACAAAACAAAAATGAATAAAACAATTTATATTATTATTATTAATTATTATTATTATTGTCAAAATGATTAAGTCAAGATTAAAGGCTACAATAACACGTTTTGCAGTGAACTTTCAGCTCCTGCTCATTCAATGACGCCATTGTGCTCAATGCTGAACGTCACACTTCTTTCCGCAGCAGTGACGTCATCAACATATTGCTTAATCTAAGTTTTCAGATGTTGTTTGAAAATACCCAGTGACTCAGCTGTCCGGATGTCCAGAGGAAGTTTGTTTAGATGGATTTTTCCCTTCTCCCTTTGTAGAGGAAGGGATCAGTCTCGCAGTACTAGAGGATCTGAGAGAACATGGTGCAGTGCAAGGTGTGATAACTGCTTTGAGGTAGGAAGGTGCAACTTTTTGGCTTTTTGCAACTTTTTGGCTTTTTAGGGAAGCGTTAGTGTGTTAAATCAAATGCGAGCAGCTACAGGAAGCCAGTGGAGAGATCATAGCAGTGGTCTAGTGTGGGAAAAAATTGGGAAGGTTAAAAAGAACAGGGTGTGCAGCTGCATTCTGGATCATTTGTAGAGGCGTGAGTTGCAGGAATCGAGTCCAGAGATGACAAGGGCCTGAGCAAATGTCTGAGTAGCCTTACTGGAAAGAAATGGATGCATCCTTCAGATATTAAAGAGAAGAAATGGACATGATTGACAGATTATTGCTATGAGAAGAGAAGGACAGATCCTTATCTATGGTTACTCCAAGGATTTAGCAGTTCAGACAATGAATGAATGAATAAAATACCACACCTGTCACACACATCAGATAACCCTCTCCTCACTGTAATACATTTGTAAGCCTTTTATATGAAGCATTTTTCATACAAGTCCATGTATACACCTTTACTATAGAAGCAATAACCTTTCAGAACCTCTGCATCAATACTCCATGATTTACCTTCATAGAATTTTAAACAATATCTAACTTGACTTATCAAACTCAACAGAACTGTGGTATCACAGTGCTGTGGTATAGCAGTTTATTTAAAGGAGTATATGATGTGTGAATTTCTGGCTGGCTGTCTTTCCAAGAGTATCGGTACATATGGAGTTTCTACCTGTTGCAGCATACACTAAAACATTAAAGGAAACTTAAAAAAAAACGGGCAATATCAAAACATTTTTGTCAGATTCAGTTCACATTATTTCTGGAATATATTTTGCCAAAACATGTCTGTATGAATATTACCAGCATTTCACAGTTGCAAGTTTTCAGACAAGACCTAATACATAGTAGCCGCCATATTCCAGGAAACTGGAAAAATTAGTAATAAAACACATGATCAATTCTGTGCCCAGTTTACATTAGCTTTATTGACCATGTTGTAGACTGCAGATCATATTGTAAAAATATGCCAGGGTGCAGCCAGCGGTACAGTAGTTCGTATTCTCACCTCAAAGCAAGCCGTTTCTGGGTTTGATCCCTGTGACTGGTGGAGGCATGTTAACAGTTTCCTCCCATATTCCAAAGCCAATTAAGTCAGCTGGATATTCTAAATTGTTCATATTTATGAATGAGAATGCGAATGGTTATTTGTACCAGTTTTAGCCGTGTGGTGAACTGGTGAACTGTCTCTAAACAAATAACCGGTACTAGTAATGTGAACAAGACAGAATAGTGTTGGGTCCCTGCTAATATATATTTGCTTTGTCTCCAAAATAGTGCATAAACAAATCTAGTGTTATGTTTGCTTGTAAATACAAAAGAGAAAAAGTTCCACGAAGAAGTGTTTCAGCACTTCTTACTTTCTCCCATGGGACAAACCTTGGTTTGTGCAAGATACTCAGAGATTGTGGATCAAACAATATACTGTACATGTATTACTGCAGCTGGGAGTTTTGTCTTATTAATGTCACTCTCATTTTTCACTGCGGCTTGATAAATTGTCTTGGATGCGTTAAATGACACCACACTATATTAATAAACCATATTTCTCTGGTCTCCTATAAGGTTGTCACGGACATTCTGACATGATAGATATAAAGAACTTAATCACCACATTATTATACCTTACATGATCTACTGCATCTTTCACTCCTTCAGAATACTAAAAATATCACTGATCTAAATGTCAAATGATAAACCATGATTCCTTTATTTTTCCACATGAGTCCAGAATCACAGAATGAATTTAGAGGCCTGGCATAAATAGAGTTTAGTGTCCTCTAGCCTTGAAGACATCCCTCTTACTGATGGCATTGTAGAACATTTTGGCACCCTTGGTCAGTTGCTTGCCGCATTTACTGCCCCACATAGCATTAGAAGTGGGGTTACCAGACATATTTGCATTCTTTGACAGATTATTAATGGAAAGTCAATGAGAAAAGCTAGTCTGCCATGCAAAAAAAATACATCCACAGACCAATGAAGACTGGACCTCAGTTGATTTAGCTATAACTCATAGTATTCAGTTCACCTTAATACTTTATATCAGGACCAGTTCTTTGGTGCTTCTGACACAGCATTTCCGTGATCTTGCTGCATATTATAATGAGCACAACTGTCTGATGGTCTTCACAATGTATAATTTAGAAGCACCTGTTCTACGTCTGTCTAAAAGATTCTTTAAAAACTTGCATTAAAGTTAGAGTGGTTTCGACAGGCAAAAATGGTTTCTTCAGTACTGCAGCTATGGCATTATAAGGTTTCTTGTGTACAACATGAGGAAAAATTAACTTGGGAGTTAAAATTTCAACAGCAGCCAAGCATTCAATTCTGAGTATAATCCTTCCATTGTGAATGTTGTAAATGGTAAATGTCTGTCTAAAATGTGTATAATGGCCTATTTATAAAATATAACGGCTGTTAAATCGATCAATTCAGCATGTAGAATATTGCAGATCATGTGGTATTAGTCTCTCTATCTCTCTTTCAATAATATACAGTGTATATACTAGTCCTTCTAAAAAAATTAGCATATTGTGATAAAGTTCATTATTTTCTGTAATGTACTGATAAACATTAGACTTTCATATATTTTAGATTCATTACACTCAACTGAAGTAGTTCAAGCCTTTTATTGTTTTAATATTGATAATTTTGGCAAAAAAGTAAAGAAAAACCAAAAATCCCGATCTCATAAAATTAGCATATTTCATCCGACCAATAAAAAAGTGCTTTTAATACAAAAAAGTCAACCTTCAAATAATGATGTTCAGTTATGCACTCAATACTTGGTCGTGAATCCTTTTGCAGAAATGACTGCTTCAATGCGGTGTGGCATGGAGGTAATCAGCCTGTGGCACTGCTGAGGTGTTATGGAGGCCCAGGATGCTTCGATAGCGGCCTTAAGCTCATCCACAGTGTTGGGTCTGGTGTCTCTCAACTTTCTCTTCACAATATCCCACAGATTCTCTATGGGGTTCAGGTCAGGAGAGTTGCAGGCCAATTGAGCCCAGTAATACCATGGTCAGTAAACCATTTACCAGTGGTTTTGGCACTGTGAGCAGATGCCAGGTCGTGCTGAAAAATGCAAATCTTTATAAATGAAATATCTCTATATATACAGTCGGCTCTCTACTTACGAAATTAATCCGTTCCGGTGCCTTCTTCGTAACCTGGAGTTATCGTAAGTAGAGGTGCATTTTACATGTAAAATACGTGATTCGTTCAAAGGCTCCCAAGACTACTCCATAAACCCTTTAAAAATGATAAAAGTACACCAATACTGTATGAAATATGTGTTAAAAGTAAAAGAAAATTATTTACATTTTTATAAATCTCTCGAACCACCCATGCGACGCTTTAAAGTCCAGGGGTTGCTGGTCTGAAGAACCCTTGCCCCACCCCCACCCTCCTTCACGAGGTCCTTAAATATGGCAGTTGCTTTTTCCGAAATTATCGCCTCCGTCACTGTATCTCCGCTTTTAATGCCTCCTTCTGCTTGAATATCATTCTGTAATAATTGTCTCCATCACGGTTTCTCCGCTTTTATGGTCTTCTTCTGATTCAGTATCTTCCTGATTGTAGAGGGGTTTCGGCCATACTCCTTTGCGATTTCGCTCAACCGTACCCCACTTTTGTATTTTTTTATCTCCTGCTTCACTTCGATTGATAACGGAGCCCGCTTCTTCTTTTCAATGTCACCGGGAATCACTTTCTTGTTGTCCATTATGGATAACGAAATATAACGCTGTAATGATCAATCTCAAAAAACTCACGAGCCAACAGTCCTGTTCAACTCTCCTTCACTTGTGTGACAAACAGGAAGTATGGGTACAGGAATGGGTACAGTTCAGCTCCCTCCTGGCCAATGGGAGGCCAGCAGGGCAGAATGTTGGGAGACAGTCAATGAGAGAGCAACTTGCGCATTGTTTGAATAGCGCGTTTTAATGTTTGAATGGCACGTTTGAATGTTTGAATGGCGCGTTTGGCGCTTTTCATAAAAAAAGGTTGTTTCGTATACAGAGGACAAAAATTTAGGAAAATGTTTTTCGTAACCTGGATTTTTCGTATTCAGAGGTTTTTGTAAGTAGAGGGCCGGCTGTTTATACAGTCGACCCCCTACTTACGAAACCTCTTGGGTCCAAAAATATCGAGTTACGAAAAACATTTTCCTAAGTTTTCGCCAACGGGATATGAAAACAACCTCCTCTTAAAAAGCGCCAAATGCGCCATTCAAAATTCAAACGAGCCAATCAAAATTTCACACGATGCGCGAGTTGCTCTCTCATTGGCTGTCTCCCAACATCCCACCTCGCTGGCCTCCCATTGGCCAGGAGGCAGCTGTTACCCATACTTCCTGTACCCATACTTCCTGTTTGTTACACACGTGAAGGAGAGTTGATTGTTGGCTTGTTTTGAAATTGATCGTGCAGTATTCTATTTCGTTATCGCTGAAACCCCTCTACAATCAGGACAATATTAAACCAGAAGATCTTAAAACGGAAATACAGTGACGGAGGCAATTATTTCGGCACGATATTAAAACAGAGTGCTCCTTGGGAGAAGACCTCCGATTTCGCAAGGAAGCAAGTTAATATTGAATGAGGGAGGACCTCTGATCTTTCAAACAGGTACTGTAATTCCACTTTAAATACAAGATCCCATCCATTTAAACATTTAAATAGAATTGTTCCATCAGCTGCGTGTTGCATGTGGGCGGGGCCCAAGTTTTGTCTGTGTGTGTGCGTGTGAGAGAGAGAGAGAGAGAGAGAGAGAGTGTGTGTGTGTGTGTGTGTGTGTGTGTGTGTGTGTGTGTGTGTGTGTGTGTGTGTGTGTGTGTGTGTGTGTGTGTGTGTGTGTGTGTGTGTGTGTGTGTGTGTGTGTGTGGGTGTGTGTGTGTGTGTGAGAGAGAGAGAGAGAGAGAGAGAAAGAGAGAGAGTCAGTCAGAGATGAAAGGAGGCTTAACTCTTTAGTTTTAGTTTCGTTTTTTAAGTTGTTTAATTCAGTAAATGTTTAATAAATGTGGCGCATGCGTGCAAAACCCGGCTCAACTGGACCTCTGATCCCTCAAGGAATCAAGTTAAAGTTGAGTTTGGACCGCCGATCCAGGGAATGCGCTTTGAATTCCACATCTTAAAATGCTCGGGCGTTCTGCCTGTGGGTGGAGCCCGCAGTGCCACAATAAACATTTAATGTGTATACAATACACATTTAATGTGTACTGTATTGTGTGTGTGCTTGTGTGTGTGTGTGTGTGTGTGTGTGTGTGTGTGTGTGTGTGTGTGTGTGTGTGAGAGAGAGAGAGAGAGAGAGAGAGAGAGAGAGAGAGAGGGAGAGAGAGAGAGAGAGAAAGACAGACAGAGAGAGAGAGAGAGAGAGAGAGAGAGAGAGAAAGAAACAGGTGTATGTGTGTGTGTGTGTGTGTGTGTGTGTGTTCATAAAAAATGTTTAATATGTTAATAAAATGTTTAAATGGTTTAATAAACAATTTTCTTTTACTTTTAACACATATTTCATACAAAATTGGTGTACTTTTATCATTTCTAAAGGGTTTATGGGGTAGTCTTGGGAGCCTTTGAACGAATCAAGCGTTTTACATGTAAAATGCACCCCTACTTACAAAACTCCCGCGTTACGAAAAAGGCTCTGGAACGGATTAATTTCATAAGTAGGGGGCCGACTGTATATATACTGTATATACAGTTGGGGGAAATGGGGTTTGGAAATGGGGTTGAACTACATAGATACTAAAAATGAAACCACCTTAAACATCCGCACTGTCCTTATGTGTTAATTTTACTGTAATATTTTCTGACCTGTTTTGAGACATTTACTGAAAATGCAACCTGTAAAATTTTATCAATCTTTATCCAATCTAAAAATAATGTTCTCAACTTTTGTGTACCATCGTTAAAACTGTAACTGTTCAGTGGGTAATTATTAAATATTTATCTACAGGGGTAATTACCATGCACCATAATTACCTGGGAAAATACAGCTTTCATTTCTTCACTCTGATTAAAGTCGAAAGCTGTAAACTTCTAGAGTTACTTTAAAAAGCTTTGTCTAAAATCAGACAAGTGATTTTAGTTACTGATATTAAAGTAGCGTAGTTACTACAGTATTATCTGAAGCTAACTAACAAAGTTTATTCCTAATCTCTCAGATGTTATCTAGCATGACAATAATTGTGATGATAGGAACAACCTGTGAGAAACTAATAACTAACAATACACACTGCTTGGAAAAAAAAATGATCATGTCGTCACATCCAACTCGGGTTTTTGCACCTTTGAATGCAGAGCAAGTTGAATATTAGCTCCTTTATTTTGGTACATGTTTTTGTTAACATCATCACCACATTGTGGAGTTTTACCTTGTGTATATTTCTCACTATGTTTGTGTAATCTGTTTATGTCGAGTGAAGTGACTGCGGTTATGTGAGAAGGACTTTAATTTAAAAATGGTGTCATGTTAGAATTTTGACACTATTTGTGATTATGAAACCAGCATATTGTGACAGATACAATAGGCAATATACTGATGAGAGTGATGTGTATTACTGTCACATCTTTTCCATTTTAGATGTGTCAGTAATTTATAAATTCAGGTAGAAATTAAATTCCTTGAAGCAGTGGATGCTAAAGACAGGGGTATTTTTCAACCGTTATTGCCTTTATAAGCAGTTAAACACTTCTGTTTGTTTTCTTCCCGAGCTTTAAAATGTCTATTCAATCAATGATGTCATTATAGATTAGAAATTAGTCATACCTCATCTTACGAAAGACCCAACTAATGAAACATCCTAGTTACAAAACGCATTTACGTAAAATTTACTTCTCTGGATACGAAAAAAATTCATGTTACGAGACGTAAATACATTTGTAGCATCCTGTGTTTTGTTTTGAAATTGGCACGATACAGTTGCTCTCCCATTGGCTATCTCCCAACACCCCGCCCCGCTGGCCTCCCATTGGTTAGGAGGGAGCTGCATCTCCATGATACCCATGATGCTTTTTGTGTGCCTTTGACCCATTGTTCATCACGGAGTTCTAACACGTGTAAAGGACAGAGTTACTGTTGTTTCGTGAGTTTTTCGAGTGTGCTCAATGCAACTTTATTCTTCGTTATTCATCATGGGCCCCAGAAAGTGAGTCCCGGTGCGAGTGAAATGAAGAAGTGGGCTCATGGCATGCGGTTGAGTGATATCGCAAAGGAATATGGCTGAAACCCATCTACCATCGGTACAATATTGAAGCAGAAGGAGGCCATAAAAGGTACACTTTATCATTTTTAAAGGGTTTAGGGCAAGGGTGTCAAACTCGTGCCACAAAGGGCCATGTGGCTGCATGTTTTTCCTTCAACCAAGCAGCAGCACACCTGAATTGGCTCATTTAATCAATTGAGCTGAGTGTTCAGCCAGTTGATTGGTCACTCTCTATACAGAGCACACAGATTGCCCAATCAGCTGCCTGAAGACCTAGATCAGTTGATTAAATGAGACAAGTCAGGTGTGCTGCTGCTTGGTTGAAACAAAAACCTGCAGCCACATGCCCCTTTGTGGCACAAGTTTGACACCCCTGGTTTAGGGTGTAGTATTGGGGCCTTGGAACGAATCAGGCCTTTTACATGTAAAATGCGACTCAACTTACGAAAAGATCAGGTTTCGAAACCACTTCTGAAACGGATTCATTTTGTAAGGTGAGCTATGACTGTATAGAGATTATAACTTTGGTTATATAGATATAACATGGTTAATATTTGTAATGTTACCATAGAGATAATAAAAAAGACAATATAATCTTTCATACTGAAGAGGTATTCTGCCAGTGATGTGAGCAGTGATGTCATCTCACCTTTCTGAGTTGTAACAAGTTGAGGTTTTGCCTCAAACTCAGGAATATTCTTTCCTAGACAGATTTCAGAGCTTCTCAGTACATGACTGAATGACTCCATCACAGCTGAAGTCTTACACAGCAGGCTATACTGTCAGAAAAAAATCTAAGTTGCATATAAAACATACTTACTTGGTACAGTATACATACAGACATTAAATATAGACACACAGTTCAGTTCGGTGCGCTCTGCGCCATGAGTTCGTGACGTGCTTCTTCCGAAATATAGACACAAGAAGCCATTAATTTAATAGTCAACCTTTAATTACACAGATATGAACAGTTTCTATATCTATAATATTTACATCTATAATAAATCCAGATGTATTCAATCAGAAGGAAATCCATAGTGGCCTGTTCTCATTATAATTATCCCACTCAATTAACCAGTGTACACAGAGGGAAAGCAAAGCTTGTTGAATATCTGCCATGTTTGATGTGTTAATAACTGACAAAAAATATCAAAGTAGTTGGGGGGAAAAACAACAAAACACCATTCACTCATATAGCCCAAAATCACAGTGTCTGCCACCCACTTACAGACAATGTTCAGCTGCACTCCTTTTTATCCATTGTTTGATTTTCCGTACCAATAATTTCTATTATTAAGGTCACAGAGAGGATAGAGCCTATCTCAGCCTACATTGGACGAAGGTGGGGAACAGTCTTCCAGCTCATGCGCATGTTCTCTGATGATGCAATCTTGTTCTTGTTATTAAAACAGACATATAAACAAAACAAAATATAAATAAGTGAAAAAGCGATACTTAGTATGTGAGCTTGGGTGGTTTTGTCATGTTATCAGGGGCCACGGAATGGAGGGGGGGCCTCCTATGCAGCCTCCTTTTTACTAAAGTCAGCAATAGTTCTTTTACATGAACCTCTCACCATAGACAGTGAGAGACATGGCCGACTTTTGTTAACCCAGTTAGATGCACTGAGGGACAGTGACAACCTTGTGGAGAGTGGGACTCAAACCCCCAACCTTAGGATCAGCAATCCAGCACCCTTTTCCACCAGGCCACCACTGCCACGGAGGAAAAACTGTGCATAACTTTTAATAATCATTATCTGTACAAATGTCAATGGTATCCATTTTTTGTATTACACTGAATAAATAAAGACTTCAAAATTTATTTACATTAAACAGATTTGATGTTATAATGTTTGGTTTTGACTCTGCCATAATAAAACTTCCCATCAATGAGTGAGCTGTATTTGACAAATATTCTTTTCCTTTTGGCTTTTCTCTTTTTCAGGGGTTGCCACAGCGAATCATCTGATTCACATGTTTGATTTGGCATAGGTTTTTACGTTGGATGCCCTTCCTGACACAACCCTTTAGCAAGGGGCAAAAACACTATACAACAACAATACAGTACAACTTTATTTCTATTTCACTCTACAAGTTTTACAGAATAGAATTACAATATTCAGAAGAACAGCTTGAGAGTCATAGTATTGTCAACTATCTAAATGTATAGAGGAATTATCAGGAAATGCCTAGAGTCTAAATTAACTGTAAGGGGTTTCCGAGTTAGACACTAGATCAGTGAGAGACCTTTGATAACCCAGTTAGCTGCACTGGGGGGACAGTGATAACCTTGTGCAGAGTGGGACTCGAACCCCTAACCTTAGAATTAGCGAGCCAGTGCTCTTTACCACAAGGCCACCACTGCTCCCCTATATTTGAGAAATATCTATTAGTAATACAGTGAAGCTTCAGAATCTGAATGCTTTAGAGTTCGAAAAAATTGGATTACGAACAAAAATCCATGATTTTTTTTTTTTCCGTCCTGGAAACCGAACAAAAACCAGAAGTCGAACTCAAGAAACGCGCAAGAAAAAACGAGACCAAGAGGGAGGGCGTGACTTCTGGAAGTCCAGAAGTTGTTGATACTATGTACCACCCTGATCAAGCTATCCTGGGGAAGTCCGGAAGATGTTGATACAGTACTATGTACGTATCACCCTCATAGAAGGGGTTCTCTCTCCCTCAGTGTGATAGAAGGGGGTCCTCTCTCCCTCTCTGTTATAGAAGGGGATACGCGTCTTCTCTTCCTCTCCAACATGTATGTATGCCAACTACTCACCACCACAAAGGTTAAAATTCTTATCTTTATTGTTCTTATGCTTCAACTGCACTGTGGTTTTTATTTTAGTGTGTTGTGGTCTCTCACAAAAGAGTTGCACATTGAAATGCGTGTTGGAGAGAGGCGTGGCTGTCAAACACACACACACACCTCATTCCACTTAATCATGGGCTATAAAGAGTAGCATCTCTCTTCCCGGTTTTAGAAGATTGTCCCTCTTCCCCGTGATCTCTCTGGCGCTCAGCTCCGTGCTCCACCAGGTCCCAAAACGGGAGCGCTTTATTGTTCACAGGGAAGGCACTAGATCACCGGGAAATCGTAGTCACTGTTAGAGATGTGGAGAAACACGGAAATCAAACTAAAGCGGGAACTGGTGGAGCACGGACAGATCACGGGGAAGAGGGACAATCTTCTAGCACCGGAATGAGCACTCTGCTAGTCTTTACAGCCTATGACTAAGTGGAATCAGGTGTGTGTGTGTGTGTGTGTGTGTGTGTGTGTGTGGAGCTCCACCCGCGTGTGATCTCAACGCGCACAGAGAGAGAGAGAGAGAGAATGACCAAAACCACAGACAGTCTCTCCCAACATAGACCATAACATAGTGTACTGTATTCAAAAGATTTTTCACTTAATTTGCGGACCTATGGTGTGACTTACGGTACTGTTAACTTCTGTTCAAAAGACGACGGAACAACCATTTACATTATTTGTAATGGGAAAAGCGGATTCAGAATCGAGTAAATTGGAATCTGAACAGCCCCCTGGAATGAATTCACTTTGACTACCGAGGCTCCACTGTATAATATAAACCCTCAGTAAAAGTAAATTATTGAACGTTTATGTGTAGGAGACTTCAAAACATATATTAATTATTTAAGTGCTCAACTTAATGGTGCAAGTCTTGTTTAAGAAATTATTCTCTAGGGTTGTTAGCACATCTAAACTTAAAGCAACAAGGTTGTCACTGCCCCCAGTGCAGCTAACTGGGTTATCAAAGGCCGGCCATGTCTTTCGCTGTTTATGGTGTGAGGCTGTAAAAGAACCATTGCTGACTTTTGACAAAAGTAGCTGCAAAGCCATCAGTATCTTTCCACCTTGAGATGGCCTGATGTGCTGTCCAGGGTGTACTTTGCCCTTGCCCCCAGAGTCGGCTGGGATGGGCGCCAGCCTCCTCGCGACCCGAATTAGGATTAAGCGGTAACAGAAAATGAACTGATTCATTCATTCATTCATATTTTCTAATGAAACAACAGCAGTTGTTCTCAGTATCCCTCAATATCTTTGGTACTGATTATAATGGCGTTTTTGATTGGCTCCTTCAAACTTCCTGTCCAATGAAATCACAGCTATTAAAAGCATGTTGTTTTGGTTAGTAAGACTTGACATTATAGAGAACAATAGCACCAGAATGACTGTATCAACTTTTCAGCTGCGGCATCATCAAAACTGTTAATCTGATCTCAAAATCTCCTCAACAATGAAGAAAGCATGCATCAGTGCTTTGGCCACATGCAAGAAACATATAATACAACTAAAAGAAGAAAACCAGAAAAAGCATGAAGAAAAACTGCAGACATCTGTACAGTTATTGAATATAGAGAAAGCAAAGAGAGTTGCAAAAACAATGAAAACCCGAATCTAGAAAAGAAAGATAACTAGCAGCTCCGTTAGTGATTCACATCAGTGGAAAAGAATCAAGACAAAGTGACAGCTATAATAATTTTGTGACCGAGATTTTGTGAGACTATAACTGTCATCACAAATATGTTATAGTTTGACTAGAGTATCACATGGAAGTATTCAGCTACATGATGATATAAGTACTGTACTATGAAGTAATAGATGAAATTGTCTTCATGTTTATTTTTGTGTGTTCATATAACGGAATATATTCTTTGCAGAATTCACTAAGAGTCTTTACAAGTTTTGCAAATTATCATGCTTTTATTTTATTTTTTTGATTATTCTTTACCGATCAAATAAAAATGAAATTAAAAATAAGCTTTTTCATTTTTACAGTTTGGTTATTTATCGTCAGTAATGGATCAAAACAACCCTCATTATTTGTTTTATGATCAGGCATATTTTTGGTCGAAGGAAAAACTTCAACTCTATGTGAGATTTAATAAGAACCAATACTTGACTTCTTACTCAAATGTAATAGTGCACACTATATACATTTAAAAACTGTTGTTCAGAAAGAGGTCAGATGGTAGTTGTTAGACTGTTCGACAAAATATATCTTGTAATTTAAATTTAAAAAATCTTTATTTTGTTTCAATATACTGTATATATGGTAGGCCCCGGTCAGTCCCGAAGGACTATGGCTGCGCTCTGGCTGGTATCCCGACTGGTGATACTCTCCAGTGCGCAGAGCCTGGGTAGGGAGTAATGGAGGACAGGCTGTTACCCAAGCAGCAAGTCCCACCTCTCGGCGCCATCAGAAGGATCCAATGGAAGGGCAAGTGCCGATACGACTGGGTTCCAGTGTCGCTGCAGGAGTTACCAGAATGTTACTGTGAATGAACTGCCTCAGGGGAGTCCAACTATCTATCTATCTATCTATCTATCTATCTATCTATCTATCTATCTATCTATCTATCTATCTATCTATCTATCTATCTATCTATCTATGTGTATATATAATATGAATTTGCAGATTGCATATCACTGTAAATGTTGGTAAAAGATTGCATGAGAGACAGCCATTTTAACTTGTGATTTGAATTTTTTTTTCCGAGCCAAAGGGGGGGTGTGTGTGTGTGTGTGTGCATCCCCCTTTAAACCCCCAGCATGGCTACGCCATGCCTGTCTGACTATGTCAGACTTTTCAGGTTTTTCAAAATTTACAACTTGCACCCATGCTATTGTGCCACCATAAGGCAGTTTGACATTGTCCAATTTCAAATGATTATAAAGATGAAATTTAGACTTATCCAAAGCTATAGTGTTGCATGACTCATTTTGACTGAACTTGGAGCTGATGGTAAGTGACTTAACTGTCTTACTCTCAAGTACCTTGGAGGTAGGAGAGACCCTGTGCAAACGTGTGGAACTGATGGAATAAGAGCTGCTGGAGGACGACATGTGGAAGTGCTCCTTTCTGCTTCCACTGAACTGGATCATTTCAGAAGACATGACGGGCTGCTTCATAAAGAATTGAAAGAGGAAGAAAAAATGAAAATAAACAGTGAAGGCTTGGAGGAAAGTGGGACGGCATGAAAGAAAACAGAAAGGACGGAGATTCACAAAATGTTTCCTGTTGGATATGTTTACAGTGACGGGGAAAAGTAAAGAGAAATGTGCTATTGTCAGGGCCCAGGTGACATTTTCCCACAGTTTCACCCCCCCCCCCCTCTTTAGATTTTTCTGACCTGCTTTGAAATGAGGTCCACTTTTCACTGAGGTATTAAAGAGAACAAAGGAGAGAGGAGACCAAATTGGGAGCAGCACCTTATTCTCCGTGCCGTGGAAAGCTTTCACTGTTATTGTAAAGTGGATTGCGTTCATGAGCATGAGCCGTTTCAGTGGCTGACCCTTTCTGCCAATCTCACTCTCTGCCTACCTCACTCTTATTGGCAATGAGCAGCTTTCTGCACAGCCAGTAGACAAATAACCCATTGTGGAAGACAGCCTCATCTGTCCTTTGAATCATAGATCAATTCGGCCTTTGCTATATCCTATATCAAGTCATCAAGCTCAAGACTGAGACACAGACATGGCACAGAAATATTTTTAAACTTTATGTAAGCTTTATGTAAACCCCCAGAACCACTGTTTTTTTGTTTGTTTGTTTGTTTTTTAGCCAATTTGATCACTTGTCAATTTCCTCCCATAGGACAGCTCTGTTAAATGACAGTTGTCCACTAGCAAGGGTGAACACGAATATGAAAGGTTTTTTTCCTCTGACACATGCATTACAGTTTATCATAGCATATTCAAAGGAAATCACTATCCACCCTCTTCTACATACATAAACCCATGCATACAAGCCTGTAATTGGCTACACTGAATAAATTACTATGTTTTAAACAGAAACATTACTTTACATCACTATATTCTCATTTTACATTTACATATATACTCTACAGCATTTCGCAGACCCCCTTATCCAGAGCGACTCACAATTATATTTTTTCTTTTTCAATTTTACAATGTATAGTTTTATTTTACAGTGGTTTGTATGGAAAACAATGGCAATATTTTACAATATTTTTACAGTAATGCAATTAATCAAACAGTGCTGCATTTGTATTATATATACTTTACAGCAATATATGGGGCAGTGGTGGTCTAGTGGTATAGGGCGCTGGATCGCTGATCCAAAGGCTGGCGGTTCGAGTCCCACTCTCCACAAGGTTGTCACTGTCCCCCCCAGTGCAGCTAACTGGGTTATCAAAGGCGGGCCATGTCTCTCACTGTCTATGGTGAGAGGCATGTAAAAGAACCATTGCTGACTTTCGTAAAGAGTAGCTGCAAAGTCGTCAGCGTGTTTCTGTCCCTTGCTAAAAAAGGGTTGTGACAGGAAAGGCATCCGATGTAAAAACCTCTGCCAAATCAAAATGTGTGAATCAGATGATTTGCTGTGGCGACTCCTGAGTAAAAGGGAAAAAGCCGAAAGGAAGACAGACATACTTTACAGCAATATACAGTGGTACCTCACTTTACGAAATGAATCCATTTCAGAGTCTTTTTCGTAACCTACATTTTTCATAAATTTTTACATGTAAAATGCGTGATTCATTCCAAGGCTCCCAATACTACCCCATAAACCCTTTAAAAATTATAAAAGCATACCTTTTAAGACCTCCTTCTGCTTTAATATCATACTGATGGTAGACGGGTTTAGCCAAATTCCTTTGTGATATCACTCGAGCCCGTTTCTTCTTCTCACTCGCACTGAAAATCACACGTGAGTGTGTGTGTGTGTGTGTGTGTGTGTGTGTGCGCGCGCCTGTGTGTGTGCGCGCATGTGTTGACCATGTCTTCTTCACAGAGTTATAATCTTACAAATGTTTATGGAAGGCTAAAAGCCTTAGACCAGAAATAAAGCATAAAACAACAGTAACTCTGTCCTTTACCCGAAAAGCATCATGGTAGATTCAGCTCCATAATAGGCAATGGAAGGTAGCTGCGTCATCCCTCTTAGCCAATGGGATCCCTGTCCAAGATGGCGTCAGGTGGACCTGTCCAAGATGGCGCTCGAGTGAAGGCGACATGAACGACTGCTCAGTTGTTAGCCAATGGGAGGCCAGCGGGGCAGGGTGTTTGAGCGTCATTGATGGGAGAGCAGCTCGTGCATTGTTTGAATGTTTGAATGGCGCGTTTTAATGTTTGAATGGCATGCTTGAATTTTTAAGATGGTGTTTTCATAACGTGAACTTGTTTCGTATCCAGAGACAAAAATTTTAGGAAACTGCATTGTAACCTGCATTTTTCGTTTGGTGAGACTTAGGTAGTGAGGTACCGCTGTATTGTAAACCAGTAGTGGGCCGTCAGGGCTAGCAAAGCCTTCTCTGCTGGCCTAAACACTATCAGAGGCACTGACCCACATTTACAACTTAAGTTCTAGTATTTGGTCCATGTAATTGTATTAATTTATTTCCATTAGTCCATTCTCTTCATTTGCTTGTGTGTCTCTTGGCTGCACTACTTCCAGTATGTTTATGTGGATGTTAACATTTTTTTTGCCCAACCAGATTTTCTTATCTGTGCCACTATGTCAATCTAATCTACCCAGGGCCTTCAGTATCAGCAGTGCTGGTCAATGCCACTTAAATTATATCAGCAGTGGGGCTGTTTCTTTAAACACTCAGATTTCAGATTTGCCTCACAGGGCCAGTTGGCCCAAGTAAATGTCACTATTTTTCCTTCCTCTGATTGGTTAGTCAGAGTAAAACGTCTCATTCGTGAGACAGAAGCCGAACACACTCCCTCCACAGCCGGACAGAGGAGCAGAAGCAGACGGTTCAAACTGAGCTCTTCAGAAGATCCTTCAACATTAATTAATTCATTCATTCAGGCTACTGTGGGCGAAGGCGGGGTTGACTGTGGACAGCTTGCCAATCCATCTCAAGGCCAATACACACACAACTATCACACTCACACTCACATTTACACCTAGGGACAAATTGGAAGAGCCTTTTAGCCAAATACGCATGCCATTGGTCGTTGGGAGAAATCCAAAGTACCCAGAAGAAGCCCATTTAGGGGCTAATTCAACCGATTCATGAGATGAAAATTTCATACTGAAACATCTTTGCCGAGCTTAGGACTTGAACCCAAGACCTTCTGGAGTGGGGAACACATGCTGACCACTATGCCACCGTACCACCAAGATTCTTGGTCCTCATTGCAACATTAACACATTAACATCCCTTGACCCACCCACCTCCAACACTCACATATACACATTTTATTCATTATTATCCTGGTTCTTTTTATTTAGGCTATTTATTTAGTCTTTGATTAATTCAGGAATGATTTTATGAATGGAAGAGTGACTGTTTTAATATGCGCTGGGGGATATTTTAATTTCTCCATAGAGATGAAAGTATTATTTATCTATCTATTCTACATCACCATGGTGTTTCGAGAGTGTGTATATATATATATATATATATATATATATATATATATATATATATATATATTTACAAGCCTTTTTGATGATAATCAACAAGCTGTGCCTGTCCCGTTAGTAAATTACTCGCAGCTGAATGCTGATTCCTTGTTTGTGACCCTGCACTAAATTGTGCAGCTCTTGGTAGATTGGACATGTCATATTAAACAGAGATGACTCCGCCTGTGTTTAGGAATCAGTACATTGTTTGTAGATCACCCACAATGTTGTCCACACCTATTATCACTATTGTAGGATTGCAACCACATATTATTTTCACCCGTATTTATGTTCCTGAGTCTCAGAATGAAGATGTCATCAAAGGCCAAGGTAACCTGCACAAATATGTAATATACAGTATTTTGATATTTTGAAGACATTTACTCTCAGATTTTCATTGGCGGCGTCTAAAGGCTCAAATTAAAATCATTGACTCTTTGCAAATACCTAAAATACTAAATGAAATTATGCTTAAATACATATTCTTCTATGATAACCTGGGTCATGAAGACTCTTGTCCAATTTTATCAGTCAACCTGTCTATGACTATTGCAAAAAAGCAAGGGCTCAGAGTTGATTCCACAGTATAGCACAGTATGAGATGTATTCTTATGGTCATCATTCATTGCATTAGATAATGAAAATATGGTTCAACTCAGGAGAACTGAAATGTATTAGCTCATCACAAAATTTGTGTCACACCATTATCATATACTGTATATATTTTTGGTTTCCATATTTGAGCGATGAAAAAAGCGTGGAGCCTTGGAAGGTCACAGAAGGACGTAGCTTAAAAGAGAAGATTGTAGAGGAAGCAACTCAAGATGGGGATATATTGCAAAAATAGATAAGGGAACCAGGGTTTACATAAACTAAACTTATATAAACACTGCACAGGCTTCCTCAGATGTTGTTTGTCACTTTGATTAAATGATTTCTTTGCAAGATTCTTGACTCATTTAATGTCTTTCTTTTTTGGCTTTACTCCCTCAAGATTTTCCACCATAGTCACTGTCAGAGCAAGTGGCGTAATCATTTCTTGCTGAAAAATGAAAGTGTAAACCATTAATTTTGTTTTCTGTCATGTTTTTTCTTGTGATTGTTGTGTTTCCTATATTTGCTTCAGTATTCACTGTAATTTAAGCTTTAAAAAAACAATGCTGTTAGGGTCATGGGGAGGTTAGTGCCTATCCCAGCCAACTCTGGACAAAAGTGGTACTCCCCTGGACAGCTCTCCAGATCATCGCAGGGCCCATTCACGTACAAACATGTACACTAATACTCATACCTTGGAACAATTTGGAACAGCCAGTAAGCCTAATGTGCATATCATTGGACTGTGGAAGGAAACTGGAGAAAACCTGTGCAAGCACAGGGAGAACATTCCAACTCCACAAAGATAGGCTTGAGCCCAGGAATTAAACCCAGATACTGTATTCTGTGAGGTAAACATGCTATCAACTATGCCACCATGCCGATGAGGGGGAAAAAAACAAAGTGCAGTAATTTACGTACAACCATGAACCCTGTAATTTGATGTACAGAAACATGTATTGATGACTTGTACGGAAATTAACAACATTTTACAGTATATTGTTAACATGTTTGCCAATAGCTTCCCGCTCTTTCCTACAGTGTAGTCTTAAATTCATTAACAGGAAAAACCAGAGAGCAGTTTAAATTTTCTCTCTCGGACTCACAACTACAGGTATTTGTGTCATCATCAGAATTTCAACCTTTAATCACCCGACAAAAGGGTGAAAGCTTTTCTTTCACTTCACGCTAGCACCCTGATCAATAACAATTAAATGCACATGGTTCAAAAAACCTGACCTAATCTTTCATTCAGACTCTCGTAACCTCTCCTTGATCCAAAGAGGGAGGAAAGAGTGGAATAAGGGCATTACAAATTGTACTTGTTTGCCTTTAATGCCTTATAATATGCAGGATTTAAGAATAATTGAATGGATTAAGGCAAACAGAACTTGTTTGTGGCTTGTTCCTGTTGTGCAATTAACAGCTGCCTAAATGAACTAATTTCCCCTTTGAGCCAAAGATGCTAAATGCTATCATTGACCCATTTTTCACACAAATGTGATCACAAAAAAAATAAAATAAAAATCCCACAGGACAACAGTAACCTGCAAATATTCATATTTATGTCAGCCTCGGGCCAATCAGTGTTGAATATTCAGGCTCAATTTTAAATTGCATTTAAGCTTTTTTCTTTTCTTGCATATTTGCAATAGCATACCATAATAACTGGTTCACTGGAGCTCTGTCACTTAGTTTTGAAGAAATAGCTATAGTGATGTTATCTCACAGATGCTGAGGCAAGCACAATGTTCTTCCTCTTTCTTCTGTCTCATATGCCAACACTTTTTCTTCAGCACTTCCTGATGCTCAGGTCACTGCAGCTATTGCCTAAATACAGTTCTGTATAAGAGAGTGCATCCACCATTTGTCCAACTGACAGTGTCTTGCCACAGACCTGATATTTAAGGATAGATATAATTACTTAATTCATCTATATTCTCCTTTTACTAAAACCCCTTAAAGTACTCACATTCATGCACACACACACACACACACACACACACACACACACACACACACACACACACACACACACCAGGTCCATAATGGAAGTTAAACTTAAAGCACAAAATATCGTACAACAGAGTAGTCACGTGGTGTCATTCTCTCCAGGATGCGCTGCAGGGAAAATAAACATTTAATCATGAATGCTCATTATGCATTTGTAGCCTACTTTGTCATTTTGATAAATACAGTATACACTTACAGCCTGTGTTGCCTTCACATGAAGCTTCTATGATTGTTTTAATTTTTTGCGGCTCCACAAAGATTTGTTTTTAGTTTTTTGATCCAATATGGCTCTTTGAACATTTTGGGTTGACGACCCCTGTTCCAGAACGTGAATATACCTTTCTGCATTGACGGTGCCTTTCCAGATGTGCAAGCTGCCCATGCCACACACACTCATGCAACCCCATACCATCACAGCTGCGGCTTCTGAACTGAGCACTGATAACAATTTGGGTTGTCCTTGTCCTCTTTAGTCCGGATGACATGGTGTCCCAGTTTTCCATGAAGAACTTCGACTTGTGATTCTTCTGTCCATAGAACAGTTTTCCACAGTGCCACACTCCATTTTAAATTACCCCTGGCCCAGAGAAAACACCTGCACTTCTGGGTCCTGTATAGACATGGCTTCTTTGTACTGTAGAGTTTCAGCTGGCAACGGCGGCTGGTATGGTGGATTGTATTCACCGACAATGGTTTCTGGAAGTATTGCTGAGCCCATTGTGATTTCCCTGACAGTAGCATTCCTGTTTGTGGTGCATTTAATGTGGGCGTTTAATGGCCCGAAGATCACAGGCATCCAGTATGGATTTTCAGCCTTGACCCTTATGCACAGAGATTGTTCCAGATTCTCTGAATCTTTGGATGATGTTATGCACTGTAGATGATGATAACTTCAAACTCTTTGCAATTTTTTGCTGAGAAACACCTTTCTGATATTGCTCCACTATCCTTCTGCACAACATTGGGGTAATTGTTGGTCCTCTACCAATCTTCACTTCTGAGAGACACTGCCACTCTGAGAAGCTCTTTTTATACTCAGTCATGTTACCAATGGTGGTCATGGTCATGGTGCCATTAGTGGTAATTGGTCTTCCAGCTGTTCGCTATAAGTGCAATTGACTTTTCCAGCCTCTTACTGCTACTGTCCCAACTTTTTTGAGATTTGTTGACACCATGAACATCAACATATTTTCCCATTAAAATGATACATTTTCTCAATTTAAACTTTTGACCTGTAATTTATGTTCTATTTGGAATGAATTATTAAAATTTGGCACTTCCATATCATTGCATTAAATTTTTATTCACAATTTGTATAGTGTGCCAACTTTTTCGGAATCTGGTTTTTACATGCCTCACACTATAGACAGTGAAAGACATGGCCGGCCTTTGATAACCCAGTTAGTTGCACTGGGGCTGTTGCAGATGTTGTTAGAAAGTAAATTGACAGTAACATTATGTAAAAGGGAGTTTTGGAAAGGAACTGTACAGTATTTAGGTCATGTAGTAGGTCAAGGTCAGATCAAGCCAGTTAGGGCTAAGGTAGATAGTGAAGCAATGGTGAATTTTCCAGTTCCTAGCAACACAAGGGCACTTCAAAGGTATCCAGGTACTGTATATCTATATGAGATATTGTCCAAATCTGTAAACAGTGATAAATTCATTAACCAATCTGCTTCGAAAGGGTGAAAAGTATGTTTGGAGTAGTGATTGTCAAAGACCTATTGACATGGTCAAATTGATTTTGACAAGTTCACCAGTTCTCAGTACTGTATGCCAAATTTTTCTACGCAGTTCAAATTAGAAGTAGATGCTACGTGATGTAGTCACAGGAAAAAAATGTGCTGATGGAGTGGATCCAATTTATTACTTCGCAAAGGAGTTTAATACACATGAAAAAATTCAACAATTGAAAAAGATTGTTTAGCTTTATTACTAGGTCTCCAACATTTTGGGGTGTATCTGAGTAAAACTGTGTACCCTATATGGGTGTTTACATATCACAGCTCACTTACATTCATTCAAAGGATGAAAAACAAAAATAGAAAGTTGTTCAACTGGAGTCCAGCACTGCTAGAGTAACATACAAAGTACTGTACAGTCTTAATTCTCTGATTTCACAACCAACATTTAAAAATTCACACATTCAGACCTCACCTTTTGATCACATTTTGAGGGTTGGATTTGGGACATATGTTCTCCGACCTTGGGTTAGGACCAGTAACTACACACACACACACACACACACACACACACACTCACACACACACACACACACACACATATATATATATATATATATATATATATATATATATATATATATATATATATATATATATATATATATATATACATATATACACACACACACATATATATATATATATATATATATATATACACACACATATATATTTACAGGTATCCCTCACTACTTCCCACTTCAATTCGTATGGGTTCAGTGCATCACGTTTAAAAAAAAAAAAAAAAAAAAAAAAATATATATATATATATATATATATATATATATATATATTATGAATATATATCATATTATGAATATATATATATATATATATATATATATATATATATATATATATATATATATATATATATATATATATTCATCGAATCAAAAATAAGGAAATTCAGGAAGAATAGGGGGAAAGTTAAGAAAAATGCCACAAAAACAAGGCTAATTATACAGCAACAAAAAAAACCCTCTAAACCAACACAAAACAAAAGACAACCCTAAATATCACATCAAAACTACTTATATTGTTGCATCTGTGTGCACGCACATCTGTATGTATGTGTCATCTTCTTCTCATGCAATACCATCTGTATGTGTGTGTGTATTTATATTTTATTTATTATGTTTTTTTAATATGTAATTGTTATTATAAGCATTTATAACATTGAATATATATTTACTGATATTACATACACATATACATGTATGTATACATGAGTCGGGGGAGGGGGGTGATCCTACTTTGAGGATTTTGATGGTCGCGTTGGGATCTCAGTCCAAATTAACCTAATTAAATTAACACACATATATATAAATTACACACACACACACACACACACACACACACACACACACACACACACACACACACACACACACACATATATATATATATATATATATATATATATATATATATATATATATATATATATATATATATATAAATTACACAGGTATACTGTATAGAATTAGTTGTTATATGTTTACCAATTTCTCTAGAAACAATTCCAAACTAATTTCAAGTCTGCGGGATGCAATACTTTACCTCATTCATTTTCATAAATGATTTCAAGAGGGAAATGAAGGAAACATGCCTGCTAATCTCTTTCAAAAATAATTTAAAGTAATTTAATGTTGTGAAACATCCACAAAGCAGGTTCCTGTTATCATTGAATTTTATGTTAAATGGTTATTTCCTCACCTGCTCTCTCTCTCTTACTTTTTCACATTGACTGTTCCTATGATCTGAGACTCCTTTGAAAAATGCTAATTAAACAGCTTGTTTAAGAAAATCTCACCACATCAGGAGTTAAATATGTTTTAAATCTGATTATGTATTACATGAATATGATATTTGGCTTTAACTTATACTACAGAAATGGTAACAAATTTGAATAAGTACATTAATATAAACCTCTGTGTCAGAGCTGCTGTTATAATGAACCTGATTCCAGGAATATGATTATGAGTGAATTTATCACTGTCCAGCAGAAACTACTACAGTATTTGATGTAGGTAGTTGATGTCAGATGGTGTGTGTTTCACAGCACGTTTCCGAAATGACTTATCTTTACTTTGTATTTTTCTTTTTAGTTTTTAATACATGATCTCGTATATTTGTGTAAATTATGGAAATCTGTACTAATAATATGGCTAAATGAAGTCAGTGGCTAAAACACAAACACATTGTAGCAGGAATGTATTGCTCAGTAATTTACTTTTTTCTTGTTTTTTGAAGATGCCACAAGCAATGAAATGACAAGTCCTGTCTCAGGTTAAAGCTGGAGATTTCAGTGTCTGGATAAAGATATCTATCTTATATTTTCATCATCTTGTTTTTTTATTTTGCTATTAAAACACACATGTAGTTTTATTGTCAAAATAAAAAAAAACAACAAATGACTAATTAAGATTTTTTTAAATGAGGTATTTCCGCATTCCATAAACTGTCTTATCCTTTACTTCAGTCAAAGGAAGGCTGGAGACCATTGCAGGGTCAATACTGTATTTCTTCATTCTTTCATTCTGTGAAAAAACTATATGTATATATATATATATATATATATATATATATATATATATATATATATATATATATATATATATATATATATATATGTGTGTGTGTGTGTGTGTGTGTGTGTGTGTATATGTATATATATATAGATATATATGTGTGTGTATGTGTGTGTGTGTGTGTGTATCACTTTAAAATTTTAGAAGCAACAGATTAAATAAAGTAAATAAATAAATAAATTAAATAAAGTACTTGTGCCAAGTCATAAATTCATTGAGCATTGGCACCAACTAATATTTATGAAATGACAATACAATGTGAGGCAGTGGTGGCCTAGTGGTATAGGTGCTGGATCACTGATCCTAAGGTTGGTGGTTAAAGGCCTACTCACCACAGGTTGTCACTGTCCCTCCCCCTCTTCCTGCAGCTAACTGGCTTATCAAAGGCTGGCCATGTCGCTCACGGTCTAAGGTGTGAGGCATGTAATATAACCATTGCTGAATTTCGACAAGAGTAGGCTGCAAAGCCGTCAGCGTGTTTCCGCCCTGCGATGGCCTGGCGAACTGTCCAGGGTGTACTCTGCCCTCACCCGGAGTCGGCTGGGATGGGCGCCAGCCTCCCCGTGACCCAAATTAGGATTAAGCTATTATAGAAAATGAACTGAACTGAACAATACAATGTTAAGATATAAGCCAGTGTCAATTATCCCAGTAAATCAATAATAAGCTTTACATTACCGTGGTGTAAAACCTTTAAACAGAGAGTCGTTCAGAAAGATAAGGAAGCGTTTGGGAAGCTGCACCTGTTAGTGAGTGACTGTTACCGAGGCCTCAGATTAAAACCTGTTCAGATATAAAATCCTTTTGACATTTCATCATAGGATGGCCAGATTATAGTAATACCACATCTGCTTTAGCAAGAGGAAAACAACAAGAAACAGGATAGTCCTTGAGAGAAGTGGATATCAAAATACAACAGCTTGTGACCAGAGGATTAGCAACGACCTTTCACTGAGCATCACAGTCACTGCTTTTTTTTGTTTTCTTCTGCATCTTGATATATTCGCCCATGTTATAATAAATATAAAACTCATTACAGCTTAATATATCACCCTGAGCTCTATTACAGAGACACTCTCTTTTCATTAATGGTACTGGACAGGAAGTTCATCCAGGCATGACACATTATCTACACTTATCACTCATGATGATGGAGACTTTGAGGGATTAGGTGAAAATCGCACAAAAACCTTCAAGAGGAATCTTAAAATGTCAAATTATAGTCATTCTATTGCTATCCCTATCAAAGGGGTGTGTTTTTTTTTACACCTGAGCCTAGTGGCTCATCAGGCTGGTGCTTATCCCCGGTTTCTGTAGCGTGAAGCGACCAGGAGTTTAACTCCTCCTGGATGGGATGCTAGTCCATCGCAGGTTACCTTCCCAGTCTATTTTACTGGTACCCATATATACTGCTGGGTGAACAGAGGCACACTTGTGGTTGAGACCTTGCCCAGGGATCTTAGCACAGTGAGGGTTTCAGTGGGATTTGAACTCACAACCTCCTGATCATGAGCCTAGCACTCTAACCACTACACCACCGGCCCCACTCTGCTAGTAAGTGTTATATATTTATTACTGATTAAAATCATCTTAACATTTAAACTGCTTCTTACCTACCTTCTCACTCTATACAAGTTTAGGTGTACGTACTGACCAACACACACATATCTAAGCTAATTCAATAATAATGCAAAACTGAAACACAAGATAAGATAAGATACAGCTTTATTAATCTCACAATGGAGAAATTCACTGTTACAGGCTCTTGAGGTACTATCAGTAGGGGGTGCAAAAATAGATACAAGTACAAACATACACACATACATATATTATAAAAGTAAATAAATAAATAGATACATAAATAGTATAAATTAATAAACAATAAAAGAAAAGAATGGAGCAACTTTATAGACTGGCCTATATTAAAGTGTACATGTATCTGAGGGCGGAGTAGATGGGTTGATATGGTTCACAGTCAGTGGGGTAGATGTGGTTGATTACAATACAATAATCATAACATATTTTGTAAGTGCTAATCTAATGTGATACGTACAACGGATTATAGAATTAATACTTCCTTATAGTCTGTCTGTCTTCCTTTCGGCTTTTTCCCCTTTTATTCGGGAGTCACCACAGCGAATCATCTGATTCGCACGTTTGATTTGGAAGAGGTTTTTACGTCGGATGCCTTTCCTGTCACAACTCTTTTTAGTAAGGGACAGAAACACGCTGACGACTTTGCAGCTACTCTTTACGAAAGTCAGCAATGGTTCTTTTACATGCCTCTCACCATAGACAGTGGGAGACATGGCCCACCTTTGATAACCCAGTTAGCTGCACTGGGGGGGAGACAGTGACAACCTTGTGGAGAGTGGGACTCAAACCCCCAACCTTTGGATCAGCGATCCAGCGCCCTATACCACTAGACCACCACCACTGCCCCCCTTAATACTTTACGATGCAAAGAGTTCTACTCAGATACTACTCAGCCAAAAATGGTGTGTATTCTAATATTTTGATGGGCCACCTTTCACCTTGATTAAATTGTGTAAAGAGCATGGCATTGTTGCTTAAGTTGTTCAGGTCAAGGTTCAGCAACAATATGTGGCAACAAAATGATGCCAGCTGATGACCTGAATAATCAGGTTGTCCCATCACTTGCCTTCCTTCCTTGATGGCATGGATAGAATAAAGATAATGAAGAAGTGGTACAGGGAACACGAGGAATCATTTTCACACATGAACCGAAACACTTCATGGAGTGATTCAATTTTCCTGTCATCATATTAAAGTATTATTGAAAAAGAAACCCAATTCTTGATGGAAATAAAGGTTGCACAGTACAAGGTGCATGACTATTAACCTGGAGATCGCAAGTTCGAATCAGGGTTAATGCCACAGCCGTCAGTAGCTGGAAGTCCATGGGAGCTAATTGGCCGAGGTCTTACACGAGGGAGGGATGGCTTAAGCTCACTTTCCTGTCGCTCAGTGATTGCCAGCCAATCATGGGCGACTGGGAGCTCATTCATACGAGAAGACGCATCGAGCTAGCCCTCCAGTCGCCCTCCAGACCACAACCAAATACACATGTGCAGTAGTTTCTGCCACAGGCCAAAAACATGCACAGTATGCTAACTGGCTGTTTTAAATCACCTCTAGGTGTGAGTGTCAATGGTTATATTAGTCTTGGCTATATAATGACCTGGTGACTATCCAGGGTGTATCTTGACCTCGCCCAGAGTCGGATGAGATAGGTGTCAGCCTTCCCAAAACCCTAATTGGGATTAAGCATCATAGGAAACAAATTAATAAACTATAGTTGTTGTTATTATTATTATTATTATTATTCATTCATTCATTTTCTGAACTACTTAATCCTAATTAGGGTCACGGGGAGGCTGGTGCCCATCTCAGCCAACTCTGGGCAAGGTCAAAGTGCACCCTGGACAGCTTGCCAGGCCATTGCAGGGCAGAAACACGCTGATGGCTATGTAGCCTACTCTTGACGAAAGTCAACTATTATTATTATTATTATTATTATTGTTATTATTCATTCATTCATTCATTTTCTGTAACAGCTTAATCCTAATTAGGGTCAAAGGGAAGCTGGCGCCCATCCCAGCCGACTCCGGACGAGGGCAGAGTACACCCTGGAAAGCTCTCCAGGCCATCGCAGGGTGGAAACATGCTGACGGCTATTCAGCTACTCTTGTTGAAAATCAGCAATGGTTCTTTTACACACCTCACAGCATAGACAGTGAGAGACACAGCCGGCCTTTGATAACCCAGTTAGCTGCACTGGGGACACAATGACAACCTGCTGAGAGTGGGACTCGAACCCCCAACCTTAGGATCAGTGATCCAACATCTTTACCATCCACCACTGCCCTATTATTATTATTATTGTTGTTGTTGTTGTTGTTGTTGTTGTTGTTGTTAGTAGTAGTAGTAGTAATAGAAGTTGTGGTAGTATTTCTATTATTATTATTATTAATAATAATAATAATAATAATAATAATACCCCTCCCTGAATCGCCACCTTATCGTGGTGGAGGGGTTTGCGTGACCTAATGATCCTAGGAGCTATGTTGTCGGGGGCAAATGCCCCTGGTAGGGTCACCCAAGGCAAACAGATCCGGGGTGAAGGTCCAGACGAAGTGCGATTCAAAAACCCCTATGACACATGACATCTGAGAGAGAGCACAGTAAGCAGTTTCCTTTGGCCGGACGCGGGTCACCGGGGTTCCCTCCTGAAGCCAGGCCCAGTGGAGGGGCTCGAAGGCGAGCGCCTGGTGGTCGGGCTTATGCCCATGGAGCCTGGCCGGGCCTAGCCCGAAAAGGAGACATGGGTCCGCCCTCCCATGGACCCACCACCCATGGGAGGAGTTTTAGGGGTCGGGTGCAATGTGAGTTGGGTGGCAGCCAAAGGCATGGGTTCTGTCAGACCGATCCTCGGCTACTTACTCTGACCCTCGGGACATGGAATGTCACCTCTCTGGCGGGAAAGGAGCCTGATTTGGTGCGTGAGGTGGAGAGATACCGACTAGATATAGTCGGGCTCACCTCAACGCATAGCTTGGGCTCTGGAACCATCCATCTCGAAAGAGGCTGGACCTTCTTCTATTCTGGAGTTGCTCATGGGGAGAGGTGGCGAGCCGGTGTGGGTATTCTTGTTGTCCCCCGTCTCGGTGCCTAAATGTTGGGGTTCTCCCAGGTTGACGAAAGAGTAGCTTCCCTCCGTCTTCGGGCGGGGGGACGGGTCCTGACTGTTATTTGTGCTTATGCACCAAATGACAGTTCAGAGTACCCACCCTTTTTGGAGTCTTTGGAGGGGGGTGTTGGAGAATGCTCCCTCAGGAGACTCACTCGTTGTCTTGGGAGACTTCAACGCCCATGTGGGCAACGATAGTGTGACCTGGAAGGGTGTGATCGGTAGGTACGGCCTCTCCAGTCTGAATCCGAATGGTGTTTCGTTGTTGGACTTCTGTGCTCGTCATAGTTTGTCTATCAAGAACACCATGTTCGAACATAAGGGTGTCCATAAGTGCACTTGGCACCAGGACACCCTAGGTCGCAGTTCGATGATTGACTTTGTAGTCGTGTCATCGGACTTGCGACCATATGTTCTGGACACTCGGGTGAAGAGAGGAGCTGAGCTGTCTACCGATCACTACTTGGTGGTGAGTTGGCTTCGGTGGTGGGGGAGGTTGCCTTCCAGACCTGGCAGGCCCAAGCGTGTAATCAGGGTCTGCTGGGAACGTTTGGCGGAGTCCCCTGTCCAAGAGGCCTTTAACTCCCACCTCCGGCAGAGCTACAACCACGTTCCGGAGGAGGCGGGGGACATGGAATCCGAATGGGCCATGTTTCGTGCCTCCATTGCTGAGGCGGCAGCCCATAGCTGTGGCCGTAAGGTCGTCGGTGCTTGTCGTGGCAGTAATCCCCGAACCCGGTGGTGGACACCTGTGGTGAAGGGGGCCGTCCAGCTGAATAAGGAGGCCTATCGGGTTTTATTAGCCTGTGGGACTCCCGAGGCAGCAAACGGGTACCGGCAGGCCAAACGTGCTGTAGCCGAGGCTGTCGCAGATGCAAAATCTCGGGCGTGGGAGGAGTTCGGTGAGAGCCTAGAGAGTGATTATCGGTTGGCCTCAAAAAGGTTCTGGACCGCCATCCGACGCCTCAGGAGGGGGAAGCAGTTCTTCACAAACACTGTTTACAGTGGAGGTGGGGAGCTGCTTACCTTGACTGGGGATGTCGTCGAGAGGTGGAGGGAATACTTTGAGGACCTCCTCAATCACACCAACATGCCCTCCGTGGAAGAGGAAGACCCTGGGGGTTCGGGTGGGGGTCCACCCATCACTGGAGTGGAGGTCACTGAGGTTGTCAAAAAGCTCCTCGGTGGTCGAGCTCCGGGGTTGGACGAGATCCGCCCGGAATATCTCAGGGCTCTGGATGTTGTAGGACTGTCTTGGTTGACACGTCTCTGCAACATCGCGTGGTCATCAGGGACTGTACCTCTGGATTGGCAAACTGGGGTGGTGGTCCCAATTTTTAAGAAGGGGGACCGGAGGGTGTGTTCCAACTATCGGGGAATTACACTCCTCAGCCTCCCTGGGAAAGTCTATGCAGGGGTACTAGAGAGGAGGATCCGACCGATAGTCGAACCTCGGATTCAGGAGGAACAATGTGGTTTCCGTCCTGGCCGCAGCACTCTTGACCAACTCTATACACGCCACAGGATTCTGGAGGGGACATGGAAGTTTGCCCAATCTGTCCACATGTGCTTTGTGGATTTGGAGAAGGCTTTCGACCGTGTCCCTCGAACGATCTTGTGGGGCGTGCTCTGAGAGTACGGCGTTCCGGACCCGTTGCTACGAGCTATTCGGTTGCTGTATCACCGGAGCCAGAGTTTGATCCGTATTGGTAACAGCAGGTCGGATTCGTTTCCAGTGGGAGTTGGAGTCCGCCAAGGCTGTCCTTTGTCACCGATTCTGTTCATAATTTTTATGGACAGAATTTCTAGGCGCAGTCGAGGCGATGAGGGGTTCTGGTTTGGTGCCCATCGGATAACGTCTCTGCTTTTTGCGGATGATGTTGTCCTTTTGGCTTCATGAAGTTGGGCCCTCCAGCTCTCATTGGAGGGATTCGCAGCTGAGTGCGAAAGAGCCGGGATGAAGATCAGTACCTCCAAGTCCGAGGCCATGGTTCTCAGTCGGACAATGGTGGAATGCATCCACCAGGTCGGGAATGAGGTCCAGCCCCAAGTGGAGGAGTTTAAGTATCTTGGTGTCTTTTTTACGAGTGAGGGAAGGATGGAGCGAGAGATCGACAGACGGCTCGCTGCAGCCTCTGCTGTTAAGTGGTGCCTGTACCGGTCCATCGTGGTGAAGAAGGAGCTGAGCCTGAGCTGAGCCGCAAGGCGAAGCTCTCAATTTACCAGTCAATCTACGTTCCAACCCTCACCTATGGTCACGAGTTTTGGGTAATGACCGAAAGAACAAGATCATGGATACAAGCGGCTGAAATGAGCTTCCTTCGCTAGGTGGTGGGGTTCTCCCTTAGAGATAAGGTGAGAAGCTCCACCATCCAGGGAGAGTTCGGAGTAGATCCGCTGCTCCTTTGCATTGAGAGGGGCCAGTTGAGGTGGCTCGGGCATCTGGTTAGAGTGGGCCCCCCCCCCCTTCCCCCCCGGACGCCTCCCTGGTGTGGTGTTTCGGGCATGTCCAACCTGGAAGAGACCCCGGGGTCGACCTAGAACACGCTGGAGGGACTATGTCGGCTTGTCTGGGACCGCCTCGGTGCCCCCCCCCCCCCGGAGAGTTGGAGGAAGTGGCTCGGGAGAGGGACGTCTGGACCTCTTTGCTTAGGTTGCTGCCCCGCAACCCGACCCTGGACTAAGCGGAAGATGATGATGATGATGATGATGATGATGATAATAATAATAATAATAATAGTTATACAGTACTAACTTTCAGTATTACTATTATCATTATCATCATTTTTTAAGTAAAAAAAATCAGAAACTGTTCATAATGTGAAAAAATGGAAACATTTGTTAGAAAATGAGCTGAATCAAATAATGCTTTCTAAAAGTACATATTTTAAAAATAGTTTACAGCTGCTCTTCTTAACAGGTTCTTTAGTTAAAAAAAACCCCCAAAAACAAACAAAAACCCTGTGCTGATGATTGCAAATGGTGTTATTTTCCATACAGAGTACACTACATAGGACATAAAAGCTGTTGCATTGACGCCCTACTTAATACACCTAGATAGTCTGCAGGGAACCATGTGAGATGCGGCCCTTAATTTGCCTCAGCGGTGATGCTCGTCGCTCGGCCTATGATAGGTCAAAGCTCACTACCGCCCCGCCCAAGTTCGGTTGCCCGGCAGCGTCATGGATGCTCAACTGAGAAGCGACGGAAACAAGAGCAGGAGAGACTCATTGGAGCGCAGACTCCTCAGCTTTGGAGGAATCAGAATAAAATTAACCTCTTTGAAAACCAGCCGCAGTCAACCGGAGGTACTTTTCTAAAAATTGCGGCGCGTGACATCATCAAGCGGAGGGAGATGAGCGGTGGTAGGAGTCGCGCGCGCGAAGGGAATCGGAGCTCGCGGTGTTTGTAGCAGTCGTACTCTCGAGAACGAGGAGTGTTGGGAGCGTTTCCGGTGGCGGGTTTGACAGTCGACTGTAAATCGGAGGCATGTGCACGCGGAAACAGCCGCTTTCGGCTGCGAATCGCGATCGAGCGCGTGAGACAGGTGCGCGCGTTCACCTCCGCGAGGCTGCTGAAGCACTAATCGACGGAAACGTCGCGTTTTATTTCCCACTTGCGTAGAGTTGGAGCATCACCGACTCCCCCGTATTCATAAGCGCACATCATCCTGACACTTACTGATGACATCACCGAGTGTGCGATTTCAAACACCAGGCACCTGTTTAATCAAAAAGCTTTGGGCCCCAAGTAGAGCTGGGAATTTAAAATAATCCCGCCTGTCTGGGGGCGCACCTGAGACCCCCCAAAATATCCCAAATCTGTGGTGGTCTGACAGTGCACTGGCACACTGGGGCACATTCAGTGACATGAAGGTGATTGTGTGTCCAGAGATCTTGTGCGTTCTATTCGGTATGCACGTGAGATAAATCACGTGAGATTTATATTATTTAATGCGATTATCAATGAAATAAAAAAGAATCCTGCTTGATAGTTTTTTTTTTTTTTAAGAGTCCATACAGGCTAAGGAACAGGGGGAGAACAACAGCGATGTTCACCTGAAAGAAAGTTGAACGTGAAGCCCGTTAGAAGGCTGTAGAACGGGTGGAGGTGCAGACACCGAAACTGGGGGGTGATCAGCGTGTCGGTGACGTCACACCGAAAGAGGACCGGATTAGTGCGCAACTCCTACCACTTTCAAGTCAAAAGTCTCACTGTGGGTTTAAATCGTCATTAGTGCGTACGGTGACGTGATCGAACCGAAGAGCCATCATTGCGGATCTCCAGCTCCAGCATTCCGACTCGAGTATCTCCAGCACGGATCTCACAATGACTCGAGCACCCGGACGGACGTCACTCAGTGTGTGAGTTTGCGCGCGCGCGTGTGTGTGTGTGCGTGCGTGTGTGTGCGTGTGTGTGTGTGTGTGTGTGTGTGCGTGCGTTAAACAAGCGCGCGCTTTGAGTCGGACCTGTTGAGGCGGCGCTCCTCGGCGGGGAATGTTGTTGAGCACGAGCCCGGTGTGGCGGAGGTGAGCGCGCGCTGTCCGTTTCCGCTCCCACTCGCCGCGAGGATGCTGCGCTTCCCGGTGAAGAAAATCAGGAAGCAGTTTAAGCTGCTGCTGCTGCTGGTGCTCCTCACCTTCGCAGTGTGGTTCACCTACCTGCACATCAACCAGGGCAAGACGATCCGACTGCACTTCAACTACGGCAGAGGTACGAGACGCGCGCGTGCACTGCGCATGGCTTTCTTCATTTATATTCATGCGCTCGTTGATGTATTTATTATCAGTCGGACGGGTTACTGTGTAAAAAAAAAAAATCTCAAAATAAAATCTTATATATTTTTTGAGAGTAATGCATAGATGCATATTTTCTGTGGCATTATTACGTTTAGTTTTGTGGTGCTTTTAAGTAACAGAGACAGAAAGGAAAAGTATTAAAAAAAGAAAGAAGGCAGCACTGCAGACATAGTTCTGATTTCAGTCTGCTGAGCTGTACACGTGCACTGGACCATGAGCATGATCTGGGACTTACATCATTACAGTAATCAACAGAATATACAAGTTCCCCAAAACATCACAGGTGTGCGACTGACCTGCAATAACACAGTATCTACATTCATTCATTCACACATTCATTCATTCACATATTCACATATTCATTCATTCATCCATTCATTCACACATTCATCAACTCATTCATTCATTCATTCATTCATTCATATATTCATTCATTCACATATTCACATATTCATTCATTCATCCATTCATTCACACATTCATCAACTCATTCATTCATTCATTCATCCATTCGTATATTCATCCATTCACACATTCATCCATCTACTTATCCATTCATTCACACATTCTTTCATTCATTCATTCATTCATTCATTCATATATTCATTCATTCACACATTCATCCATCCATTCATTCACACGTTCATCAACCCATTCATATATTCATTCACACATTCATCAACCCATTCATTAATTAATTCATTCACACATCCATCCATCCATCCACCCATCCATCCATCCATCCACCAATTCGTTCATTCATTCATCTATTTATTCATTCATTCACTCACATATTCACACATTCATTCAGTCATTCATACATACATTCGTTCATTCATTCGTTTATCAATTAATTAATTAATTCATTATTTTATTCATTTATTCATTAATTAATTAATTAATTCATTAGTTCATTCATTAATTTACCAATTTATTTATTAATTAATAGTAGGCTGCAAAGCCGTCAGCGTGTTTCTGTCCCTTGCTAAAAGGGTTGTGACAGGAAGGGCATCTGACGTAAAAACCTCTGCCAAATCAAACGTGTGAATCAGATGATTCGCTGTGGCGACTCCCGAGTAAAAGGGAAAAAGCCGAAAGGAAGACATTTATTAATTAATCACTTTAATTCATTCATTCATTTAGTTTCTAATGGGCGAGGGCAGGGTACACCCTAGACAGCTTGTGAGACCATTGCAGGACTACACACACACACACACACACACACACCCACACACACACACACACACACACACACACACACACACACACACACTCAGGGCAATGTGTTTACTCACAGTAAACAGCAGTGCTTTTTCTTTTGCACCATTCTTTTACGTATCTTTCTCATCACCTCAAATCTTCTATCTTGTTATTTAGGGACCATTTGACTTTAACTGTGACTGCATGCACCTTTATATAAGCATAAAAATACCAATTACACAATGTGAAAGCAACTCCAGATCCAGCATTTTAGCCCCATATTGGTCTTAATGTTTAAACTGGACCTGTGCATCCATGAAGCAGAAGAATAGTTTATGAAAACATTTCGTACTCTTGCAGTCTCATCATCATACACGGTCCTGATTTAAATATATGATTTAGAATATGAGCAGAATCCTTGGTATGGTAATTTAAGACCTAACTTGACATACAAGTCTAGATCGACCCAAATGATCATGAGCAGTGTGGTAGTATCATACTTGTGTTCTCATGTTCTGTGGTTCCAGCTGTGCCCTTTCACTCTGTTCAAGGACAACAACATAAACAACACAGTGTACAGGGAATATTTATTCATTCACTTTAACAATTATCTATGAGGGCTGTGGGGGAAGCTGGAGCCAATCCCAGCTTGAATTTGGGTGATAGATGGGCTACACCCTGAATTGGTCGCCGGTCAATCACAGGAAAAACACAGATACAAACAGCCATTCATACTCACATTCATCCTCATGGACAATTTAGAGTAATAATCTGTATGTGATGGGATTGTCAGAGGAAACAAGAGTAACCAGAAGAAACCCACACAAGCACAGAACCTCGAAAGTGTCAGTTGCACTTCTGTGCAAGCAGCAAGGAATATCACCGCACTAATTAATTATACACTTTCCGCACAGGGAGTTTTACTTGAGTTGAGTGTGTCATGATACAGTAAAACCTCTGCTGACGAACGCTTAAGCTCATGAACTTTTCGCCTCAAGAACATTAAATTTGCGAGCATATAGTCTCTGCTGACGAACTAGTTTTCGGCGGACGAATCAAACCACGCGGTCGAACAGCGCCACGGTGGCGGCCACGAGAAGCTGGCGCACGCTCACGGCGTCACAGTTAAATCACACCCCTTTCTTTGAGTGCGGAAGTGGTTTGTGTTTGATAGACATTTTGGACCATATTGAGTGTACTTTTGCTATTATGGGACCGAAAAAGACCCCACCACAGGCGGAGATCATTGAAAAACACGAACGAGGTGTGCGTTTGTGTGACTCAGCGTCCCAGTACCAGTACGCTAAGTCTCCCACCATCCTTAAGAACAAGGAAGCTATTAAGGGTGCGTGTGTGGCTAAAGGTGTTTCCAAACAGTAGGCGTTTCCAAACTCTCCTTCCAAACAGTAAGTCCCTCCCTCCCTCCCTCCTCCTCCCACTCCATTCCATCAAGCCATCAACTACCATCACAAAGGTAAATAAAACCACTTTATTATACAGTACAGTTTATTTCTTTAATTACAATACAATAGCACATTTATTATACATAAAATAAGGTATATTTTTGTGTAGTTTTAAGGCTTATTTAGTAGAAAATTATGTTTTATGGGGACCTGGGAACGGATTATTCTCATTTTAATGGTTTCTTATGGGAAATAAATGTTCGGAAGACGAACTTTTCGCCTTACACACACTTTCTGGGAACCAATTATGTTCGTGAGCTGAGGTATCACTGTACAAGAACTGTGGTCCTCTCTTTAAAGAATGAAGACTAAGGAGTAATACTAAGGTATATTATAATGTTAAGCCTAAGTAATGATAAGTAATGCTGTCAAATCACAATATTACTGTTTTCTCGTCATCGGCATGTGGATTTCTGTAGCTTCCAGCATTACGAGTATAAAATGGAATTTTATATTGGCTAATGAGGTATTTATTCTCCTCTGTTGAAATAACAGTAGACCATAAAACCTTTAGTGCTTCTTGGAATTGAAAATGATTCAAGAGAGTAAAAGAAGTGTCTGGAAGTGTGTGTAAAAAGGGTAGATCTCAAGCCAGCCCGTTTCATGCATTCGCATTGCATTTATAGCCTGTTTTGAAACTGAGGGCAATCAGGTAATGCTGTGTGCAAAGCCTTGCTATTATTCTGGCAGCGGATTTATGATTGTGACAGTAAAGACTGGTCTGTATTTGGCCTGCAGTTAATACATTGCTGGGTGATTTAGGCAGTGAGCGAAGAAGTCTGTTTTCCTCTCTGACTGTGTGACGGGGTATACACACACACACACACACACACGAAGGGATTTGTTTGCTGCTCATCCCTTTGCTACTGGAATTTTGTGGCCTGGGCCCTGCACACATAAAGTGATCCGCTCAATGACCGGATATTCTAGGAACTGGTTGCCAAGGTAACCCTCAGTTCCCACCTCCAAATGTTTAAGTAGTAGTTTTGAGTATTTTGCTTCAAGATCATAAATAGTGTGTATCGTGAGTCTATGCAGATGTACAGCTTTTCACTTTCACAGTAACTTCATCCAAATGTAATGTTTCTTTGTTCACAGATTTATTCCATTTATAGAGCAAAGTTAGAACTTTGGATTTCTATAACATATTGTTCGGGCAAATATTTGGTTGGCTGCGCAGTTAACCATTTGGACATCTTGTAAACTGAGTAACTGGCTATACTACTGAATCTTTCTTTCAAAACCTGGTCCATTGTTATGAATATACCATTCTGGAACCTAAACTACAGGAAGGTCATTATAGATAATATTTAACAAAAGCAGAATCAAAACAAAGATATTACAGCATGTTATTTATATAGTACGCATATATTACTTAGATGTTTTAAAGTTGATTTATTTATTAACTATAATATAAATTATGTTATCTTTGTGCAAAATAAAAATAAATATACATTTGTAAATCTTGCCAGATTTGTCTGATTAGGTGCCTGATTTATTTATCATTTATTAGCATTTAGCTGTAATATGACTTTAATAGGAAAAGTTTGAAGCTCACAGAAATATTTGCACAGGTTAACTGGTTGACTTACATAATGAACTCTTTGTAAACCTTTCAATGAACAGATATGAATGTAGACTCACAGGGAATGCCAGCAATCTCAGAACTGCAGAACTGGGCTGCATGTTTTAGGTTGTTGTACTTAATCATCTTGTGTGTGCAGGGTACTGCAGTGTACGCCGAGAGCCCGTCTGCCATTACCACACAGGAATCAAACTCATGGATGTTTCCCCGGAATAATATTAATATAAAAAGTACATATTTTGACAAACTCAGAATTGGCAGCAATTGTCAGTCACCTGTATCTTTTGGCTCTGAGTTTCAGCCAATTTTAGTGATGTTGCCTAAAAGTTAAGAGAAATTTATTTCTGATTCCACCCACTTTGTGTCACTTGTAAAAATTTTGTCTGTCATACGAGTGCATTTGTTGTTATGAACAAAATGCTAATTATTAGCTTATGGTGTCAGTATAGTGGTGCATTGTTGGGGCTGGTGGTTTAGTGGTTAGGATGCTGCGCTCATGATCGGGAGGATGTGAGTTCAAATCCCATTGAGACCCTCACTGTGCTAAGACCCCTGGGCAAGGTCTCAACCACAAGTGTGCCTCTGTTCACCCAGCAGTATAAATGGGTACCAGTAAAAATATACTGGGAAGGTAACCTGCGATGGACTAGCGTCCCATCCAGGGGGAGTTGAACTCCTCGTCGCGTCACGTTATGGAAACCGGGGATAAGCATCGGCCTGATGAGCCACAAGGCTCGGGTGAAAAAACCCAACAGACTAAAAAAAAAAAATAGTGATACATTATGCTTCTTAACCCCAGATGCCCCCCATTTGGTTATTTGATGATTTTCAAGCAATCAGTCAGAGAAGGTCTTTGAACCTGTTTGAAATTCGTCTCCACAGGGTTTTAAAATGCTGCTCATGTTGCATCAGAAGACAATGTAAATGTAAGTTTATAATATATAGTAATATATTATATTATATATAGTAATATAGTAATATAATATATAATGTATAGTAAATGTATATATATATATATATATATCCCCAGTGCAGCTAACTGGGTTATCAAAGGTGGGCCATGTCTCTCACTGTCTATGGTGAGAGGTTCATGTAAAAGAACCATTGCTGACTTTCACAAAGAGAAGGCTACAAAGCCGTCAGCATGTTCCTGTCCCTTGCAAGGGTTGTGACAGGAAGGGCTTCTGACGTAAAAACCTATGCCAAATCAAATGTGCGAATCAGATGATTCGCTGTGGCAACTCCCGAGAAAGGGAAAAAGTCGAAAGGAAAAGAAGAAAGAATATATATATATATATATATATATATATATATATATATATATATGATGATAGCTGATGAGCTGCTAGGCTCGGGTATAAAAACCCAAACAGTTAATCAATCAATCAATCAATCAATCAATCAATCAATCTATCTATCTATATATATATATATATACAGGGATCCCTTGCTACTTCGCTTTTCAATTCATGTGGCTTCAGTGCATCGTGTTTGTTTTTATAAATATTCATTGAATTAAAAAACAAGTAAATTAATGAAGAATGGGGGAAAAGTTAAGGAAAATGCCACAAAAACAAGGCCAATTAGGCAACCCCCCCCACAGCCCCTAAACAAACATGAAAAATAAACAATCCAAAATCTCTCATCAAAACTACTTACATTTTTGTTAGGTGCAGATTTGAGTGCGTGCTCGCTCATCTGTGTGCATGCATACGTGCGCATCTGTATGTGTGTGTCTGCATGTGTGTGTTTATATTTTATCGACATCTTCTGCATTATTTTTTAATGTTTAATTGTTATTATAAGCATTTATAGCGTTGAATATGTATTTGATATTATATACACATATACATGTACGCATACGTTAGTTGGGGGGGTTGTTCCTAAATCGTTGTCGTAGGGAAGCTCTGTCCCAATTAACCACGGAAAGTGAGGGATCCCTGTGTGTGTGTGTGTGTGTGTGTGTGTGTGTGTGTATACACATATTTGATTAAATAAGCACCCTGCCCCAATAAGCGCCCCCTCGGTGTTTTTTATCTTACATCTAATAACTGCCCATGTGTACTGGGAGCAAAATGGTCGATCAAACTTGCCAATTTTATTCGATCAGTCTCTGTAACCGTAAAATGAGGCGTTCACTGCCTAGAAAAGTGAGTTTACATGGTATTTTAAGACCCCCTGCCACTGGGGAACGTCTATAATGTTCATCACTAACAACTCATTTGATCGTTCCGCCGTGCTTTAAAAAACAGGAAAATATTCTGCTGTGTTCTCTTGGTAAATGTCCAACAACCCATTAGAAACTGCAACAGCAAAACTGCTCTGAATGAATGAAGTGATGAGCTAGATATGGACCTATCAGAAAGTGATGACGAGTATTTTTCACTCGATTCTCCTGCTCACTAACTTCATAAATTTAAAGACATTCCTGGCCATGTGCTTTTGTTTATTTGTGTGTTGATTGGTTCAACACACCATGTGCTAAAGTTGACATTCATGCTGATTGACTCGATTTTACTTCTTGGAAAATGTTTAAAGGAAGAGCACCTGAAGGGAAAAGTAAGGGGTGTTTTATTAAAAATTTATGCTGTTTTCTTTTTATTTTCAGCTTTCATGTAAGTTGTTTGGTTGATACCACAAAATGAATAACAGAAATACCAGTAAAACTCTTTTATTGTTCTGTTATTATTTATGGTTTACATCTCAATGGTAATAAGCACTTACCCTTCCACTCTGCTGGTAATATTTTACTAAGCGCCCACCCACTCCAATTTTTAAAGCGCCTTGAGCGCTTATCACATCGAATATGGTATACATATATATATCTATATATCTATATATCTATATATATATATATGCGTGTGCGTAGGCCTCCGTCAGTCCCGAAGGACTATGGCTGCGCTCTGGCCAGTATCCCAACTGGTGATACTCCCCAGTGCACAGAGCCTGGGTAGGGAGTAATGAGGGACAGGCTGTTACCCAAGCAGCAAGTCCCCCGTCTCGGCGCCACCGGAAGGATCCAATGGAAAGGCAAGTGCCGATACGACTGGGTTCCAGTGCCGCTGCAGGAGAGAAACTACGGTCAATTTAGAACGGCCAATTAACCTACAGTGCACGTTTTTGGATTGCGGGGGAAACCGGAGCACCCGGAGGAAACCCGCACAAGCACGGGGAGAACATGCAAACTCCACACAGAAACGCCCAGGCCGGGAATCGAACCCGGGCCTTCTTGCTGTGAGGCGGACGTGCTAACCACTACGCCACCATGCCACCTAATATATATATATATATATATATATATATATATATATATATATATATATATATATATGTATATATATATATATACACACACACACACACACACATATATATATATATATATATATATATATATATATATATATAATGTAATGTATATATTATGTATGTTCGTGTGTGTGTGTGTGTATACACACTTATATACGCGTGTTTATTGCAGACTATTTTCCACATATGAAATAAGTGAACCATATATAGAAAAGAAATTGTTGACAGACCGCTGCATTATAAATTAGAAATTTAATTTAAGCTTAAAGGCGCTATTATCTTATTCATATTATATTACTTAATTCATTATACAGTATTACCGAGATTATATTTCCTACTTCATGATATTCCCTATATTAAATAAAACCAAGGGGAAGCCTTTGAAAATAGAACTAATGAACAAGTTTTTTTGAAGCCATTTTTAATATAGAATATACTTTCTGTATTTTAAAATATAGCAAGCAAATCAGCTGAGTATTCCACCTCTTTAAAGTGGGATATGCTTTCTTTGCTAACCCGGTTTTTGTCCTTTTTAAAAGCTCAGTTTACAGGACCAAAGGAGGCAAGACATGGAAAGAAAGAGATGATGAGTTCCTGGTCCTCTAGGATCCCTGTGTTCCACATTTTTGTGGCTGTTTCTCAATACCATGTTCACCAAGTTTGTGCTCTTGTACGACTCGCAAGTACAAACGTGTGGGATGGAAGGACTTTAGTATCATTTGATATCAGTGTAATCAATGCTGCATCGACTTCCATTTGGCTTCTTGTTACCTTTACACGAAAGTATATTTAAAATAAAAATGATATAGAATAGCTTCGGTGTTTTTGTGTGCCGTTTGTGTGTTCTCCTCGTGCTTGAGTGGGTTTCCTCCAGATACTCCGGTTTCCTCCCATCATCCAAAAACAAGCACAGTAGGCTAATTGGCTGTTACAAATTGCTCCAGGTCTGAGTGGAAGTGTAAATGGTTGTGCATGTGTTGGCCCTGCAGCTGTTCTGGTGATCTGTTCGGAGTGTACCCTGCCCTCGCCAAATTCGGCTGAGATGGGCACCAGCCTCCCCGCAATCGTAATTAGAATAAAGCGACTTAGAAGATGAATGAATGAATATAGAATACAAAATAAGCCCACCTCTTGCTATCAACTAAAATAAATAAATGAAAAACAAAATTATGAACATAAAATTACACAACTAAGCTGGTTGGTGCAAAATGCATTCTTGGATACCATGCAGTACTGAGTCAACAGAGGGCACCTCCTGATGAATCGTGGGTAAAATGGGAGGAGTAAAAACACCTCTGGGTAGTCGGTCTCTACTTAGCTAGATGCAAACTTTGAATTGGAACAGCACTTGAGCTGTAACTGATGTATCACTGTGCACCCAGTACATCTCATCATCATTTTCTGAATTGCTTAATCCTAATTAGGGTCACAGGGGAGGCTGGCGCACATCTCAGCCGACTCTAGGCGAAGTCAGTTTTACATGATCATTTATACACTAAGCATTCAGAATAGAAATAAAACTTTCTATACAATTCCTAAGTCTAACTGGTCAGAAACCAATAATCAATTTTCGCACCATTTCTAATTCATTCACAGGAACATTCATCAGTTCATTTTCTGTAATCACTTAATCCTAATTAGGGTTGCGGGGAGGCTGGTACCCATCCCAGCTGACTCCGGGTGAGGGCAGAGTACACCCTGGACAGCTCACCAGGCCATCGCAGGACGGAAACACGCTGACGGCTATGCAGCTACTCTTGTCGAAAGTCAGTAATGGTTCTTTTACAGACTCACACCATAGACAGTAAGAGACATGTCCAGCCTTTGATAACCCAGTTAGGAGTGACAACCTGTGGTGAGTCGGGGCTTGAACCCCCAACCTTAGGATCGGTGATCCAACACCTGTACCACGAGGCCACCTCTGCCCCGCAGGAACATTCATATCTAATATTGTTGTATTAGGTGTGAGCACAAGCAGTTGTGTGCATATTGGCCCTGTGATGGTCTGAAAAGCTGTTTAGGGTGTACCCCACCTTCACCCAGTGTTCACAGCCTTAACAGGATTACAGTAGTTGTTTTACAAGAGAGTAAGTGATGAGGAGTCTTTGGCTGGTGCACTTTTGGAGAGTCTTCATGAAGGAATTTATGTTCTTTTAATTTTCAGATGTTTCATAACATTAATGTTTTTGTATCAATGTTAAAAACTAGCATCACAGGTATACTTACTATAATCATTGCACAAAATGCATCATGTGCAGTTCAGTAATGATCAATAAAGAGTATTTTTTTAATAAATTCTTTTCGATAAATATTTCAGGATGCACTGTCATAAGAAAAGAACCCACTTGAGGGTGGCAACAAAATAGAGCCGGCCATGTTTTCTCCTGAACAGGTTTCATACTACATTATACTTCATTTATATATTGATATCAATATTCCTAAAATGAATTAAAAACAAACTTTTATAGCTTATAAGAGTAATCAGTAAAAAAAAAAAAATCTGTTGTGGTTTTTATACCCAGGCCTAGTGGCTCATCAGACTGGTGCTTATTCCTGGTTTCTGTAGCGTGAAGCAACCAGGAGTTCACCTCCTCTCGGATGGGACGCTAGTCCATCGCTGGTTATCTTCCCAATATATTTTTACTGGTACCCATTTATACTGCTGGGTGGACAGAGGCACACTTGTTATTAAGACCTTGCCCAGGGGTCTTAGCACAGTGGGGGGCTAACTGGGATTTGAACACACAACCTCCCGATCATGAGTGCAGCACCCTAACCACTACGCCACCGGCCCCACTAACAGTAATCAGTAATAATGTATAAATACTAACACTCAACAGGATAATAAACAGCAAACAACAAACAAACCTCATTTTTATTGCAGAAAGTAACATCAGGACAATGCCTAGTGGTATAGGGTGCTGGATCGCTGATCCAAAGGGTCTCCACAAGGTTGTCACGCCCCCCCCCCCCAGTGCAGATAAATGGGTTTTCAAAGGCGGGTCATGTCTCTCATTGTCTATGGTGTGAGGCATGTAAAAGAATCATTGCTGACTTTCGACAAGAGTCGCTGCGAAGTCATCAGCGTGTTTCTGTCCTGCGATGGCCAGGTGAGTTGTCCAGGGTGCATTCTGCCCTCACCCGGAGTCAGCTAGGATCGGTGCCAGCCTCCCTGTGACCCTAATTAGGATTAAGCGGTTGCAGAAAATGAACTGAACTTTAGGACAATAATCAACCAGAATAACTGCACGACTATAAGACCTCATATAATCTCTTCCAATCTCAACTGTTAAGTACAAGCAAAATCCCTGAATTCCGAACAAAAGTTCGATAAGCGAATAAATATACACAGAATTTCAGTTTGTTGTATTTATCTGTGTCCTGTTTGATTCCTTGCCAAATATATATGCCAAAAAACAAACCACAATTCCTGTACATAGCAGAGTCCAATGTTTCCTGCTTAAGACTATCATTGAAGAAAACGTATGTTTGCGAAAGCAAACCACGCAAAACGTAAAATTATTTTTTGGTAGTTAATGAAGAAACGTTTATACTGTATATAAAACATTATAACCAGATAAAGTCCTGAAGTGAAGTCATTTCAGCAAACACGTCTACTGTTCAGCATCATTCAATTTTCTAAAGAGAAAAAAAAAAACAAACAAAAAAAGTGTTCTCTCACATAAGTACTGATGATGTCAGGGTCATTTTAATATACCAGGAAGTAAAAATAATTATGATATATTTAAATGAAAGGGCATTAAAGTTCATCCCGCAGCCCCAGCCGTGCCTGGAGACTTGGCGTCTACACTGCTACTTGACACACAGCATTGTCTGACTGTATGGAAGTCTTATTTTTTAGCATAGCCGTAAAAAAAACTACTCGCTAACCAATATGCTATAAATCCAAGATGGCAGCTGCAAGTCAGAGTTAATTCAGGTTTCCATAAATTCTCGCAGATGACATAGATGAGAAAGACATGTGTGGGCAAAAGGAAACGACAGGTCTCTGTGTGGAACTGATAAAAAGTGGATAAAGGCTGACTTAAAAAAAAACAAACAGAACACAACTCTGATAGCCTTTTTACTGCAGGAGAAAAAACTGCTTGGGATTATTTAATGAGGGTTAAAGTATATAAATTCATCACATTTTTGAATGTACACCCAGCAATCTCAGAACTGCAGAACTGGGCTGCATGTTTTAGGTTGTTGTACTTAATCATCTTGTGTGTGCAGGGTACCGCGGTGTACGTCGAGAGCCCGTCTGCCATTACCACACAGGAATCAAACTCATGGATGTTTCCTTGGAATAATATTAATATGAAAAGTACATATTTTGACAAACTCAGAATTGGCAGCAACTGTCAGTCACCTGTATCTTTTGGCTCTCAGTGGCAGCCAATTTTAGTGATGTTGCCTAAAAGTTAAGAGAAACTTATTTCTGATTCCACCCACTTTGTGTCACTTGTAAAAATTTCGTCTGTCATACGAGTGCATTTGTTGTTATGAACAAAATGCTAAATATTAGCTTATGGTGTCAGTATATAGTGGCACATTATGCTTCTTAACCCCAGATGTCCCCATTTGGTTATTTGATGATTTTCAAGCAAGCAGTCAGAGAAGGTCTTTGAACCTGTTTGAAACTCGTCTCCACAGTGTTTTAAAATGCTGCTCATGCTGCATCAGAGGACAATGTGAAACACTGAGGAAAGCTCTTTAAACTGTTCCATGTCCACCAGCTCCCTGACGATCATTGTTGACCAATGTATCTGTTATTAATAAGAGAAAGAGTGATGTTGTCACTTCCATACAGTGAACATGCACAATTTTGCTTGTCTGAACACCAGGAAATGCAACTAATAATAAGAGGGGAAAAAAAAAAACTGGTGCAACCTTTTTAAAACAAGAGGCAAGAGACAATATATATATGTATACTGTATATAAACATTATCGTATAAACGTTTTAGGCACATGCAAATGAATGGTGTAGAACAGTTTGCAACCAATCATAGAACACTTTCTTGAGATGTTATCGGAAGCTGATTCAGCATTCGTAATAGGCTCAGGCCAGCACGGAATAACTGAACAATGGGGCTGGTGACGTTGTGGTTAGGGTGCTGCGCTTATTATCGGGAGGTTGTGTCTTCAAATCCCAATTAGACCCCCACTGTGCTAAGACCCCAAGGGCAAGCTCTTAACCATAAGTGCGTCTCTGTTCACCCAGTAGTATAAATGGGTACCAGTAAAAATATACTGGGAAGGTAACATGTGATGGACTAGCGTCCCATCCAGGAGGAGTTGTACTCCTAGTTGCTTCACCCCATAGAAACCAGAGGATAAGCACCAGTCCGATGAGCTACTATGGCTCAGGTGTAAAAAGCCCCGCCCCCAAAAAAGCCAAGCACTGAATAACACCACAGGTACAAGACAGACTGCAAAACATGCATAGGGTTGCGAGCTATTGGTACTTGTTCATTTATATCCAATAATTGATAGTCATATGTGTGTCAGGACCGTACTGGTTAGCTGGGCATATACAGTATTTGCATATTGGAACATGAGCGTATAGCATGCTATGTGAATGGAATAGTACATTTCCAGCATTTAGCAGATGCTCTTATCCAGAGTGACTTACAGATGTGCTTTAAGGTCTATCAGTGAATATATTCTTGTACTGGTTTGTTAGAACACAGACAAAGTATACAGTCAGTCAAACTCAGATAATAGGTGTTGTGTTGTTTTCTTGTTTGCTTGTTTTTTAGTGTCGCATGGCTGCCATTCATACCACAGATTTGCATATTTAATTTATGCTAGTCAAGTATGGAGTTGTAACTGAGATATGTTGTACTCTGCCACAGAATATTATATACGGTAGTCCAGCAAATTACAGAATAAATTCTGGCTATTTCTCATTTAATGGCTGCTAAATTGTTGTTCTTCATCTCTTTTCTCTGCTTGCCCCAAAGTGACCCCAATCATATCCCAGAGACGTCTACTTCTGGCTACACTAGTCTTCAAGTACACACTAAATCAGTCTGCTCCAAGCGTAGAAAGCTCTCTTTTAGTTTGCTTCTGCTTGTGGAATCATTCAAGTGCAAATTGCTTCACTAATCCTAAATTAGCTTAGTAATAGCTATGGAGAATTCAAATACACCAGAACAAAGTGAGGTGGGAGGCAAATATAAATAAATAATAATAATAATAAAGTAATAATAATAATATGACTACTACTGCTACTTAAGATGATGATGATAATAATAATAATAATAATAATAATAATAATAACAACAACAACAACAACAATAATAATAATAATAACAACAACAATGATAATAATAATAATAATAATAATAATAATAATAATAATAATAATAATAATAATAATAACACTAATCATATCAGATAAACATGAGCGCTGATGTAAAAGAGGTGGTGTGCAGTGGTTTCCATATTATATTTTTACCTCAGGTCACACGGTGGTCACTTTATATCTGATGATTCAATAAACTGTTCTAAGAGAGTGATTTTAATTCCACACACATCACTTGTTCCCAGAACAAAAGTCTTTTAGCAGTGTGAAAGGTAAAGTAAAGACACAAATAGACACAAGCGGATGGTGGGATGGTGTAGGTAAGAGTGGCGCTGTGATTTTTTTTTTTTTTTTTTGTATAAAGGATGTGTTGTGTGAAAAAAGTGAGATCCTATTCCCAAAGCTTATTTAAATTGAGAAGTGTAAAAGGATGAAGTAGCAGGAGCGTTCGAGGACGCAGTTGGAGAGTGGCAGGTTGGTTACAGGGAGAGACGGAGCCTATGCCAATGGGGAAAGAACACAGGAGTGAGTGTGACTAGAGCTTAAAGGGGGGAAAAAACACTCGTGCTCTTATTTTGTCACTCCAGTGTATACAATGAAGAATTCAGCTTTTATAAGGTTATTCAGAATAAATAATTTAACCTCAGTGCCAGGTCAGTGTCCCCAGTGCAAGTTTGAAGTAAGGAATAGTTAAGGGTAGACTGGGGTTGGAATTAAAACCGAGTATGACGTTTATCAAATTACTTCAGTTGGTGGGTCCATCCATGTCCATCACAGTTGTCTGAAGTTGTTGATACGTTCTTTTCATCTCATCTTCATATACTTTACTGATTCTACCTTTACTCCGTCTGCGATGTTAAATTCCTAAATCTGATTGGTCAGGAGCTGTTGAATAATTTTTCTATTGCAGCATGTTTGAAAACAGTGTCATACCTCAAATCGTATGGTTATATTTATGTACTTGTTCCTATATGTTATCATTTCAATAGTAATAGCGTTGGCACAGGGACTCAAAGGCTATTTTAGTAGTTTTCAGTGTCTCAGTAGCATTTTTTAAGTATATTTTTATTTTTAAGACAGTGAGCGCAGTTGTCCAGGGTGTACTTTGCCTTCTTCCAGAGTTGGCTGAGATGGGCACCAGCATCTGCATGGTTCTATAGAGGTTTAAGTGGTCCAGAGAATGAATGAATGAATGAATGGGAGTGAGAGTGAAAGAGCCTGGTCAGAAAATGAGTGTTGAAAGCTGATGATAGGATTTTGTTTCTTTCTGTTGTGTTCAACCACTTTATGATTATTTATAGGGTAAGGAAATCCTTCCAAAAAGCTTTCTTATTACATTTAAAATATGTATATTTTCATCAGCAGGTGGTTTTAATTTACACGTACACAGCTACAATCTGCTAAAACACATTCAATGGTTTGTATCAACCTGTCTGAAAGGCCATCGTTTATAGTTCGTTTCACTCTTGTGAAAGTGTGAAATTACAAGAACAGAACGTAGACCCGTCAGTTCCAAGACAGTAACAATAACAATTTATAAATTATAAACTAACAAATCAGATAAGAATGAGTAAATTACTAAATAAAATAAAATCAGGCACATGTGCACCTCTTCTTTTCCGTGCGGCTGTTCCCTTCAGGGGTCGCCACACGAATCATCTGCCTCCATCTCACCCTGTCCTCTGCATCTTCTTCTCTTACACCAACTACCTTCATGTCCTCCTTCACCACATTCATAAATGTCCTCTTTGGTCTTCCTCTAGGTCTTCTGCCTGGTATTTCCAACCTCAGCATCCTACTACCAATATACTCACTATCCCTCCTCTGTACATGTCCAAACCATCTCAATCTAGCCTCTCTGACTTTGTCTCCAAAACATCATATATGTGCTGCTGCATTATATTTATATGCATCAGACAGGCAATCTTCTTGTTTTCATGAATGCCTGGTACATCTAATGCACAATACTTCTCTGGCAACTGTTGCTTCAGTGTCACTCACACCCCATTTTTTTGCAACACAAAGGTGCCCCAGTGTATAAGAATTTATTAACTTGGGTTTCCTTTCAGTATTCCTGTTTCTTCATGGTTCAAATACGTGCACTATAGGCTAATTGGCTGTTCCAAATTGTTCCAGGTGTGAATGTGAGTACGAACGGTTCTATACGTTTGTTATTGTGATGCACTTGTGAGCTGTTCAGGGTGTACCCGTCCTTTGCCCAGAATTGGCTAAGACAGGTTCCAGTAAATTCATGAATAAGTGGATGAAATTTTTATTTAATTTTAATCTTAAATACAGATGAAAAAAAATGTATTTGTATACAACAAGGTGTTGTATAAAAGGAATAAAAGTTTATGTTGTTCTCCTATAGAAAAATACAGTAATCATTTTACTTAGCAATTCTTTCTTTCTTCCTTTCGGCTTTTTTCATTTTCTGTACCCGCTTAATCCTAACTTGGGTCACGGGGAGGCTGGTGCCCATCCCAGCCAACTTCGGGCGAGGGCAGAGTACACCCTGGACAGCTCGCCAGGCCATCGCAGGGTGGAAACACGCTGATGGCTTTGCAGCTACTCTTGTCGAAAGTCAGCAATGGTTCTTTTACATGCCTCACACCATAGACAGTGACAGACATGGCCGGCCTTTGATAACCCAGTTAGCTCCACTGGGGGGGACAATGACAACCTTGTGCAGAGTGGGACTCAAACCCCCAACCTTTGGATCAGCGATCCAGCGCCCTATACCACTAGACCACCACTGCCCCATCTTTCTCGGGAGTCACCACAGCAAATCATCTGATTCGCACATTTGATTTGGCATAGGTTTTTACGTCAGATGCCCTTCCTTTCGCAACCCTTTAGCAGGGACAGAAAGACGCTGACGGTTTTGCAGCTACTCTTTACGAAAGTCAACAATGGTTCTTTTACATGCCTCTCACCATAGACCAGTGCTTCTCAATTATTTTCTGTTACGCCCCCCCTAGCAAGAAGAAAACAATTCGCGCCCCCCCACCACCCACTTTCCGCCGCAACTATAAATTATAACTTTTTTCTATAATATAGTTACAGGTATATCTCTTCATTATATCGTATCCTTGTTAACATAAATAAAACAAAAAGAAAGAGATATAGTTCAACTTACAAGAATAACTTTTTTAACATTTTTTATTAGTCTGTAAAAGAAAGTGCATCAATTTGCCTTAAATTTAAAAATAATAATATCCTTGTTACATTTTTGACAAACTTACCACACCATTTGCTGCTGAAAATAAAATCAATAAATAATTAATTCAAATTGACTTCAGAAACATTAACTCAGGAGCACAATATATAAACACTTTAACCTACAAAACAAGAACAAATAGAACAATTTGTGCTGATTTTTTTTTCTCAAAATGAGGAAGCCAAGATTAATGGCTACAATGAGCACGTTTCTCACCGCCTTTCTTTTCATCCCTGTTAAAAATTTCTTCATGTTGTGAGGGTGTGTGTACTGCACTACACATCGCCAGCTCGTAGCAAAACAAACCTACACCGTAGAGTTAATACTCGCTGCGCACAATGGGCAATGAGGGCGCCACTGCCAACTACTGGAGTGGATGTGCAATTACACTTTCTTGTAGTACGGCGGAAAAAAAGCATGTTCTCCTGGGTCACACGCGCCCCCCTCAGCATCCCATCGCGCCCCCCCAGGGGGGCGTGCCCCACTATTTGAGAAGCACTGCCATAGACAGTGAGAGATATGGCCCGTCTTTGATAACCCAGTTAGCCACACTGGGGGGGGGGGGGCAGTGACAACCCTGTGGGGACTCAAACCCCCAACCTTAGGATCAGCGATCCTGCGCCCTATTCACTAGACCACCACTGCCCCTTTACTTAGCAATAAATCAACGATCAAAATTAAACCAAATACCCAATGTTTGCCAAATTTCTGTTTTATGCAATATCCAATATGGATCCAATAATCACAATACAAGTTATTTTCCTATTAAAGCAGATCATGTTTTATTCCTTATTTAATGTATTTTGAGATTCTTTATCTGCACGCTGTGTCACAGCATTACAAGATAATAATAACCAGCCTCATTTACAACCACTGTGAGGAGCAGCTTAATATGAAAATTAAGTACACACACACACACACACACACACACACACACACACACACACACACACACCACTGTGATTTCTGTTTCCAGACCTGTGGTGTACCACTTTTTTACAGGCGCTTTCAATAGGAAATGAAGCAGAAGGCATTTTTGCATGTCATTTACCAGAAGCCAATTCAGCAGTAAAATGTTTTCTTCTCATTGTCATTTTTTGTGAGTGTGTACACAAATTGTCTGGCTGCTAATAATTGAATTCTCTTTTCTTTGGTGTTTGACATTTTGTTTGCTACTGACAAAAAACCTAAGCCTGATTTAAATAAACAGGGGGTTTGAAACACAGCCATTCCTATTCTTCCCACAGGATAAATATAAAGATGAAGAGATCTTTATTGTGAACTGTTGCATGAACAATGAAAATCAGTTTCGCAACTCTTTCTTTAGCAGCAATTATAAAAAGAAAAAAAAAATCTGCAAAAGAAACAAAGGAATTAAAATAAGCTATACATGTGTATAAGGGCAGTGGTGGTCTAGTGGTTAGGGCGCAGGATCGCTGATCCTAAGGTTGGGGGTTCGAGTCCCTACAAGGTTGTCACTGTCCCCCCAGTGCAGCTAACTGGGTTATCAAAGGCAGGCCATGTCTCTCACTGTCTATGGTGAGAGGTTCATGTAAAAGAACCATTGCTGACTTTCGTAAAGAGTAGGCTGCAAAGCCGTCAGCGTGTTTCTACAACCTGGAGAGGGATGGGCTCCGCCAGGCCAAATCAGCCCAAGTCTCGCCATGAAGGCGCCCCAACGACATCCTCGGATGTTATGGGATAAGTGAAGAAGTGATACATGTGTATATACACCTGCATATACATCTAGACCAGTGCTTTTCAAATAGTGGGGCGTGGTGTGATGCTGGGGGGGGAGGAGGGGTATGACCCTGGGAAACATGCTTTTCTGGAATAGTTTAGGAAAATTAAGTGTAATTGCACCTCCACTCCAGTAATCGGCAGTGGCGCTCTCATTGTTGCGCTGTGGTGTAGCGGTTTTTTGCATCGAGCAAACGATATGAAGTGCAGTAAACAATCCCTCAAGAAACAACATGAAAAAATTTCTAACAGGAACGGAGAGAAAGGTGGAGGGAGATGGAGATATTAAGACATAAGTAAGTTAAATGAGTTTAAATAAGGATGTATTTGTTCTTATTTCAGACACATTGGTGCACTTTAAATCTTTTACTGTTACAGATTAAAAAACAATGTTAATGAAGTTATTCGTTATTGTAAGTTGAGCTATATTTCATTCTTTTTTGTTTTTAATGTTAATAAAAATACAATGTTAGGCAGCGGTGTACTCAGAACAATTTAATATTCAAATAATACTATTTATAGTCGCTCGCAGGGCGCTGGGGGGGGGGGGGGCGTGAAATGTTTTATTTCTTCTTAGAGGGGGCACCACAGAAAATAATTGAGAAGCACTGATTTAGACACATATACACACACCCAATACAGTAGGCCCTTGACTATTCGCAGCTTTGCACTCGCGCATGCGCATATTCACGGATTGCCGAGCAACTGTCACGTGATTCAAATTCAGCCAATGGTTGTCCTTCTTCCTGCTGACTGGTACTACATGTTACATGCGCGAATGATCAACCGGAAGTAAAATACAGTAAAACCTCCGCTGACGAACGCTTAAGCTCACGAATTTTTCGCCTCAAGAACATTAAATTTGCGAGCATATAGTCTCTGCTGACGAACTAGTTTTCGGCGGACGAATCAAACCACGCGGTCAAACAGCGCCACGGTGGTGGCCACGAGAAGCTGACGCACGCTCACGGCGTCACAGTTCGTCACACCCCTTTCTTTGAGTGCGGACGTGGTTTGTGTTTGATAGACATTTTGGACCATATTGAGTGTACTTTTGCTATTATGGGACCGAAAAAGACCCACCACAGGCGGAGATCATTGAAAAACACGAACGAGGTGTGCGTTTGTGTGACTCAGCGTCCCAGTACCAGTACGCTAAGTCTACCACCATCCTTAAGAACAAGGAAGCTATTAAGGGTGCGTGTGTGGCTAAGGGTGTTTCCAAACAGTAGGCGTTTCCAAACACTCCTTCCAAACAGTAAGTCCCTCCCTCCTCCTCCCACTCCATTCCATCAGGCCATCAACTACCATCACAAAGGTAAATAAAACGACTTTATTATACAGTACAGTTTATTTCTTTAATTACAATACAATAGACATTTATTATACATAAAATAAGGTCTATTTTTGTGTAGTTTTAAGGCTTATTTAGTAGAAAATTATGTTTTATGGGGACCTGGGAACGGATTATTCTCATTTTAATGGTTTCTTATGGGAAATAAATGTTCGGAAGACAAACTTTTCGCCTTACACACACTTTCTGGGAACCAATTATGTTCGTGAGCTGAGGTATCACTGTACTATGTAGCTATTACATGCGCTAAAATATTCTTCTTGAACACATTCTATAGACAGTCTCACTCATTAATACAGTATTAGTGTAGTAAAATGTAGTAATGATTAAGAAAAACTTTTTAATTTTGTGTTGTGATATATATATATATATATATATATATATATATATATATATATATATATATATATATATAAAGAGAAGACCAAAGAGAAGATTTATGAATGTGGTGAAGGAGGACATGAAGGTAGTTGGTCTAAGAGTAGAAGATGCAGAGGATAGGGTGAGATGGAGGCAGATGATTCGCTGTGGCGACCCCTGAAGGGAACAGCCGAAAAGGAGAAGAAGAAGAAATATATATATGAATATATATATGAATATATATATATATGTATCTTTTTTCTCAATCGCACACAAGTTGTCAATGAGCCTTTTTTCTAGTGTGTTTTAATTACCAGTTATACACTGTGTATATACTATATATATTTTTTATATATATATATCGATGTGGGTCCTGTACGCAATACTATCTCATTTGTGCTTTAACAGATTATGGTGAATATAAGAAGTTTTTAAGCACATGACACGGATATGATGACCAATTACAATTCTTGGCTTCTGTAAGATTCAGGATTTTAATAATCGAGAATTTAAGTCACTAAAGTCTATTTCTATGGGATGTAATGCCCATGGAGTACGATGAGTGCATTTGTAAAACCTGCCAAGTTAACTTAGTCAGTTTTTAAGAAAGATCAGAGTTTTGCTTCTTCTGCTACAACTTATAAGATACACGAGTTAGCAGGTTTGAAAGTAGAGCTATCAGTGGGACATACACCATAGTGCCTGAAAAAGAGGCGAAGGGAAATATCTTTTTTCTTTTTTTCTTTTAACAAAACTTGACTTCGCAGGTTTTTCACGTGGAAGGCTCTTATTCTATATTTTCTACCACGCTGTACTCATATACGGCGTATTCTGTTTCGAGATACTGCTAAAAAAGCTGAGTCGCATTGAAGTTGGCATTATTTTACAGTAAGTGATCCAGCTGAAGAAGCAAGATTAAAATCTACCATAAAAGAGCCACTTCCCCCAACTGATCACTGCATAGGCTTTTGTTGTGGTTGTAAATGGAAAAGGTCACCTTCTTATTGTGATTTTCTTACAATTACGAGCACATGGGTGCATTGAGCTGCATGGAGATAACCACTCAGATTCCCAACACTGCGAACCATTTTTCTCTCATCAGATTCATGTTAAATGAGTGAGCCAGTCACAACAGACACACACACACACACACACACACACACACACACACACACACACACATATTTTAAAAACCTAAAATTTTACCTAATTAGTCATGGCGAGGCTGGCACCCATCTTAGCCATCTCTGTGCAAAGGTGGGGTGCACCCTGGACAGCGTGTCAGGTCACTGAAGGCTAACACACACACAACCATTCACATTCACACTCAAACCCAGGGGAGATTTTGAACTTGCAGTTCGCCTACTCTGCATGTTTCTGAACTGTGGGAGAAAACCAAGGTACTCGGAGGAAAAAAAAATGCATGCACAGAGAGAACATGCAAACCTCACACAACTCCCCAGTCCAGGAAATCGAACCTTTCTTGCTGTAAGGTGGATTTGTTAACTGCTGCTCGGCTGTGCACTATTTATTTTAGTATACAGACACTCCCCGACTTACGTTTTTGTTTGGTTCCGGATAAAAAAACGTAATGTATGTTCCAGTGACGTATTTCGTTCACACTGTACTATACATCCAGTGGTGGTCTAGTGGTATAGGGTGCTGGATCGCTGATCCAAAGGTTGGGGGTTCGAGTCCCACTTTCCACAAGGTTGTCACTGTCCCCCAAAGAACCATTGCTGACTTTCGTAAAGAGTAGCTGCAAAGTCGTCAGCGTGTTTCTGTCCCTTGCTAAAAAAGGGTTGTGACAGGAAGGGCATCCGATGTAAAAACCTCTGCAAAATCAAATGTGCGAATCAGATGATTCGCTGTAGCGATTCCTGAGTAAAAGGGAAAAAGCTGAAAGGAAGACAGACAGACAGTATCTCATAAAACACCCCTAAATCAATTATTATAAACATAACATTGTAAAATAATATCAAATAATATCAACATTAATTTCAAATAAATTAAATTCAGGCAAAATAATTACAAATAGATAAATTTTAACCAAATTTACTAATCAAATATGAAATACAGTATCAAATATAACCTTTAACATTCTCTGTGATGCGATTTTTCTGCTTGTAAATGGTTCCGATGGTCGACGGAGCCATTTGGAAGAAACGTGCAACATTCACATGTTTTTCACCAGCATCGATTTTCTTGATAATAGCCATCTTCGTTTCTAACGAGATGGCTTGCCGCTTTTTCTGATTACCACTATCACTAGTAGGCTTATGCTTATGACCAACCATATTTGCTTAGGGTTACAAAAGTCTGCAAAACAGTGTAAACACAAAGATCACAGAGATGACGTCTTAACACAAGGGTAACACGCGGTGAACTGGGAAGAAGGAGGGGCACGTTCAGTCTGTCATTTGTAAACAATGGACGCGGCGTCATGCATAAGTAGCGTATTACGTCAGCGTACTACGTAGGTATGTCTCGTACTACAGCGAGCACGCTAAACTCAAAATTTGACATAATTTTTTTTTAAAGTGTAAAATTGAAAAATTCATAAAACGAATGAACATAAAGCGGGGAGTGTCTGTATTTTTAATAATTTACAGGTACATTTAAAATTTTGAAGCAAGTTATTTCCTGTTCACCTTTACACTGTAACAACAAATAAACATCAAATTTGTCTCCTAACAGCAAACTTTATACTTTCTATTACCTTTCTATTAAAACTGAAGAGATGATCTTTATATATATATATATATATATATATATATATATATATATATATATATATATATATATATATATATATATATATATATATATATATATATATATATATGTGTGTGTGTGTGTGTGTGTGTGTGTGTGTGTGTGTGTGTGTGTATAATTACATAATGAAGTGTATATACTTGTGACATCGTATGTATTCTGTGGAGAACGATTTTTTTTTTTTTTTTTTGGTTGATTGATTTGATCAAAGTGGTTTCGAAAATAAATGATTGACTCTCATCTCATCTGCCAGACTATTTAATTCTCTGTTAGGGTCATGTAGAGCTTGGAGCCTATCTCAATAGACTCTATGTGAAGGGTTACACCACGAACAACTCACATCTAGACCTCGGCACAATCTGAAACAGCCAATTAGCCTAATGTGCATGTCTTTGGAGTTTGGGAGGAAACCAGAGTTCGTGGAGGAAACTCACACAAGCATGGGAAGAAGGTCTTAAATCTAAGACCGTCTTGATGTGAGGAGGACATGCAAACCACTGAAAAAGTGTGCTGCATATTCTAAAGATTATAAGAGACATTTATACTAAGAAGGTGTTTAAAACCAGACAGGCTTTATGATCAGGCCATGAGAAAGAAAGCCCATCCATTCGTTTTGTGAACCGCTTAATTTTAAGAAGGGTTGTGGGGAGGCTATTGCCCTTCTCAGCCGACTCGGGGCAAGGACAGAGTACACCCTGGACAGCTCGCCAGGCCATCACAGAGCTGAGAAAGAAAGCAACTTTACTAATGAGTGAATGTAGTTACAGTACTCAGTTTCAGACGCATACGTGCTGTTGTTTCCGTGTGCTGTGTTGAGATCTGCATTTTATGGTAACTTGCTTTAGATAAAATCTTCAGAGACACTGAGTGTATGAGTAACACAGTGAATGCATCGTCTCGGTATCATGCATTTCCTCTTGTTCATGATGTACACACCTGTTTTTCCACCATGCTCAACTATACCAGAAACAGTGGAAGTTTCCCTTAAAATACAAAGGACATTTTCTTAACCACATTTTCTAACAAGTTAATCATCTGCCAGTTTCCACCACAGCCAACTCGCCACTATCATATGATATCTATCAATTATCACGGGGAAGTCTGTGCTGCATCTGTGACATGTGAAACCAGATACTACATCTTTTCAAACTGCTGCTGATACATCACAGGACAGCATGTAACACACTCACAGGAGATTACTGTCCTCTTTCATAAACATCAGCTCGCAGATTGGTTCGTCTGACACTGATTGACAGAAGAAAGAATAAAGTGATGTCTGCATCTACTGTCTCCTGTGTCTCTAACCCCAAGGGGCAGTCATGGCTGGTACGTTTTCATTCTCTTTTCTCTTCTTGGTGCAGCCTCCATTTCTGATTAACAACACAGTACAGATTCTCAGCTTTTCGAGATTACATGGTCCAATTTTAAACCTTTTCCCTCTGCAGCACTGTCACAGTGAAACATCCTAATAAACAACCACTTAATATTTGACCAAATGTCACTGGCCCGATTTTGAAGCTCAAAACAAAACAAACAAAAAAACACATGCCGGTGTCTGGTTGTGACTTCTGATGTCTGTGGTGTGACTGACATCTAAAGTGGCTTTGCCTCTCGGGGGGTCTGATCAAAAGCAGCTTTCAACAGTGCTCATGCTGAGATGCACTATTGCACTTTGACTTACATTGTCATGGTTTGATTCACCTTTAAGCCACAGAGTCCCTTAACACATTTCCTTCAGGAAAAATGAGAGATTTAAACAGCACACATAAAATATCAGGAATATTGATACAGTACTGCAGGACTGAGATGCAATGAAAACAGTCGATCTGTTAATATAAATTATACACATCATGACATATGGGCTTCTTTATAGACTACAAGGGCGGCACGGTGGCGTAGTGGTTAGCACATCTGCCTCACAGGAAGAAGGCCTGGGCTCGATTCCCGGTCTGGGCGTTTCTGTGTAGAGTTCGCATGTTCTCCCTGTGGTTGCGTGGGTTTCCTCCGGGTACACCGGTTTCCTCCCACAGTCCAAAAACATACATAGTAGGTTAATTGGCTGTTCCAAATTGCCTGTAGGTGTGAGTGAGTCTGCATGTGGCCTGGCGAACCACACGGTAGATCATTGTGATCCCGGCCATGACAATCCCTGTATGAGCATCATTCAAGCTTCAGGGATCGACGTCCATTCCTCGTGATCGGATGTAGATGTAGAAGAAGATAAACTACAAGGAAAAACAGTAGTGTTCCATTTAAAAAGAAACATTAATGAATGAATTTGATTATTTCATTTAAAGACAAATTTAAAAAAACAGGAAAAATGATCAAAAATGAAAAATAGGAAAACCTTTGAAAAATCCAACAATAAATGTTTCATCAGAGATTATTACAAAGTATATTAAAGAAAAATATTGTGACACATAATGAAGGAGCAGTGATGGTCTAGTGGATAGGACGCAGGATTGCTGACCCTAAAGTTGGGGGTTCAAGTCCCCACAGGGTTGTCACTGTCCCTCCCCAGTGCAGCTAACTGGGTTATCAAAGGTGGGCCATGTCTCTCACTGTCTACGGTGAGAGGTTCATGTAAAAGAACCATTGCTGACTTTCGTAAAGAGTAGCTGCAAAGTCGTCAACGTGTTTCTGTCCCTTGCTAAAAGGGTTGTGACAGGAAGGGCATCCGACGTAAAAACCTCTGCCAAATCAAAATGTGCGAATCAGATGATTCGCTGTGGTGACTCCCGAGTAAAAGGGAAAAAGCCGAAAAGGAAAGAAGAAGAATTGTGACACACAATGAATAATTTTCACAGGATATTATTGTAAGACAGCTCATTTCAATTTTAATTCTATTTTGATATTTATTCGTCTGTTTCTTTAGAAGAGACAATGACTAAGTGTAGCAGACAGTTCCTATGGATAGTGTCATTAAAGCAATTATTCATTCCTTATAATATATATATATTCATTCATTTTATGAACCGCTTAATCCTAATTACGGTCGCAGGAGGCTGGCGACCATCTCATCCGACTCTGGGCAAGGGAAGAGTACACCCTGGACAGCTCGCTAGGCCATTGCAGGGCAGAAACACGCTGACAGTTATATAGCTACTCTTGACCAAAGTCATCATTTGCATTCCTCTCACCACAGACATTAAGATACATGGCTGGCCTCTGATAACCCAGTTAGCTGCACTGTGGGTTAAAGTTATTAATAATTTTTGAATCCATCAAATCAATTTTTAAAATCAATATTTTGTAAGTAGCCATGTAGAACAATATGATAAAATACAGCTTGCCAATCATTATAAAATAAACCCATTAACGGGGATCAAGATGTTGCATAATAATTTCCTGAGGTGGATTCTTTCACGATAATGACTGGTTTGCTCCATTATCTGACTTGTTTAGCTTTACAAAAAAGAAAGAAACTCAATACAGATTACCAACAATAAATGAGACAAATATTTTACCATCTGGGGAATAATTAATAATTATGCACCAAAGGCATCGTGGATGTTCCGTTTCAGGGAATATTTATTTTTGCGGCATGTGCCGAGCTAGAGGTGCATAATTGTTTTAGTTTATACTGATGGAGTGTTTAAGCACATTATATTAGATTTTTTTATTTTTTACTTTTATTTATTCAAGGCAGGCTTAGCGATGCGAAATGATGTGTCTTAAAACCCTTTTTAGAATTTTAGCAATCTTCTTCTTCTTCTTCTTCTTCTTCTTCTTCTTTTTCTTCTTCTTTCGGCTGTTCCTTCAGGGGTTGCCACAGGAAATCATCTGCCTCCGTCTCACCCTATCCGCTGCATCATCTTCTCTTACACCAACTACCTTCATGTCCTCCTTCTCCACATCCATAAATCTCCTCTTTGGTCTTCCTCTGGGCCTTCTGCCTGGTAGTTCTAACCTCAGCATCCTACTACCAATATACTCACTTTTTTTATTAGAATTTTAGTAATACAATGCAAAAAAAACCCAAAACAACAACAATCAAACAAAAGCAAACTAAAAGGAGATTTCTATAGATTTTTTTTTTTTTTTTTTTTTTTTTTTTACATATTTTAACCTCGTGGTGAGCTCCATGCTTTGAGTTGGCTAATAGTTCTGTGTAGTCTGTTCTGGTCTGTTCACCGTACTCATTTATACATGAAAGTAAACCGCACTTAGTGTATACTACAGCAGGGGTCCCCAGCCACCGGTCCACAGACCAGTACCAGTCCACAGCTCAATTGGTAGCGGTCCGCAGAAGAAATAATTCATTATTTCCGTTTTACTTATTATCTGAGTCTGAATGATGTTTATTTTTGAAAAAACTTTTATTTTAGAAAATGACCAGACTCGCTCGGTTACATGTCGGTCATTTGAGCGCTAAAATGAAACCCACATGAACAGAGGCGAGTTGGACATGTTTCAAACATTAACGTGGATTTTGTGTGAGACTGAGCCTGGGCCTTCATTGTCCCAGCTGGTCCAACATCTCCTGTGTTTTTTTTTTTGTAGAAAAGTTCAAGCTCTACTTCCTAACCAACTTTATTTCAGCTGTTGAAAGATACCATTCATGGAGTGCTTCTTCTTCTTCTTCTTCTTCTTCTTCTTCTTCTTCTTCTTATTATTATTATTATTATTATTATTATTATTATAATCATCATAATAATACTACTGCTACTACTACTACTACTACTACTACTACTACTAATAATAATAATAATAATCATTTATATAAAAAAAATACAATATAAACAATCTATGACACCGACCCGACCCCCCCATAATTTATGTTTACGGATCATAGCCATGACACTGACGCTGGTCAGATGAACGCTACACCTTGAGATGGATTAACCCGCCATTCCATGCCATTCTGCTCTCTAATCTGTATGGCTTTATTGTATATAGGGTCATGGAGAAACTGCAGCCAATCCTCGTCAACTCAGGGTGAAGGTATGGTACATCCTGAACAGTGCAGCTCAGGGGTCTCAAAGTCATTCCACAAAGGGCCGCATTGGCTGCGGGGTTTTGTTTCAACCAAGCAGCAGCACACCTGACACGACTCATTTAATAAACTGATCTGAGCCTTCAGGCAGTTGATTGGTCAATCTGTGTGCTGTGTACAGAGATTGGTCTGCTGCTGCTTGGTTGAAGCAAAAAACCAGCAGCCACTGTGGCCCTTTTTGTGGAATGAGTTTGAGACTCCTGATGTAGCTAATGACACCTGCTCTGTTCAATCGACTCATTCATGAACTAAAGGAAGCAGTACTTCCTAAAGGAGTTTTACTATACAGTACACTACAATAAACATACACACGAAACAAAATGAGATTTTTTATAGTTTATTTTAAAATGACAACTGCAATGGCCTGGCGAGCTGTCCAGAGTGTACCCCGCCTTTGCCAAGAGTTGGCTGAGATAGGCTCAAGCACTGATTGAATTTTTTTTTGATTATTCATTTTAAAATTCGTTCATTAATTTTCTGAATTGAATTTTAAAATGAATAATAAAACAAAATTCAATCAGGTATTTTAATTTCAGCATTAAGCACTAGGAATAATATTGATTATCTTTCTGATTGCCATTCTTGTGTAGCATATATAAATAGACATTTTCAGGAGTTTATCGTGCTTGATTAAAATGGTGAGTAAAGACTCACAACTTTTCAAGGTCACTGATTTGGAAATCTTAAGAGTAAAGAAAATGTCATCCCAAAAATATGAAGAAAGCCTTGTAGAATTTAGAGTGTCGCATAGAAGCTTCACGAAGCAAACTGATTAAGTACTTAATATGTCTCTATACATATATAAACAAATAATGTATTCGACGTAATAGGCGTCCTGCTTCAATAAGGGCCCCCTTCCGATGTTTTTGATCTTATGTCTAATAACCACCCATGTGTGCTGGGAGCAAAATCGTAGATCAAACTTACCAATTTTATTCGATCAGTCTCTGTAACAGTAAAATGAGGCGTTCACTGCCTGTAAAAGTAAGTTTACATAGTATTTCAAGACCCCCTGCCACTGGGGAATGTCTATGTTCTCTTGGTAAATATCCAACAACCGACGAACCATTAGAAACTGCTACAGCAAAACTGCTTTGAATGAATGGAGTGATGCGCCAGATATGGACCTATCAGAAAGTGATGACGAGGATTTTTCACCCGATTCTCCTGCTCACCAACTTCATAAATTTAAGCATGTTCCTGGCCATGTGTTTTTGTTTATGATTGTGTTGATTGGTTCAACATGCCATGTGCTAAAGTTGACATTTGTGTTGATTGGCTCGATTTTACTTCTGGGAAAATGTTTAAAGTAACAGCACCTGGAGGGAAAAGAAAGGGGTCTTGTTTAAATACAATTATGCTGTTTTCTGCTTATTTTCAGCTTTCATGTAAGTAGTTTGGTTGATATCGCAAAATGAATAACATAAATACCATTTAAAGTCTTTTATTGTTCTGATATTATTCATTTTTTTCACCTCAATGCTAATAAGCACTTACTGTTCCACTTCGCTGGTAACATTTTAATAAGCGCCCAAGCACTCCAACTTTTAAAGAGCCCTGGGCACTTATCACGTCGAACACGGTACATTAACTATACATTCTAGAATGAAAAGAGATCTTGAGAGATGTTCTGTCCAGAGTCAAATGTGTAACGCATCCTTATTTGGGTGACAAAAGATGCTGTTTTGAAGCCCACAGAGATTTACTGCCACTGTTATGTTTGAAATATGTAAAAACTAAAAAGTCTGATGATTCCTACCCCCAACGTTAATGTATAGTATATACAAAAATAATTATTTTCTTCATGCTCACTCAGTCATTCCATCTCAAGCATTCCAGAATTTACTTCCACCTGTAGGAGCCAACAGAACACATTATGATTTGAGAAACTCTGATTTTAGTCAGCCACGTACAAGATTGAGGTACTCAGCATCATCATTTATTCCATCATCAATTAAACTGTGGAACAACATTTCATCAAATATTAGAAGTTGTGATTCTGTGGCCTCATTTAAGTCAAAAATCATTGTTAAAGTAAAATGTGTACCAGTAAACAGTACTTTTTATTTGGAGTAAGGAAAGTAAATTTTTTATACACAAAATTAAGATACATGACAAGTTCACTCAATTACGATTTATTTAGAATAAATATAAAAAGTGATGCAAGTTGCCATTGTGGCCACAAATGTGAGAATGTTTTTCATTATTTTATTGAATGCCCATTGTATATTATTTACAGTGGAAAAATGCTTAAAGCTTTAGGTAACATTGTTAAAAACAGAACACAAATTGATATTAATCTTATCTTACATGGCAATGCGATGTTTTCTTAAATTTTTTTTTCATGCTTTATTTTTCTTTTTGTACATTTTCTAACCCTTGTCTGTCTCTTGATGTATATTTGTTGTAACATAGATTGTGTAATTATCTGGAGAGGGCTTTATTAAATTGGATAATTTGTGCCCAATCCTTTTCTTGAATGAATAAAATATTAGTATGTTTCAATCAAAAATCAATCAATCAATCTCAAGCATTATTCCTCCAATTTGCTTTTAGTTAATAGTTGTTCATTTTAAAATGACCGATAGGAATAATATACCTTGCTTTGATGATTGTAATGCATATATTAAAGTCAGCTAATTAAAAATCAAAAAACGAGTGTAAATATTGAGGTAACTGCAGAAGTTTGTTCACATAATACATGAAAATATTCTGTCCTGTCATTAACGGCCGCAAATAATAATGCCGTCTTTTTCAGTCCTGCATGTGTACTCAGGAAGCGATTTGAGATCACTGATTTTGGAGGTAAATTAATAAGCCGTAAATTAATAATCAGTCTAATTAATACAACAGAATTTTGATTGCTGTATAAAAAAGCTCATTAGCATGCTGCTGTTTTCATCTCTATAGCGCACAGTTTGCACCTCTGCTAGACCATCAAGGCTTTCGGAAATACCCACAAGTTCTCTGGGCATGCACTTTGCAAGTGAACTGTCAAGCTTATACTCATTTCCATTTTTGGCTGAGAAATTCACATGTGTCAGCAAGAAGTCTACTCTAACTTTGACACCTACTTACATGCTTTTCACCTCTTCAAATAATTTTTTCTCTTTCTAAAAGTCGCTGTTTATTTCATAGTCATTAGCTGAGACATCTGTCAACTTGTCACAGTGGAGGAGAGATGAATGTATACATAGTGATGCGGTGAAGGAACATGAGAACCAGCAATGTTCAGTTATGTTTTCGCAAAGGGAAAGATAAACATTTGCCTAATGTGTATTTTTTGGAGTCAAATCTAGGTGAATTGGGTTCGACCAAACAAATCTACAGAATCCAAATAGTACAAGTCAAATATATGAGTAACCAATGATCTATATGTGTGGCATTTATACTACATATTCATTCACTAATAGAGTAAAATAACTAAGTAGAAAAGAAAATGAAAATAAACACTGCATATCAGAGCAGAGCTCGTACTTAAGCTAGCATACCCTTGCTCACTCATTTCCTGTGTGCTTACTCCTATTATTAGGGCTGGAGCATATCTCAGTCGACACTGGGCGATATACCCTAAACAATTCACCAGTCCATTGCAAGCCAACACACAGGGACAGCCACACTTACACTCACACCTAGAGATGATATCGAACAGAAAATTAGCATAATGTGCATGTCTTTTGACTGTGGGAGGAAAATCTGAGTACCCTGAGGAAACCCTTACCAGCACAGACAAAACATCCACACAGGCACTCCCTAATCAAGCCTGGCACTTGAACCCAGGATCTTCTTGCTATGAGGCGGGCATACTAACCATTACACCCAGTGTACCACCCCACATAGTATACAGTGAAATTAAAATAAATAATACCGTATTCGATGTGATAAGCGCCCAGATCGCTTTAAAAATTGGAGTGGGTGGGCGCTTATTAAAATGTGCCGAAAGGTAAGTTCTTATTACCATCGAGGTGGAAATCATGAGTAATAACAGAGAAATAAAAGAGTTTTACTGGTATTTATGTTATTCATTTTGTGGTATCAACCAAACTACTTACATGAAATCTGAAAATAAACAGAAAACTGCATAATTTTATTTTACGTCATCACTTTCTGATAGGTCCATATCTGGCTCATCACTCCATTCATTCAGCGCATCCCACAGTTTTGCTGTAGCAGTTTCTGATGGTTCGTCGGTTGTTGGACATTTTCCAAGAGGAAACAGCAAAATATTTTCCTGTTTTTTAAAGCACAGTGGAAGAAATCAAATGTGTTGTTACTGATGAACATTATAGACATTCCCCAGTGGCAGGGGGTTTTGAAATACCATATAAACTCATGCCTCATTATACGGTTAAAGAGACTGATCGAATACAATTGGTAAGTTTGATCTACGATTTTGCTCCCAGTACACATGGGCGGTTATTAGCCGTAAGATAAAAAAACATTGGGGGGATGGTGGGGGTTATTGGAGCAGGCGCTTATTACGTCGAATACGGTAATTTAATTAATGCAATAAAGTTATACATTCAACAACAGGTAAACATATCGATGTTTTTTCAAGTCACTATTAAGGATTTTATGAACCACTATTGCATAGATCAACTGCCCTATTTTGTGATGAATGTGCTCTAAGGTCATCAAGGAATAGCTGGTTAGTGGTGGTCCCATGATGACTGATATACTATACAGAGAAAGCAGGGGTTAATAAAGTCTTAATCATTATCAATATGTCTTAACATTTCAGGGAATTGTAAGGATTTTGTGCCAATATTTTTTAATTAATCTGAAACAAACTAATGTAAAAGAGTGCAAAAAAAAAAAACCCTATGCATTTACAAATATACACACTGCATAGATAGCTTGGAAAAGTTTGGGTTCCCAGTTGACAAGCTGACTGTGATTTTATCACTCATGGGGATCTTATTCCTAACATCTGTAATGAAATGGTGACAAAATAAAAAATAAATCCAGTGAGCAGGCCAAATGATAATGAGTAGAGCAGATCGAATTGACAGGGATGCTGCAGTAATTTAAATAACAATTCTTTAGGACTGTGACAAACAGAAAAGCATCACAGATTGCACAATATGTTGACTCTTAAGGAGGAAACAACAGAAAACTACTAACTCAATCTCACAGCACAGTAATAGACTTGACTTAATTGCAAACAATTGAGGAGAAACTCGCTCATTACTAACTTTTTATCCACGACTCCTCCTCAGTGACTCACCAAGCTCCCACTGCATACTGACATTTTATTTATAAATTATTCTTTTTCAGAAGTATTTGTTATATTTTATATAATGAATGCATGATTGCTGTAGTTATACCACATTTTCTATGCATGTAATTCTGCACAACTTCAGTTATTTATGTGAGAGGACTGGTTTGATTTAAGAGTGTAATTGACTCACCTTTTCTCCAAGAAGTCCTTAATTGTGTTGGCAGTGTGTTTGGACAGATATTATTGAGCTGAAAGAATTTAAGCATACCATGAAAATTTTCAATTTTTTTTTTTTAAATTTTCCACCATTTCCCCGCCAAATCATCACTTTTACATCATTAGCTGAAAAGCACCCAGGCCCTGACTGTGCTGTCACTGTGCTTCACAGAATCCTGGACATGTGCACCAGTATACTTTTCACCTGCTCATTTGTGATGGTTCACCTTTCTGAACACCCATCCATTATCTCGAACAGTTATCCATCAGCAGAAGCTGGAGTCAATCCCAGCTGACTTATGGCAAGAAACAAGATCCATCCTGAGCAGGTCGCCAGTCTGTCACATTGATAATACAGACAAAATCATTCACTCCCATATTCACAGCATGGGCAATTCAGAATAGCCAGTTCATCTAATGAACTGCATGTCTCATGACTGTAGGAGGAAACCCAAATGCTCTTGATGAAATTTGAAGCCTGAAGGATCTAGCTGTGAGGTGACACAGCAAACCACTGAGTTTCTGTGCTGTGCCTTTGTGAACAGATCATCTCCAATTTGGTTGGCTGCTTTAGTTGGTCAAATCTGAATATTTATACCAGCTAAACTCAAACCACCTTGGAACATTCATCATTCCTTCATTCTTTTGCTGAACCTCTTCATCCCACTAGAGTCGTGGGGAGGCAGGGGTCTATCTCAGCTTGCCGACCCATCACAGGGATAAACATACATACACACAACCATTCACACTCGCACTCAGACATAGGAGAAATCTGGAATTGTCAATTTACCAAATATGCATTTCTTTGGCCTGTGGGAGGAAACTGTAATACAAGGAGGAACCCCCACACATGGAGAACATGCAAACTCCACCCTGGAAACAGCTTCTCGCTGTGAGGTGGACATATTACTGCACCACTGTGCTGCCACAACTTTGAACATTAACTTCTGAAATATATAACCTGAGATTTTTTTTTTTTTTTTTTTGAATGTTACAAACCTCCAGGCCTAAGCCAGATTTACACATCCTAATCTCAGTATATTGATCAAAGAACAGACTATTTCCTGCATATTGTAATAAATGTGATCCAATTCACAGATGGAAGCTTATCTCAGCTCAACCCTCTGACCTATATTGTACATGAACCTTTCACTCAGTCTTCACATCAATTTTTGTGTCAGGAGAACTTATTTATTTTCCTAATTTGGAACTAGCTTCACCAACTGAATTCCTGACCTTATCCATTATAGGCTAGGGGAATCTCAAATCAAAACAAAAAGGACGTTGTATGCTCGGGGCCATCTCCTAATTCGTATGCCTTCAGTCTCACAGCCTGAAGCTCCGTCCAGCCCAGAGGCTCCTGCCTGCCAACATTTGGGCAAGGGAGAGAAAGCTTTGCATTTTGCATTTTTATTTCACTTGAATACAAATAATGCCATTTAAGATCCCTGTCCGTAATTCAAAGTGCATCCAGAGATGCCAGGGGTACATGAACAAGTACACAGATACACTGAGAGCGTATCTAAGGAAATCTCTTTTGCAATATTGAGACGGTAAACGATGGATACAATCGTGATTGAGAGTTCAGCGATGACCCTGTCAGCATACAGAATAATTCAGCGTTTCGTTGAACAAGGTGTGTTTGACATTTTACCCCGGTGGAAAAAGGGAAACGTAGGCAGATCCATCTGCGTGAGAGATGGGTTTGCCATCAATGCCCAGTGGAGCATTTCCTCAGCTGTGCCCTTTGGCATGACTTACTTTCTATCTAAAAATGGCAGTAATATATTATCTCATGAGGATGTTTATATCCAGCTACAGTGCAGTTAGAAATGGGGGAGCTTATTCAAATCGTTTTCTTGGCTACATTTCTGTGTGCAACAAGTATCTATACTGTTTCATGTACTGTATTATTAAAAAAAAAAAAAAAAAATTCTGTATGATCAATGAGGCTGTGCCTTGTGTTGATGCTTCGTAATTATCTCAGCTGTGTCTTCACCCAAATGTGTGAAATTCCTTTCATTAAATAGTACTGATTTCAATACACAGTCTGACTATAAGTTTCTGAGAACATGTGATTATTTTTGCATTACATTTTCATGTTTCTTCATGGTATTCGAGATTTTATAGATATGATGCAAATACCATATGGGCTACAGATATTTTAGTTGCAGTTTTCAGTAAAATGTTTACAATAGGCTCCATGTCCAAGTCCTTGTAAAGTCCTTTGTAAATCCTTGTCTCATATTAACGATTCCTGAACTGACATTTTATGGCATAAGATAATGTTAACAAAGTATAAAGCTAAGCAATTATCCCGTCTTTGAATTTTTAAGAATGTAATGAACACTTGTAATTATTATTTTGTTAACAAGCCAAACAGTAGCATTGCATAATACAACATATTGTTCTGTACCTGAGTAAAAATAACATTGCAATGATCACTGTGCACTAATACCTTGATTAATATGCTTGCGTGGTAATTAGTGAAATAACTGAGGCTGATTGGTGGATTCTGGAATTTATATTTGAAGATACTGTATTAATTAAGCTAAGGAAGCACGGCCGCCTCTCAGCAAGAAGGACCTGAGTTTGATTCCCAGCTCAGGTGTTTCTGCATGGAGTTTGCATGTCTCCCTGTGCTTGCGTGGGTTTCCTTCGGGTACTCCGGTTTCCTCCCATAACCCAAAAAACATGCACAGTAGGTTAATTGACTGTTCGAAATCACCCCTAGGTGTGAGTGTGAGTGTGAATGGTTGTGTGAATGTTGGCCCTGCAATGGCCTGATGAGCTGTCGAGAATGTACCATGCCCTCACCCAGAGTTGGCTGAGATGGGCGGCAGCCTCCCCATGACCCTAATTAGGATTAAGCGGTTCAGAAAATGAATGGATGAATGAAGGAATTAAGCTAATGCTAACAGGCAGGATTATAATTAGCGTTGTCATAATGAGAATAAACAACAGTTAATACACACGTTTAATTAACACTTAATAAACATTAAGTCTTATCAGCTTTCTTTATTTCACAGCATTACTCGATAATGATTTATTAGTGCTGAAATTCACAGTTTCCCGGTGCTGTTAATCAGAATCAACATTGGAATCAGATTTAGAATATTTTATCGATTAAGTCGGTTATGTTCGAGTCAGTGTTGTAAGAATGTCGATGATCCTTTGGGCTTCTTGCACCCGAGCCATAGTGGCTCATCAGGCCGGTGCTTATCCCCGGTTTCCATTGCGTGAAGCGATGAAGAGTATAACTCCTCCTGGATGGGGCGCTAGCCCATCGTACGTTACCGTCCCAGTATATTATTACTGGCATCCATTTAAACTGCTGGGAGAGCAGAGGCACACTTGTGGTTGAGACCTTGCCCAGGGTTCTTAGCACACTGGGATTTGAACAGACAACCTCCCGATCATGATCGCAGCACTTTAACCACTACACCACCAGGCCTTTAGTGTTGTAAGAACGGCATGCAATAAATGAAATCTTTGTTATGGCTTTTTATTTATAATATGATAAAATAATGTCAATTTATGCATGAAGACTTTGCAATAGAAAATCATTTCAAATTTCCATTTCTGCAACATTCCTGAAATCTAGCTTTGTTTCAGTCAGAGTTTGACAGGAATTCTGCATGTAATTCTGTAGTTAATGTTAAGTTGCACTCCTTCTTTTTCTTTCTTTGCCCACTCCTTCACTGCTGGCCATATATTTCAATAATGTTAAGTTCCATGCTAATGTTTTCCAGAGACCATCGCCAGCCACCAGTCAGTGCATTTATAATCTCCCAGATCTCAGTCTGGGCATGTCTCTGTATTATGTACTTAGTGGGTCTCAATACATTGTCTGATGGCTTTGAGGTTTCCGCCTTAACTGACATGTTTTTGTACTGTATAAAAACATCCCATTCTTTTAAGCCAGGCCATGAAAAATCAATGCATTTTTTTGTCATGATGATGATTTCCTTTTGGCTTTTTCCCTTTATCAGGGGTCGCCACAGCGAATGATTCGCACGTTTGATTTGGCATAGGTTTTTAAGTCGGATGCCCTTCCTGACGCAACCCTTTAGCAATGGACAGAAACACGCTGACGGCTTTGCAGCTCCTCTTTACGAAAGTCAGCAATGGTTCTTTTACATGAACCTCTCAGCATAGACAGTGACAGACATGGCTGGCCTTTGATAACCCAGTTAGCTGCGCTGGGGGGGACAGTGACAACCTTGTGGAGAGTGGGACTCGAACCCCCCCCAACCTTAGGATCAGCGATCCAGCACCTTTTACCACTAGACCCCCACTGCCCCAATTTTTTTTTTTTTCTTCATGTCCTTACTTAATTTTAAGTCCTTTCCATTTCTCAGCAATGATCACACTCACTCAAGTGACATGCTGCTTCATAACATACTTAAAAGTCAATCGTATATTTTTTCTTCGCATGCCAAAAGGAAGTTGACTAGTCTGAGGTTAAATGTGATGACTTCACAGGAAGTGAATTGTCTTTGATTTTGTAATTAGCTGGCTCAGCGTTCCACTGAAGTACCAATGCAAGATACGGCGTGTCTAAAACTTAAAATCTAAGTAGGATCTGCTTTTGAAATGGAATAGATTAAAGACTGACTGAAAGCTCAACTTCTGCAGTGTGCTGACTGTGATATTTGCAATTAGCTGTGTTGCCTCCGCCCACCTTCGCTCTGTATAAACTCTGTAACCACATGCCTCATTCAGAAGCATACGAGTGTGACATTTGGTTGTACTCAGTGCCCTGTTCTTTGTACCAGGTCATGCCTGAGGTGATGCAGCAGCACTGCACTAACACTGACAGCACAGTACAGCCATAGATGTGTGTGTGTGTGTGTGTGTGTGTGTGTGTGTGTGTGTGTGTGTTTCGTAACACATTAATTTTTGAGCAGTGTATTAATGTTTGCATGCTAGTGCCTGTGAAATGCAATTCAATGACAAACACTAATTCAGTTGTCTTTTGATTTTATATATTATGTTTTATAAATGCTCCCAGTGCAGCTAACTGGGTTATCAAAAGCCGGCCATGTCTCTCACTGTCTATGGTGTGAGGTTGATGTAAAAGAACCATTGCTGACTTTCGACAGGAGTAGCTGCATCGCCGTCAGCATGTTTCTCATCTGCGATGGCCTGGTGAGCCGTCCAGGGTGTACTCTGCCCTCGCCCAGAGTCGGCTGAGATAGGCACCAGCCTTCCCGCAGCCCAAATGAGGATTATTCGGTTCGGAAAATGAATGAACAAATGTTTTATAAATGATTACATGAATGAATGAATAAAAAAAAATGAAGAAATAAATTGAATCTTCATAATCATTATCATTATTTTGACCGAACCATGACCCGGAAGTTAGCACATCTGCCTCACAGCAAGAAGGCCTGCGTTCGATTCCCAAGCTCGGCCGTTTTTGTGTGGAGTTTGCATTTTTTTTCTGTGATTGCGTGGGTTTCCTCCATGACCCTAATGAGTATTCAGCAGCTTAGAAAACGGATGAGTTTTTATTATTATTTTCATGAAATCTTCGTAAATGTTTCAATTTAGACCGGGGTGATTAAACAATAGATGTACCATCAATAAACCAATGCAAGACACACTTCATCAAAAGAAATAAGAAAATTTCTCGATTAAACTTTTGATAGTTTCACCTTAATGCTTTAAATGCAAACACAAAGAAAGCAAGTAATGATTATGCAAAATTTCGGTGTAAAAACAACTGCCAACAGATCTCCCTTCCTGATTCACAAACATCATATGGTTCAATGCTTTGAGTGACACATATACAGCCAATCATATAGCAGACGTAATGTTAGGGTGCATCCTATGCGAGGACAGCAACAGAAACAGTGTTGAGTGAGAGAATGAGTGGTGCTTCTCACAGGTATGAAATATGGTTGTGGTGGCCGGACGAAAAGGTCAGCATTACCTTCTGGCACAAAATGCTCTACTTGTTGTTGTGAGGTGAAATCAACTTCTTTAAACCGAAATATGCTCATGCTTTTCTGTAAATAACACGTTATGTGTCAGGGACAACCACAGGCTTGAAAAACAAACTGAGTCTTTATTATTATTATTATTATTATTATTATTATTATTATTATTTCATTTTTAGTGGACTGATCAAATCACTTTTCGTACATAATCTGTCAGCTGCCGTCAGTCACTTGTCTGTTAATAATACTTGTGGCAGATAATCCAAGAAAGCTATTCAGTTGCACTTCATGGTATTTTGCACGATATAATCTGACATCTGTTCTATGACAGTTGTGCACCAAAGTGATTTTTTTTCCTCATTTACATATTCAGCTTGTTGATATTAATTGTGGCAACTATTCCTAAAAAAAAAATATTAATTACATATACAGGGATCCCTCACATTCCGCGGTTAATTGGAACCAAGAGCCCCACGAAATATGATCCCCACCAATTGATGAATACGTACATGTATATGTGTATATAATATCAATAAATACATATTCAATGCTATAAATGCTTTTAATAACAATTAAACATTAAAAAAATAATGCCTAAGATATAAATAAAATATAAATACACACAAATACAGATGCACGCAGGTGCACGTGCACGAACTCAGATGTGCACCTCATAACAATGTAACTAGTTTTGATGGGGGATTTTGGGTTGTTTTTTGTTTTGTGTTGGTTTAGGTTTTTTTTTTTTTTTTTGCATAATTGGCCTCGTTTTTGGGACATTTTTTCTTAACTTTTTCTCCTATGCTTCCTTAATTTCCTTATTTTTTTAATTTGATGAATATTTATTTATTTTAAAAAAAAAAACGCGATGCACTGAAGCTGCATGAATTGAAGCGCGAAGTAGCGAGGGATTCCTGTATATGTAAGATGTATTGCATGTTTGTATACAGGTTCCTCTTATATTCTAGTTACGCTCCTGGGTTGTTTTATTTCTTATTTGCATATTTAATATCGCCATTCGGGAGGCATGTTGATTTTTCTTGTAGCATCTAATGTTAGAAAACTGTTGACCACAATTTTATGATCTATGATTTGCAATAGATGGTCCTCCTATATTCTAATTGTTTAACTCTGGCCACCCAGGGTCAATGTGAATTTTTCTTGTGATAAGAAAACTAATTAATGGAATTTTAAAAAATCCTGTATATATTTGGTATATAAGCTATAAGGCCTAGTAATGCCCCGGGGTTTTAGGTTTTTATATTGAAGTCAATGTGATCATTACTGAAAAGTTTGAGTTCAATGCTTTATATTTACTACATGGTGTTAGCCAAGAGCCGTATAAACTCTTGTTTGTTTTACTTAGAATGAAAAGTAAGACACAAAATCGAATGTCATTATGTACACAGATCATTTATTAATTGTTGGACCAGTTTAGGGGAGAAACACTTTTAGTGGACTCAGTGCTCTGCTTGTGTTCACTCACTTCATGTTGTCATGGTAACACTGTCATTAAAGTGCATATTAACATGCATCTCCATTCATGTATTGGGCTTTTTGAGTAATCATTCCAGCACAACACAGTCGATTTGAGTGATACAGAATGTTGTGTTCATTATTATCGCAGAAGATTCATGTTTTTCATAGTTATTTGTAATAATGGATCTCCAAATGAAGCTCCCATCCATTTAATACTCCAGTGGCAGGGAAGTGCAACATGAAATTGCAAAGCGTGAAACACTTTTACAAACTTAAAACAAATTTACATTTTGGAAAACATTTTAACAAAGCAAAATTATATATTGGCAAAACACTTTAAAGAGCTCGGAGACAGATTGTAAAGAGCATAAACTTACAACAAGTTCTGAAACAAATTTAAAAATGGCTGATTTCTGAATGAAAAGGAAGGTACCAAATCCCAGAAGTGATTACATGAGGACAACGAGAAAGCTGTTAATAAATATAAGGTGTTTTAATTCAGAATAAAGTGATTAAAGTCAGGATTTTTCCTGTTAATGATTAAAAAGTTATTCAAAATAATAAATGTTTCGCATTTAAATTTAATTATTTCATATAGAAT
>CM045742.1:29205000-29207500 GCA_024760905.1 Plotosus lineatus
TGTTGAAGCGGAACATTCACTTAGTGGTTAGCATGGCCACCTCACAGCTAGAAGGTTTCAGGTTCGAGTCCCAGTCTTGAGCGTTTTTGTGCTGGGTTTGCATGTTCTTCCTGTGCTTGTACATCTGGGTACTCCGATTTCCTCCCACTGTCCAAAGACACACACATTACGTTGATTGGCTGTTCCAAATTGCCTCTAGGTGTGAGTGTAAATGGTGCTGTATGTATGTTGACCCTTCAATGGTGTGGCGAGCTCCTCAAGGTATTCTCCGACTTGAGATAGGCTCCAACTTCTCCACAACCAAAATAGGATTAAGTGGTTCAGTAAATCAATCAATGACTAACGTTGCTCAGCTTTGATTTGACCAACTGAAGCAACACTGCTACAGCGATTACGCGGTGCAATCAAGGATAAAGGTGGTTCAGCTAAATTTAGAGTGTGGGCGTGTATTTGGACAGCCTAAAAGCTTTCATATATCATCCTCTTTTTAAATTTTTTTAATTTTTGCTGTCGTATAGTTTTACTACAACAGGAAGTAATAACGTAGGTTTGGGTGGGTGGCTTTGAAATCTGTGTAGTTGTGATCAAATATATCGTACAGTACATCTTTTGTAGCAAAAATAAATGTATAAAATAGACTAATCTGTCAGTAATATTGTGTGATATTCATATAAAGCTAATGTTTGCTGCAAAAAAAAACTCCTTGTATGACATTTCTATGATTCTCAGATGACATATGACCACTGCATGCTTCGAACTAACCCTGTCATAAAAATGGAACAAAAATGATACGACTAATGTAGGAAAACTGTATGATTCTTGGGCAGTGGTGGCCTGGAGGTAAGGTGGTGGATCACTGATCCTAAGGTTGGAGGTTCAAGCCCCACTCTCAACGGACTTTGACACTGCTGTCCCCCCCAGTACAGCTAACTGGGTTATCAAAGGCCGGCCATGTCTCTCACTGTCTATGGCGTGAGGCATGAAAAAGAACCATTGCTCACTTTCGTAAAGAGTAGGTTGCATAGCCGTCAACGTGTTTCCGCCCTGTGATGGCCTGGTGAGCTGTCCAGGGTGTACTCTGTCCTCGCCCAGAGTCGGCTGAGATGGCAGCCTCCCCACAACCCTAATTAGGATTAAGCAGTTCAGAAAATGAATGAGTGAGGGAAGGATGGAGCGAGAGATCAACAGACGGATCGCTGCAGCCTCTGCTGTTAAGCGGTGCCTGTACCGGTCTGTCGTGGTGAAGAAGGAGCTGAGCCACAAGGCGAAGTTCTCAATTTACCAGTCAATCTACGTTCCAACCCTCACCTATGGTCACGAGCTTTGGGTAGTGACCGAAAGAACAAGATCACGGATACAAGCGGCTGAAATGAGCTTCTTTCGCCGGGTGGCGGGGTTCTCTGTTAGAGATAAGGTGAGAAGCTCTACCATCCGTGGAGAGCTCGGAGTAGATCCGCTGCTCCTGCGCATTGAGAGGGGCCAGTTGAGGTGGCTCGCGCATCTAGTCAGAATGCCTCCAGGACGCCTTCCTGGTGTGGTGTTTCGGGCATGTCCAACCGGGAAGAGACCCCGGGGTTGACCTAGAACACGCTGGTGGGACTATGTCTCTCGGCTTGTCTGGACCGCCTCGGTGTCCCCCTGGGAGATTTGGAGGAGGTGGCTGGGGAGAGGGACGTCTGGACCTCTTTGCTTAGGTTGCTGCCCCCGCGACCCGACCCCGGACTTAGCGGAAGACGACGACGATGATGATGATGATGATGAGAAAATGAATGAATGAATGAATGAATGCATGATTCTGAATACTTCAGACATCTGTATGTCTATTGTAACACAACATCATTGGGCATCGCACACCAGGCCTAGGAAATGAACCAGAAATCGAGACTTACCGTACAACACTGACTCACAATTTTTCCTATGTTCAAAACCACACAGCAGGGGGGTACCGCAGGTATAATACACCCACAGCTTTCCTAATGATTTACCCAGTTTTCTGTCACGGACCTGCTGTATACAACATATGTGATATATTTAAACTAAATGAAAACTTTCCGTTTTTTCGAATGGATGTGATCTCCACCAATAAGAATAGAATAATACAATTAATTATTTGTACTGTGCTTGGATTATGCCCAAGGTCAAACCAGAATGCTCATGCAGCTGTTTTCTGTTCTTTTAACGGGAGCAGCAACAATAAGTACACAAAGACAATACGAATACTCACTGTTGCTCTTGCTTACATTTTCATTCCTATCATCTCTCACTTTTTCTTTGCTTTTATGCTCACATTCTCTTTCTTATTACTGTCTCTCTCGCTCTCTCGCTCCCATATTCACCCTCTTCTACTTTTTCTATCATTAAACATGCAGCTCTTGGATTCCTTCCACACTTGAGCTGTGTCTCTTTATACCCATTTATCAACTATTAATGTGCAAGTATTTATAAACATATTTTGTTTTGCATTGCTCATCCATTTATTTATCACATGTCTATATTTGTA
>CM045742.1:29212500-29257500 GCA_024760905.1 Plotosus lineatus
ACAAAGAGTGGTTATGCATTACTAAATGCTTTGAAAAATCACTAACGCTAGTTTTTTTCAGTGGAGTGCATTGCTATCTTATTTTATACTTGATATGAATGCATAGATTTAGTACTAAAGTGCTTCAGTGCTCATTATAAAGTTGTTAGTTTGACAACACCTCAATGTTAAAGTCTTCAGATGATTAAAATCAAATAAATAAGCATCCCATTTAAATTTCTGTACGCCTGCGATATGCTGGTTTGTACGGTTGCTCTTGCCAGGATCTCTCCGTGTACAGTTTGCAGATTCTTCTAATGCCTATCTAGGTTTCATCCAGTTCTTGCTGTTTCTTCCAACAAGTGTAGATCAGGCCAACTGGAAACTGAATAACAAAGTAATACAGTAATTCCTCGCTACTTCATGCTTCAGTTTCTGCGGCTTCAGTGCATCGTGGGTTTTTCAGAAATATTCATAGAAAAATTAAAAAAATAAGGAAATTAAGGAAAAATAGGGAAAATGTTCAGGAAAATGCTGAAAAACAAGTGCCAATTATGCAAAGAAAACCCCAAACAAACAAAAAACAAAAAAACAACAAACCCACCCCCCAAAAAAACTACTTACATTTTTATGTGAGGTGCACATCTGGGTGTGCGCGCGCGTTTGTATGTGTGTGTATTTATATTTTATTTACATCTTATGCATTATTTTTGAATGTTTAATTGTTCTTATAAGCATTTATAGTGTTGAATATGTATTTATTGATATTATATACACCAGGGGTGCTCACACTTTTCCAGCTCGTGAGCTACTTATAGAATGACGAAGTCACAAAGATCTACCCACTACAAAAATGCAAAACATATATTTATTTAAAAGTATATTGAGAATTCTTTATCTGTAAATGTATGTTTATGTACCTTGCGTAACCGCATCAGCCAATATTGCACAACACAACATAATTAACTATGAACACTTTTTGTAACGACCTGAGTTCACTTTGATGACTTGCACTGAATTGAATCAGGCAGGGATGCATAGTCCGGACAGTAGCTGCTGACAGCCGGCCCCCAGCACACTTCCAAACGCACTTCGAAAATGACACCGAGAAAAAAAAGTCCGCCTCCCATTCCGTATGAAAGTGATACTTTGTCTTCTTCTTTGCTCCAACATCAATACTCATGTTTGATAAGCTTTCTTTACTTTAAGAAAAAAGCAAGGGCTTAAAATAAGAGGGAACTCGCTGACTAGCTTGTTTTGCTGTACTTATTGCTGTTGTTTGCTCATGCGCGGTGAGCTAAAGGTCAGAAAATTACGTCTATACGTCTATTTTTTAACGTCATGTTATTTACCAATACTACCTTCGCGATCGACCAATATTACCTTTGAGATCGACTGGTAGCTCGTGATCGATGTATTGAGCACCCCAGATATACACATATACATGTACGCATACGTCAGCAGGGGGATTGAACCTACTTCGCAGAAATCGGCGGTCGCAGAGTGGTCTCGGTCTCCATTAACCGCGGAAAGTGAAGGATCCCTGTATATGTCGGTTTGTCTCAGTGTCACCACTGTGATAGACTGACACCCTGTCCAGAGTGTGCCCGACCTCAGGCCCAATGCAAAGCTAAGATTTCGTCAAGTTCATTCGAGACCTGCAATGGATAAGTTGTACTAAAAATGAATTAAATAATGAAATGAACAAATTGAATAAACATGGTAGTAAATAGTAAGCATTGCTCTATCTAAAGTTCTGCTATAGGAAAAGGACTTGAATTATAGAACGGGCACGATAGCACATCATCTGACAAACTGTAGCTCTGCAATAACATCCATTACTTGTTGGCAAATGCTATTTCTTTTCTTTCTTTCTTTTTTTTTTTTAAGATTTTTTTCCTCATTTCCATTTAATTTAGTTGTATCCATTTCCCACCCATTGAGTACAGTATTGCCTTTCCTATCACACTTCCAGTACCGAGCATGGAGGGGTGACAGCATGTACCCTCCGTGACACGCAAAGCTAGCCACTGCCACTTTTCAAAATGTGGCACATGTGCATTCGAAGGTGGTCTAACACACTCTGAGGGAAACTGCTATCCGCCACTTCATACGAATGTGCTCCCAGAAGCCCATGATTGGCTGGCGATAGCTGTGATTGACAGGGAAGTGGGCTCATGCCGTCCCTCCCTCCCGTGAAAGCTCAGCCAATTGTCTCCCATAGACTCCTGTCTATGGACGGCAAATGCTATTTCTCATTTCTATTTTGCACTTTCTATTGATTGTAGTAGAGAACATTCTCTCAAAGTGGTCTTTGTTGGTTTGTGTGTTATTTGTTGCTTCAATAGACAAGAAATTCAGAAATGCATGTTAGAATACCAGAAATCTTTGCACAAATCTCGGCCTCCTCTTCATGTGGGGTTGGGTTTTTTTGTGACACACTCAGACTGCCACGTCTCTTGCGTCCCTCTCTTTCTCCATCACCCTCTTTACGGGTGAAATTTTGATTGGCCCTCATTAACCTTCTGACTGTATCTTAATTATTTCATTAAGCTTGTAACAGCTGAGCTCCGTGAGAGACTCAGGTTATTTACCACACCCACACTGTCTGCTTTCTCCACTAATAATTTCTGTGTTGGCTCAGTGCCCATCAACAACCCTCATAAAGGTGGGCCTTGAAAAATGTTAGCTTCAAAATGCACCATCAGTTCGGTGCACATTCAAAAAGCACATCCTCCTGTGGCAGTGGACTGCAAGATCTGCTAAAGATTTTGTGACACGCTTGCAACTTCAAGCTTTTATTATTTATCCACTTTGCCCACTAACTGCCAACATCCGACACTAGTTATCAAACCAGCACAGATGCTGGCGCGATGATTCAGTGAAGTATGTTTCGGAGGAGATGATAACACTTTTTTATTGCTGTTGCCATCCCGCTCGTTTTGAGGTTGTTCACCTTAAGCACTTTCTATGTAGTTTGATGATACGAAGTTGCAGACAGAAAACGTGCCATGCTCTGTGGTGTGTGTGTGTGTGTGTGTGTGTGTGTGTGTGTGTGTGTGTGTGTGTGTGTGTGTGTGTGTGTGTGTTAGGATTTAATGACTACCAATTTTATTGGTTGCCAAGTATTTCAAAATAGCAGTCGATTAATTGATCGTCGTTATGCAACAATAGACTCACAAAGAGTGATTATCCACGACCATGTGCTTTGAAAAATCACTAACGCTAGTTTTTGTCTGTGCAGTGCACTGTTAGCTGGTGGAAGCATTATTGCGAATGTGACAGTGGCAACAAGTGTTTTATGGTATGATGATGATGATGATGATGATGATGATGATGATGATGTAATAATTTTTTATGGATTTCATCCGTACACAGTTTCTGAGGAATTTCTTATCTTCATTGAAGATCTTTGAGACATTGGAATGGTGAACTTATTTAAATGAAGCCTTTTGCTGCATCATGGCCATTTTGTCCAAGATTAGTTGACTGCTGCCTGCAGTGTTTACACTGTATGTGTTCTGCTTATGGGGCAACTATTAATTTCTGGACTTTCGAAAGACGAGAGTGTACACACGTTTTGAATACAGTATGTGTTTAAAAGAAAGCACTTTCCTGTGCACCCTGTTTCTCATGCATATTTGAATTGAGTTTGAGAAATAGAAGTCCATGAGGAAGTAATTCTTATTTAATCCATATAGCTGTTGCAGCAGCTTCTCTAACACACTTACTGTGTCATCCAGCATGTTATTATTCATTATATATCATTAGATACCACCCAGCATTCATAAGAATGAACACAGCAATATAGCAAAGTTTATTGTATCTGAGTTTAAACCTGGAGGCAGCTGCTTGGAAAGAAACATTCTTCAAAGGTGTGTGTCTGCCTTGGGCAGAATTTGAAACCAGAAGTAACCCCAGGAGATATTACTTCATTGCCATCATATGCTTTTTAGCATGCTGTACATGTGACATCTGCCTACTCATTATAACTTACAATCTTTTTTGATTAGCAGAATGTGAATTTTGAATCAGCAGCCATTTGTGTGTGTGTGTGTGTGTGTGTGTGTGTGTGTGTGTGTGTGTGTGTGTGTGTGTGTGTGTGAGAGAGAGAGAGGAGGACTGTTAACTGAATCATTTGACTTTTTAACAGCTTCATTGTCTAGCTAGGGGTCCAAGTAAAGACTGGCAGGTCTAGTAATGAGATTGTTTATTTGGTAAATCACAAGTCTTCCATATAAATTATTATACAATTATATTATTCACTAGGGTCGTGAGGAGGCTGGCACCCATCTCAGCCGACTCTGGGCAAGGACAGAATGCACTCTAGACAGCTCGGAAGGCCATCACAGGGCAGAAACACACCGATGGCAATGCAGCCTACTCTTTTCAAGAACATTAATTCTTTTACATGCCTCTCACAACAGACAATAAGAGACATGGCTGGCCTTTGATAACACAGTTAGTTGCACTGGGGGAAAGACACAGCAGTGACGACCCAGTGATAGTGGGGCTTGAGTCCCCAACCTTGAGATCCGTAATTCAGCGCCCTACCAACAGGCCACGACTGCCTGTTTATATTATATAAAAGTACAGGCGCTCCCCGACTTACGTTTTTAATTGGTTCCGGACGGCCGAATGTAAGTTGAAAGTGAACGTAAGTTGTTACAGTGACGTATGACGTATGACGTGTGACGTATGATGCTCATACTGTACTATACATCCATAAATACCATTATCGTATCTCATAAAACACCCCTACATCAATTATTATAAACATAACATTGTAAAATAATATCAAATCTATCAAATAATATCAACATTAATTTGAAATAAGTCACTTATTTATACCGAGTCACTTTACATGAAGCTTAAAACAGCCATCAACGCTTACAGTATGTAAGGCGCTCAAAACCGAAAGTAGTGTACTTGCGAAAGTAGTTTACTTGCTGTGGGTTATACGGACTTCCGGTCTTTCAAGTGCGCAAGGGTGCCATTGAACTCGTTTAGAACACAGTCTGCACTGATGTGAATCACCGGGTTTTCATTCATTTTACAACTCTCTTTGCTTAACTGAGTATGCATGGTGGATTGCGCCGATCCGAGCAGATAGTTAATTCATCTCTGTGTATGAGACTTGCACCCATGCTAGTAGGCTTATGCTTCTGACCAACCATATTTGCTTAGGGTTACAAAAGTCCACAAAACAGTGTAAACACAAAGATCACAGAGACAGCATCTTAACACAAGGGTAACACACTATATATATATATATATATATATATATATATATATATATATATATATATATATATATATATATATATAAAACGGAACTGGGAAGAAGGAAGTAACTTGCAGTCACCTGTAAAGTGCAAGATATTTAATTGCATGCTTCCCATGTTCTTTATGCAGATTTCCACCCAGATTTTATGCAGTTTCACATTGCTGGGAACTTTATTAAATGTCTCGATATAAATGCTTCAGAGACATAGAGTGACAGCATAAAATGCAAAAGGTCATTACGGTCTTTTTGTGTGGTTTGTAAGTAGTCCTTCAACAGTGTGTCATGTACATCCATCACGAAACTAAAATTTGGAGATAGGACCCCACTTCCATCCCATGATTCTTTGCCATAATGTCATCATGCAGTCGATCAATTGGGAAGCTGTAAAATAACTGGACTGCTCAGCAAAGGTTGAGGTTTTGGAGCTGGGAGCTGCTCAGCCTCAGCTGGACATTTCAGGAGGATGCTCAACAAAAGTCGTGTGTGTGTGTGTGTGTGTGTGTGTGTGTGTGTGTGTGTGTGTGTGTGTGTGTGTGTGTGTGTGTGTAAACTTTGTTTTGGACAGCTTGTACCTGGATTTTTCAGCTAGGTTAGTTTACATTATCTTTAAGAGCTTGTCGATAGTTTGTGTGTTATCTGTGTCGCATCTGTGTTACAGACAGTGAAAAAAAACCCGATTGTTTTTAAACTACTAAACCAGATTTACCTAATTATTGTTTCATTATGCAACTTTAGTTCCTTCTATCTATTTGGCGAAGATGGATAGGCTATTATTTTGAAAGTATGCTAGATAGATAATGATAATGAGGTACACACTCACACAGATGAGCCAGAGGCACCATCCAACTCGAACAGGAGAAGGCCCCTATTGTACCAAAGTGGTTTTAATAACAGAAATGCTGCCAACCAGTGAAAACAAAAAAGGATTATTAGCTTGCAAAGAGGCAATTAATTTGCCTATGAATCTGAACTGTTCATGTAACTTCCTACACGGAAAAAATAACCTATAAGTGTGTAAACATGCTGTCATCAAATCTGACCAAATTTAGAGATGATAGCGTGTGTGGGGCGTCCTATAATTCAGGATGTTTTTCTTACTGAAACAATGATTGTGTTGAAAGGTTGAAATGCTGGATGAAGAAAATCAAAACTGAACATAACTGTGTCATCTTGCTGTATCATCTGACTTTTAGAAGAAAGGGTTTTATTTCATCGGTTCTTGGATGATATCGACTTCATCATGGTATTGATTGAGATGAAAGTATATGCTGTATGTGGCCTTGCGTTGGGCAGCAGTATGAAGCTTCTCTCCCGGTTGGGATGATGGTATATTCTCATAAATTCACCCCAGCCTGCATTTAGTGCACATATCCAGAAAACTATAACGTCTCATTATGTTTTAATGGCTGTTTCTTTTTTTCTCGGCAGACTCATGTATTGATTTTTTTTCTCTCTTCTGTGTTAGTTGCTTTCAGTTGCCTGTTGCATGGGGATGTGTGTCTGTAGATGAGGAAAGGAACAAGGGAGAGCCATTACGCTATTCCCAGAAGTAGTGTTTGTTAAAGTGAAAATTATAGATTCTCGTGTTATCGACAGCGCTGCAGTACAAACACTTTTTATAACTTTAATTTCTTTATATTAATTATCACTCATTGTTTTGGTGAACTTTGAAAAATACCTGCCAGACTGAAATGTGTTTGAAGCGTGTTAAAGCAAAGATAATAGCGTTTGAAGACTTGCAGTTTAAATATGATCCTCTTCTTTGTCGTTTTCACATTGTTCATTTAAGCAGACTTATTCACTGTTTGCATATGAACCAGTTCTCGGAAGTGTTCTGCATGTGCTTCTTTTCATTTCCTAAAATGAGCTCCAATGCTTGAACCCATGTGCTGTAATAACGTGTGCTTCCATAATTTGATGAATTATAAAGGGCTGTACTAAACATTTTCACCAATATTAGTATGATAGTATGTGGCCTTAGTATTCAGTGTGTTGAAGAAAAAAGACCTTCCCCACACCATCACACCACCACCACCAGTCTGAAATGTTGTCTATGGATATGTCGTCTTAACTGACAATTCTGACGCTACCATCTGCATGCCACAGTTTCTGTGCGTCTGTGTTCTTTTTAGCCTCAGATTCCTGTTCTTGGAAAGTAGTGAAACAAAATGTAAACATTTTTTTGATTATGATATACAGTGAGTCGTCGACTTACGACCGCTTTTGGTTCCAGCAGACCGGTCGTAAATCGATCTGGTCGTATGTCGACTTTCCATCCAAATACACTCACGCCAAACAAAAACAGATGAATAAATCTCGTGAATTTAAATCTATACATCTATTTTCAATTCCACGTCACTGTGGCGCACAGCGGAGAGCCAATCCTTTCTGTACTCCAGATGTGGGCGGGTCCGATATGTTCAAACTCTAATTTTATTGGATTATAACAACAGCCACAGACTGCGCGTGTTGTTTTGAGTAAAGAGTTAAATTTCCCTCGTTTTGATCGGCTCATTTCCACGAAGCCAAGCACAGCTGGTAAGCAAACACAAATGGACAGACATGGAAAAACTTCAACCCGCAGACCAGCTGATTGCCAAAACTTGGGATGTGCTTGCTGTCACATGAACACTGCAGAGTGTGAGTCTAATAAAATTAGTTTCACGGTATCGGACCCGCCCACACACAGAAAGGATTGGCTCTCCGCTTCGCGCCACAGTGACGTGGCATTGAAAGTAGATGAATAGATTTGCTCTGAGCAGTTAGAAAGTGAAGCTGCATCATCTCCTGCTTGGCCTTTTAAGATGCTGGTGCTGCTGGCAGCGCAAACAACTGTCGTACACAACACTCGCACTGCACTGCCATGAATCATGCTTCACCACTTTCATGGTTGTAAAGTTGATCAGACGTAACTCACATAGGTCGTAAGTCGTCGACTCACTGTACAGTAATACCTATGGATACGAACAATTTTACTAGTATATATGAGTATTCCAAGAAACAAGCAAAAAATTTGATCGTATATGGTGCCCCACATACGAGGGAGAACTTCAAGATGCGAAGCCAACCTTAGAATGCTATCACTAGATGGCAGCAGCTTGCAGTATCACTACCGCGAACTACAAATTTACTTTCTCAGTTCACGTGTTCAGTGCGTTCGAAAGCACCATGGAACCGAATAAAGCAAGTGATAACGGTAATAGTGAAAAAAAAAAGTATGAGATTCATTCATTTTCTGAACAGCTTAATCCTAATTAGGGTCACGGTGAGGCTGGCGCTCATCTTAGCCAACTGTGGATGAGTGTAGGGTACACCCTGGACAGCTTGCCAGGTCATTGCAGGGCCAACACTCACACAACCATGTATTCTCAGTCTCACACCTAGGGGTGATTTGTAATAACCAATTCCCTTCCTATGCACATTTGTTGGACTGTGGGAGGAAACCGGAGTACCCGGAGGAAACCCATGCAAGCACAGGGAAAACGTGCAAACTCCACACAGAACTGCCTGAGCTGGGAATTGAACCCAGGACCTTCTTGCTGTGAGGCGGATGTGCGAACCACTACGCCACCATGCCACCGGAAGTATAAAATGTCAATGGAAATCATAGAAAAAAATTTCTCAGATTAAAAAGTTACATGAGTGTTGTTTTTATAGATTTAGCGTAGGCTAAGTGTCTGCATTTAAAGTCTCCCCATTCCTCCCTCCTTCTATCGTGTCCGATCACCACAGTTATCTGTCTCCAAGGTAATGTATCATAATAAAACACAATTTTTACCTAATTTTATTATTTATGTTTTTTATTTACCAATGCATTGTGTTTGTTTTGATCATTTATTCATATTATTTAGGGTTATTTTGTGTTTTTTGGGGGGGGGCATTGAACCAATCGAGGGGTTTTATATTAATTCTTATGGGGATAATCACTTCAGCATGTGAGTAGTTTTAACAAACGAGCTGGTTTAATAGACAAATTAAACTCCTCTGTAAAGGTATTACTCTATTAATTCTGTAAGGGAAATTATTTCCTCTGCACTTAACCCCTCCAAAGTGAGCACACCCACAATAAACAGTGAAACACACTCAGAGCAACACACACGCTGGGGGCGCCCGGAGAGCAGTTGGGGGTCAGGTGCCATGCTCAGGGACACTTCAGCCATTTAGGTATAGGAAGGGAAAGTGCTGCTCACTCCCCCACACATTTTTCCTGCTGGTTCAGGAATCGAACCAGTGACCTTTCCCTCCCAAAGCCACGTCGCTATCCGTTAAGCTACAGCTGTTCTGTTCTGAAACGCATTATCGTGCACTGCATTTGTAAACAGTGATTGTTTCACTTACTGTAGCCTTGCTATCAGTTTTGAAGTGTGGCTTCTTCACTGACTTCTCATATTAACAAGGCATTTTGTTCCACAGAAGTGCAGTTTACTGGAATTTTTAAGGATGTATTTGCTTATTTTATGCTTATTTGCTTGCAACTGTAAGTTTAAACTCTATAGAGTGTTGTCCATAAAAAATCAAAACAAGATCAGCAGTTCTGAAATACTCAAACCAGCATGTCTGGCAGCAACAGTCACGCTCCAGTCCAAATCACTGAAATCACATTTCCCCCATTGTGACGTTTACCGCTCTTATCCAAAATAAGATTAGGGTAGGGTTAAGTTTTTTTTTTTTTTTTTTCTTTTTTCATTTTGCATTGTTTTGTTTTTAATGTAATATATCACAGCATTATTCAGGGTGAAAAGGTTACAGGACTGTCCGGCTTCTTATTTCATTCTTCTCATTTCATTTGTATTATATTTTAAGGAAAGATAGGACTCGTGCATTTATAAAATATTTCAATTACACATCCAGATGTACTTTCAAATGCAAATAACACCACCATTCATCTCATTTTCCTATAAAAAAAATATTTTTTTCATAATTTTCTACTTTGATGTCGGATACTAAAATTAGTACACCGTCATCCTTCCGCTGAGGTTAATGCTGCTCTCTGTAGGTTGCGCTGTCCTTTTCTCCGTGCCAAGTTCCACATGAGCTTTTTGGTCTGATATCTAATGGAAGTCTATACAGACAAATCCTATAATCCATCTGGAGTGGTCAGAGACCCAGAGCCTGTAACAGTCAGGTGATAGAACATTGAGTTCCTGTAATGTCTGCTTTATTTAGTGCCATGTTTCATTAATGGTTTTCATTTTGAGGATAAGAAGGGATGAACCAAAGCAGGACACATTTTATTTTATTTTTTTATTTTTTATGGGACATTACAAGGAATGCTATGGAACAGAATTCTAGACAGAGTCTAATATCTTGTATAATAAATCAGTTATCTACTAGACTGCAATGAGTTTCAGCATCTGATACCACCAATGTGGATCATATGATTTGCATTTTATTATATTTTATGTTTGATAGATGTTAAGTCTAATCTCATTTAAGTCATGTTTTTTTTGCCTCAAACATGAAATATTAAGGTTTGTTCATTTATTTTTATTTTGGAAAAGATACTTTGGGTCCATTATTGGAGATTATTAGTCAGCATTCTCTTATATAATTCAGCATGGACTTAGTTGTGTACGGTTATCAATGTTTAACTTGATATATTTATGCTGACATTTAATATTTATTAATGTTTATTATCACTCTAAATTCATACCACAATTGCTTATTTTTGTAGCTCACACATGAAAATGTAATTAATGAGTTTGCCTTTAGTGCATTTTCTGACATTAATAAGATTCCTGCCTTATAATCTGCTCTTAATTTTGTGTCTGTTTACCTTAACTGTTATAAACCGTAGTCTTAAAATGTACATTATATTTTAGTGCATGTGATACATCGAGCTGTTAATATTATACCTGCTACTGTAGAGAAAATTAGTTTTCTGTCTTTCATGTTTAGATGGAGAGAGACAAGCAGAGGGGACCGACGCCAGTCACAAAAGAAACTCACGATCCTCAGACAACCATCGCAAGAGTGAGGACACCAGCGATAGTCATGAAGACGACACATCAGTAAGAAATGAAATAGAGGAGACGTGTACGGAGCAATATGCCTTTTGATAAATTGAGTTTATTACACCCACATGCTGACTATTACTTCGATGATACTACACAGGAACAGCACCATTTGATTGGTCTGTGTGAGTTTTAATATAAATTATAAATGATGGATATGCATGAAAATAAAGACACTCAGAGGTTGTCACAGGCATTTGGAACATGTTTTGTTTGCTTTCTGAAGATTTTGTGTAGTACACACCAAAAATCTAGTTACACAGCACTTTGCTCTGCACGGAACTCAAGGAACTCACCTGATCTGCCTCTGTCATGGCTTAATGTTGGAAAAATAAACTTGATAAAATCGTGTTAGTATGATAAAATATTAAAACACAAATTGAATACTATTCAGGGAATTCCATCATGCTTATGGCTGACCCTTGTTAATCATGTAATTTATTTATCTCGAATTGCATTTGAAATAATTCTGGCCGGTTTAAATAATAATTAATAATGAATTAATAATATTGTTTAAAAATAACGAGGTGCTATTGCATGTTAAAGGCAATACTATTACATGGATTCAAAAATAGCTGCCTGAAAATATGAATATAAAAAGCATTATCTTTTGAAGCATATAAACGTGGTAAAGTAAACTTCATACAGAAAACCTACCAAACTTACGCAGCAAAAATAAGTTTGTGTAATGTGTTACAATTTACAAAATCAGAATGCGGGAGGAAACTAGAGCACCTAGATGAAATGTGCTCAGGCACAACAGGAAGGCCATACAAATTCCAAACAGAAAGGCACAAGTTGACGGACAAGTTTGTACCCAGAATCTGCTTTCTGTGACGTGACAATTTTATCCAATGCACCAATGTGCTGCCTCGAAGAGAATGTTCGCAAACAAGCAGTCAGTTATATTTCTGTAAAGCAATAAAAAGCATACATACACACACATATATATATATTTATATATATATATATATATATATACATATATATATATATATATATATATATATATATATTTATATATATATATACACACACACACATATATATATACATATATATATATATATATATATATATTTATATATGTATATATATATATATATATATATATATACACACACACATATATATATATATATATATATATATATATATATATATATATATATATATATATATATTTCCATTTGACATGAATCATCTGCATTAAAGGGAAATCAGGAGATATTTTTTAGAGATGAATTACGTAATAGTTGTACCGTATATCAGAGCACCGTGCATGCATTTCTATTGGATTTCTAAGATAACAAATGATATGATAAGCTTTATTGATTTCTCCTGGAGAAAATTACTTGTTACAGCAGCAGTAGTCAAACACAGTAGATAAGGTTCACAAGATGCAAAGTAAAGCGTTTAAATATTCATACATGTTTGTGTGTGTGTGTGTGTGTGTGCATGCGTGTGTGTGCTATCTATCTCTCTATCTATCTATCTATCTATCTATATATATATATATATATATATATATATATATATATATATATATATATATATATATATATATATATATATATATATACAGGGATCCCTTGCTACTTTGCTCTTCTTGCATTTTTTTCAAAAATATTAATCAAATTTAAAAATAAGGAAGTTATGGAAGAATAGGGGGGAAAGTTAAGGAAAATGCCACAAAAACAAGGCCGATTATGCAAAAAAAAACCCAAAAAACCCAAAACAAACAAAAAAACAACCCAAAACCGCCCATCAAAACTAGTTACATTTTTGTAAGGTGCGCATCTGAGTACGTTCATGCGCATGCATCTGTGTGTGTGTGTGTGTGTGTGTGTATTTATATTTTATTTACATCTTATGCATTATTTTTTAATGTTTAATTGTTATTATAAGCATTTATAGCATTGAGAATGTATGTTTGTATGTCTATGGTGAGAGGCATGTAAAAGAACCATGGCTCGATTTTACTTCTGGGAAAATGTTTGAAGGAACATCGAACGTCTTTTTTTTTAAATCTATGCTGTTTTTTCTGTTTATTTTCAGCTTTCATGTAAGTAGTTTGGTTGATACCACAAAAGGAGTAACACAAATACCAGTAAAACTCTTTTATTGTTCTGTTATTATTCATTATTGTTTTCAACTTCGATGGGAATAAGCACTTACCATTCCACTCCGCTGGTAAACATTTTAATAAGCGCCCACCCACTCCAATTTTTAAAGCGCCCCAGGCGCTTATCACATCGAATACGGTAACAGAAAGAAAGGATGGTGTTGGAATAATATATAGGTTTACAGCTAAATTTAAGATATGTGTTGTTCATTAGTAAATAAAAATAAAACATGTTAGTGTTAGTAAATATCTGCAGTAAAGAGAAATAAAACACTCCTGTAATCCCACTTTTATTAGAATATAAAACTATGGATCAATAACAATAGCTCTGCTTTGGAAGGCTGTATCACATGACTTTCTTATTGATTAATTTCCTATGGTGTAGTATGTTCTTCACATTTACATTACCTTGCACAATATTACACTGGACTGCTGGTTAAAAGGTGGATTTGTACAATCAGGATGGAAAGGTGATAATGCTGTCGGCAGTATGTGGACATGGTGAAGGGACATTTTTGTCTTTATTGATACACATGGACTGAAATGAACATAACTCCAGACAGGGATAGACTGCATATGATGTATATCACTGAGCATTTCTCTGTGCGTAAGTCAGGATGAGATGTGCTAAGAATAAATCCTAGTCTTTTTTCTTTCTTTTTTTTTGTTCTCTTCCTGTTTCGCATTCTCAGAGTCAAGGAGTTTGAAATAGCAGAGAAAAAATGGGTTCATGTGACAATCCACATGAGCTGTCAGTAAAACTACAAGCTGTTATGACAACAGTTTATAATGCAACTGAATTATTTTTTATGCCAGCAATTAAAAGCATGGTAGTATCGGAACACTTTGTGATATTATTTTTATGTTTACTTTACTTTTTATCTAATTTCACATATTCTGTACTTCATAAAAATATATGTGGCTCATTTTTCTCAGGGAAGAAATATGCACATTTATGTATGTATTTATTTATTTTACTGGAATCTAATTAATTTCCCTTAACAACTGCTTTCAGTAAGGAACAGCAAACATTTTCTTTGCTTTTTTTTTTTTGGAATGTTTACAAAAACCCAACTGGGTGAATCTCCCTCAGGGAGCAGGTTGAGAAGCTGCTAAGAGCTTGTAGCACCTTAGCGGGAGAACTTTAAAATATAAAGGGAGATTTGATTGGGCTCTTTCTTTAGCTTTCAGTTTGCTTTTATTGTTGTGTTCCTGTCTTCCAGAGTTTGCAGTTATGCCCTTCCTTCCCGAAAGCATTCCAGTGAGTGAAATGCTAACTCTTAGTTGCCTCTAAGGATGACCGTACAGTGCTAACCAGTGTACCATTGTACCTTTCGTTCTTAGGGAATGGAGACGCCCCTTCGTTGAGCACTGTTCTCCTAGTTTTGGCATCCATGAGATTTACTCATGTTCCACAATACAAGAGTAGGCATTATCAATCTAATTAGGTTTCAATTTGCCAAAGTACAGCAGAAATTCTTTTTTTAGAGAACCCCTTTCGGCAAAACATTCAAATATTCAAAGAACCCTTGGAGAGCCATTATATTAGCACCTGGAGGAACGATCTTTTTCACATATTGAATATCAGACAGATACTTGTAGTAACACTGGGGGAACCTGGTTGCACTCCTTTGACACAAGTGGTTGTAATGTTGTCGCCATGGTAACACTTAGTTGTTCATCTCTAGCCAAGATAGAGGATGACTTTGATGGTGTGATGCATAGTGTGACAGCTATGGGCATGCATTGACGTCTCCTAAAGCACTTCTGTGCCTCGTTCATTCATTCATAATCAGGCATTTACCATCTCACTGTTCATCCTATGTTTCTATGTGTAAAGTATAGATACACACACACACACACACACACACACACACACACACACACCATGCTCCTGTAGTGCTCAGCAATTTCTGCTTTTGAGATCATATGCTCACTTTTAACATTCTGAGTCTTGATAAGATCAAAACTATTCCAGTAATGTGCCGCTTTCACCTTTAACTGTACTCATTATGTCTCTAAGGGCCCTGTCATCCTCCCAGCTGAACAACAACTGTGTGTGTGTGTGTGTGTGTTTATATATATATATATATATATATATATATATATATATATATATATATATATATATATATATATATGTGTGTGTGTGTGTGTGTGTGACATTGCCTTCTGTTTCATGCATATTAATGTGGCTCTGCTCCAGATGAGCAATGTCACCTGAGCTCAGTGAATCCATCATTCCTATCAGGTTAACATGGAGGGCTGAGCCTCAGAAGACCTGAGGAACCAAAAATGTCCCAATGTCCCATGTATGGTGGCAGTGTTGTCATTATAACAAAATCTCAGTATCACAGCCAAGAAACTAAAATGATACTATTATACTTAAATTTAAAATATGAAATATAACAACAAAAATAAATGAAACCATATGCACCATCAATTTATGATCTGATAAATTAATACAGGAGAATGAAGAAAATGTCATGCCGCTATGCAGTAATATAGGAAATAACTACAAAAATAAGTGCCAACTCCTAACGCATTGAAAAAAGCAGCACAGATAATCCTGAAGCAAAGCAGATGAAGCTGACAGATATCATGCATGAGAAAGCAATATTAGATGCAAGGCAAATAATCTTAAATGGGACAGTAAAACAAGTAATACACTAATTAGCATACACAATGAACAAGGCTTAGTAACAACAGTCAAAAACAGAGCAATACTTTGCAATGTGTGTGTCTCGTTCTAATTCTTTCCCCCCCCCCCTGTAGCGTACACTAAAATTTATGAATCTGTGTGCAAACACCAGGGGCAGTGGTAGCCCGGTGGTACAGTGATGAATTACTGATCCTAAGGTTGGGGTTCAAGTCCTTGTCAACGGGTGGTCAGTGCAAAATCCCCAGTACAGTTAACTGTGATATCAAAGGCCGGTCGTGTCTCTCACTGTCTGTGGTGAGAGGCTGTAAAAGAACCATGGACCATGGCTGACTGTCGTCAAGAGTAGCTACATAGCCGTCAGCATGTTTCTGCCCTGTGATGGCGTCGGGAGCTGTCCAAGGTGTACTCTGCCTTTGCTCAGAATTGGCTGAGATGGGTGCTAGCCTCACCGCCTCGGTATAGAGGATTAATCAATTCAGAAAATGAATGAATGTGCAAGCACCTTTACAGAATTAGTTTTGTTCTATGTTGTTGAAGTACGTCGGCTAAGATCTGAATAAAAATGCACTCCCATGAAGTGGCAGTACATATGGAGCTGTTGTGGGGCTGGTGGCGTAGGGGTTACGGTGCTGCGCTCATGATCAGGAGGTTGTGTGTTCGAATCCCAGTTAGACCCTCACTGTGCTAAGACCCCTGGGCAAGGTCCTAACCACAAGTGTGCCCCTGTTCACCCAGCAGTATAAATGGGTACCAGTAAAATATACTGGGAAGGTAATTTGCGATGGACTAGCATCCCATCCAGGAGGAGTTGTAGTCCTGGTTGCTTCATGCTACAGAAACCGGGGATCAGCACCGGCCTGATGAGCCACTGGGCTCGGGTGTAAAAGCCCAAAGGACTATACCTTACCTTTACATATGGAGCTCTGCTCCGTTTGCTTTTTTCATATTGCACAGGACACAGGTCGCCGGAACAGTCTCTGCTATAGTTAACAAACACTGTTTTTCTTGTATTTAATTTTTTAATTTATCATAAAATTTTTAATTATTGTGAGAACACACCTTTACAGTGCCTGTTTTCTTATATCCTTGTAGTCATTCATCATTCATTCATTTTCTGAACCGCTTAATCCTAACTAGGGTCGTGGGGAGGCTGGCATCCATCTCAGCCGACTCTGGTGCGGCAGTGTACACCCTGCACAGCTGATCAGTTCTTTCTTTTTTTTTCTTTCGGCTTTTTCCTTTTTTTCAGCGATCTCCACAGCGAATCATCTGATTCGCATGTTTGATTTGGCATAGGTGTTTACGTTGGATGCCTTTCCTGACACAACCCTTTAGCAAGGGACAGGAACACGCTGATGGCCATGCAGCTACTCTTTACAAAAGTCAGCAATGGTTCCTTTATATGAACCTCTCACCATAGACAGCGAGAGACATGGCTGGCCTTTGATAACCTAGTTAGCTGCACTGGGGGGGGGGGGGGGGGGGGAGTGGCAACCTTGTTGAGAGTGGGACTCGAACCCCCTGCCTGAGGAACAGCTGATCGCTGATCAGTCCTGTCATGGTTAAAATATGTAAATACAAACTAAAAAATGCTTGAATGAGTAAGCTTGTTTTTACTTAGGTGCCCATGTACTATATATTAACACACACACACACACACACACACACACACACACACACACACACACACACATGTATGCATATATACATACAGTGGGTGTCAGTAAAATTAATATTTCTTGAATATCATATAACAACATATTACCTTTAGTAATATTCACTGACATCCACCTTACCTTTGGTGCATAATTTTTCACAATCCATTGCAGGAAGTATATGGGTGGATATTACTTGATATTTGTATGGTAGTAATTGCAGGGGAGACAAATTACTTTAAAAACAAACAAGTATTCATGTCGAACTTTTCTGCTTTTAAGTTTGAATTTCTTTTAATTTAAATGTCAGTCACAGCAAAATATACCTCTTGAACAAATGTCGAAACGAAAAAGAAAAATGTGTTCCATATCTTTCTGCTTTGAAATAATAATTCTCTCACCAGCCTGTTACTATAGAAACGCTAATGTCTTAGATTGACTGTAACAAACACAACACACATCTTTTCCTAGTCTGTGCTTTGCTTTTAAAATAATTCTTTCAAATGAGTAGCTTTCTCAGTGTTATACACAAAATAAGACAGAAAATATGAGCTTCACCTGTGGACTCAGCGGTTATAATAAAATGATCACTTCATCACAGATCCTTACATCTAAATCTGCTTTGGAAATGTTGCTCAACTATTAAACCTGCATTTTTTTATAGAGTTCTTTAACATGCTCGACCTGGCTTTTAATAATTGCCTGGACACAGAAAAACACGTTTGTCTTTTCCCATCTCTACGTAGTTGGAAAAACCGATTACAACACATTTACTCTACGTTTTACATTCACAGCCTCCACAATACCGATATGGTGCCAGTGCAGTGCTTTCACACTGGCGTCGCGGTCATGACACATATTGCAGAACATCCATCGGAGAAGCTTGGCTAAATGGTAATTAAAATGTAGGAATCTGTGTTGAGTTTTGTAAAATTTTAATGAACAAATTTAATGACTTGCCATTTTATCCAAAATGTATAATAGATTAATTCAGAATGAAAAAAGGGAAACGTGAAATGATCAGCAAAAACAATAAAGCTGTGTCTAATCCTTTAATACTGGAGACAGTCTGTGTTAGAAATGACAGTATGCACTTTCATTCACACTCCCGACGACATGGCCCGCCTTTGATAACCCAGTTAGCTGCACTGGGGATATACAGTACTCAACAAATGTATACATCAGTATTGATATCATATCATCACATCACTCATAACGAGGATAATGATTGAGGAAGTTTATTACTTTGATCAATGTGCATCACATTTGCTGACGCAGACAAACTACATTCCCGGTTTATTAGCGTTAGCAACATGCTCGTCAAGGTCCTTACAAAATAACACATTAATAAACAGTTTTCAGTAATGTGGTGTCACAATACTATGCCAGTACATATGAGACTTCCTTTTGGCTTTTCCACCCTTTTTAATTTTTTTTTTATTATTTTTTTTTATCAGGGGGTCGCCACAGCGAATGATTCGTACGTTTGATTTGGCATAGGTTTTATTTTTACGTCGGATGCCTTTCCTGACACAACCCTTTAGCAAGGGACAGAAACACACTGACGGCTTTGCAGCTACTCTTTACGAAAGTCAGCCATGGTTCTTTTACATGAACCTCTCACCATAGACAGTGAGAGACATGGCCCGCCTTTGATAACCCAGTTAGCTTCACTGGGGGGGACAGTGACAACCCTGTGGAGAGTGGGACTCGAACCCACATTCTCAGGATCAGCGAGCCAGCGCCCTATACCACTAGACCACCACTGCCCCTATGTCAGTACATATCGCATTGCATAATTCCTTCCTTCACTTGGTGAGCAGAGCCAATCCGACCACAGTCCATGAACAACGACGTGTCTTGCTCCTCTGTGACAAAGAACATAGCTTTTGTCAATATATGGCCTGTGCCTTATTATAACTGAACACCTGTTCAGGGATCATCATCACATGGCAGGTTCTTCAATGAGATAATGGTTCCAGCGAAGCAGTAAATGCCATTGATTGGTTAAATATGCTCCATGGCGAGACCCCATGGCATAATGGAGGTGTCTGTAAGAGTATAATTATTCTCCGATAGAGAAAAGCTCCTGGTTACAGTCCCATATATCTGGCTCCATAAGGATGCGTCCACCTCTCTGACACCCTGATAGGGCCGCTAATGCCTGAGGAGAACGAAGAAATCACCTGCAGCTTCGCTAGGATTAATGTCTCAGGCTGCAGGGCTGCACTTGATCTTTTGTTCTCAAGGAATGAGAGAGGGAAGAGGGAAATGTGTGAGGTGTGTATGTGTGTGTGTGTGTGTGTGTGTGTGTGTGTGTGTGTGTGTGTGTGGTATAGGTGTGAGCGGACAAGTGCGTATCTGAGTTACAGAGTGAACAGGATAAGAATGATTCTCTAGGCTTGGATTGAAGAGATAGAATAAGGATAAGCCGAGGGAAGATATGTAGCCCTCTGCTTTGTTGAGTTCTGGATGGTGTGTAAGGATATTAAATTCATGGTAAATCTAAAATCATTTTAATATACTCAGAATACTTACCTTTAGCCTTGCATATACAGTGTTTAATGAATGTGGTGTAATGACTATTGCTTTATATGAGTACAGTGCAATGTCTGCTCTGAAATGAATGTCTTCCTGCTAGCAAGAAATATACGCCTGTTTTTAGATTCGTTTAATTCGAAGAAGATTGAAGGCCAGATATTTCCTTCATGCACTCTTTCATTTAGTTTATTGTGTCAGTACGTCAATACAGGTTCTTCTCTCACTAGTTATTAAAAGGAACAAAAATTGCAGATATAAATTGTGGTTTATTTTATTTTTATTTATGTAAAGTAGGAACATTAATGTTGCCACCAAATGCCTTTCTGTCAATTATTGAATGTTTGTTCAGTCAATAGTCCACTTTTTTTTCTCTCTTGTTTTCTTTCTTTTTCTTTTTCTTTTTTTTTTGAGGGGGGGGGGTTTGTTATAGAGACCAAAGCTATAAAGGCAAGGCACCTGACCTCAACTTTACTGCTCTGGTGTAACATACTGAGAGAAAGGTACTATCCGATCACCTCCGTGCACATTATTAAATAGACATTGGTGCTGCAATTGATGAAATAGACATTGGTGATATGCAATTGAAGAGAGCGTGCCACCTCGCCCTCCCTCACTTCATGGATTCATTTTGTTCTCTGAGATGCCAGGTTGTGGCATTGCTGTGGCATCATGAGATTTTGATTTCTGAATGATAAGAGCAAATACTTTTCTGTTGAGTCATAAGCAGGCCCTATTGCTAAGATTTTTATTACTCCCTTTATTTTCTCTAATTTCTATTTCTTACTATAGAATTAATAGTCTTCCCTATTGGAGGAGTTCCTTGCTTCATGCATTTGCTCCACATCACCATATAAGAATGACAGAGAAACAGGCAAGTGGTGAGAGAAAATCAATTGTGTTCTTCTCAATTCTCAAGCTCATCTCTATCCTTTTACTTATCATGGCTGTACAGAGACTGTTGGGACTAACCAATTGATTATATTTATGATTACACGGTAGCTACTGTTGTCCAGGAAAATTTACATCAGAAGACAGGACTGCAGTTCTTTTGAGCAATTTAAACTACATCCAAAGTAATGGATGAAATGTTTAAACTTTTGTCTTATGCAGACATCTACATGCATGCATATATATATATATATATATATATATATATATATATATATATATATTCTTCTTTTACTTTCGGCTGCTCCCTTCAGGGGTCGCCACAGCAAATCATCCGTCTCCATCTCACCCTGTCCTCTGCATCTTCTTTTCTGACTCCAACGCCCTTCATGTCTTCCTTCACCACATCCATAAATCTCTTCTTTGGTCATATATATATATATATATATATATACACACTATGCATGTCTGTCTTCCTTTCGGCTTTTTCCCTTTTATTTGGGAGTCACCACAGCGAATCATCTGATTCGCACGTTTGATTTGGCAGAGGTTTTTACGTCGGATGCCCTTCCTGTCACAACCCTTTTTAGCAAGGGACAGAAACACGCTGACGACTTTGCAGCTACTCTTTACGAAAGTCAGCAATGGTTTTTTTACATGCCTCTCACCATAGACAGTGAGAGACATGGCCCGCCTTTGATAACCCAGTTAGCTGCACTGGGGGTGGGGTGGGGGGGGGTGGGGGGTGACAACCTTGTGGAGAGTGGGACTCGAACCCCCAACCTTTGGATCAGCGATCCAGCGCCCTATACCACTAGACCACCACTGCCCCCATATATACACTTTGCATAAAATTTAAAATAGTTTAAAGGAGAGCTTGGATGTTTTATTAGTTCAGTGAAATTGCGGATGGTGGGGAAATGTCAAATTCTTAAAAAAAAAAAAATTACAATCAGACACTTTAATTTCATTTTTGTAGTATTATTCTAAACTCAAGAAACCAGTTAGCCTGGAGCTAGCTGGTTAACACAAAGCTAGCTGATTATCTGAAAGCCTGTCGCTTTCCGTAGTCTAATTACCGTATGCGACGTAATAAGCGTCCTGCTCCAATAAGCACCCCCCTCCCCCAATGTTTTTTTTTTATTTTACCTCTAATAACCGATCATGTGCACTGGTCACAAAATGGTAGATCAAACTTACCAATTTTATTTGATCAGTCTCTGTAATTGTAAAATGAGACATTCACTGCCTGTAAAAGTGAGTTTACACGGTATTTCAAGACCCCCTGCCACTGGGGAATGTCTATAATGTTCATCAGTAACAACACATTTGATTGTTCCGCTGTGCTTTAAAAAAACAGGAAAATATTTTGCGGTGTTCTCTTGGTAAATGTCCAACAACCGATGAATCATCAGAAACTGCTTTCAGCAAAACTGTGGGATGCTCTGAATGAATGGAGTGATGAGCCAGATATGGACCTATCAGAAAGTGATGATGAGGATTTTTCACCCGATTCTCCTGCTCATTAACTTCATAAATTTAAAGACGTTCCATGCCATGTGCTTTTGTTTATGTTTGTGTTGATTGGTTCAACGTGGCATGTGCTAAAGTTGACAATCGTGTTGATTGGCTCGATTTTACTTCCGGGGAAATGTTTAAAGTAACAGACAGGGAAAAGTAAGGGGTCTTTTTTTTTTTTAAATCATGCTGTCTTCTGTTTATTTTCAGCTTTCATGTAATTAGTTTGGTTTATACCACAAAATGAATAACACAAATACCAGTAAAACTCTTTTATTGTTCTGTTATTCTTCATGTTTTCCACCTCGATGGTAATAAGCACTTACCGTTCCACTCTGCTGGTAACATTTTAATAAGCACCCACCCACTCCAATTTTTTAAAGCGCTCTGGGCGCCTATCACGTCGAATATGGTAATCTGTTTTTGTGAATGATTCTGAACTGAAGAAATTAGTGGAAGTGGCATCTTCGTGTTTCTTGTATAACTGACTTGCAGCATTTTTGATTTGGTTAAAACAGATATGCACTCTCCACTGGATACCGGCATCAGGTTGTACTGAAAATTACAGGCCTATTTGTTGTAACAAGCGGACATAGTTGTGTTTGGTTTGAAAATAACTTGTGTAATTTTTAAAAACAGTAAGTTTTACCACTAAATGCTTTTATTCCAAACGTTGTTCCATCTCATTGAATCAGTCAAGAATGAATAGAGTAAAAAAAAAAGGAGGGGGCTTATAGCTTCGTAAGAGTCAAGAACATTTCTGTTTCTCTTTTTTCAAGTAATAGGATATGTGTGTGTGTAGGTGTGTATATATATATATATATATATATATATATGTATGTGTATATATCTATATGTATATATATATATATATATATATATATATATATATATATATATATATATATATATATATATATATATATATATATATATATATATATATATATATATATATATATATATATATATGTATGTATGTTTATATATCTATATGTGTGTGTATATATATATATATATATATATATATATATTGTGTATGTGTGTATATATATATATATATATATATATATATATATATATATATATATATATATATATATATATATATATATATATAAAGTCTATTTTGATATACTCTATTAATTCTGTAAGCGAAATGAATTCTTCTGCATTTAACCCATCCAAGGTTAGCACACAGACTTTGGGGGCACCCAGAGAGCAGCTGGGGGTTAGGTGCCTTGCTCAAGGGCACTTCAGGCATTTACGTGGAGGAAGGGAGGTGCTGCTCCACATAAATGATTCAGTTATACAGTTATAGTTGTATATAGTAATATAATTGTAGAAGAAGTAAATCATTTTCAAATTCCTCTCAAAAAGCTCACATATTTTAAACTCCAATATCCATGTTCGGGTTTTCTGCTTTTAATTTTAAACACTGGGTTAGTGTTTTATCTTTCAGAAAAAAAATTGGCTTTTGTGGTTGCTCTGTCTCTCTCTTCTTCTTCATAGTACAAGGCTGTGGCTGCTGACTGCGAAAATTTATTCTACACTTTTTGATGATTTAATGCATTATTTGAGTATTCATAGAATGTTCCCAGACTTTTCTCACACCAACAGTCCACTATTTGAGACCCAGCTAATGCTACCGTTAGCTCGACAGCATGACTGGAAAGCTAAACAAGCAACTCACTGCCAAAATGTAGCTTATGTTAAGCATATTCAGTTTCAGGCATCTTGCTTTTGCTTTTTAGTTTTTAACTGAACTCGTTAGTCTCAGAAAAATGCATTGCTTGAAGAGATGCTGAAAAGAACAAAACAAGTGGTCCACATCTTTCTGATTTGAAAAAAAAAATTATTTATCCAATAAGCTTGCTATGTTTCTCCTTGTTTTGTTTTTGTTATTATATGTTTTAGGCTATGTGTCTCTTTGTAAGCCAGTATTCATCATGACAGCGAGGCATGCGGATAGAATTAATTAGAGATAGTTAAAAGTATTCAGAAAAATATTTTGTGTGCGCTTGCCTACATGAAAGCTTTCAATACTGATCAATCTGTTTATTATGCAACTGTAAAATATAAATTATATTCTTTGATAAGATTGCTTTGTGTGAATCTTTCTAAGGGTGTTTTGATACACCACAAACATCAACATTACATCTCCAACTAATTTTTTTTTTTTGTAAATCAAACTACTGCCATCTAGACTTTTCGACTACTGCAGGAAATATACAAGAAATATATTTGAATGTTTTTGACTGTTATTTACCACATGTAGCAGCGTAGTGTTTTGTGCATAATATTCATGTTGCTGTGCTAATAGCCGCACAGGTTTTCTGGCAATAGTAAATAAGCTAGTGGTTTGATGTGTATGCTGATTTATGGCACGCCCCAGTCAGAGGCTGGTTTTAATCATACTGGCAGGATTACGGCCGCTCGTAAAATGAAGCCTTATTGTTAACCCGAAATTGCTTTTAGGGTTGTAAATATTGGGCAGTATAGCCTTGCTGATGCTTTATGGAATCCGGGGAAGGCCTGTCACCCTGCTCAACAGCTCTTCCAGGACATATCTCAAGAGTCCTGACTAATCGAGAAATAAATATATGCTTTCAGACTGATCATTGACTTCGCACCTGAGGCTACTTGAAGCTAAAGAGAGTATTATGGTGCTGGACTTTGGCAGGGAGAGCAGAGAGGTCTCAATATGCTTCATACAAAAACCACACATTTTGCTTTGTTTTGTCAAATTAGATTGTTAATACCTGCAGTGAGTGGGCATGAGAATTGATTACCTGCCTGAAGTGTATGCACTTACACATGCTTCTGCTGAGGTGCAGGTGTCATGTACAGTTCTTTTGTCCTTTCTGGCTATTGTGTACCCTTTATGATATTAATCTGTGCACAAAATAGGAAGCGAGGATATGATAAATATTGTGTCTCTTATTTTTGTCATGCCTTATAAATTTGCACAACCTCTAAGTTATCATACTTTGCAAAATTCCACTGGCTCAGCAGCCATCTCAGCATGTAAACGCACAATCTTGATCATTATCTGAAGCAGTGCTGTGGTCAAATCTGTGTGAAGTGGAAATGTGGCACATAGCTCGCAAACTCTGCCCTGCTGGGCTTGCTGACACTTTTGTTTCTCTGCAGTCATTTTCCACGAATGCTTATCAGCGTAATGGTTAGAGAAGCGGCTTTGAGACCCAAAAGGTTTCTGGTTCGATTCCCGAACCGAAAGGAAAAAATCTGCGGTGAATGGGGAGTGAGCTGAACCTTCCCTTCCTCCACATACAATGGCTAAAGTGCCCTTGAGTAAGGCGTCTAACCCCCAAATGCTCAACAGGCACCCGCAATGTATGTGGCAGCCCACTGCTCCATGTGTGTGTGTGTGTGTGTGTGTGTGTGTGTGTGTGTGTGTGCATGTGTGCGTGTGTTTGTGTGAGTGCTCACTTTGGATTGGTTAAATACAGAGAAAATGGCTGAAGTGCCTTTGAGTAAGGCGCCTAACCCCCAACCGCTCAACAGGTACCCGCAATGTATGTGGCAGCCCACTGCTCCGTGTGTGTGTGTGTGTGCATGTGTGCGTGTGTTTGTGTGCGTGCTCACTTTGGATTCGTTAAATGCAGAGAAAATGGCTGAAGTGCCCTTGAGTAAGGCGCCTAACCCCCAACTGCTCAACAGGCACCCGCAATGTATGTGGAAGCCCACTGCTCCAAGTGTGTGTGTGTGTGTGTGTGTGTGTGTGTGTGTGTGTGTGGGTGTGTGTGTGTGGGTGTGTGTGTGTGTTTGTGTGTGTGCTCACTTTGGATGGTTAAATGCAGAGGAAACGGTTGAAGTGCCCTTGAGTAAGGCGCCTAACCCCCAACTGCTCAACAGGCACCCGCAATGTATGTGGCAGCCCACTGCTCCAAGTGTGTGTGTGTGTGTGTGTGTGTGTGTGTGTGTGTGTGTGTGTGTGTGTGTGTGTGTGTGTGTGCACACTTACTTTGGATGGGTTAAATGCAGAGGAAATAATTTCCTTTACAGGATTAATACAGTATATCAAAATATATATTCTACGGAATGCTTCAGCAAGATCTCTGACACATACTAATAAAAAAAGCGTTATTGGTAGCCTTAAATCCTCATTATAAATGCACAGTAATGGCATGAGTACACATATATGTGCATAGTACTGTCAAAATTTCAGCAGCCCAGAAAGAATTCTGAGGGCATGTTTCATTAGGTTTAGTCATTTTAGGAAATGGAGTTTGTAATCATTTTAGAAAACTTTGGAGCTCAGCCATGCTTTAAGTCAAACTCTTCTTAATTAGTCAGGAGCCCAAGCTTCTGTCTTTGTAATCAGACTCAGAGGCTTTCTGAGGCTTTCTAAATCCAAGCTCTTCCGTCTCATAGAAAAAAAAAAACTTGTCTGAAGTGTTTAAAAAGAGACTTAGTTATGTTCCCGAGACATGCAGAACATTTCAGAAAGTATACTGTATTGATGTAACAAATTACAGAGCAAGCCACAGTCAGAACTTGATGCTTTGTTATTAGCATTTCACGTGAATATGTCAATCTAGTACTTACCGACCAATCATAATCAAGCAAGTGCTGAATTCCACATGGATGCTGTGCCTGCTATGGTCTGTGCTTGCATGTTCATTTTTTCTTTTTTTCCTGAAGTCTAGTTTCAATAGTTTGGATCATATGACAGATTAGGATCTGGTCCATCCATCCATCCATCCATCCATCCATCCATTTGTAGCACTTATCTGTCAGGGTTTCTGGGAAAGGTGGAACCAATACCTGTTGGCTTTGACCAAGAAGTGGGATGTACCCCAAACAGGTCACCAGTCTATTGCAGGACTAGTGGACCTTGCTATCGCATGTTTGAGGTAATTTCAAATCTCTGTGAAAGAAAAACGGACGACTGTTGCTTTCTATTTTTCCATCAGTCTGAACCCTGGCCTCCTTTATCCTCTTATTGCATCCAGTCAACTTCACCACAGACTTCCGTTTTCCTAGGAGGGCCTATTCTTGCATCCTGGTTGTGAGGTTGTTTTGACCACCCTATAGCCCACTGAGGCCGTGGGGAGGACCAATTCTGTTTTGCTCAAGCCCTCTTACTTCCTTCTTCTCCTCCTGAGCTTTTATTTGATCTGGAAGTCTTCAGCCCAATGGGATCAAATAGGAAATAAAAGCAAGACCCTGCCCTTTGAAAGTTATAGAAAGAGAGGCTGTCTCTGTTGGCTGTACTACATCATTTGCATGCGGGAACGGTGGGATTTAACAGCTCGCCCAAAAGAGATCTACATTGAGTATTGAGCAGTCACTCTGGAGTTACATGAGTCTCTTCATTGAGTTTGTAGTTGTTCATTTTTTAGGAGTAGATATAATATGTTTGTTTCAAATGATGTTCCTGATAGACCTCTTTTTGCATCTCATAATTTTCAGTTAGGGCAACAAATCTCCATGGTAACTAATCTGCTGTGTTGTATAACACCATGTGTTATCTTTGTTCTCAAGTATTTGTTCTCAACATGAACTTCAGACAGTTCGGTCATTTTGAGTCGTCAGACGCGCATCTGAATGACAAAGTCATGATCAGAATACAGGTATTTGTTTTTGGGTGTTTTCCAAACTGGCCACATCACTTCTTTCACACCTGTATGGGGTTCATGTTATGTATTCACTGCTTTTTTTGTCTGTAATAGATTCACCTTTTGTTGTTTATTCCCACGTCCTTAATTGAGCCCTCTTGTTTTTCTGGGTATTGCTTGTGTTATGCTGCATCTTAAATGTCATGCTTTGCAGGCCTTTACTCAGAGAAGTGTGATCCACTGGACATCACACAGCAAAATTTTTTTATTTAGTACCCAATGCCCAAATCGCTGGTGGTATAAGTGCTGGTTCACTGATCGTAAAGTTGGGGATTTCTCTCCACAGGTTGTCACTGTCACCCCAGTGCAGCTAACTGGCTTATCAAAGGCCAGCCATGTCTCTCACTGTCTATGGTGAGAGGCTGTAAAAGAACCATTGCTGACTTTCAACAAGAGTAGGCTGCAAAGCCGTCGGCGTGTTTCCGCCCTGCGATGGCCTGGCGAGCTGTCCAGGGTGTATTCTGCCCTCGCCCGGAGTCAGCTAGGATGGGTGCCAGCCTCCCCGCTATCCAAATTAGGTTTAAGCGGTTACAGAAAATAAACTAATGATGAATGAATGCCCAAATCTATATCTACAGCAATCCATCAAGACTCATCATCCACCTGAGCGAACATCGCACGTACATCACAGGGCATTGTTACTGTGCCAAGAACAAGTTCATCTCAAGACTTCTCCAGAGGAAATACCAGGATAAATCGAACAGAACTGGGAAATGCCATGGCAGAATAAATTTGCTGGAGACAGCATATGCGAGCCATTTCTGCCACGGCTGCAAAACAATGATGATGAAATCTGAAGTGTGTATAGCCTATAAAGAAGTTTTTTTAAAAATAAATAAATAATGAATAAATGTATGTGTGTGTGTGTGGGGCAGTGGTGGTCTAGTGGTATAGGGCGCTGGATCGCTGATCCAAAGGTTGGGGGTTCGAGTCCCACTCTCCACAGGGTTGTCACTGCCCCCCCCAGTACAGTACCAATAAATTGTGGCTACAACTGGGGGGATTGGGGTGTGGGTTGAAAACAGGTGAAACCAACAAGTGCAAATTAACAAACAGGACATAGCTGTATTTGAAATCAGCGAGTTCAATAACTGTGGGCAGAATATAGCAGTCATATAGGAGTCAGCATGGCTATTCATGATGCTAGACTGTGTATGAATCTAATACATCTACAAACGATTTCTACTATAAGAAATGACGCAAATCACAAACCACAAATTACAAGTTAAGTACTGTACATTATTCCCAAATGTTTCAAGTATTTACTACAAAGGACTTGGCATGGGACTTGGCAAGCTAGCAACATAGATAGACCCAGTGTGATAAATAATTGATATGAAAATCGAGTGTAGTGGGTGTTTTTCCTACTATTTTCCTCTGCACTTGATGCGGTGAGTAATGTTCTTGTGGGAGATGCATCGTCTTTCATCTCTTCGCTTTTTTTTTTTTTTTTGTGTGTGTGTACCTGATTATTTTGGTTACATCAATTTCTCTTCAGTTATACTATATTAAGGTTTAATCCAAATACTAAATAGTTTTATTAGGTGATGCGCAAATGTAAAAATCTGCATCTGCATGAATCAGTATGCAGGTACTCCGCACTATTTATAAGATCTTTGTTTGGTAGAATTTGTTTTTGTAGCTGAATGACAATTTAACTAATGATGCCAATATTCTGACTAATTAATAAAGCTGAGTGATATGAAGCTTTGGCAGTTGTAGAATGATGACACTGATAAAGGAAGGCAGTGTGAATTTAATAAAACAGCCCGCTTTTTTTTCAAAGAAGCACTGCTAATGCTAATGAGGGAAAACAGTCAAAAAAAAGTGATAACTACATTGTCAAGGAAACATAGAGAATTTTTGACAAGCTATAAGCAGTATGCATATTCTTTATGGCTAGAATAATATGAGGGAAGGTGGAGGAAAGAGAGCATGAGAGAGAGCATGTCGTTCACTTAATGTCAGGCAGTGACCAATGGAAATGCAGGACAGAAAGAAATAAAGGTCAGCTGCTCAATATTCCTCAGTGTAAGTTTCATGGAAACTCATTACCTTTGAGTTCTGCCTTGATACTTGAACTTGGTTGGATGATTTCCATTCTACAGCCAAACCTGCTGCACATAGAATCCAATCTCTTGTGACAACATGTGAGTTTTCAAATTTCTGGACCAGGTTTACCTCAAAGTCCTAGTTTTATTTTGGCCCGTGATCCAGATGGAGCCGCTGGTACATTTGGCTTGTTTATGATTTTCGTCTATTGTGTCATCTTATTCTAATCTGTCGAATTGTGACCTGTTCCACCTACTACTCATCATTTTAGATTTATGTCCCTGCAAGCTGCACAGTTAGAAATCTTACATTTTGAGGATGATGTATAATCGCCTTTTGAGGCCAAAACCCAAACAGTAGGCTGCATGAACATATTGTCCCTTGGTGCTGGCCTCCAACACCTGCATGGCTCTCTGTCTGTTTGCACTTCATAATGCACTAGCTCCTATTGAAAAATAAGCCATGGTCCTCACTTCACATTGATTTTTACCGTCCGGCCAGCCTCATGATTGATCTCCTCTGCAAAAGCATTGATTCCCTTTGCTGTCCCTCCCAGCCTCTCTGTCCAGGGACTACAAATGGGCCTCAGCTACTTTTCTATTGTTATAAATGGAGCTAGCGCTCCAGGCTTCTAAATTAATGATAGGTCATTGCTGGCTGTCTCCTCCACAAGGCCAGAACAGAGGTGTAGTGATACTGAAGCCGTGTTATGCTCCTGTCTCGGTGTTTTCCTTGTGCTTTCTTTCACCCCCTGAGTTGGAAGGAGGAAGCAGCTGAGCACACTGCTGAGGTCATTTGGTTTTCACAGAAAAGCGAGAAATACTGATGGGACTGAGGATGATCAAGAGCCAGGAATTGCTCCTCTTTGGCTTAGGTCTTCCAAATGGTGCTATCTAAAGAGCCAGTGTATTAAAAAATGAATGGCATGTTGCAAATTCTTGTCTGCTTCTCAAATTTGATAAAGTCTGTGTGTGACTTCAAAAACTGGGTCTGCGGCTTGCACTGTATCTACTGTAATCTATTATGCTTTCTGTTGTCTAATAAACAAGATTAACCAGCTAGGGGTCAACCAAGTGAGTGATGCTCTGTCAGGCACTTTTTTCCTAAAGCATGGATAATATAGTATAATATAGTACAATATAGTATAATATAGCATAACACATATAGCGTAATATAGTATATTATATCATAATATAGTATAATATAGTATAATATAGTATAATTCTGGGGCAGTGGTGGTCTAGTGGATAGGGTGCAGGATCGCTGATCCTCAGGTTGGGGGTTCGAGTCTCCACAAGGTTGTCACTGTCCCCACAGTGCGGCTAATTGGGTTATCAAAGGCGGGCCATGTCTCTCACTGTCTATGGTGAGAGGCATGTAAAAGAACCATTGCTGACTTTCGTGAAGAGTACGCTGCAAAGCCGTCAGTGTGTTTCTGTACCTTGCTAAAAGGGTTGTGACAGGAAGGGCATCCAACGTAAAAACCTATGTCAAATGTGCGAATCAGATGATTCGCTATGGCGACTCCCGAGTAAAGGGAAAAAGCTGAAGGAAGTATAATATAGCATAATGTAGTATAATATAGCATAATATACCATAATATAATATAGCATAATATAGCATAATATAGTATAATATAGCATAATATAGTATAATATAGAATAATATAGCATAATATAGTATAATATAGCATAATATACCATAATATAATATAGCATAATATAGCATAATATAGTATAATATAGCATAATATAGCATAATATAGAATAATATAGCATAATATACCATAATATAATATAGCATAATATAGCATAATATAGTATAATATAGCATAATATACCATAATATAATATAGCATAATATAGCATAATATAGTATAATATAGCATAATATAGCATAATATAGTATAATATAGAATAATATACCATAATATAGTATAATATAGCATAATATACCATAATATAATATAGCATAATATAGAATAATATAGTATAATATAGTATAATATTTTATAATATAGGTCCTACATGAATACTGATGTTCATTACCCATGTACTCATCTGATGATATGTAAGGCCTTGTACGGCTTCCTATTATTGTTCCATAATAACGGAATGTCTATTTAGACTTCTTTGAAATATTAAGCTTCAGAAAAATCTATAAACTTGATTAAGACCTTAAGACTCAAAGATAATTGTGTCAGTTAAAAGTTCATACAGTATATGGTTTCCTATCACTATTAGTGTTTCATAATAATGCAATGTTTATTGGCATTCTTTTAGAAATATGTATTTTTAATATTAATAAATGAACAATAATAAATATTATTTTTATCTGTGCTCAAAATTATTTGACCTTAATCGTGACCTTTTAAGGCCATCCAAGCCCGAAGGGGATTATGCGGATTGAAAGCGTATGTAGACTCTGTCTGTCTCCTGCTTTATTTGCAAGTATTTGCATACCTGCCATTTCACATTGACATTCCAAAATCAAATAATCTCTGGAACTCAGGCAGGGTGGAGTCCCCACAATGTTGGGTGGAATCCCCTGCACTTATGTGGTCAGCATTTTGTTCACAAACTGACAGACAGGCAAATTACAAGCAAAGACCAACAAATGGTGGTGGTTAAAAAACAATTTTGAATATATTTAAAACTAACGAGCATCTTTTCTCTAACTTTGAGTGAGTATTGTGATTCATGCTGCAGAAAGAAAAGCCAATCTGTATCATATCATGCAGAAAGAAGTTATTAATGTCTGGCTCATCTCAGTCGCCTTAATTTAAAAAAAAAAAAAGCAAAAGAACGTAGAAATACTTTTATTTGTTATTTCATTTTTAACTATTTTGAATGCAAGTTTTATTTAAAGTAAACGATGAGGTGCATGTTGTACTTTTTTATTAACTATTGCCACTATCGGTCACTACAAAAAAAAAAGTGACTATTTTTAGTGTGTCAGATTAACATTCTGAAGTACATAAACTGAGCTAACTTTAATGGTGGACGGACAAGATCAAAGTGTATGGTTTATGAAATTGAACATGTCGCAAAATGATTGTCATAATCCCAGGCCAGAGTAAAACACACAAGGGCAAACTAACCGTACACAAGCAGCTAACTGCTAACTCCGACTGCTCAGAAACGACCGGAAAAATCAGTCGAGTCATTGAAAAGTCGACTTGATACACGTAATGTGTGAGATGGATTTCAAATGAAATGGAAATCCAACTAGAATCAAGTTACTCTTCTGGGAATGGAGACGTCTGGTGGTGTGGAGTCGGTTGGTCAGTTGAGTGAGCACACGTGAACGATGCTCTCACTCACTCATCTACCTACTAGGGAGTCTCAGTCGAGAATGGGCAATGGTGGGGTACACCCTGTGCAGCTTGCCAGACCATCGCAGAGCCAACACACACACAAAACCATTCACATTCTCACCCATTCACACCTAGGGGCAGGTTGGGTCAGCCAGTTAGCCTAATGTGCAGGCATTTGGGCTGCAGAAGGAAACCTTAGTATCGAGACAAAACCCACTCAGATCTGCACATGCAAACACTTAAGGTTCACTGTCACTTCAGAAATTAATGGGGTGCATCTTCATGTTACTAGATTTCTATATTTGCAAATACAATGTTCTCCAAATATAAGCTACCCGTGAAATCCAGGTTTCTTTTGTTGCTTGCAGATTTAAATATGATAAATGTGTTCATTATTGAAATGACTTCAAAGAGCTGAACTGTTTCACTTTATTCAGCTGAATATCTTTGTTCTTACAGGAGCTACAGGACTAACAGGTGTAAACATTGTAGTTAGCAAATATTGTACAACTTAATTTACTATTCTTATCACTGTACAATTTCCTTTGTTTAGGCACGCCTTAATGTCTTCTGAATCTGAGCAAGTCTGTAGTTTACACATACAGTATGGAAGTATTATTTCACCAATTCTTCATTGTTTTTGTAAGAGGAAGGAAAATTTGCCTACCCAGGAGTATTCACAGACCCGTGTGTGTATGTGTGTGTGTGTGTGTGTGTGTGTGTGTGTGTGTGTGTGTGTGTGTGTGTGTGTGTGTGTGTGTGTGTGTGTGTGTATATGTATGTGTGTGTGTCTGTGTATGTGTGTGTCTGTGTGTGTGTGTGTATGTGTGTGTGTGTGTGTGTGTGTGTGTGTGTGTGTGTGTGTATGTGTGTGTATGTGTGTGTGTGTGTGTGTGTTTATGAGAATAAAGAACCGGGGATCTAGGTTGTTTTTGTAGTGACTGGGGAATTTAAAAATAAAAAAACCTCATACAGAATTAAGCGCAGTATAATTTAACAGAGATGGTTTAATGGTTTTAAATTACTTCTTCAAGGTTTTCTTTTGAAAGACGTTTCTAAAAACCCTTTCTAGATATACCGGTTTTCTTTGGGCTGTTTTTAAGGCTGAAGATGACATTGATGTCACATACATGCTGCTATTACTACTCACTGTGGTGTTTAATATAGCTTAAGATAAATGTTAAATGTCTAAATGTTGTAATATTCTTGCAAATTGTAGGATTTCCACTTGTTTATCCATGTACTTGATTTATGATGAAAAGTCAACACTACACAAATATGCCACAGGTTAGTGTAATAGTGGTTGTTGCCTTGAAAGAAAATCATGTAACACTGAAACTGTGCAGTATAAAGCTGCTGAGTTTAAAAAGACATGAGAGTAGGGACAAATTTCTGTGTGTGCATGTGTGTGCATGGGTGTGTGTGTGTGTGTGTGTGTGTGTGTGTGTGTGTGTGTGTGTGTGTGTGTGTGGAACCAGGCGTATAGTGATAATGGGAATTTAGTAGTGTAAGGTAACATCTTATATATCTAACCCTCATTTTCTCATTTCATTTTCTATATCAGATCATTCCGGATTATCACAGTTAAACAGCACAGCCTTCAGAATTCACACTCTGTCATGATATATTCAGCAGCTGTTGATTCCTCCAAAGGATGTGTCGTAATTTAATTTGTCATTAGACAAATAAAGAGCTTAATATTCTACTCTTGAGGTGATCATGTCAGTCTTTATTGATGCACAAATCAATTGCTCATTTGTGTGTGTGTGTGTGTGTGTGTGTGTGTGTGTGTGTGTGTGTGTGTGTGTGTGTGAGTGCATTCATGGGTTTCCGCCATGTACTTTGCTTTCCTCCCACAGACCAAAGATGTGAATAGTTAGGCTAATTGGATACAGTATGACTTGACTATTTGACCCATGATTTGAGTATTCGCTGACTGCCGAGCAACCTGCACGTCACAACCTGAAGCTGCTCATGGCTGTAGTCGGGTCGACCGATCATAGACGAGCATAGTGCAAAACATGAACAAACAAATAAAACAAATTAAAACGAACAAAGAAACAATTTGACTCTGAGAACTCCGTGACGTTGCCCTCTAGGCAGCGCCATCTTGGAGACGTCACTCCAAGTTCAATGTAAAAGGACATGAAGCGTAATAAAGTTTATCCTTTTGGTATCATTTGTTAAACATGCTACAGAACATAAAATCTCATGCACAAACATTAACTTAAGTACTGTACTGGAATAATAACTGAAAAAGACTTTAAAACGAGGGCTTTACAACAGTATATACTGTATAATGTTTATATTTTATCATCAATAAAAATAAGAGTAAAAATTGAAAAGTTTTTCTTAATCATGACTATATTTGACTACATTAATACTGTATTATTGAGTAAGACTGTCTATAGAATGTGTTTACGAATCATATTTTAGTGCATGTAATAGATACATAGTATTTTACTTCCGGCTGCTCATTCGCGCATGTGACGTGATACATGGGGTTTTATTTCCAGGTACAAAACTCGCGGATTATCTTGATTCGCGGGAGGGCTCGGAACCGAACCCCCGCGAATGTCGAGGGCCTACTGTACTCCAAATTGCCCTTCTATGTGAATGAGAATTTTTTTGTGGAGTATGAAGAGCTGTTCAGGTGTACCTTGCCTTCACCTAGGGTCAGGTGACATAGCCCGACCTTGCTGCGACCCTAGTCGGATTGAGCAGTTTGGAAAGCTAACTGGCGAGTGAGTAATGTTAAAAATCCTGTCTACATTAGTAGCACTATTGTTTTTATTATATGTATACACTTTCTTCCACTTCTGTGTGTGTGTGTGTGTGTGTGTGTGTGTGTGTGTGTGTGTGTGTGTGTGTGTGTGTATTTCCGTTTGGTCAACAATATTATTGTCTCCTTCCATTTGGGTGTAATTGTATTGTCAGTGACATGAGCTCGCCAATGCCGGCGATAACGTCTTCATTCTCTCTCTATTTCCTGCAGTAACTCTGTTGTCTTACGGGCGTGGTGTTCATGGCACGGGCCTTTCATTAGCTGTAGTGTGTTATTTTGGATGTCATTCCTCAAGAATGATACTCATAAGTAAGTGTAAGTTATGGCAGGTTTATAGCTCGATCTAAAATGTGGGTGTGTGAAACTGGATGTGCTTGCTTTTGGGTGTTTTCAGAATTCACTGCTTAAGAATTTTACTATGATCTGACAAATAAGAGCAGAGCAAACTCTAAAATCAGCTTGAAGAACAATGGGCACTTCAGTATTACAGTGGTACCTCACTTTACGAAATTAAGCCATTCCAGCGCCTTTTTCGTAACCTGTATTTTTCGTAAGTCGAGGTGCATTTTACATGTAAAACACGTGATTCGTTCCAAGGCTCCCAAGACTACCCCATCAACCCTATAAAAATTATAAATACACCAATTTTGTATGAAATATGTGTTAAAAGTAAAAGATTTACCTTTTTTTAAATCTCTCGAACCACCCTTGCGACGCTTTAAAGTCCAGGGGTTGCTGGTCTGAAAAACTCTCACCCCCACGCTGCTTCACGAAGTCCTTATATATGGCGGTTGCTTTTTCCGAAATAATCGCCTGTCACTGTATCTTTGCTTTTAAGGCCTACTTCTGCTTCAGTATCATCCCGATTGTAGCGGGGTTTCGGCCATACTCGATTTCACTCAACCAAATACCACTTTCATATTTTTTATCATCTCCTGTTTTACTTTTATTGATAACGGAGCCCGCTTCTTCTTTTCAATCTCACCAGGAATCACTTTCTTGGGGCTCATGATTAATAACGAAAAATAATGCTGCAATAAGCACACTAAAAAAACTCATGAACCAACAGTACAACTCTCCTTCGCACGTGTGTCGAACAATGGGTCGAAGGCACACGAAAAGCATTATGGGTACAATACTGTTTTATAGAGATTTAGCTCTCTCCTAGCCAATGGGAGGCCAGCGGGGCGGGTTGTTGGGACACAACCAATAGGAAAGCAACTCGCACATTGTTTGAATGTTTGAATGGCGTGTTTGAATTTTTAAGATGGCCTTTCGTAACGTGAACTTGTTTCGTATCCAGATCCAAAAACTTTAGTAAAATGTGTTTTGTAACCTGAATTTTTCATTTGATGAGATGTTCGTAAAGTGAGGGACTATCACTGTATATGCACGTGCATGATGTGAACATACAAAACCTAAAAATGTTGTTAATTTCCTTAAAACTGGGTGACATCTTAAACCTGAAAGCAAATGTACAGACTTCATAAACTGAGGTCAAACGTTTTCATGTTTTTTTAGTCTTCAGTGGAAGACAATATGTAGATTTATATCCTGTATACATGCCTCCGCTTTGGAGTGAGACATTCTCAAGATTCAGCTTATGAGCTGCCACAGGCCAAAGTAATACAGATGATATGCCTTATTATTCCATTGTATGTATCAAATGCAGAAGCTCCATGATTGTGGTTTCATAGCTTCCAAATGCAAAAGAAATACCAGACACTGCCTGCATTATATATTGCTTCCCTCAGTGCTGCTGATGTAATCCTCTCAGGGAAACAGATTTTGATCTTTTTGAAGGATGGGCCAATAGTAGCTTATTATAAAATATGGAAATGTGCTTTGCATAAAGTTGATATTATTGTTCCGACACTATGTATCTCACCCAAAATAGTATTATCACAATAAACAGTATCCACCTGATGAGTAATGTATGTATTTCAGGAAAAAAGTGAGGAATGATATCCACTTTAACTATCCAGAGGTGATGGCATTCAGGAAAATGTATAAACTCGAGTGTCCAAAGACTGTTTTCATTTTCTCTTTTATTAAAACTACATTTTTTACCAAATAATATTATTAGTCAAGGACAGATTAAAGCAGAAGCCAATTAATTTTTTATTGCTTGTGAGAAATGTATGAATTTTGAAAGAATATCTGATCTACACATACTGTCCCTTGCTAAAAGGGTTGTGTCAGGAAGAGCATCCGACGGAAAAACCTATGCCAAATCAAATGTGCGAATCATTCGCTGTGGCAACCCCTGAAGAAGGGAAAAAGCCAAAAGGAAATCATCATCATCATCATCATCATCATCATCATGTGATCTACACATCTTCTTCTTCTTCTTCTTCTTTTATTTTCGTTTTTTTTCCCTTTCTCAAGAGTCGCCACAGCGAATCATCTGATTCGCACATTTGATTTGGCAGAGGTTTTTACATCAGATGCCCTTCCTGTCACAACCCTTTAACAAGGGACAGAAACACGCTGACGGCTTTGCAGCTACTCTTTACGAAAGTCAGCAATGATTCTTTTACATGCCTCTCACCATAGACAGTGAGAGACGTGGCCCGCCTTTGATAACCCATCTGATCTACACATACGTGCTTTGCTCTCTTTGGGAGTAATGAGGATGGATGGATCAGGAATGAGTACATCAGAGGGACAGCACATGTTAGATGTTTTGGAGACAAAGTCAGAGAAGCTAGATTGAGATGGTTTGGACATGTACAGAGGAGGGATGGTGAGTATATTGGTAGTAGGATGCTGAGGTTGGAACTACCAGGCAGAAGGCCCAGAGGAAGACCAAAGAGAAGATTTATGGATGTGGTGAAGGAGGAAGGTAGTTGGAGTAAGAGTAGAAGATACAGACGATAGGGTGAGATGGAGGAGGATGGTTTGCTGTGGCGACCCCTGAAGGGAACAGCCGAAAGGAAAAGAAGAAGAAGTGCTTTAAAAAACAAACAAAAAAACACATACATGCTTCATTAAATAAACGAACAAGCAAAACATATTTGGTACTGTTGTGTCTGATTTCTGACCTTTAATCAAAAATAAATAAAAAAAGTGGAAAAAATACCGATAATTTTTTTTCTGATTACGTATTATGCATTATACCACCTTTTTATTCTTGTATAACCAAAATCTAATTATGCTTCTATTTACACTGCAAGGATTACTGTATTTATCTTACAGAAAAGATTATGCAAAGAAATGAGTCAGTCTGAAGAAGTCAGTCTGTTATGATTTCCTTACAGAGTGAATGTTAGGCCTTGATTAATGCGTTGAGCAGTGATGGGCTATAACAAAATTGACACCAAGGCAAATCAGTTCAGTTTTAATTCACATTACAGCTGCCAAAATCGTTGTATGCTGCTCCTCCTGGTTCACATAGATGCTTAATGATTTTTGAGCCTTTAAAAAAAATTAATACTTTCTGAGGCACAGCTTTGGTCATCTTGATGCTTAGAATCTGAATGAATCACATGGTCATTAACTTTCATTACTTATATAAATGTATGAGTTTAACAATGCATGTTATATTGAGGAATATGTAAATTCATCTGTGATATGCAGGATAATGGATGAGAGAAGCTGAAACCTGAGGATGAGTGATTACTAATGGTGAACTTAGTGGGTTAGATATGCCTGTATCTCAGATAAAGTCCCACATATTGCAGCATTTTAAACTTTCTGTGTGCAAGAATTGGATTATCAATCAACAACATCGAACTTGGCAAGCCACTAAAAATGGATAAGAAAAGCAATTATCTGTTCAGATTTACTGGTACACATTCACATTATGTTTTTACTTATACTTTGAGAATACATTTTGTTTTTTTAAAGTCATACATAAAAAGTAGGCTATAACAGATAGAATAGCTACACTGAGAATCTGTGTCGGGGAACAAATACTGAAATATTTGTATAAAAAAATCTGATTAGAATCAGGAAATGTTGAGTCAGGTACAGCCATAATTCTTAGAGATGCAAACTCCTCACCTTTTGGGGAAATGTACTGTCATGACATTAAAATTGGTCAACGATAAAATTTGTGCAGATAGAAGGAGAATATTTTTGGGGGGTGGGGTTGCATTGCAAGTGGACGCGCACACTTGCGAGGAAGAATTTGTGTTCTGTAAAAAAATATCCATGAGTGGGTACAAGCAGTCTTGCAAGACCAAAATTTGTGTACTCACTGCAAAAATGCTCCCTCGTGAGGACACTCATCTGCTCATGTTCTGTTCTGTTCTCTCGTATCACATGCCTGCATGTGGGTTTTTATGTGTGCTGGTTTTGGGACTAATTAAAACCCCATATTCTAGCTAGGTGCATTATAACAAGAAGAGCTTCTCATCTCCAGCAATAATCAATAATAAAGTAATCAATAATAAACACATAGTTACTGCAGACTTTTCCCCAGTACAGAACGGAGTGAAACCATGAGCTTCTCTGTTGAACACCATTATGTTGAAATACAGAGAATTGTCCTTAAAATATCAGACACAAATATATATGGTCGACTATCATAAACGATAAGATCCAGCCTTGCACTATGATTGGAGATTTATCTATGTACCCGTAAGTGGGATCTGAGTCCAAAGTCAGATGCACAGATGCGGCCACACACTTGACACTATATAGAGAGTCCACTTGGTTCACCATTGATTGTAGACGCTGCATGCTTCTCAGCATGCGCCCTCCCCTTGGCTTGTTCGTAAACAGCTGCTCCCTTCCTGGTATGTTGTCTCCAGAGACATCTGTTTGAGGCGATGGTTTCCCAGTAGGCCGTGTCGATGCTGCAATTCTGAAGCGACTTTTTCAGGGTATCTTTGAAGCGAAGCATTGGTCTTCCTCTGAGCCTGTCCCCTTCTGAAAGCTTGCTATAGAACAGTTGTTTTGGCAGCCTATCATCAGACATGCGCACCAGGTGTCCCGACCATCTCAACTGGGAAAGCATTATCAAAGTGTCAATGCTTTGCGTCTTGCCATTTTGTAGCACCTTAACGTTTGATATTTTGTTAAACCATTTAATGTTCAAGATACGTCTCAGACAGCGCTGTTAAAATTGGTCTAGGAGCTTGACATGCCTTCGGTAGAAGTGTCCAAGTTTCGCAACCATACAGCAACGCACTCAGAACAACAGCTTTGTACACTGCACACTTTGTCTCTATGCTCAGTCCCCTCTCACTCCAAACTCGTTTCTGCAATCGACCATAGGAGGCACTTGCCTTTGCAATTCGGATAGAAATTTCCTTGTCAAGGGAGTTGGAGGACGACAGGCTGCTTCCAAGATAGCACACTTCAGGATCTTGCCGTCAATCTTGATCTTAGGTGTACCGGCTATGGATCCTCTTGCAGGTTTGAACATCACCTCCGTTTTCTTGATACTGATCGTTTGCCCGAATCGCTAGGTGGTGGCTGCGAGGGAATCCGCCAGTTGTTGAAGGTCATGCTCACTGTGAGCGACAATAGCACAGTCATCGGCATACAACAGGTCACGGACAAGAGCCAGTGTGACTTTGGTCTTAGCACGCAATCGTCGCAGGTTGAAGACACCACCATCAGTTCTGTATGAGATCCGAATGCCTGGGTCTGTGTCCTTGAAGGCAGAGAGTAACATCATGCTAAAGCTGAAGAGCTTGAGGGCAAGCACACAACCTTGCTTTACACCATTGGAGACATGGAAATCATCCTCTTCTTTTCCATTAACTAATCCAGCTTTCATGCCATCATGGAAACACCATATTATCTGCACCATCTTCAGGGGTATTCCAATTCGTGGTAGAATACATCATAAACCTGGGTGAGGAACAGTCTCAAAGGCCTTTGTAAGGTCGACGAAGAGGACATAAAGATCTTTGTTTTGCTCTTTGCACTTCTCCTGAATCTGTCTGGCACACAATATCATGTCAACTGTACCTCTGTTTTTGCGGAAACCACACTGGCTTCCAGGCACTGTCTCATCAAGAAGGTGGGTGTTAAGTCTGTTTAAAATGACATTACAAAGGATTTTTCCTGTGATACTCAAAAGGGAGATTCCACAATAGTTGTCACAGCTGGACTTGTCGCCCTTGCCCTTGTACAAATGTACGATTCTAGCATCTTTCAAATCTTGGGGCAGATTTCCATCCTCCCAACACATGCAAAGAAATTCAGTGAGTGTCTTCACCAGCGACTGGCCACCAGTTTTAAATACTTCAGGTGGGATGCCATCAGGGCCTGCTGCTTTGCCACACTGCAGATCTTTCATTGCTTTTTCCACTTCATTTTCTGTTGGTAGATCATCCAGTTCTAAGTGAAGGGGTCTCTCAGAGACTTGGGTCTATTGATGAAGGCCTGTTGAGAAGCTGCTCAAAGTGTTCGGACCATCTCTTACTAATAGCCTCATTATCAGTGAGGAGTTCACCTTGTAGGTTGCGTATTGGGGCTGCACTTCGTTGTGATGGCCCATATACTTCTTTCAGGCTTGAGTAAAAGAGCTTTGCATTCTTTGAGTCAGCATAACCCTGGACTTCCTCTGCTTTTCTTTTCCACCATTCGTCTTTAATGCAGTGCAGTTGCCTCTGAACTTTTCCCCTGAGAGAATGAAACCTGTCCCTATTCATGTCTGATTGTTTGTCAGCGAGCCAGGCCTTGTGTGCAACATACTTCTCAGCAAGTAGTCCTTGAATCTCCATGTCATTGTCATCAAACCAGTCCTGGTGATGCTTTTTCAGGACATCTATAGTCTCCCTTGCAGCGGACTCAACTTCATTTCTAAGCTTGGCCCAGTTTTCTTCTGTTTTAGCTTTGCAGAAGTTTATTTGTTCAAGGCACTTTGAGAGCTTTCCTCCCACAGGCCAAAGACATCCACAGTAGGCTAATAGGCTGTTCCAGATCACCTCTAGGTGAGAGTGAGCGTGTGAGTTGGCCCTGAAATTCCCTGACGAGTTGTCCATGGTGTACCCCGCCCTCACCCAGAGTGAACTGAGATGGGCACCAGCCTCCCAGTGACCCTAATTAGGATTGAGTGCTTCAGAAAATGTATGAATGAATGATTAATTTAAGAAAATGTGACTGTGCCTCCTGTGGCACATATTATTTTATTGCCAATATTTATTCTGCATTGATTATAGTTTCAGTTTATTTAAAATATCAATCTTGTTTGGCTGTAGTTCTGTATTGCACTGTATTGGCTAGTGTTTTATTCTGTCTTGTATCGTCGATTGTATTTTCTGGATTTGTTTTTTTCTCAGCCATAGTTTTTATTATATTGTATTGCAGTGTAGTCTTGCTCTGCATTGATTATATTGTTTTGTATTATCTTGTCTTTCATTGGATTGTTATGGTTATAGTTGGCGAAGGCAGGATTTCATTGGATTGTTATGGTCATATGGGCGAAGGCAGGGTTAACTGTAGTTTGTCAGGTTTTACTTTACATTGTAAAGTCCCTCCTACTGCTGTAGCCTGGTTATATTTTACCCCAAACAATGGACAAGAATATTGCCATTGGACTTTCTCTCTGTGTGGGTGTGTACTTGAGCACCCACTCTACATTACTCAATGTGGGCTTATATTCAGCTCAATATCATGACAAACACTAAGTTGGATTGGTGTTCAACTTGGCGTAACTTGTTTGTCAGATTCATGGGAAAACTGAAACCGATCCAGTTAAGCTTGAAGGAGAGGTAGGGTATACCCTGAACAGGTCTATTAAAAGGCTCCAATATGGCTCCAACACACACACGCGCGCGAGTGTGTGTGTGTGTGTGTGTGTGTGTGTGTGTTTGTGTGTGTGTGTGTGTGTGTTTGTGTGTGTGTTTGTGTGTGTGTGTGTGTGTGTGTGTGTGTGTGTGTGTGTGTGTGAAACGGGCATTTGCACCTGTAGTTTAGATGCAGTGTCTTCTGCACTAAGAACTTCCAATGCACGAAGGGGAATTTAGCGAGTGGAGGTGATGGGAGATGACAGATCACTGGCAGGTGTGTGCTGAACAGACAAAGATCTCTACAGAAGCAGCTGTATGCCTGATGTGGGCATGAGATTATGTGATCTCCCTCTCTCTCTCTCTCTCTCTCTCGCTCTCTCTCTCTCTCTCTCTCTCTGTCTCTCTCTTTTTCTCTCTCTGTTCAGCGAGGAAAGGGTAATGCTGTGGGAAGCATTTGTAATGCAACTCATTGCAACGCCCTCACAGTGCCATCCATCTCTGACCACAAGCCACAGGAAGAGACAGCGATAACACTGCATCACACATCCTATGCTTTGCACTTTTAAAAACAGTTACCCACGACTTAGGCAGATTCTCCGTACATTGATCTTTTATGTGACTCCGTTTTATCTTCACAATGCTAAAGTGAAAAATCTCCAAGTGCCTTTAATAGTCTTCATGTGGTCACATTACCCGAGAGTTATGTTTTACCACCAACAAGAGCTGTGTACTGTATTTTACAGAAAGAAGGAACATTGCCTATTAAGTTGAGCCCTGAGGAAATGCCATCTCTGTGTCTGTTGAGATGTCTTTTGAAGATGTTTTAATGCATTTTTTAGTGA
>CM045742.1:29262500-29342500 GCA_024760905.1 Plotosus lineatus
TGGCTCTCACCACAGACAGTAACAGACATGGCCGAGCTTTGATACCCAGCTAACTGATCTTGGGGGTCAGTAGTGAAAAATTGATAATAGTTGGGCTTGAACTATATTATTTATAAAACTGAGCAGTTGAAGTTTAAGGGACTTGTTCAAGGGCCCAACAGTGGCTTGAACTGAAGACCTTCTGATCTTCAGTTACATAAAAGCCTTAACCATTGTGTAACCACAGCATCTAATATTCTGTAATTGTTTGATTTTTTTTAAAAGATATTTTTAACTTATGAAGTGTAGATGATAGATTGGTCACTGGTATAAGAATGCAAAGAATTAAGTGATAAAAATGATTCCTCCAGCTACCTGATTTAACCTACCCAGCTCTCCATGTGGGTGTCAGTTTGGATTTGTCATGGATTTTTTAAAATGTAGACTTGAGATTTCGACTGAGTACAATGACCTAGACTTGAGATGGACTTAAGAGAATTGCTGACTCAACTACAACGCTGCGATTGAACATACATTTTGGATTCACTAGATAACAATTATGCAACCATCTCAAACTTTTAGTCTCCTTTCAATATCTACTCTTTATACGACCACAAAGAAGGCTCAAGAAGACGGAAACCTGATAAAAGCTGAGTGCCTTATTCAAGTACAGTATCTGACTCATTGCTTGATAGCGTTTGCATGCCAGGGTGTTTGTGTGTCAAATGATCCATAGCGCTCTATTTCTATAAAACATTTCCTCAAGCCAATAGGCTTAACAATGGAAAAAAAAAAGGTAAAAAACCCCCGCGTGGTTCAAGCATTTAACTTTACTTGTATCTGATAGATGAATTACCACTCAGTCTGTCAACTACTGCTGTCGTGTCAAACAGATCATTAATGATGTTAAAGTACCTGCTTTATTTGAACCAAGGGCAGGTGACGCTCTCTCATAGGCTTTAATAAGAAATAAGTTGTTCTGGCACATAGAGAAGGTTGGCCCATCTCTGGCTGATACCTTCTAGCTGACAGGCCTGTCTATAATGTCTGCCATTCATTCTTCACTCATAGCTGGCTGTGATCTCTTTTCTTTTTCCTCTACTCTCACTTCCCCATGCAGACCTGCCACTCTTCACATAATAGTGTTCATCACAGCCGACCGTGTATCAATAGCATCTCAAGTCCTCTGCTGGCAGCCACTGGTTCTCATAAAAAGTCAGTTTGCTTTGATTTTATGCAAAAGAAAAGGTCAAATTTAAGCCTGTAGTCATGGAGTAGCCAGAGTGAAGAACACAATAGTATGCTGAGTCACGTTTCCCCAGAAACTCACTCAGTCAGCAAAGAACATGTCATAATGGAGGCGTAGGGCATAGTCCTAACTGTCATATCTATAAATAATCCCTAATAACTGGAAATAAATCCATTATTTCTGTGTCCAAAAGAGCTTTTGTGTATGAAAGCACGCTTTTATGTAGCTGAATATGGAGGGTATTTTGTAACCAGAGGAGAGAACGGTGGACAATAACTACCATTGTATCTCATAACTCCATCTCAGAGATAGCTGCCAGCATTTTCCCCTCCTTTTTTATCTCTTTCCATCCATTCTATGCATGAGCTTCAGGCTGATTTTTGCTTCTTTCTGACCAGACTTCTGGATTCTGAAGGTCAAAAAAGCACTTTGCAGAGGGGCGTGTGTGGCAATTCAGAAAAGTCACGTTTCAAAACACTAGCATCCAATCTGTCCATCCACCTCTGTTGCCTAAAGTGGGTGGGAGCTGACAGGAGCCTTGATGTGGAAGTACTAATACAAATAACTATTCGTTCAGTTTCTCAGTAGAATACAGAAAATGTTTTTTAAAAATGATATTGCTACAACTTAATCCTATAAAGTCATCCATTCATTCATTTTCTGAACCGCCTAATCCTAATTAGGGTTGAGAGGAGGCTGGCTCCCATCTCAGCCGATCTTGGATCAGGGCAGAATACACCCTGGACAGCTCGCCAGGCCATCGCAGGGCAGAATCATGCTGAGGGCTATGCAGCCTTCTCTTGATGAAAATCAGCAATGGTTCTTTTACATGATCTCACCACAGACAGTGAGAGACATGGCCGGCCTTTGATAACCCAACTGGCTGCACTGGGAGGTCCTACAAACTCTTAAATCATTATTGACTTATTTGTTTAATAACTACAGACTGCCAAGAACTGTTTCTTACATGTTTGTCTGATATCACAGGTTTTATCAGTCAGGCTGTGCCAGTGGTAAAAACCAAAAAAACCAAAAAACACTATATACATTAGGGCAGCATGGTGGCATAGTAGTTCAAACATCTGCCTCACTTCTATGTGGACTATGCATGTTCTACCCGAGTTTGTTCAGGTTTCCTCTGAGTGCTTTGGTTTTCTCCCACAGTCCAAAGACGTCTCATCTCATCTCATCTTCTTCCGCTTAGTCCGGGGTCGGGTCGCGGGGGCAGCAACCTTAGCAAAGAGGTCCAGACATCCCTCTTCCGAGCCACTTCCTCCAACTCTCCCGGGGGGACACCGAGGCGGTCCCAGACAAGCCGAGAGACATAGTCCCTCCAGCGTGTTCTAGGTCGACCCCGGGGTCTCTTCCCGGTTGGACATGCCCGAAACACCACACCAGGGAGGCGTCCAGGGGGCATTCTAACCGGATGCCCGAGGCACCTCAACTGGCCCCGCTCAATGCGGAGGAGCAGCGGATCTACTCCGAGCTCTCCCGGATGGCGGAGCTTCTCACCCTATCTCTAAGGGAGAACCCGCCACCCGGCGAAGGAAGCTCATTTCAGCCGCTTGTATCCGTGATCTTGTTCTTTCGGTCATTACCCAAAGCTCGTGACCATAGGTGAGGGTTGGAACGTAGATCGACTGGTAAATTGAGAGCTTCGCCTTGCGGCTCAGCTCCTTTTTCACCACGACGGACCGGTACAGGCACCGCTTAACAGCAGAGGCTGCAGCGATCCGTCTGTCGATCTCTCGCTCCATCCTTCCCTCACTCGTAAACAAGACCCCAAGATACTTAAACTCCTCCACTTGGGGCAGGACCTCATCCCCGACCCAGAGGGTGCATTCCACCATTGTCCGACTGAGAACCATGGCCTCGGACTTGGAGGTACTGATCTTCATCCCGGCTGCTTCGCACTCAGCTGCGAATCGCTCCAATGAGAGCTGGAGGGCCCGACTTGATGAAGCCAAAGGACAACATCATCCGCAAAAAGCAGAGATGATATCCGATGGCCACCGAACCAGAACCCCTCATCGCCTCGACTGCGCCTAGAAATTCTGTCCATAAAATTATGAACAGAATTGGTGACAAAGGACAGCCTTGGCGGACTCCAACTCCACCGAAACGAATCCGAGCTGCTGTTACCAATACGGACCAAACTCTGGCTCCGGTGATACAGCGACCGAATAGCTCGTAGCAACGGATCCGAACGCCGTACTCTCGAGCACGCCCCACAAGATCTTTCGAGGACACGGTCGAAAGCCTTCTCCAAATCCACAAAGCACATGTGGACAGATTGGGCAAACTCCCATGCCCCCTCCAGAATCCTGTGGAGCGTATAGAGTTGGTCAAGAGTGCTGCGGCCAGGACGAAAACCACATTGTTCCTCCTGAATCCGAGGTTCGACTATCGGTCGGATCCTCCTCTCTAAGTACCCCTGCATAGACTTTACCAGGTAGGCTGAGGAGTGTAATTCCCGATAATTGGAACACACCCTCCGGTCCCCCTTCTTAAAAATTGGGACCACCACCCCAGTTTGCCAATCCAGAGGTACAGCCCCGATGACCACGCGATGTTGCAGAGACGTGTCAACCAAGACAGTCCTACAACATCCAGAGTCCTGAGGTATTCCGGGCGGATCTCGTCCAACCCGGAGCTCGACCACCGAGGAGCTTTTTGACAACCTCAGTGACCTCCACTCCAGTGATGGGCGGACCCTCACCCGAACCCCAGGGTCTTCCTCTTCCACGGAGGGCGTGTTGGTGGGATTGAGAAGGTCCTCAAAGTATTCCCTCCACCTCTCAACAACATCCCCAGTCAAGGTAAGCAGCTCCCCACCTCCACCGTAAACAGTGTTTGTGAAGAACTGCTTCCCCCTCCTGAGGCGTCGGATGGTGGCCCAGAACCTTTTTGAGGCCAACCGATAATCACTCTCCAGGCCCTCACCGAACTCCTCCCACGCCCGAGATTTTGCATCTGCGACAGCCTCGGCTGCAGCACGTTTGGCCTGCCGGTACCCGTTTGCTGCCTCAGGAGTCCCACAGGCTAATAAAACCCGATAGGCCTCCTTCTTCAGCTGGACGGCCCCCTTCACCGCAGGTGTCCACCACCGGGTTCGGGGATTACCGCCACGACAAGCACCGACGACCTTACGGCCACAGCTATGGGCTGCCGCCTCAGCAAAGGAGGCACGAAACATGGCCCATTCAGATTCCATGTCCCCCGCCTCCTCCGGAACGTGGTTGTAGCTCTGCCGGAGGTGGGAGTTAAAGGCCTCTCGGACAGGGGGCTCCGCCAAACGTTCCCAGCAGACCCTGATTACACGCTTGGGCCTGCCAGGTCTGGAAGGCAACCTCCCACACCACCGAAGCCAACTCACCACCAGGTAGTGATCGGTAGACAGCTCAGCTCCTCTCTTCACCCGAGTGTCCAGAACATATGGTCGCAAGTCCGATGACACGACTACAAAGTCAATCATCGAACTGCGACCTAGGGTGTCCTGGTGCCAAGTGCACTTATGGACACCCTTATGTTGAACATGGTGTTCGTGATAGACAAACTATGACGAGCACAGAAGTCCAACAACGACACACCATTCGGATTCAGACTGGAGAGGCCGTACCTACCGATCACACCCTTCCAGGTCACACTATCGTTGCCCACATGGGCATTGAAGTCTCCCAAGACAACGAGCGAGTCTCCCGAGGGAGCGTTCTCCAACACCCCCCCCAAAGACTCCAAAAAGGGTGGGTACTCTGAACTGTCATTTGGTGCATAAGCACAAATAACAGTCAGGACCCGTCCCCCCACCCGAAGACGGAGGGAAGCTACCCTTTCGTCAACCGGGGAGAACCCCAACATTTGGGCACCGAGACGGGGGGCAACAAGAATACCCACACCGGCTCGCCGCCTCTCCCCATGAGCAACTCCAGAATAGAAGAAGGTCCAGCCTCTTTCGAGATGGATGGTTCCAGAGCCCAAGCTATGCGTTGAGGTGAGCCCGACTATATCTAGTCGGTATCTCTCCACCTCACGCACCAAATCGGGCTCCTTTCCCGCCAGAGAGGTGACATTCCATGTCCCGAAGGTCAGAGTAAGCAGCCGAGGATCAGTCCGACAGAACCCATGCCTTCGGCTGCCACCCAACTCACACTGCACCCGTCCAAAGACGTGCATTAAGCTAATTGGCTGCTCCATGATGTGATTATAAATAACTGTGTGTATGTTTCCCTGCAATGGTCTGGTGAGCTGTTCAGGTTGTACCCCACCTTTATCCAGTGTTGGCTGAGATAAGCACCGCCCAACCTGAAACCCCCAGTAGGATTCGGCAGTTTGGCAAAAAAAAAAATAAAAAATGCAATTTTAGTCCATCACACCTACATGGGATGATCAGAATGCACTTGATCAAGCTGCAGTACAGATTATGAAACTTCATTTCGGTCATAAAGTTGGTTTAAATTTCACACACAAGATTTTTTTCGTCGATTTTTCAATGAAAAAAGACCCAAATTTATTACAAAATAATTTATTAAAATTTCAATTAATGAGTTATTTGCATGTTACAGGCAGCATAAAAATCACAATGTGGCCATGCTTAACTGAGTTGCTTCATACCTGATGTCATTAATCTTATGATGTGTAATCAAAGCAGAACACCTTGAATCTTTAAGGTCTTTCTCCTACAAAAGATATTTTATATCAAACACAATCTCATGAATCTTAATTGTACGTCATTGGAAGAAATAAATAATGTTCGTACGTACTTCAACATTCAATTAATTTATATGATTCGTTAAAATATCATATACAGGGATCCCTCGCTACTTCGCTCTTCAATTCATATGGCTTCAGTGCATCGCGTTTTTTTTTTTTTTTAAATATTCAACAAATTTAAAAATAAGGAAATTAAGGAAGAATAAGGGGGAAAAGTTAAGGAGAATGTCAAAAAACAAGGCCAATTATGCAAAAAAAAAAACCCTCAACAAACAAAAAACAACCCAAAACCTCCCTTCAAAATTACTTACATTTTTATGTGAGGTGCGCATCTGAGTGCGTGCACACGCATCTGTGTGCACACGAGCACGTCTGTATGTGTATGTATTTATATTTTATTTACATCTTATGCATTATTTTTGAATATTTAATTGTTATTATAAGCATTTATATTGTTGAATATGTATTTATTGATTGTTATATACACATACAGTGGTACCTCAAGGGAGCTGCGTCATCCCTTCTAGCCAATGGGAGGCCAGCGGGGTGGGATGTTGAGAGATAGCCAATGGGAGGGAGCTGTGTCATCCCTTCTAGCCAGTGGGAGGCCAGCAGGGCGGGATGTTGGGAGATAGCCAATGGGAGGCCATCGGGGCGGGATGTTGGGAGATAGGCAATGAGACGGCAACTCGTGCATTGTTTGAATTTTTTTTAATTGACCATGTCTTCTTAGCAGAGTTATAATCTTACAAATGTTTATGCAAGGTTAAAAGTCTGAGCCAAAAAAATGAATTTGCAATGAGCACACTCAAAAAACTCATGAAACAAGCTGCTGCTCAAGGGAGTTGCATCATCCCTCCTAGCCAATGGGAGGCCTGCGGGGCGGGATGTTGGAAGATATTCAATAGGAGAGCAGCCCGTGCATTGTTTGAATGTTTGAATGGCGCGTTTGAATGTTTGAATGGCGCGTTTGGCACGTTTCATAAGGAGAACTTGTTTCGTATACAGAGACAAAAAATTTTGGAAAATGTTTTTCGTACCCTGGATTTTTCGTTTGCTTGGACTATCGTAAGGTGAGGTACCACAGTATACATGTACGTATATGTCAGTCGGGGGGGGCTCGATTCTACTTTGCAGAATTCGACGGTCTCGGGGGGATCTTAGTCCCAATTAACTTCGGAAAGTGAGGGATCCCTGTATGCTCTACATATGTACACAGATGCAGATGTATTGTGTAAATATATAGAATATAAATAAAATATGCAGAATTATGTGCTTATTTTTTGTAAGTAAGTAATACTTATTTTAAATAGCAACAGTAGAACATTGTTATAAGCAAAAAGAAAAATTCATATAATGTGTTAAAATTCTAGAGGGCATGTCAGTTATCTATACTATAAAGTGCCCCAATTGTCAGATTTATATGGTTTCAGAGGGTCAACAAAGAACCCTCTGTATGTGTGATATTATTTATACAGACAAGGTCACAAGAAAAAGTTCACCATGCTCATCTCTGATGAAGTTTGCCTCCATTTTGTTTGAATATGGAGCAGCAATCTGCTCACTGTTTGCTCGTCACTGACTCATGTTCTGCTACGATGACCTGGCGAGCTGTCCAAGGTGTACCCCTCCCAGAGTCTGCTGAGATGGGCGCCAGCCTCCCCGCGACACTAATTAGGATTAAGCTGTTCAGAGAAAGAATGAATGAATGAATGGATGACTCAGGTTCTATATTTGGATTTGCCTTGATGTTCCATCTCCCTTGAGGAAAGAACTGGAGGAGGAGGGTGTCATCATGGTCATCATCATTTGGATGAAATAAAAAACAAACAGGACTTAACAGTACTGAGAGTTTAAGTCTTAAGCGACCAGGCTATTTCAGCGACTAATATGACCAAGTGGGGTCATTTGCGACCCCATTGACTTTATATAGGAATATTTATATACAAATGGTTGTTTTTTACGGTTCTTCATATTTATTTCACTCTCTAATATATTTGCCTATCATCTTATGTAATAAGGTATGGAATTTGATATATTTTTAAAAAGGAGCGAAAAACATATAATGATAGAACAATATTACATTTATTTAGACAACCCTAGTCTGTTACACCTTCTAATACGCATGTTACCGTTTTTTTTTTTTTTTTTTTGCATTTTTTTTCTCTGCATCAAAAATGAAAACAAATGATAAAAAGTAAAGTTACTTTGCATAAAATGTGTATTACAGTGTGGTAGGATACTTTAGAGATGGTAATACATCTCTATGTATGTACAAATGAAGAACCATCAAAACCATCTGAAACTATAATGTCAAAGATCTCAGATCTTTCTGGGGTCATAAATGACTCCACACAACTTTGGATGATACTCGCCACACAGATTGGCCGAGCCTTACAAAATTCTATGAACAAACGCACGACAAATAGATTGACAAATTCTTGGTAGGAAACTTTTTTCCGATTAAAATGAGAAAAATGGCGCCTGGATATATATGCCCGGGATCATATGACCCCCCACTCGGTCGCTTGAAGGTTAAGTAAAGTGTAAAAAGAAAATTGATGAAGGTGCGGTGTTTTTGCTTGCTCTCTTGAGAAGGACTCGAAAGTCTTCTTTCTTGAACCATTTCTTGTTGCTCATCAATTAGAGCCATCATGTTTGGCCAGAGTGTGAAGCTGCTAATTGCTTCAGTGTGACACTTCGGTCTCTTAGGTAGTAATACACTCGCCTTATGCGGCTCTGGGCCTGACTGCTCTCACCTCATGCCTATAGGTCCTATTAATCCTGCTTTAAATGAAGTGGATTCATTCTATCAGCCCAGCTATTGACTGAATTGCACCCTTAATTACATCCCCATGCCTGCTCTTGGCTGCCTTGTGAATAATTTAACAGCACTGAAATAATCACACACTTAGCGCAAAAGAGTCTTTCTTTCCAACAAGCAGCAGGAATGTTAAGCACTGTTGTGTGTCAACTGAACATTCCATGTGTATCAGGATGACTTGGTAAAATTTCATGTGTAAACATGGTAGAGGATGAGCTGACAGATGACACCTGCTCCTTAAATCTCAATTCATGTTTTTAAATGAGAAAGACATTGACCACAGTCGCCCCCTTTTTTTTGTTGAAAAATTGGTTTTTCTGTTTCCTGGCTCTTGGTAAAATTGTGTGCTTTTTCACGTACCAGAGCTGTCAGAGTCGTTGGTGTGTTTATCGTTTACATTAAGCTTCACACACCCACTCACGCAGCCAGGGCAAATGGATTGTGAATAAGCTGTGTGTAATTAGCGTGAGGCGCTGCGGTCCTCCAGGGACAAGGAGGGCGTCAAGGTGATTGGAAATTTTATATCTTACCCCCCCTACAAAGGTTTCTGATTTCTCAGCCTTTGTGACGCGCACTCATACAGACTTTCATAGTGCGTACTGTACTAATAAATAAAGTGTACGACTCATTTCTTGTTCACTTTCAAAATTATAGTCGTGCATTATAAAGTATGTCTTGAATATGAGTGTGTTCAGATGTACATGTCATGTGTTTATACACAACTCTCACGCTGTATCCTTTTTTCTTTTTCTTTCCGAATCAGTTCCTATTCTCTGAAACTAAATACTGTTATTGGAGGACTAATCCTTTTTCCTCTCGCATATACAACTGTGCAATTTGTACTTGTCAGATTCTTTCACTGCTCATATTTACTTGTACCTATGGAGTTTGTGTAGCTTTATGATTTGATTTATTTCACGGCTGTGTTCTCCTTTTGGACTCGACCTTGTCTATTTCTTGTCTTGGTATTGATCATACCGTAAGTCTTCGATTAAGGTTATTTTTATTCTAATTTTAAAAAGTAAGTACACTTCCCTGCTAAACTATATCCATCTAGTCACTCATATTCATCTATAGAACTGTTCTGGAATCTTTTAGGATAAAGCAGATTTTCACAGTATGAGGAATTGGCAATGGTGTATGCAGGCATATGGACAATTTTTGCTGAAATTCATTTTGATTTTGTTGTTTTTCTTTCTAATAAGTTCCCATACGTTGCTGCTTGTGTTTTTGTGCATGTGGGAAAAAATTATGACATATGCCAGTGAGCAGCCCATGTGAAGCAAGAAAGCTCTGTCTGCACTATGGAACATCTTGTTTGTCCAAAGTAAGAGTGCGGGATAGTTAACGGTATGATCTCATTCCTCCTCCCCATTGGAGTTAATTTGTTAATGGACTTCTTGCTCATCATCCACGCTCATGAGCTTGAATACTTTCTTCATGGCACTGAGCTTTTTCAGCTCCCTTGCTGGTACTGTTGAGTGTGTGGAATCAGTTGAGACATTGGATGAACAAGGAGAGATGTTTCTATCAGAGGCTGGTGAAATTATGTTCACGGATCTATTAGCCTAATGCTTAAAGAAATGGATTTGACACTGAAAAGTTGCTGGTTTGATTCCTGGACCAGCAGGGGGAAAATGTGTGGAGGCTGCGGGGTGGAACACCCCGATTCTTCCTCTTCATGGCTGAAATGGCCTTGAGTAAGGTTCCCAACACCAAGTGCTCTTTGGGTGCTGCTGTAAGACTGCCCATTGCTTCTATGTGTTTGATCACTCTTCTAAGTGTATGCTTCCTTTGAATAAGTTATGCGCAGAACTAATTTTGCTTGCGGGACAAGGAAAAATAAATAAATAAATAAATAAATGAATAAAATACTCAAAGTGCACGCACACAGCTCATTATTCATGCAGCTCATATCCTTAAAACATTTGTTAATATTCGTTCAGCATTTACTATGGCTTGTTAATGACAGCAAACCATTTTGATTTCATTTTAATTTCATTTTTTAATTCATTTAATTCATTCTGTCCGGACCTCGGGAATCAATGCATCTGGAATTTTTTAGGTATTTCAGTGTACTGTATTCCGACAGATGCAATTTAATTATGTTTGTTTATTCAATTCATTGTAGGTTGTTTAATGTGGAGTATCTGGAAAAACACCTACATTCACTAATTACCTAACTGCAATACAAACAGCCATTTAACTACTGCATAAAAGAAAGGTGACTTTGTCACTCATAACATAATGACTATTGTTGAATTACAATGTGCTTGGGGTTACTCAGATATAGCCTCGCAAAATTAATGTATGATGTTTAAAATTGGGCAGTGGTGACCCGGTGGTAAGGTACTGGATTACCAATTCCAAGAGGTGTGTGTGTGTGTTTGGGGGGGGTTGGGGGGGTTCAGGTTCCAAGCCCCACTGCCAACGGTTGTCACTGCTGTCCAACTAACTGAGTTAGTGCAACTAACTGGGTTATCAAAGGCCAGCCATGTCTCTCACTTTCTATGGTGAGAGGTTCATGTAAAAGAACCATTGCTGACCTTCGTAAGGAGTAGGCAGCATATTCGTCAGCGTGTTTCTGCCCTGCGATGGAGTGACGAGCTGTCCAGGGTGTACTCTGCCCTTGCTGAGATGGGTGCCAGCCTCCTCATGACCCTAATTAAGGATTAAGCGGTTCAGAAAATGAATGAACAAATGAATTTTTAAAATTGTTTATATTAAGCTTAGAGATTAATGTACGTACTGAAGTAATGAGTAGGTTGTAACTCTTACAATTGTCTAATCATTGTTAAAGGGAACTACATAAACTCATATTAAACTTCACACTAAAACACTAACGTAATATGCAGTCTTGAGAATATGGTGTATGAGTGCAAAAGAACCACACTGAGGAGTGAAACAAAGTAAAGGGAACATTACAATGATGGAACTCAGGGAACAATTAGATCAGAGAACAAGTGAGACTGTGTTGGCACATCAGATAGCCACTCCAAAGGAATTTCTGAGACTGAAAAAGCCGTATTTGAAGATGGCATTTGGGGTCAATGGGGAATGTTGCTGTATAATCGCTTGATGAGTCCAGAAGCATTGAAGGGCACCATCTGCTCTCTGGAAGCGACGGGGTGGTTGAGCTTAAAACAAAGAAATGAATTGAGAACGCCGGGTGCACGCATGTCCTGTGACTATCTAATATTAATATGAGATGCATATTAAGATGATAACACTTGAAGACATGCTGACTGAAATATACACCGATAAATGTAAGCTTAAATCAGCACTGGCACACTGATAGCAGAAGAACATGATAAACAATATGATACATTTATTCACTCAGAGTTAATAATAAACTTTATAGGGCATTAAAAACTGCATTAATTGGTTTATTTTCTGAACCGTTTAATCCTAATTAGGGTCACCGGGAGTCTGGTGCCCATCTCACCCAACTCTGGAGCAGGGTGGAGTACATCCTGGACAGCTAACCAGGCAATCACAGGGCCAAAACTCATGCTCATTTTAACACCTACGGGCAGTTTGGAACAGCCAATTAACCTACTGTATTCTAAGTACTTAGGCTCAACAATCCAGAGCAATGGAGAGTGTGGAAAAGAGGTGAAGAAGCGTGTGCAGGCAGGTTGGAATGGTTGAAGAAAAGTGTCCGGTGTGATGTGTGATAGGAGAGTATCAGCAAGAATGAAAGGAAAAGTGTACAAGACGGTGGTGAGGCCAGCGATGTTGTATGGCTTAGAAACAGTGGCGCTGAGGAAAAGGCAGGCGGCAGAGCTGGAGGTAGCAGAGATGAAAATGTTGAGGTTCTCTCTGGGAGTAACGAGGATGGATAGGATCAGAAATGAGTACATCAGAGGGACAGCCCATGTAAGATGTTTTGGAGACAAAGTCAAAGAGGCAAGATTGAGATGGTTTGGACATGTACAGAGGAGGGATAGTGAGTATACTGGCAGTGGGATGCTGAAGTTGGAACTACCAGGCAGAAGGCCCAGAGGAAGACCAAAGAAGAGAGGTCGTTGGAGTAAGAGAAGAAGATGCAGAGGACAGAGCAAGATGGAGGCGGATGATTTGCTGTGGCGACCCCTGAAGGGAACAGCCAAAAGGAAAAGAAGAATTAACCTACTGTGCATGTTTTTGGACTGTGGGAGGAAACCAGAGTACTTGGAGGAAACCCACGCAAGCACTGAGAGAACATGCTGTGAGGCAGATGTGCTAATCACTATGCCACCATGCTGTCGCTTAAAGTACCATATTTTTGGACCATAAGGTGCAATTAAAAGTCTTTAATCTTCAAAAAAAATTTGATGGTGCATCTTATAATCCAGTGCGCCTTGTGTGGGGATGCAGCCGCGCGACGCTATCTCACTGATACCATCAAAACCCAAGTGAATCAAACTAATTCAGAGCTTGCCATCATTCTGGTGAATTAACCAAAGAACTCCAACCACTTGATATTGGTGTTAACAGGTCATAAGTTAGAGGGTTCCAGGCTTTATGTCCAAATACCGATATTACTGTTATCCTAGTCAGAAGACTTGCTGAGTAATACGTGAGTAGCTGACAGAAGTTTACATCAAACTTTTTCCACCTAATCGCCATCTAGGACACTCAGCTGGCTTAATGAGAGTCTCACGTTCATCACTGGGATAAAGCACTGCAACAGGTCTCTTCCTGAGACCTCGGATTAACCTTCTTGAATTTACAGTTACACTGATACAGCTGCTTAAGTGTAATGACCTCCATTCTGTAATGAACACAATCCTCATACTGCGAGTAAGCACCGCCATGCTTGTAACTGATGACGACATCACTTTAAAGGGGCGTGGCTGAGAGAAGTTTACTGTAGGTCACAACTCAAGAGACTTTTTGCACCTTATCTCCGTCTCTATTTATCTGCGACTCTATGCACGAGGGAATAATAGAGGGATATGAGCTTTATGTCCAACTCACGCAACTGTTGAACTCAGACACTGAAGATGAAGAATTTGATGGGTTTGTGGAAGAGGAATGAAATGAAAAAGTGAGTTTATTGTTTTATATTGTTACAACTGAACAAAGTTGAGAGTTACTGTGAAGTGTATTATTTTATATTGTATGTGTTACAACTGAACAATGTTGAGAATTATTTGGAACAAGTGGAATCAGATTTGATTTATCTGACTTTTGTTTCGCTTAATGCACCTTATAATCCGGTCTGCCTTATGTGTGGACAGAGGCCATTCAATCATCGTTCATTGATATTGCGCTTCATAATCTGGTTCGCTCTATGGTCCGGAAGATACGGTAGTTAAGAAATGTAAAATATTTACTTAATAAATTAAAAGAGAAGGGCTACTTACACATTGTTGAGATATTGATGTGACTAAACCTAGGAGAAATTGTTAAATGAAGTCAAATGAGGAAGGAAGCTCTTAAGTAAATGCTATTTTTTATTAAATCCTCCCACCTTGACCTAGAAATAAGGGGAATTGGCATAAACGAAAACTAGGCCAAACGTGCTGCAGCCTGAGCTGTCTCCGATGCAAAATCTCTGGTGTGGGAAGAGCTTGGTGAGGGCCTGGAAAGTGATTATCGGTTGGCCTCAAAAAGGTTCTGGACCACCATCTGAAGCCTCAGGAGGGGGAAGCAGTTCTCCCCAAATATTGTTTACAGTGGAAGTGGGGAGCTGCTCACCTCGACTGGGGATGTCGTCGTGAGGTGGAAGGAATACTTCGAGGACTTCCTCAATCCCACCAACATGCCCTCCATGGAGAAGGAAGACCCTGGGGTTTTGGGTGGGGGTCCGCCCATCACTGCAGCTGAGCTCACTGAGGTAGTCACAAAGCTCTTCAGTGGTTGGGCTCCGGGGTTGGATGATATCCACCCTGAATATCTCAGGACTGTCTTGGATGACACGTCTCTACAACATTGCGTGGTCGGGGGGGCACCTCTGGATTGGCAAATCGGGGTGGATGGTGTGTTCCAGTTATCATGGAATCCCACTCGTTTGACTACCTGGGAAAGTCTATGCAGGGGTACTGGAGAGGAGGATCTGACTGATAGTTGAACGTCGGATTCAAGAGAAACAATGTGGTTTTCATCGTGGCCACAGCACTCTCGACCAACTCTTTCCACTCTACAGGATCCTGGAGGGGCCACAGGAGTTTGTCCAATCTGTTTCACATGTGCTTTGTGGATTTGGAGAAGGCTTTGGACTGTGTCCCTTGGGTTATCTTGTGGGGCATGCTCCGGGAGTACAGCATTCCGGACCCTTTACTATGGGCCATTTGGTTGCTGTATCAGCCAGAGCTTGGTCTATATTGGGACAAACACATCGAATTCATTTCAAGTGAGGGTTGGAGTCCACCAAGGCTGTCCTTTGTCACCGATTCTGTTCATAATTTTAACGGACATAATTTCTAGGTGCAGCCAAGACGTCGAGGGGTTCTGGTTAGGTGGCCATCAAATCTTGTGTCTTCTTTTTGCAGATGACGTCGTCCTTTTGGCTTCATTAATCCAGGACCTACAGCTGTCATTGAAGCAATCGCAGTTGAGTTCAAAGCCGCCGGGATGATTAATCAGCAACTCCAAGACCGAGGTCATGGTTCTCAGGCAGAAAAGAGTAGAATGCACCGTCCGAGTCTGAAATGAGGTCCTGCCTCAAGTGTAGGAGTTCAAGTATCTCGGGAAGTTATTCATGAGTGAGGGAAGGATGAAGCGGTAAATCTAACTTAGAGATAAGGTGAGAAGCTTAGCCATCCGGGGAGAGTTTGGAGTATAACTACTGCTGCTCCACATTGACAGGAGCCAGGTGAGGTTACTCAGGCATCCAGTTAGAATGCCTCCTGAACACCTCCCTGCATTAGTGTTTTGGGCATGTCCAACTGGGAAGAGACCCCGAGGTCGACTTAGAACATGCTGGAGGGATTATGTCTCTCGGCTAATCTAGGAACACCTCAGTGCTCCCCCACTGGAGCTGGAGGAAGAGGCTGGGGGAAAGGAACATCTGGACCTCATTGCTTAGGCTATTGCTACTACGACCCGACCCTGGATTAAGCAGAACAAGAAGATGATATTGATGAGTATTTATATATTAAAAATTTCATATTTATATATAAAAAAGCACATACAGGGATCCCTTGCTACTTCGCAATTCATGTGGCTTCAGTGCATCGCGGTTTTTTATATATGTATATATATATATATATATATATATATATATATATATATATATATATATAGGATTTTCTGAGTAGATCCTTCCGTAGGAGAGTGCTCAATACTTTTTGGTAGAGCAAATAACAAAAATAAAAGGACAGGACAAAGACTTTCTATTGAAACTCCATTTATCACTACAGATCTGTTTCGAGGGGTGGTGAAACCATCCTCTCTCTTCAGGTGATTATAGAAGAATTAGAAAGCACTTTGTAATCATTCTTCTATAATCACCTGAAGAGAGAGGATGGTTTCACCACCCCTCGAAACAGATCTGTAGTGATAAATGGAGTTTCAATAGAAAGTCTTTGTCCTGTCCTTTTATTTTTGTATATATATATACACACATACATATATATGTATAATAATATCTCAATATTCATCAAATTAAAAAATAAGGAACTTATGCAAGAATAGGGTCGGAAGATTAAGGAAAATGCTGCAACAAAAGGCCCATTATGCAGCAAAAAAACCCCAAACAAACAAAAACAAAAAAAAAAAAAACAACCCAAAACTCCCATCAAACTACTTATATTTTTATGTGAGGTGCGCATCTAAGTGTGTGTATTTATATTATTTACATCTTATGCATTGGTTTTTAATGTTTAGTTGTTATTATAAGTATTTATAGCATTGAATATGTGTTTATTAAAATTATATACATGTATGTATACGACAGTCGGGGGGGTGTTTCATCCTACTTCGTGGAATTTGGCGGTCGCGGGGGATCTCAGTCTCAATTAACTGCGGAAAGTGAGGGACCCTGTGTGTGTTTCTAAGTATTTTTACAATACTGTATATATCTTAATTTAAGTTTATGGTTTTTATAGTGTTTTTAAGTTTGTGCTGTTTTACTGCAATGCTGCTGGGAAATGTGAATTTCCCTCTGGGATTAATAAAGTATCTCTCTGTCTATCTCTGTCTATCTATCCATCTTAAAGTATATGACCCAGATTATTTTCAATAGATTTTTAGACTCAGCTGACTTCAGGGATGTTGGGTGTATTGCTGAATAAAAAATTACCTGCTTCCTCTCATCCAGTTGCAAGAGACTTATTTTACTGAAAATTTTATTTGATTTTTGGGTATATGAGAAAAGACTGTTACATTTGATAGAAACAACGGGACCTACAACCACTCTGTGACATGTCCATTCAGAAAGGAGTTTTTGACAATGCCCACAAGAACTTTTTCTGAATTTCCAGATTGTTAATATCATTTTATAATCAACTAATGCAAGGCAATCACATCTGATTGGTTATCTTATTCTCTCTTTCACAGTCCTTCAATAATCTACTGCTGTTTGCTAATGCTGGCATTGAAAATTTACTCACTTTGTCCGAGGTTTCGCATAATCTATCTTACGCTTCGTTCCTCAATGCTATTGTACTCTTCTCTAACCTACTGTTTTCCACAGTGCAACTTACTATTTTAAATTATTTATACTCATGCTGTCTGGTGTCAGTTTTGAGTCTCACGTAGATTCAGCTGAGATAGGTTCCAGCCTCCTCGTGAGGGGATCTCTGGTGGCATGGCGTGGGATAGTCAGTTGAGCGAGCATATTTGAATGATGCTCTCATCATTGTCTGAACTGTTTAATCCTACTAAGATGCCTATGTCAGCTCAGCTCAGCTGACATACAGACAGCGTATAGCCTGAACAGCTCGCCAGACCACTGCAGGGTAACACATCCTTGCATAATCACACTTTATGCATGGTACCAAAAGCAGAAACTTGGAAGTACTGGGTCTGGAACCATTAACCTTCTACTTAATAACCCAGACCGTTAAGCAGTAAGCCATCACTGCTCATGTACTAACTTCTACAACCCAAACCTGTACTTATACACCCGTTCATTCATTCATTTTACGGATTGCTTAAGCCAAATCCAAATGAGGGTGGCAGGGTGGCTGGTGCCCATCTCGGGCCGACTAAACCCTGTACAGCTCGCCAGACCATCACAGGGCAGAAACACTCTGACGGCTATGCAGCTACTCTTGATGAAAGTTCTTTTACGTGCCTCTCACCAGAGACAGTGAGAGACATGGCCGGCCTTTGATAACCCAGTTAGCTGCACTGGGGAGACAGTAGTGACCACCTGGTAATAGTGGGGCTCGACCTCCGACCTTGAGATCAGTAATCCAGCACCCTACAACCAGGCCTCCACTGCCCCTGTACTGCTAGATTGGTGATGCTAGTCATGATTGGAAAAAGACATCTGAACTGCAACACTGCTGCTTATACATCAGAGATGCTGCTGCTGCTGTTGTTGTTGTTGTTGTTGATGAGCTACTGGGGGAAGATGTTGATGTGCATTCATCATCGTATCTTACCCCCGTAGGTAGTGTAGCAATTCGTCTCTTCCGGAGAAGATTAACCGGGACGCAGGAACGCTTGCTACTTATCCTGTACAAACACGCTGACGGCTTTGCACCTACTCCTTACGAAAGTCAGCAATGTTTTTTTTTACATGCCACTCACCATAGACAGTGAGAGACATGGCCCGCCTTTGATAACCCAGTTAGCTGCACTGGGGGGGGGGGGGGGGCAGTGACAACCTTGTGGGGCTTCGAACCCCCAACCTTAGGATCAGTGATCCTGTGCCCTAACCACTAGACCACTACTGCCCCCTTGCTGCTGTTGCTACAGTGTTCTTTTTTTTAAAAATAATTTTTAGTGAAATATTCTGCTCCGGCTGAGATGGGCGCCACCCTCCCTGGGACCCTAATTAGAATTAAACGGTTCAGAAAATTCCAGAATGAATAAATATTCTGCTCTGTGCTGTTTATTTAAGAACAGAAAGCTGCACACAACTGCTCCCTCTCTCTGTTCTGATCGGTGTCCAGTTATCCTGATTTAGCTGTGATGCATTGAATTAATATCTGAATTCTCCGTCATTGTGGCATGCATCATGAACCATACCCAGAAACAGAAAGGACAGCATCGTAGTCTGTCTGCAGTATTTACTGCAGCCCACAAAGGGCAACGGCCATTTGTAATACCGGAAGCACTTTGCGGTGTCTAGGCCATTTATCTGAATCCGACATTACTAGATTAAAGCAATCGCAGGCACCACATGCACACAATGTACTTTCTCTCTAATGAATGCTAACAGATAAGTTGTACACAATTTTCCTTTGTCCTCACAAAAACACCTAAACATGAAATGAAATAAAACCTTTTTTCGTAATGGTCCTTACGATCTCTTCTATGCTGCTGCTGGCATGCGACTGATTCAACTTAGTGTTGCATGAAAATGTCTGCCTCCAATGGAAGACTCTATATGTTTGTTTCAAGATTTAAATATGAATTGTGCAAGAGTGATGATCCAGCCTGTGCAGGTCATTATCACACATATTGCTGGGTTGAGAAAATTAAAATTTGATTTGTGGTGGGGCTCATTTGTACTGCGCTGGTGGATAACCTGACATGAAAAATGAGCCCCAGACTCTCATTTTCACACCAAGCCTGTTTACGGTTTAACAAGGAGAATTAATTAACCTCATTGATATTCCATACCTAGTATTACTCCAGGTGCGGTGTAATGCCCAGGATCTATCTTAAAGCCCTTTATACTCTCTTTACACTAATCAGCTAATCTAAGATCAGTTTTTCTATTTTATCTTGACTGACTCAATCTAACAGTGTGTGGCACGAGTGGATAAGTAAACACCGGCATCTTTGGTGGCGTTTGAAGATTAATTGAAAGACACTTTTATAACATCAGTAACCCTGCAAGAAAGCATATCATTTTTTAATATTTTGTATAAAAGGGCTCCCAAGCTCAATCATACCCGTGTCTAAACATCTCAGCTTATTTAAACATCTGGACTGAACTCGGTCAAACGCGAAAACCAAAGTGAAATTTATGTGTGAGGAGCAGAATTAAAATACAGCGGTCATTATAATTTACCCCTGTTAATGCCATCATGCAAAAAATATTGGCAAAATATTTTTAAAAATGCTGATGCACAATGAAGCCAGGAGGAAGGACCGTGTCCTGGCGCTGAGCCAAATCCAGAATTAATCTCTCGTCTAATGGAAATGTTTCTCTTATAAGTTTACCATTGATTTCTGCACTTAAGCTCCATTAGCTGAGCTGAGAAAATGTTTCTAGTGAGATTGAATATGGTAAGAAAGTAAGAAGGCAACAATTATGTTCATGTGAGTGATATATATATATATATATATATATATATATATATATATATATATATATATATATATATATATATATATATATATATTTATTTATTTATTTTTTCATTTTCTTTGGTAACAGAGAAAGGTTGTGAGAGGTTTATGGTCTGACAGTTTGTGGTTCTGTGTGTTCAACATTAATAATGATGTGCCTTCTTCTTCCGTACAATGTGATTCAAAAGAAATAAAGAGCCTGCAAATGTACTGAGGAGTCTCACTTTCTCCTGCTTGTTCTATGTGTGCACTGAAAAAATCTGGTGTTCGGATCCAGCCATGACTCAGAAAAAAAAAAAAAAAAAAAGTGGCCTGGTGTGAACTCCTCAACACTATTCCACAGGATGCATCTGTTCTCATGTACAGCTAAACACACCCTGTTTTTGATTGGCTGGAGCAGAGACAAGAGTGCCATTGTTAGTGTTGTTACCTTGATAGTACTCTTCCATGAATTTGGGGTGAGGATCTTAAAGGTGCACTGAGTACAGGTGTGTATTTGTTTGCTTGTTAAATTCTAACACCTTATCAGCAATAGTTCTCCGGAATTGATGGCGACCCGATATATGAGTACAAGCTTTGACACACAATCTTTAAGAGAATCGCAAATTATATAGAATTGTCTTTGTTTATTTTGAATGTTGCATTGGTTGTCTATCTGCAAAGATTATATTGGGTAGAGCACTTGTTCCATAAATTAGGTAATTAAAAAATGAAGATGTCTAGAAGTGGCTCAGTGTGATTTCATCACACAGACTTTGACCAGGAGTGTGCTAACTGCATAAGGTAGCAAAATGAACATAAGCTTAATCAGTTTGGATTGAAATTAGACACGCGCTGTCAAAACGTCTGAAATACATCTGTGCCACACCTGGAATGGAATCACTGCAGAATTAAATCACTGCTTCACCCAAATTTCACACAATTTTACCATGATCTGACTTTACTTTTGATTGAGATATTAGATGGGAGCTCATGTAGAAAAAAAAAAAACTTGCTTTTGTTGTATGTAAGCCCATCCTGTGTTCACTCAGGTCAACTTAAAGCAGTGCTTCTCAATTATTTTCTGTCGCCCCCCCAGGAAGAGGAAATATAAATATAAATTATTATAATATAAAGTATATATAAAGTGTTGTTTGTCTAAAAATTGTTATAAGTAATCCTCTGCATAACACTATGTCCTTATTAACATTATGAATACAAAAAAAAGAAGAACAATAGATCGATTTCCAACAAAGAATAATTTTATTAACACTTTTTTAGTCTTTTTGTTTAAAAAGCACAGCTTTTTGAAGCAGGGTGCATCAATTTGCCTGAAATAAAAAAGTATCCTTAAAAATAAAATAAAATAAAACAAATAAATAATAATAATAAATTCAAACTGATCAGCAATATTAACTCAAGAGCACAATATATAAAACACTTTAACCTACAAAAACAAAAATCAATAAAACAATTTGTATTATTATTATTATTATTTATTTATTTATTTTCTTTGTCAAAATGATTAAGTCCAGATTAATGGCTATAATGAGCACGTTTCGCAGTGCACAGCTTTTCGAAGCCGGTTTAAAAGCACGACACTGAACTCTCAACTCCTGCTCAATGCTGAACTGGGACCTGGACTTATTTTCACAGCAGTGATGTCATCCAGCATGACAGAGACCGTGTGTGCTGCAGGTAGGATCAGTTCCTCTGCTGTGGGGTTTTCTACACTGAGCAGTTTGGTACTCCACCTTATCTGATGCTAACAGAGCTCGCTGGTTTGCTGGAGTACGGGATGGTTGTTTGCGATACTCGGCACGTTTTTGCTGAAAAAAACTCACGCGGCTCATCACGTGATCGGGGTGTGAAGTCTTTAAGTGACTCCTGAATTTATTTGGCTTCATGCTGTCTGTTGCCAATGTTTTCAGACACAGTAAACACAGCGGTTTTTGCTCGTTTCTCAATGCAGCACAGTGAAGTCGAGTGCTACGTTCGCTTCATCATACCTCCTCCACTTAGCTTTCGGGAGACTTTCGTTTCTCTCACTGTCTCCGTCTCTCTCGCCGCCTCTCTTTCCATCCCTGTTCAAAATTTCCATGGTGGGTTTATTAACTACACTTCTTATTTTACCTCTGGGCACACTCTAACAGTGAGGAAGCCACTGCCACCTGCTGTAGTGGATATAGAATTACACTTTATCCTAATACGGCAAAAAAAACCCAAAAAAACAGCATGTTCCCAGGGGGGCGCGCCCACTATTTGAGAACCTCTGACTTAAACCCAGAACTCAGCTTTCTAGTGCATATGTCTCTCTGAGCACTTGAATATGATTAAATTATTGGAATACAGTATAGTGGTACCTCACCATACTATAGTCCCAGCAAACGAAAAATCCTGGTTACGAAAAACATTTTCCAAAAATTTTTGTCTCTGTATACGGAACAAGTTCTCCTTACGAAACACACCATTCGAACATTCAAATGCGCCATTCAAACATTAAAACGTGCCATTGAAACATTCAAACAATGCACAAGCTGCTCTCCCATTGGCTATCTCCCAACATCCTGCCCCACTGGCCTCCCATTGGCTATCTCCTAACATCCCGCCCCGCTGGCCTCCCATTGGCTAGGAGGGATGATGCAGCCAACCTTTTTGAGTCTGCTCATTGCAACTATTTTTTGCCTCAGGCTTTTAACCTTGCATAAACATTTGTAAGATTATAACTCTGCTAAGAAGACATGGTCAACACGAAGTAAGTACCTTAAAAAGGTTTGCTGTTATAATTTTTAAAGGGTAGGATTGGGGGCCTTGGAACGAATCACATGTTTTACATGTAAAATGCGGTTCTACTTACGAAAAATCCAGGTTACGAAAAAGGCTTTGGAACGGATTAATTTCGTAAGGTTAGGTACCACTGTATAAGTAGACTGACATTAACAATGATGTACAGATGTAGACACTCACTCTCATTCTTACACTTTCCTCCTTCCACATCTGACACTTGATCATGACCGTGCCACCACACCAAGCTTTATTAATTACTTTTATCTTATAACCTGACTTCAATTTAACATTCAATTTAAGTTGCATTCCAAATATAACCAATTAGTATTAAGTAGTTCATAAACACTCAGAACAACTGTGCATCCTTCCTGTGTGGTATTAAATAATGGAAGTACTGTATAGCAATTCTGAGATATTATGAGCCTATCTCAGGCTTTTATGTTCATTTTCTTACTTGAAGAAGAATGTTTTCTCTTAACCCGTAACTATATTCAATGTAGGGGAGTCCCGTTGTATAAGATTAATGGTAAATTGTCATATAGGTTGTTGATGGGGTGTTGTGGTAATGTTCATTTAGAGTATTATTAAATGACGTTAGATTAAAGTCCTGTAATCAAATAATACAAAAATTCTCGAGAGTTCTCGAGGGGTATGCATGTTGATATGATGACATTGAAGCACAGCTACAGATTGCATCAGATTTTATTTGATCACAGAGCATTCACCTGATGCCTTCTCTCAACATAGAATTGCTAACAACATAGTTAGATGACCTTGACATGTCTCTCTCTCTCTCTGTCTCCTCTGTTTGTCTGTCTGTCTCTGTCCTTCTCTCACTCTCTCTCTCTCTACTAGGAGGATGACATTCACGCTGCAGCTGACAGAGATCAGTCAGAGATCCTGAAGTTGCTTACTACGAAGCACAATAAGTTGCCATGGAAACCTGAGGTTAGCCCCCATCATTGCTCTTTACTCTGATTAGGGATTCGGCACATAATGATAATTTCCCTAGAACAATCGTGTTTATGCAAGTGTTTTGATTGTTCCAGGTTTGTCTAGATCAGGGGTCGGCAACCTTTGTCATTCAAAGAGCCATTTGGACCCGTTTTCCACAGTAAAAAAAACACAGGGAGCCACAAATCTTTTTTTGACATTTAAAATCTAATAACACTGCATATAAATGTTTTCCCCCCTTTTCCTTCATGTTAATATGAAACAACAGTGTGTTGCATTGATTTAAATGAATGCAGAGACAATTAAATTACAATTCTGCTTGCAACAAAAACATTTAGATTAAAAAAAAAATCACCAGCCTCCCCGCGACCCGAATTAGGATTAAGCGGTTCAGGAAATGAATGAATGTGTTCGAGTCCTTCTTGTATTTTTATTAAGAAAAAGAATATCTATCCCACGAAGCGCGGGACGGGGAACAGTCAGATGTGTTCATGGGTTGGGTAGTCTACCTCACCATCACTACCTTCGTGGGAGCTTCTTTTCTTTATTCGTGATATTAAGTTGTTTTGTCATAGTTTTAATTTACAAAAATGACAGCAACAAAAGTATATGAAGACTTATTTTAAGAAGGAGCATGCTCAACATTCTTTTAAATAATATTAATGCTTAATGCTGCACTGACCGCCCCATTCTCAGAGTGGAGACTGAACCACACCCAGTCTTTTATTTTGTCACTGTGAGGACAGTTATTTAACTCGGAGATATAAACAAATCTCATCCACCGTCTCTTACTTCAGCTGTGGTTTCCGTTCCTGCATTACAAACCCCGGCGGCAGAAAAAATCTCTCTCTCTCGCCGTGCTGCTGTTTGCCATCAGCTCTTTTATGGCTCTTTTATATTTCTTTGGTGTAGGCGGGGTTATTTTGTGTGTCTTCTTGTATTCTTGTGGACACACACACAAAATCATCCCGCCCACACCAAATAAATATCTGCCCACACCGACTCTTAATTTTCATCTCTGTAATTTTACACCCTAAAAGAGCATTGGAAGGGAACCCACATCATTCAGGTGAAAAAAACCCTAGATTGGACATTACTGTTTCAATTCTGAAGTGGAGCTATCTTGGTGAGATCACATTACTGTTTAAGACTTAAAGTGAGGTGATCTCACCAAGATGGCTCCATTTCAGAATTGAAACAGTAATGTCCAATCTAAGTTTATTTTTTCTTTTCTTTTGATGATCAGTGATTGGTGGAAACAGGTGGAGGGTGTGGCTATTGTTTGGTTGAAGTGAAAACCTGCACCCACACCGGCCCTGTGCCGTGTGAGTAAATGTGAGGTTGCCGTGTGAGTAAATAAGCAGCTTGTGGTGCACCCGTCGGCCACCATAAAGTACAACATTATTTTGAAAAGCCATGGGGCCGCACCAGAAAGGTGAAAGAGCCACATGCGGCTCCGGAGCTGCGGGTTACCGACCCCTGGGAGAGAACTATGTGGCATCTTTCAGCAGTTTCAAAAACAGCATGGAATTCAAAATTGGTTTTGAGCAAATGTCAACTCAATGAATAGTAGTAAAATTGCAGTTAAAATAATAATTTGCAGGATTGCATTGATATTATGTTAGCAGTATATGCTAAGTATAACTTTAGATCAAAATTTTTGGAGTGAATTGGGATTCAGGATTTTTAATAGCCATTTGTGTTTTTTACACACATAGGAATTGTTCGAGGAGTCAAGTTACAAACACAAATGAAGACTCAAATCAACTAAATAGACCAGAATATTAAGGATCATGACGAATTTATTATTTCTCAGTACTTAGTATTACCAATTATTATCATTGATTATATTATTATTGTACGATTTCATTCATTTTCTGTAACCGCTTGATCCTAATTAGGGTCATGGGGAGGCTGGTGCCCATCCCAGTTGACTCCGGGTGAGGGCAGAGTACACCCTGGACGGCTCGCCAGGCCATCGCAGGGCAGAAACACGCTGACGGATATGCAGCTACTCTTGTCGAAAGTCAGCAATGGTTCTTTTTCACTCCTCACACCATAGACAGTGAGAGACATGGCCGGCCTTTGATAACCCAGTTCACTGCACTGAGGGGGCCAATGACAATCCGTTGAGAGTGGGGCTTGAACCCCCAACCTGAGAATCAGTGATCCAGCACTTTTTACCATCAGACCACCACTGCTTCTATTGTACAACGTATAAACATTAAAATTACAGAACTTCAGGGGGTTCATCTGTAAATTGTTTTCCTTATGCTGCAAGTTTTTTTTTTTTTTTGATCACATCTGCATGCCTAGTTTAGATCGAGACATAATACAGGAACTGCAACATGACAGCCTTGTGTTGTTAAGATATCTTTGCCAGGTTTCGTTTTGCAGTTTTTTTGTTTAATTTGATACTGGCTGGAGAGGCACACTTCATTTCCCCAGAGATGTCTCTAAGTCAATTTGCAATTGAGGAATATCATTTCAGGCACATACTGCTGCTGTGGAATTACCTTTCTAATCATTGTTGCCTAGTTCTGGCTGTCTTGCTGAAAATAATGGGGGCTGCAATTTACTGTGAACTCAAGAAACATTACAGCAAGCCAGATTGCTTGGGTTCTAGGTGAATGACTGACAGATAATCTTGGCGTGCCTCATTTGCCTCAGGCAATAAGGTAAGTGATGCAGACGGTCTGTAAACCTTGTGGGCAAAAAAAAAAAAATCTTTAGTCAATGGAGCTGTAATATGTGTACAGTAAGTGTGAGGTCAGCATGAATTTATATTACTACAGATCCAATGTTTTACGTTTTCAGTATAATATCTAAAATATCCAAGCTATCTGACACTTAATACTGAGCAATATAAAATGCCACAAATGTGGTGGAGACAAATTTTAAAATAGTTTGTTCATCGCATAAAATATTCCACAGGATTGAAATCTTCTTCTTTTCCTTTCGGCCGTTCGGTTCAGGGGTCGCCACAGCGAATCATCTGCCTCCATCTCACCCTATCCTTTGCATCTTCTTCTCTTACACCAACTACCTTCATGTCCTCCTTCACCACATCCATGAATCGTCTCTTTGGTCTTCTTCTAGGCCTTCTGCCAGGTAGTTCCAACCTCAGCATCCTACTACCAATATACTCAATATCCCTCCTCTGTACATGTCCAAACCATCTCAATCTAGCTTCTCTGACTTTGTCTCCAAAATCTCTTACATGTGCTGTCCCTCTGATGTACTCATTCCTGATCCTATCCATCCTTGTTACTCCCAACGAGAACCTCAACATTTTCATCTCTGCTACCTTCAGCTCTGCCTCCTGTCTTTTCCCCAGTGCCACTGTTTCATACCATACAACATCGCTGGCCTCAACACCGTCTTGTACACTTTTCCTTTCAATAGTTATTTTTATTTAGAGTTAATGTGCAATGAAAACCTCTACTTCTCAATACTGTATGGTCACATCCATGGTGATGAGATAAAATTTCAAAAAAACCTTTATCGAAAGTAAATGTCCATTCAGATGACAATGTCTGTAGAATATTAAAAACAGCCTAAATTTGTCAGTGGATGTTTTAACCACCAGCATGTTAGACACTGGCAAAAGAGCTTTCGAAAAATAATAACACCAATAATAATAACTCTGCAATAGGTTCAGTTTAAGATAATTTCAATTCCTAAGTTCTGACAAAGCATGGGAATAAAACAGGAAGTAGTCACCAGTATAGCTAACATAGTCGCTATATTTATGGCAAATTATCATAAGTTAATAAGGCATGTGCAGAAGGTTCACCTGGCAACATAGCAGGAAGACAGAGGACAAACAGGAGGACAAAATTATATAATGCCAGTAAACAATGCAACTGATCTCAAGGTCAGGGGTTCAAGCCCCACTATCACTGGGTTGTCACTGCTGTCCCCCCAGGGCAGCTAAGTGGGTTATAAAAGGCCAACCATGTCTCTCAGTGTCTGAGATGAGAGGCATGTAAAAGAACCATTGCTGACTTTCATCAACAGTGTTTCCATCCTGCGATGGCCTGGTGAGCTGTCAAGGGTATACTCTGCCCTTGTCCAGTGTTGGAACACTCAAAACTCCATACCATACAATCATAACATCATTCTATACAACTATAAATACATGCCTGTCTCTCATGACCACTTACATACTTTGTGATTCTATCAAGGAAATACTTTTCCTACACCATTCCCTTTTCTGATTGATGGAAAGCCATCAAATAATTCTTGCATCATTGCAAAAGAATAACTGAATTATTGCATCATTGCCATTGGATAATTTGAATAATTATTGCACAACATAGTAGCATGACTTTCTATTCATTCATTTTCTGAACTGATTGATCCTAATTAGGGTCACGGGGAGTCTTACAGCCATCTCTGGGCTAAGGCAGGGTACAGCCTGAACAGCTCACCAGACCATTACAGGAACACAGCAGTGAAATCCGTTGACAGTGGGGCTTGAACCCCCAACCTTAGGATCAGTAATCTGACATCTTACCACCAGGCCACCACTGCCCACATGATGGTCTCCTTTGAAAATATTTTTACAAATCTTTTAAAATACAGTACTTAAAACAATTATGATAATTGAGTTTTTCACCAAATTGATTGTTTTGGTGAATTTGGTGATTTGGGTTTATCTATTTGACAAAGTTTGTATTCCATAAAGCAGGAATGTTTTATTTTTTTTTTTATTTTAAAATTTGAAGAAAGATCAATAAAAATGAAGGCAGTAGGGTGTCACTGTGGATAGCATGTCGTCCTCACAGCAAGAAGGTCCTGGATTTGTAGGTCCTAAATTGCACCTTGAAGGACTTAAAGGATGTGCAATGAATTGCTCAGTGCCAGATACCAAAGCGTTCCATCAGAAATCTAGTGATTACTGGAAGTGCTGGATGAAACACCATTCTCTGTTATCAAATAAAACCTGTTGCTAACGACTACAGTACTGAATCAGTTATAACCATTACCAGTTCTACTACATGATTGCATTTCTAAATAATTATGTAATTTTGTCAGCCAGTAATAACTTGTGAAAATTACCTTTGTATAACCTTTTATTAGCTTTGCACATGGAACCACTTTATGCTAGTGAATCCAAACTTTTTGCCTCCTATGTGCAGAACTCTATGGAAATTGGACTTTAAATATCACACTAAATGTAAAAATAACCTGTCCTTTAGATGAGGTGTCCCCACCCCCCCGGTCCATGGACCGGTCCATGGATCATTTGATACTGGTCCGCAAACAAAATCTTTCATGGTACAAGTTATAGGATTAGAGCTTCCAGATCTTATTTTAAAAAACGACTGTTTTTGACATTGCCACAGAAGCACTGAAAGTCCTTCTTCCATTTCCAAAAACATATCTTTATGAGGTGGGATTTTCTGCGGTGACAGCCACCAAAACAGGACGATAGAGTCAACTCGTAACGTCCGCAGAAACATTTTCAGAAATAAAACTGGTCCCTGGTGCAAAAATAGGTTGGAGACCACTTGGCTTATCTCCGAAACATGTAATTTTGAGTGATCTGCTTTTATATAAAAAATAATAAAAGACAATAACAATATGAATACAGTTTTTAAATTGGGTGACATGGTGGAGTAGTGGTTAGTATATCTGCCTCACAGCAAACAAAACAAAACAACAAAAAAGGACATGAGTTTAGTCCTTGGCCCCAGGTGTTTTTGTGTAGAGTTTGCGTGTTCTCACCACCACATGCAAGGGGTTCCTCCCACAATGGAAAGACGTGCAAATTGTCCTAATTTGTTGTATCATATTTCTCTAGGTGTGAGTGAAATTGTGAATGGTTGTGTGGGTGTTGCCCTGTGATGGTCTGGGTAATCACAGTCCCCGGTTTACAGCACATTATTAGGATCTTCGGTTGGTGTTAATCGTGCAGAATTGACATCCAGCCCTTTTGTGTTATTTGAGGAGCAGCTGCAGTTGGCCCACTCAAACTCTTAACCATAGTGAGAACAGCTGAACAGTCAGTCTGAGGTGCATGTGAAAGGACCACAATGCTAACACGGTCTTTGACACGGAGAAATCACGCCGAGCCTCAATGGCACAGTCTGCCAAATACCATTACGCTTTAGTAATGACCTGCTGCCGGCAAGACATAGCTAATTACCACATGCGTTTCCGCTCTCTATCCAGCAGATTTACCATATCCACCATTTCACATTATGAATTCACCCACTGTCATGGATAGTTTGCCGTTATTTAAAAATGTCTCATAGCATGGATGAGTGTTTTTGTTTTTGTTTTTGTTTGTTTGTTTCTTTTTATTATGTAGACCCAAGGGACTTTGTTATTTGTTCTTTACAGATGCTCCCCGACTTACGTTTTTAATTGGTTCCGGATGGCCGAGCGTAAGTTGAAAGTGAACAGAAGTTGTTACAGTGACGTATGACGCTCATACTGTACTATACATCCATAAATACCATTACAGTATCTCATAAAACACCCCTAAATCAATTATTATAAACATAATATTGTAAAATAATATCAAATATATCAAATAATATCAACATTCATTTGAAATAAGTCACTTATTTATACCGAGTCACTTTACATGAAGCCAACAGCCAATCAACGCTTACAATATGTGAGGTGCTCAAAACTGAAAGTAGTGTACTTGCAAAAGTAGTGTACTTGCTGTGGGTTATATGGACTTCTGGTCTTTCAAGTGCGTAAGGGTGCCGTTGAACTCGTTTAGAACACAGCCTGCACTGATGTGAATCACCAGCAAAGCGGAGAGTTCTCGTTCCTGGATTCGGGTTTTCATTAATTTTACAACTCTCTTTGCTAAACTGAGTATGCATGGTAGATTGCACCGATCTGAGCAGATAGTTAATTCATCTCTGTGCATGAGACTTGCACCCATGCTAGTAGGCTTACGCTTCTGACCAACCAGATTTTCTTAGGGTTACAAAAGTCCGCAAAACAGTGTAAACACAAAGATCACAGAGACGATGCTATAACACCAGGGTAACACGCTACATAACTGATATATATATATATATATATATATATATATATATATATATATATACATATATATATATATATATATATATATGTGTATATGTATGTATATATATATATATATATATATATATAAAACGATGTATATACACACACATATATATATATATATATATATATATATATATATATATATATATATATATATATATATATATATATATATATATATATAGGATTTTCTGAGTAGATCCTTCCGTAGGAGAGTGCTCAATACTTTTGGTAGAGCAAATAAACAAAAATAAAGGACAGGACAAAGACTTTCTATTGAAACTCCATTTATCACTACAGATCTGTTTCGAGGGGTGGTGAAACCATCCTCTCTCTTCAGGTGATTATAGAAGAATAATTCTTCTATAATCACCTGAAGAGAGAGGATGGTTTCACCACCCCTTGAAACAGATCTGTAGTGATAAATGGAGTTTCAATAGAAAGTCTTTGTCCTGTCCTTTTATTTTTGTGTATATATATATATATATATATATATATATATATATATATATATATATATATATATATATATATAAATAAAATGATGTATATATAACTGAACTGGGAAGAAGGAGGGCCACGTTCAGTCTGTCGTTTGTAAACAATGGACGCAGTGTCATTATGTCATTGTGTCATTACTTCAGCGTACTATGTAGGTACGTCTAAACTCAAAATTTGACTTTAAAAAAAAATAAATAAATAAATAAAACGTAAAATCGAAAAAACATAAAATGAATGAACACAAGTCGGGGAGCGTTTGTATTTGTATTTTGTCTTGTCCTTAAGACACAGTCCCTCACCCGAGATCAGCTGAGATGACCCCTGACCTCCATGGGTGAAAGAGTGACTAAGATCTGACTCGAGTCTTATGAATTTTATAGGATACACTGATTGGATTGTGGTTTGGGATAGTCTAGCACAGTCTTATCTCATGCGTTGAGCAGCATCAATCATTTTCCAAAAAAATACTCATCACATTATTACTGGAAACAGATAAAAGACAAGTTATTATTGAGTTTTTAATGAGTTCATTATGGTGATAATGAGAAGTATTCAGCTGCTATTTCACCAGTTGAGATATGTTTGTATGTAATAATGGTTTGAATTGATGACTTCATTGGCTTTTCATTTTTTATTTTTTCATCTTCTTCATACCAGCTTCTGTTCTGTAGGAAAAATAAAAGGACTCAATCTCCTTTACTTTCCTTTCCGTTCCTTTCCTTCCCCATTTCTTTTTTATTATTTCATGTATTGTTTTATTTCGTATTTATTTTAATATTTACGGGCAGTGGTGCCCTGGAGGTAAAGGTGCTGGGTCACTGATCCTAAGGTTGGGGGTTCAAGCCCCACTCTCAATGGGTTGTCACTGTCCCCCCCCAGTGCAGCTAACTGGGTTATCAAAGGCCGGCCATGTCTCTCATTGTCTATGCTGAGAGGCTGTAAAAGAACTATTGCTGACTTTCAGCGAGAGTAGCTGCATAGCCATCAGCATGTTTCTTGCCCTGCAATGGCCTGGCAAGTTGTCCAGGGTGTACTCTACCCACGTCTGGAGTCAGCTGGGATGGGCACCAGCCTCACTGCAACCCCAGTTAGTATTAAGTAGTTACAGAAATTAATTTTAATATTTACTCTTTGTTTTCTCCTTTTTATTTTAATTTACATTACTTTCTCTATTTCCCCTTCCTTCTCTTCCCGTCCCGTGCCTTGATATTTATTTTCCTTCTTTTTTTTCTTTTCTTGAATTATTTTCTGGGTTTATTCTGTCCTCTTCTTGACTCGCCTTGCTTTGTCATTCTTGTATTCATTTTCCAAACCGTTTAATCCTATTAAGGTCACGGGAGACTTGAACCTAGCTCAGCCCACTCTGGGTCAAGCCAGGGTACACCTGAACAGGTCTTTCTTTCTTTTTCTATAATTATTTTTTTATCCTAGTTATTCTCACATCCGCTACAAGAGCCACACAAAACTGCAAGTCTCACTTATGTATTAAATGAAAACTCTTCCGCACAACATTTCTTTTCTTGATTTATTCTATTTCCCATAATCATGTTCTTTCCAAACCTGTTTGTTTTTCTCCCCCTCCCGTCAAGTTCTCATAACAAACAATTTGATATGGCAGTTACCGCTAGCCATTACATAGCGTCAGGCAATCAAAGTGAATGTGGTCTATATTGCAGCTCTCTCTTGGGGACTGATTACTGAGGGGTAAAAAGGTCATGTGCAGACAAAAGATGATCTTTATCTCGCATCGGTAATATAAACTGTATTTGCACCAACTCATCCATTCCAAAGCATATCATGATGGACCATTTATGATGGAAACTATTCGTTAAAATATGTCCGAGATTTTTGATACGGGGTAAATTAGGTGCCCGTAGCACTTTCTGAGAGCCTCATGTGCCACATGCCCAGTCCCAGAATTATGGATGACAAATGGGTGACAGCTTGTCATTGTGATGGTGGTGCCACATTCCTGTCACCTGGCAACCTGTTTTTAGAGCTAGTGATGGGATGTGGGAGGTGATGCGTGAGGCAGGTGGCTGAGGTGCATGAACTGTGGAGGATCTCTATTACTGCTGAGATGCTGATTGAACTACCCAGTGATCGACCCTGGATGAGTGATGTCAAGGTCATCTCACTATTTTGTTAGTGGTTTGAAATCAGAACTGGGTTGAGAGAAGAAGCTGCTCTAGAATGTATGATTAAAAAGGTGTGATCTTTTTGTAGAGGGATATTATCTTGGTGGACATGTGTTTGCAAGGTGGTTAAAATGCATCACACCGCAGACAGAGAGAGAAGCTACATTATTTTAAATATAGTGTCTGTGTCTGCTGAGAGAGTACATGCAGTGGTTACGCTAGTTTCTTTAGAAACAAAACTGAACAAACTTTTAGAAAGCATCACTCACCCAGCAGGTGAGTACACATATGAGGACTATTTTAAAAGTCTTTTTTTCCATTCTTTTGAAATAGTCGTTCACACTAGCATGTAGGCAGCACTGATTGGCTGAAAGAAGGGAGCGTTGTCTCCTTATATATGATCCATCACCACAAAATGAGCCTTAATGGTTCATACTGATTTTATTTACTAAATTGAAGATTTATGTGACGTTTTGTGAATAAATTTAGTAATCTTGATATACATTTTTGTCACGTTTTAAAAAAATGTTTTTGTTTAAAGGGGTCCATTAATTTATCAGAAATCTCAAATAGTTATGAAATTCAGGGATCCCTCACTACCCTTTGTGCTTCAATTCATGCGGCTTCAGTGCATCGCGGTTTAAAAAAAAAAAAAAAAAAAATTCAACTTATTAAAAAAAAAATAATAATAACGAAATTCAGGAAGAATAGAGAAAAAATTAAGGGAAATAACACAAAAACAAGGCGAATTATGCAAAAACCCCTAAACAACACAAAACAAAAAAAAAACAACCCAAAATCTCCCATCAAAACTACTTACATTGTTGCATCTGTGTGTGCACGTGCATCCGCGCACGTATGTATGTGTGTCATCGTCTTCTCATGCAATACCATCTCTATGTGTGTGTATTTATATTTTATTACATCTTGTGTTATTTTTTAAATGTTTAATTGTTATTATAAGCATTTATAGCATTGAATATATATTTATTGATATTATATACACATGTACATATACGTCAATGAGGGGGCAGTGGTGGTCTAGTGGTATAGGGCGCTGGATCGCTGATCCAAAGGTTGGGGGTTCGAGTCCCACTCTCCACAAGGTTGTCACTGCCCCCCCCCCCCCAGTGCAGCTAACTGGGTTATCAAAGGCGGGCCATGTCTCTCATTGTCTATGGTGAGAGGCATGTAAAAGAACCATTGCTGACTTTCGTAAAGAGTAGCTGCAAAGCCGTCAGCGTGTTTCTGTCCCTTGATAAAAAGGGTTGTGACAGGAAGGGCATTCGACATAAAAAAAAAAAAAACCTCTGTCAAATCAAACGTGCGAATCAGATGATTCACCGTGGCGACTCCCAAGTAAAAGGGAAAAAGCCGAAAGGAAGACAGACAGACATGTACATATACGTCAGTGAGGGGGTGGGATGGGGGGTGATCCTACTTCGCAGATTTCGATGGTCATGTGGGGATCTTGGTCCCAATTAACCGTGGAAAGTGAGGGATCTCTGTACAGTGCTACCTATTGGACATAAAATTAAATGCACCACAGCAACTTTCTGAAACCATTTGCTTAATCCTCAACAAGAGTGTCCATGACCCCTGGAGTGCTCATAATTCAGTTATATTTCTGTAACCGTTTAATCCTAATTTGGGTCACGGGGAGGCTGGTGCCCATCCCAGCCAACTTCGGTGAGGGCAGAGCACACCCTGGACAGCTCACCAGGCCATCGCAGGGCGGAAACACGCCAACGGCTTTGCAGCCTACTCTTTACGAAAGTCAGCAATGGTTCTTTTATATGAACCTCTCACCATAGACAGTGAGAGACATGGCCGGCCTTTGATCACCCAGTTAGCTGCACTGGGGGGGACAGTGACAACCTTGTGGAGAGCGGGACTCGAACCCCCAACCTTTGGATCGGCGATCCAGCACCCTATAGCACTAGACCACCACTGCCCTTAGTGCTCATAATCTTGCTATTAAATGTTGGTATCTTTTTAATTTATTTTTAAATCATACGCCTTGATCTCAGACTTTTCCACGCTCTGTCAAGCACTGCTGTATTGTTTACAAATGGGTGTCACACTTGTGCAAAATGGTTCTTCTGGTCACATGTTCTTGTTATTGTTATTCTAAACAACAATGAAAAACAAGATGTAAAATATACTGTACTGAGTCTGTGAAATCAACGAAAACCTTTGTATTCAGCCAAAATGAACTGTTAATAGAAGATAAAACAAACAGGCCTTTTGCTCGTGCCCCTATTTAGATATGTGCATAACTTAAAAAGTTTCATTTTATTTCCAAGAGGTTGCTGATTATTTTCTCCTCTCATTTAATATTCCATTCAAGCTTTCCACTACTAAGTGTTAATGGCTCATTACATTCCGTAACCAAAAAAACATTGACGTGGATGCTCTCACTTCCAGTATTGACCACCTCCTAGACATTCACATCTTATTCAGCCTTGATGAACTTGATTACAACACTGGATCTCAAAGTACAGTGGTACCTTGACTTATGAAATTAATCCGTTCTGCTACAAGGCCAGTGCTTCTCAAATAGTGGGGCGCACTCCCCCCATCCTTGTGTAGGGAACACAGTGAGAGCGCCACTGCCACCTACTGTAGAGGATGTGCAATTACAGTTTCCCGCTGGCATTTGTAGAGTGCACATGCACAAAATTCTCCTCCTCCTCTCTCCGTTACGCATCACCTCATGCCTGGTCACGTGACATCTTCATGCAGTTGATGATCGGAAGGGTTAGTTGAGTTATCGTTTATTCTGTTTTATTATTAATTATTATTAACGTTAATGTACATCTATTATTATGAAATATTTATTGTTTTTATGTGTTTATCTTTAATATATTAGGCCAAGTATACGTGTTTGTGGCAGGTTATATGAGTTTGGAAGGGGGTTGGAACGGAGTCATTGGTTTTCTATTTCCTATGAGAATAATTGTCGGGGGCGTGAAATGTTTTTTTTCTTTCTATAGGAGGTGTCACAGAAAATAATTGAGAAGCACTGCACAAGGCGTTCTTGGAGTGCGGAGGAATACATGCAGAAGAACACGAGGCTAATCGGCCGGGAAAAGCCATTTCCCCAGCAGAACTCGGAAAATCAAAAATTTCTCGTTAGTTAGGGCAGATTTCTGATGTGATCGAAGCTCGTATCACAGAAAATTCATTATAAAAGACACTCGTAAGTCAAGGTACCACTGTATTCTCAGCTCTGTCTAGCTCATTTAAAAACCAGGTCTGTCTCCTCCATCTCAGCCACCTCTAACCTGCACCTCATGAAAGCCAAAGGTCAGCAGCTTGAGCGGCTCTACAGAAGAACTGTACTAGTCATCCACAAAGAAATGTACAAAAACCATATGCTGCACTATACGGACTGCATCGGTTGCACTAAAACCCGCTACTTCTCTAGTTTAATCTGTTCTTATGAAGGAAATACAAAATGACTGTTCTCTTTACTCAGCAATTTCATCCAGCGCCTGTACGCTTTACCATCACACCTTTACCCAACTGCTTCCTGTAACTCCTTTATGTAATTTTTTGTGAACAAAATTCAAAAGATCCACCAGCAGCTAGGGGTGTCATTGACAAGCGGAATATTGATATATCGCCGATATAATTATGTCGATCGATAATCGATACCTATAAAAGGGATATCGATACTTCTAACGTTATAGCTTTCCTGTCTTCTAGACAGTGTCTGTAGTAAATGCCATTTTCAATGACATCCCGAGTAAATGGTACGTCCTGCCTCTCTGTATGGTAAATGGTACGTCCCGCCTCTCTGTATGGTAATTGGTACATCCCGCCTCTCTGTATGGTAATTAGTACGTCCCGCCTCTCTGTATGGTAAATGGTACGTCCCGCCTCTCTGTATGGTTATTGGTACGTCCCGCCTCTCTGTATGGTAATTGTTACGTCCCGCCTCTCTGTATGGTAAATGGTACGTCCCGCCTCTCTGTATGGTAATTGGTACGTCCCGCCTCTCTGTATGGTAAATGGTACGTCCCGCCTCTCTGTATGGTAATTGGTACGTCCCGCCTCTCTGTATGGTAAATGGTACGTCCCGCCTCTCTGTATGGTAATTGGTACGTCCCGTCTCTCTGTATGGTAAATGGTATGTCCCGCCTCTCTGTATGGTAAATGGTACGTCCCGCCTCTCTGTATGGTAATTGGTACGTCCCGTCTCTCTGTATGGTAAATGGTACGTCCCGCCTCTCTGTATGGTAATTGGTACGTCCCGCCTCTCTGTATGGTAATTAGTACGTCCCGCCTCTCTGTATGGTAAATGGTACGTCCCGCCTCTCTGTATGGTAAATGGTACGTCCCGCCTCTCTGTATGGTTATTGGTACGTCCCGCCTCTCTATATGGTAATTGGTACGTCCCGCCACTCTGTATGGTAATTAGTACGTCCCGCCTCTCTGTATGGTAATTGGTACGTCCCGCCTCTCTGTATGGTAATTAGTACGTCCCGCCTCTCTGTATGGTAAATGGTACGTCCCGCCTCTCTGTATGGTTATTGGTACGTCCCACCTCTCTGTATGGTAATTGTTACGTCCCGCCTCTCTGTATGGTAAATGGTACGTCCCGCCTCTCTGTATGGTAATTGGTACGTCCCGCCTCTCTGTATGGTAAATGGTACGTCCCGCCTCTCTGTATGGTAATTGGTACGTCCCGCCTCTCTGTATGGTAATCGGTACGTCCCGCTCTCTGTATGGTAGTTGGTACGTCGCGTCTCTCTGTATGGTAAATGGTATGTCCCGCCTCTCTGTATGGTAAATGGTACGTCCCGCCTCTCTGTATGGTAATTGGTACGTCCCGTCTCTCTGTATGGTAAATGGTACGTCCCGCCTCTCTGTATGGTAATTGGTACGTCCCGCCTCTCTGTATGGTAATTAGTACGTCCCGCCTCTCTGTATGGTAAATGGTACGTCCCGCCTCTCTGTATGGTAAATGGTACGTCCCGCCTCTCTGTATGGTTATTGGTACGTCCCGCCTCTCTATATGGTAATTGGTACGTCCCGCCTCTCTGTATGGTAATTAGTACGTCCCGCCTCTCTGTATGATAAATGGTACGTCCCGCCTCTCTGTATGGTAAATGGTACGTCCCTGCTTCTAGTGTGCCATCAGAGCGCGTGTTCTCAACAGCACGGAACGTTTTGATGAAGAAGAGACATTTATCACCGGATAATGCAGATATGTGCATCTTCTGAATCTATACATCTATTTTCGATTCAAGTCACTGTGACACGCAGCGGAAAGCCAATCCTTTCTGTACTCCACTGTGTGGGCGGGTCCGATAGCTTCAAACTCCGATTTTATTGGATTATAACAGCAGCCACAGACTGCGTGTGTTGTTTTTGAGTAAAGAGATCAATTTCCACGAAGCCAAGCGCTGCTGGCAAGCAAATACAAAAGGACGGACATGGAAAAACTTCCACCCGCAGACCAGCTGATTGCCAAAACTTGGGACGTGCTTCCTGTCACATAAACACTGCAGCGTGTGAGTCCAATAAAATTAGAGTTTCAATGTATCGGACCCGCCCACACAGAAAGGATTGGCTCTCAGCTTCGCGCCACAGTGACGTGGCATTGAAAGTAGATGAATAGATTTGCTCTGAGCAGTTAGAAAGTGAAGCTGCACCAGCTCCTGCTTGGCCTTTTAAGATGCTGGCGCTGCCGGCAGCACAAACAATCGTCATACACAACACTCGCACTGCACTGCCATGAATCATGCTTCACCACTTTTGCGGTCGTAAAGTCAATCAGACGAAACTCGCATAGGTCGTAAGTCGACGACTCACTGTATTCAATGCATTATACAAACTACTGTAATATATCTTAGTCTGTTCTTTTTAATGCATTTATGGAACAGTACAGCAATATTCCAATGTATCGATGCATCAGAATTTTTTTTATCAATATATCGATACGATAGGTTTTCAATGACACCCCTACCAGCAGCTCAGTCCTACCTCTTCACTTAGTTTGTCATCTGAACTTTATGACTCACTTATTTTCTACCTTTTAGCTTTTCTCTCATAATTGACAACTCTTCTGTCTCTCTCCTCCTCTAAGGTCAAAAGTCTGGGTGTCATTTTTGACAGCACTCTTTCCTTCTGGTTTCATATCACTAGCATTACCCGGTCTGCATACTTCCACCAAGCAGTATTAATTGTCCTCGGCCTTATCTCACCCATCACATCACTGCTATCATTGTCCACAGCCTTATCATTTCACACTTAGATCATTGAAACTTACTTCTCTTTGGCCTCCATCAAAAATCTCTCCATAGATTTCAATTGGTCCAGAATACAGCTGTCCAGATCATCACCAGAACCTTATTCATCCACCACAACACTCCAGAAGCTTCACTGGCTCCCAGTTCAATTTTGTATTCAGTTTATAATTCTCCTACTGACCTTTGAAGCCTTTCAAAACCTTGCCTTGCCACATTTGTCTGAACTCCTTCATGTTCCCACACCCTCTCGCTCCCTCAGGTCTTCCTCCTCTATTCACACATTTGTCCCCTCTCCTCGTCTCACTGCCATGGGGAGCACGGAATTCGGACTCGTACCACCTGACTCAGGAACACATCTTTACCCCAATTTAAATCTGGTCTTAAAACTCACCTATTTCAAATTGCCTTTTCCATCTGATTTAAAAATCTGTTTGATTGTCTGTTATGTGTGTGTGTGTGTGTGTGTGTGTGTGTGTGTGTGTGTGTGTGTGTGTGTGTGTGTGTGTGTGTGTGTGTGTGTTTTCTGTGCTTTTCTTGTTTTATCTGTAGGGTGGCCTTTGGTACCAAGAAACGCACCTTTAAAAAAAAAAATATATATATATATATAATTGTTGTTGTTATTGTTATTATTAGTATTAGTATTAGTATTAGTATTATTATTGTTGTTGTTGTGGGACAGGTCACATATTTTAACACTTATTTGAAATTTGCGAAATTAATTTTTTCTTTACAATTTTCAAATGGAACATTCGTAGTCTAATGGTTACAGGAGTAGATTTGAGACAGAAAGTTCAGGTGTGTGTGTGTGTGTTAAAAAAGTTTAGCCTTGTGGGAATAATACAGTAATAAAAATAAAAATGAATAAAATATCTGAAAAAAAAAAATAGTGCTTGGCACACTGCAGTTAAACATCACAAATAATGTCAACATTTTTAATCCAGTTCACTTTCAAAATTAAGAGATTTAAACTGTTGTACTCGCCACCATTCTGGTTTTAAGATACAAAAAATGGATATGTTTACACTGTACACTATAAATAACTTCATACTGTACATTTCAGGGGCAGGGGTGGCCTGGTGGCAAAGGTGCTGGATCACTGATTCCAAGGTTGGGGGTTCAAGCCCCACTCTTCAATGGGTTGCCACTGTCCACCCCCAGTGCAGCTAACTGGGTTATCACAGGCCAACCATGTCTCTCACTGCCTATGGTGAGAGGTTCATGTAAAAGAATCATTGCTGACTTTCGTAAAGAGTAGCTGCAAAGCCGTCAGCGTGTTTCTGTCCTGCGATGGCCTGGCGAGCAGTCTCGCTATGACCCTAATTAGCATTAAGTAGATCAGAAAATGAATGCCTGTACATTTTCTTGCATTCTTTTTTGTTTCCATTGTGAACCCTTTTGAACCTCACTATAACAATAAGCAGTTTAGGTTGAGTGTGATGAGGATTTGCTGCAATATTGCTTTTACAACTGTGTTGCTAAAAGATTATTAAAAATTAAACAAGGTGGATTTTCACTGAAGTTTTAATTTGTTTGTAGAGCGTGTGTGTGTGTGTGTGTGTGTGTGTGTGTGTGTGTGTGTACATGCAATGCATACATGTGTGTGATGCACACAATGTGTGTGTGTTGTGGATAAATGGGTTTGATCTTAGTTGATGTCTTCAGAGCTTTAGTTTTAAATAGCACCTTCCCTACTACACACACACACACACACACACACACACACACACACACAAAACACACACTGATCTATGTTAACCATAGAGACAAACTAATAGTGATAACCCCAGCCAGTAAGACAGGTAGAAATATTAAGACAAACTGATAAGAAGCATGCTGTGTGTGTGTGTGTGTGTGTGTGTGTGTGTGTGTGTGTGTGTGTGTGTGTGTGTGTGGCATGGATAGAGTAATGGCGAGACATGCTGGTTATAGTGTGTTGCTTCACCCATAGCTCTGAGGAAGGCAGTCTGAGGGGAATCTGTTGCAAAAAAGTGAAACACTCACAAAAGTACAGACGTCTTGGGCTTGAGTTGTCAAACTATGGATGTAAAACAAGCAATATAGTATATCATGTCTGATTATATTATCCTTTCCTATGTATCCTATGATTACAGTATACTGTCGGACTGATATGTAATGTATTGTTTATCCTGGTCAATAATTTTTTACTGTGTGTGTGTGTGTGTGTGTGTGTGTGTGTGTGTGTGTGTGTGTGTGTGTGTGTGTGTGTGTGTGTGTGGGTGGGTGGGTGTAACAGACACTGTCACAAAGCAGCTTCACAATCTTCTTAATGATTGGTTGAAAAAAACATGAGGAACAAAAAACTTGAAGGAAATTCCATATACAGATGTAGAAGGGTAAATACAAGCAGTATAAGCACAGGGTGAACAATACAGTAAGTATATCGCTGCAGTCATGAGGAAGTACAAATTAGAATTTAAACATCAGACGATATATTGACGCTACGGTGAGACTTGGGCGTCTGGCAGTTATGAAATCTAAATCTTTATGTTCGTGGCATGAGAGTGATCAGAACCGCAGAAACTAAGTTAGAATGCAGTTGCTTCAAGAAGTGAGGAAGATGTGGATGAATAAAGAAGGTCCAAAATTTGAGAGGAAGTGTGACGTTTAAGAAAAGCAGCATAACAAAGATTGAAGCCTAAACATAACACAAATTAAGTAATTAAATCTGGAATATCATTTTCCTGCCACATCACTTTTTTGCTGTTAATTGTTATTCATTCAAGCTTATTCATCATCCATGTGTTGCTCTGACCGGCTGATATAATAATAAAGATTGAGAACATATCTACTGTATATTTCTTTATACTTTTCTTTTTTTTTAAAGCAGAAAATCAAAAAGACTTTTTTTTTGGGGGGGGGATATCATTTGAATAAAGTATATTTATAGATGTCCAATATCACTGTCTATCCCTGGCCTACTTTATGGAATAAAATTTAATTTCCGAGCACAGAGTAAAAAAAACATTCTGATCTACTACAGAAGAAAAGTGATGGAGTTGGTGTGAGTTAGTTACTGGATATGGCTTAGTTCTGCCTCCTCCTGGATTATAGCAATATAACTTTCCCGTCCCTGACACAGGAAGCCTGGGATAGTTCCACAGGACCAGAAGCGACAGAAATAGAGCAGTGTGTCACGGCATATAAACAGCAGGTTTAATTGAGTTTAATTGAGAGACTGCACTGGACAGTGAAAACACTGTACATGGATAAACTGTCTCTAATCTTCTTTGATTGATTTCATTTGGAAAACTCAGAAGTGGGGAAGGGGAATCAATGCAAAGTTAACAGAAGGGAATAAACATTAACTTCAGTGATGGCCTTTCCCTGTTTGAGAAAATCATGTCCTGGGGCAGGGGACTGAAAAGCAGCCGTCATGAAGTTAAAGACATGGCCAAGGTTATTGGAATTAGCCTAATTGACATTCTAAACACATTGCAAGCATCCATACACACACACACACACACACACACACACACACACACACACACACACACACACACACACAAAAACAACAACAACACTTATCAACTCTGTCAAGTGCTGCAGTCATGGTTCAAGAATGAGAAATGCTCTGCTTTATGCTAAAGTGTGTTTCACTGGTGTGTTTGACTAACGTTACCGGGGATTTAGTAGCTCAGTTGGTAGAGCGTCCGCTTTATCCTCCGGAAGGTCGGAGTTCGAATGCGGCCGCGTCATACCATAAGATGTTAAAATTTGGGAGTTGTTGCTTCCTCCTTGGCGCTCGCCATCAAAGGATAGAACAACGCAACAATTGGTGCCGTACAGTGGCGAAGGGTACCCGGAGTGCAGGGAGTGCTGGGGTCTCATGTATGAAATTGTGCTATATAAGCATCCACAATAATAATAAATAAATACAATAATAATAATAACATTACGATAGAATGTGCTCAATCAAGAAAATTACTAAAATGACTAAATGCATTTACTAAACAGAATTAAAATGTATTTAGTTACTAAAAGTGATTTGCGTCACAATGGTGTAATGAATGGTGTCACAATGGTGCAAGAAAGTCCTGGGTTCAAGTCCCAAGCTCGGCAAGGGCGTTTCTGTGTGGCTTTACTTGTGCATACTTGGGTTTCCACTGGGTAACCCGGTTTTGTCCTACAGTCCAAAGACATGCCCATTAGCTGTGGCAAAATTCACCCTTGATGCGATTGATGGTCTTGTGAGGCGCTCAGGGTGTATCATGCCTTTCACCCAGCATCTGCTAAAGCAGGCTTCAACCTCCCCTAGTACGATGAAGTAGATTGGTGTAAGATTCAAATTAATCTACAGCCTTCTACTCTAGGGGGCAGTGGTGGCCTAGTGCTATAGGGCACTGGCTCGCCGATCCAAAGGTTGGGGGTTCGAGTCCCACTCTCCACAAGGTTGTCACTCTACCCCCACCCCCCACCCACCCCCCCAGTGCAGCTAACAAGGTTATCAAAGGCCGTCCATGTCTCTCACTGTCTATGGTGAGAGGCTCATATAAAAGAACCATTGGTGACTTTCCTAAAGAGTAGCTGCAAAGCCGTCAGCGTGTTTCTGCCCTGCGCTGGCCTGGCGAGCTGTCCGGGGTGCACTCTGCCCTTGCCCGGAGTCGGCTGGGATGGGCACCAGCCTCCCCGCGACCCTAATTCGGATTAAGCGGATACAGAAAGTGAACTGATGAACTGACCTTCTACTCTGCCACCTGGTGTTGTTGTAACCATGCACACATACATGTTAAACTGTTTTTTATACTTATTGTGTTTAGTCATGGTATATTCGTTATGTCTGACTATTTCAGCCTGATAGTGGAACCTGTACCTTCATAAGCAATAACTTGTCAAACACAAATCAACAAAACTTTAGTTGAGTAGCTTATGCACCAAGAAAGTATATGCATCATTATCACTGAACTGAACTAAGCTAATGTTTTAAGTTTGATGAGATAAAATGCTTGAATGTACAATTTTCCTATGTCTAGTCTTATTTTGTACTTGTTATACTTCCAGTATAGCTTTATAAAATATTACTGGCGCTCAAGTGGCACAAGCTAAGAATAATACCAGAGACAGTGGCGCTATTAAGATGCAGCGGTGGCCTGGTGGTATAGGGCACTGGATCGCTGATCCTAAGGTTGGGGCTTTGAGTCCCACTCTCCACGAGGCTGTCACCGTCCTTCCCAGTGCAGCTAACTGGGTTATGAAAGGACAGCCATGTCTGTCACTGTCTATGGTGATAGGTTCATGTAAAAGAACCATTGCTGACTTTTGTAAAGAAGGAGCTGCAAAGCCGTCAGCGTGTTTCCGCCCCTTGCTAAAGGGTTGTGTCAGGAAGGGCAGCCGACGTAAAAACCTATGCCAAATCAAACATGCGATGATTCGCTGTGGCGACCCCTGAAAAAGGGAAAAATCTGAAAGGAAAAGAAGAAGACAGTAGAGACATTAAGGTTTCAGCCCTAAAATTACAACAGCGACGCAATCTGTCTCAAGTTAAAACTTCAGTTAGTCTTCACACCAAATTGCTGAACGGGAGATCAATTCACTTAGAATTTGGGTGAGCCTGTGCCCATGACAACCTCATATTCTTGTTGTTGGCCGACAGGAGTAGAACCCAATGGGATGTTCTGCTATTATGTGTATACGAGGTAGCTCATCCACCGCAAAGTCAATATTTTCAGTGTGCTTTTCTGCTCAATAAAGCTATTGAGTCTGTCTGTCTTCCTTTCGGCTTTTTCCCTTTTACTCGGGAGTCGCCACAGCGAATCATCTGATTCGCACGTTTTGATTTGGCAGACGTTTTTTTTTACGTCGGATGCCCTTCCTGTCACAACCCTTTTTAGCAAGGGACAGAAACACGCTGACGACTTTGCAGCTACTCTTTACGAAAGTCAGCAATGGTTCTTTTACATGTCTCTCACCATAGACAGTGAGAGACATGGCCCGCCTTTGATAACCCAGTTAGCCGCACATGAAGGGGGGGCAGTGACAACCTTGTGGAGAGTGGGACTCGAACCCCCAACCTTTGGATCAGCGATCCAGTGCCCTATACCACTAGACCACCACTGCCCCATAATAAAGCTATTGAGTATTTATATTAATTACTGCATTCTTTTTTGGAAGATCAACCCAATGTAGCCATTTTTTTCTCGGACCTCACTTTTCAGCAAGCTGTTCCCACCCAGAACATTGTCATTCCTTTCGTCTTTATCCATCATCCTCTGTATATTCTACAGACTGTTTTGTTTCATAATCTGAGGGTACCAGTCTCTGAAACAGTTGATCCCATCACACAGGGCACCGGTGGCCATACTACAGTTAAACCTCAAACTTTCCCTCTGTTCTGATGTTTAATGTGAACGTTAGCTGAACCTCTTGACCTGTATCTGCATGATTATATACATTGTGCCGCTGCCATATCTGGTCTTTTTAAAGGTCCGTGTGTGCGTGCATGTACCCTGCAGCATGCCGGGCCTCACAGACCCTGAACTGTAGTGTTGTATTATTAATGTGTAAGCTGTTCTCTGAGGATTTATACACTGCAGGTCTTCCTGCAGCAGGTTAGGGGTGAGCAGTCCCTGTAGAGAGATGATGAAATAAGAATTTTCACAAATGTGTTTAACTTTTTTCTTTTTCTTTTATTTATTAGCTCTTCATTTCCTGTGTTTTGGTTTGAATCAGTTAGATGTGTTCCACCGTCAACTCTAATAATTCCTCTCTCTTTTTACCCCCCCCCCCAACCTTTATGTTTTTTCTCCCCTTACAGTATAAGGGTCAGGCAAACCTGCATGTGTTTGAAGATTGGTGTGGCTCATCCACCACTCAGCTCAGAAAGAACCTTCATTTTCCTCTATTTCCCCATGTGAGTATGAATCCTGTTGTGTATATTTTATTGGCCTTGTTTTTCAGCTCTTGTCCGAGCATATAGACGAGCGTCCTCCAGTGTCCTGCTACATAAATCATTCATTGTCATGATATTTCATTGTGTAGGGGACTACCGATAACCTTGTATGAAATAGTAATAATAAGGATCAGGCAATACAACATTATAATATTGTTCTGTTGATATTTTGGTGCAGCACACTTTATGGAGAGGTTGAAAAATGTACTCGGTACTACCAGTATTGGAATTTGTTTTTTATTAAAATTACACACTGTGACTGAAAGCTGAGTAAAGGTAATTGGTATACAGTATCTTTTAAATTGTAAAATACATTTAAAAAACATTGAAGTATTAAACAATTCATTTTAAAATGTAGCAGAGAATTTGAATGCCATTGTTGCAGCTTTATCCTTAATTAAGCTTACAAGGAGGCTTGTTGGAGACCATTGAAGGCCAAGGTTATATTTCCTCAACTGATGAAATAATACACTGCCAGCCAAAAAAAAGGCATATACAGATGATCCCCGACTTATGTTTTTAATTGGTTCCGTACGGCCGAAAGTAAGTTGAAAGTGAACGTAAGTTGTTACAGTGACGTATGTCGTATGGCGTGTGACATATGACACTCGTACTGTACTATACATACATAAATACCATTACTGTACCTCATAAAACACCCCTAAATCAATAATTATAAACATAACATTGTAAAATAATATCAAGTATATCAAATAATATTAACATTAATTTCAAATAAATTAAATTCAAGCAAAATAATTTCAAATAGATAAATTTTAATCAAATTCACTCATCAAATATCAAATACAGTATCAAACATAACCTTTAACATTCTCTATGATGCCATCTTTCTGCTTATAAACCAAAACTAAAAACCGAAAGTAGTGTACTTGCTGTGCTTGACACAAAGCGGGAGCTATACGGACTTCCGGTCTTTCAAGTGAGCAAGGGTGCCATTGAACTCGTTTAGTACTCAGCCTGCACTGATGTGAATCACCAGCAGAGCAGAGAGTTCTCTTTCTTTTCTTGATTCGGGTTTTCATTCATTTTACAACTCTCTTAACTGAGTATGCATGGTAGATTGCGCCGATCCAAGCAGATAGTTAATTCATCTCTGTGTATGAGACTTGCACCCATGCTAATAGGCTTACGCTTCTGACCAACCATATTCGCTTAGGGTTACAAAAGTCCGCAAAACAGTGTAAACACGAAATCCCTGGGTTACGAAATGCATTTTCCTGAGTTTCCCCAAGATACGAAACAATCCCCTCTTATGAAAAGAAATTCAAAATTCAAACGCACCAATCAAAATTTCTCACGACGCGCGAGTTGCTCTCTGATTGGCTGTCTCTCAACATCCCGCCCCACTGGCCTCCCAGATAGAGACAGAAAGAAGCTTCACTCTTTACTTTTTAGTTTAGTTTTTTAAGTTGTTTTAATTCAGTAAGTGTTTAATGAATGTGGGTGCATTTGAGCTCATCTGGAATTCCGATCCCTCAAGGAATCAAATTAAAGTTGAGTTTGTCAAGCAGGGAATGCACTTTGAATTCCACGTCTTGTGGGCGTGGCACACAGCGCGCGCGCGATTGAGAGATAGAGAGATAGAGAGAGAGAGAAAGAGAGAGAGAGGTGTGTGTGTGTGTGTGTGTGTGTGTGTGTGTGTGTGTGTGTGTGTTAATAAAAAATGTTTAATAATGGTTTAATTAATAAATATGTTAATAAAATGGTTTAATATTTTAATAAAATGTTTATATGATTTAATAAATTCGTTTACTTTTAACACATATTTCATACAAAATTGGTGTACTTTTCTCATTTTTAAAGGGTTTATGGGGTTTATGCAGTCCAAAGACTGGAGCCTTGGAATGAATTAGGCGCTTAACATGTAAGATGCTACCCCTACTTACGAACTCCCCGCTATACGAAAAGGGCTCTGGAACAGAATAATTTCGTAAGTTGGGGGCCGACTGTATATAAAACTGAACTGGGAAGAAGGAGGGGCACGTTCAGTCTGTCGTTTGTAAACAATGGACGCAGAGTCATTGCGTCATTACGTCAGCGGTACGTCTAAACTCAAAATTTTACTTTTTTTTTGGAAGAAAAAAAAAACGTAAAATTGATAAAACGTAAAACAGATGAACATAAGTCGTCTGTATTCTAACTTTGTCATGGAGTGCATTTGGCTTTGATCACATAATGCAACCACCATGGCATTGCTGCTCCAATTGGTCAGGTCGAGGCTCAGCAACATTAATGTGGCAATAAAATGAAGTCAGCTGATGACCTGAATAAGCTGGTTATCATATCAATGAACTTTTTCCTTCCCTCATAACACAGATATAAAATCGGGACTCAAATAATGAAAGAGTGGTTCAGGGAGCATTCAAAATCATTTTCACATAGTCCTGACCTTAACCCTATTGAAAGTGTTTGTGCAATTAGCATGTACGAACCTTTTTGGCTGGGTAGTGTATACATATCAGTTAAAAATGTAATAAACAGAGGATTAAATAAAGTAGCATATCATTTCCCAATTTGGCAAACGTTGATGACAGACCTCTAAACATTGTTCTCTCATTCTTCAGTAAATGAAGCTGATCTCATGAACTAGTCTACTTAGTATTAGTTCAATGTAAAATAAATACAGTCTGTTGATAAGGTTGGCGGTACGGTGGTGCACTCCTTAAAGCTATTGTTTCATAGCGAGATGGTTCTGGTTTTAAATCTGATGATTGATGTGAGCCTTTCTGTGTGGAGCATACATGTTCTTTCCATGCTTGTGATGGTTCTTCTGGGATCAGCATCAGCATCAGGGCTTGGCATCTTAGTCCTGACAGATAGGTGATATAATAATAGATAATGGATGGATGGTGATGAGGAACCTGTTTACATTGGCTGTAGTTTTGGATGTAGAAAGTGTCGAGAAGGGAAGCTGCTTGTGTGGTTTAATTATGTGTAACCGCAGTCACATTGAATACTGCCGAATGTCCCAGAAATAGCAAAATGTCAAGGCAAAAAAAAAATATTTTCAATTTAATATGTCATAAATCTCCTTAGGGCAGCACACTAACAGAACTTTTTCACCAGCACGCTGTCCTCCATGTTTGTTCTTTTCATTTTCTCCCAATTGTTTTGGAGGCAAGAGTGTTTTTAAAGCGCCTCCCACACGATTACAAATGTTTACTGGAGGCTGAGTAAAAAAACAAAAAAAAACCCTGCAAGTTTGTACCACATTGTACGTTATTAATCAAGCTTACTGTGAAGAAATCTATTCAGTACAGTGACATCATCTTGACACTGTAACGGTGCTCTCTATCGACCAGCACTGACAGCTGTAAACAATGAGATTTTCAAAATGCTTGAAATTTCATGGCAGTTCTTTAACCTGCTATGCTGTCACCTTTCGCGTCCCTTCTGAGATGTGCTCAATTCAACCTCATTACGAACATATTTACACCATGTTTTCAAAAATTCCCCTGTGAGGCCATTTTCCCACACCACCGACATATTTTGATGGTTCACTGCAGTTAGGAACTGATGGCTGCAACTAACGATTACTTTAATAACTGATGAATCGATCAATTATTTTTTCGATTAATTGGAAAGCGCACAAACATTTTTAAACTTCCATTTCTATATTCAAAAATCGACCATTTGTTTTCAAATTTCCGGTCCATATGTAAGTAACTGAGTGTATATCTAGTCATTTGTTAATTCTGTGATAGTATTTAATCATAGTTCAACATATTCATATTAATATTTTATACATGCTATAGCTTATTACATGCTGTTTGGTTCTCAAATACTGACTTAATTTTAGCTAATTTTGTATAAAGCTTAAGTTTAATTTTATAAATTAAAATTAATATATTTCAATTTTGATGCAAGTTGCATATTCTAAAGACTCAGCAGAGATGTTTTGTTATTTACTCTATTAGCATTGCCAAATTGACAATCATGAAAGAGGTCTATTCCTTCTATAAATAATACAGACATTTCTCAGCACTCAACATGAGTTTCTAATGCTAACAAAAACAATTATTAAATGCTAATGAAGAGAGCACGACAAACAATCTTAACATTTCAAATAGTTCAATCAACTTTTGCAATCATACAACATTTCGGCCACGCATTCCAGTAAAGGTTAAACAATCTCACTAGGAGCATGACAGCTGCCATCTTGACTTGCCGGACTATTTTAGATCATGTGACAAGCAAACACGCTTGTGTATTGCTACTCTTAGCTCATTAGCTGGCCAGGCCGGGTTATTTCTCAATGTACGAAAATGGTGGAATGAGCTGATTCATTGCATTGTGAGCTTTCTTAATAAACTAAAAATTTCCATCTCTGGATATGAAACAAATTAATGTTATGAAATGCGCCGTCTCAAAAAATCAAACAATGCACGAGTTGCTCTCCCATTGGCTATCTCCCAACATCCCGTCCCCGCTGGCCTCCCATTTACTATCTCCTAACATCCACCCACACACACACACACACACACACACACACACACACACACACACACACACGCGCATGCACGTATGATTCCCGGTGAAAGTGATTCTCGGTGAGAGTGAAAAGAAGAGGGCACGTGGCATGGGGTTGAGTGAGATCGAAAAGGAATATGGCCAAACCCGTCTACCATCGGTACGATATTGAAGTAAAAGGAGGCCTTAAAAAGTATACTTTTATAAATTTTCATGGGTTCAGGGGGTAGTATTGGGGGCCTTGGAACGATCCAGGCCTTTTACATGTAAAATCCAGCTCAACTTATGAAAAAAATCAGGTTACGAAACCACTTCTAGAACGGATTAATTTCGTAAGGTGCGGTACCACTATATACATACATACCGCACCTTACGAAATTAATCCGTATATATAAATATATATATTTTATCTTTATATATATATATATATATATATATATATATATATATATATATATATATATATATATATATATATATATATATATCCCTTTCAAAACAATAAATTTAGGATTCTCTAGTCACTTACCCTGCTGATTTGGGGACTACGGAGATTAAAATGCTTCCAAACTTTTGAAGATTTCGGTCGAACACTTTTTTTCCATCCCAGTGCCACTGGCAGTTGACTGAGCCATGTTTTCAAAAAATGTCCCTCAATTTAGGTCTACAATTCAGACATTTTTTAAAATTACAGCGAGGCGCACGTATGACACGTCCATTCAACTCCATACTGAGTGACACTTGTCCATAGTGGCTGACTTACGCAATAATCGCAAGACTATTCGACAACGAGATTTGTTGCCAATACTTTTAATTATCGATTTTATCAATTTGTTGTTACAGCACTAGTCAGAACTGCCCTTATGTTAGGCCCAGTGTAGTTTAACTCTTTTCAGTACACAGATTTGTAAATATTAAATGAGGCGGTTGTGTTCTATGAGTCTGTGTATATGACTGATTGCATGTTCATGTGTAAGAACGAATGACATCATAAAGAGTTTTTTTTTTTTTTTTATGTTTTGTTTTGTTGTTTGTTTGTTTATTTGTTTGGGGTTTCTTTGCCTCTCCAGACAAGAACTGTAGTGAAGAAACTGGCAGTTGCTCCCAAATGGAAAAACTACGGCTTGAGAATATTTGGCTACATTCATCCATACAAAGACGGTAAACCCTTTAATTAAGCTGCACTGTCATTCTTCATTCACATAGCCAATCTTGAAAATAGAACTTTCAGGCTATTCCAAAGTGTTGACGACCCGCGCACAGGACTACTGGCAATTACTGAAAGCATCTGTGCTCATGAGCAAAGCTCTTAAACTTATTCTATCACACCCGTACTGTTGCAATACACACTTACACTCTCACACGTATAGATATCCATATATATTATACAGTATATAGTGTATACATACTGTAAATAAACGTACACTCACTCAAAGAGCAATGGAAGTATAACTAATACACTCTACCAGCTGTTCCACAGAAAGAAACTTTTGTATTTTCTGTCTGTTTCTTGTATCTCTAGGGGATTTCCAGTTTGCAGTGGCCTCTGATGATAACTCAGAATTCTGGCTGAGTTCCGATGAGAGCCCGCTCAACACACGACTATTGGTCTATGTGGGGCAGGTTAGGTTTTTTTATACATTAGATTCATACCTTTATACCATGTCTGTCCTTTTGTGTTTGCTTGCCAGCTGTGCTTGGCTTCGTGGAAATGAGCTGATCAAAATGAGGGAACTGTATCTCTTTAGTCAAACAACACGTGCAGTCGGTGGCTGTTGTTATTATCCAATAAAATTGGAGTTTGAAGCTATCGGACCCGCCCACACAGTGGAGTACAGAAAGGATTGGCTCTCCGCTGCGTGTCACAGTGATGTGTAATTGAAAATAGATGGATAGATTTAAGTGCGCGAGATTCATTCATCTGTTTTTGTTTGACGTGAGTGTATTTGGATGGAAAGTCGATATACGACCAGATCGAGTTACAACCGGTCTGTCGGAACCAAACGCGGTCGTAAGTCAACGACTCACTGTATTTGAAATTATTTTGCTTGAATTTAATTTATTTGAAATCAATGTTGATATTATTTGATATATTTGATATTATTTTACAATGTTATGTTTATAATAATTGATTTCGGGGTGGTTTTTTTTGAGATACAGTAATGGTATTTATGGATGTATAGTACAGTATGAGCGTCATACGTCACACGTCTTACGTCATATGTCACTGTAACAACTTACGTTCACTTTCAACTTACGTTCGGCCGTCCGGAACCAATTAAAAACGTAAGTCGGGGAGCGTTTGTATATGTTTATAACCAAGTGGGTTACTAAACCCCCCCCCCCCCCCAAAACCTATTTCCAAGGAAAATATAAATTCACATTCAAATTCACACTTATAAGCAATTTATAGTAGCCACTTGCATGGCTGTGGACTGTGAGAGAAAACTAGAGTACCCAGTGAAAACCCACACACTCACAGGGAGATCAAATGCCCCTATGATCACAGTATACTTCCAGAACCATAGAGCTAAAAAAGAAAAATGCTCGTGTGCTATTTTGTTAGCACATCATTGAACTGTGTTATGTTTGAACCCTGAGATGAATTTCCAATGCTGTAGAAAGGTCAACTTTTCACCTTGCATGTTGTTATCAAGCTGGAGGCTTTCCTCACATACAACGCATACATCTAAACAGTAATCCGTCTCTCTTTCCTACATGTGCAGACCCAGCTCTGAAGAAAAACACGTGACCTTTGACTCAAGCAGCATATTTAATAACAGATTGGTGCAATTCATTCCGAAGCAAGTTCACTAAAACAAATTAGCTTTATGCTAAATTAGGCCAATGGCATAATTAAATTCTTCTCAGCTTTAATTAAAAAGGAGTCCCATATCTTAAAATGAGTGATAGCTCCACCAGGGAAACATCTTCATGGACATGTGCTTTGTGATTGCTTTCTGGAGGCGTTTATGCATAATGATGGTGACACTGTCTGTTCCCATCCCATTTGAAAACCTTTTCAGATATGTTGGTCTCTGAGGAATAATGGGGTAAAATAAACATCACATTTGATCTCCTGCTGTTCGAACAAAGGGATCCTGTTGTTTGAAATGGAGAAGTTGGAATTGTGAAAATGTGCAGTTATTGATAACAAGCCACCAGAAATTGTACATCATTAGCCCCCGCTGTGAGTGCTAAATGAAAAGTGCAAAGAGTGGTGCCTGGGATCGAACTCTTTTGTTTATATCTTTTAAGCAGTTTTTTTTCCTCTTTGGCATGCTTCTTTAGCTCTACTCACACCCTTCTCCCTGAGTGCAGAGGAATGGCGTCAAGTCAGATTTAACCCTGACAGCGTGGAATCCAAGGGCACCGCAGGGAATTAGCCAATAGTACACTGGGGTCTCTTATTAATGGTGTAATATTTGCTTTGGTTGTTGCCCTTCGTGGATCGTGGGCCTTTTTGTAGTGCGTGTAGCTTTAATCAAAGTGCATGGTTAGTAGCTAGATGCTAATTAAATTTCTGTTTGGTGAAGGATCCGGTTTACAGGGGCAAAAAATGAAATGAAATCCTGTGAAGAGTGGAAAAACTGTGTCTGTGTGAACATACAGTTAGCTGTTCATCTAAAGGCTTGTGTGTGTGTGTGTGTGTGTGTGTGTGTGTGTGTGTGTGTGTGTGTGTGTGTGTGTGTGCTTGTAGAGAGTACATGCTTTGATGCACATTGAGAGTACTGTATTGATCATTTCTTCTTGAGATAAGTCTTTGCACACCTTTTCACACACACACACACACACACACACACACACACACACACACACACACACACACACACACACACACACACACACACACACACACACCGAACAGAGGATTCAATATCCTGCCATGAAAGTGTTCTATCTATTGGAAAGACGATGTGACATGAGCTTCTTTGTCTTGGTGAATAATTGCAGCCTGTCCAGAATTCCTAGTGATTTTCTGTAGCCCCAGCAGCTGCTCTGGAGAAATTTAGTCGGGCAGAGAGCAAGAAAGCAGCATCGAGCAACAGTGCGTTGATGACCGGTTCTGCTATGGAGAGTTGTCTGGAGGGCGAGCCTCTCAATAGACTGGTCTGTGTTTAAAATAGCATGACTCCTGAGGCAAATGTTCTTTTCTGCCTGTGCTTCTCGGCTAAAGTGAAAATGGAGTGCAAGCAAAAAGACATGGGTTACACACATGAAAGCAGGAGAGAAACAAAGAGAGAAGAAGAGAGAGGGACGGAGGGAGGGGAAGCGAGAGAGAGGGGGGGGGAGGGAGAGAGGGAGAGAGAGAGAGAGAGAGAGGGAGGAGCAATATGGCAGTTTTGTTTTATCTCTGGCTTTACTGCACCTGAAATGAGTTTTCTGATTCCACAAAATCCAACAATCGAGTAAAGTTCAGACACATTAAACACAAGCATGCACACACACACAGAAAGAAGAGGGGGGAGGGAGTGTGTGTGTGAGAGAGAGAGAGAGAGAGAGAGAGAGAGAGAGAGAGAGAGAGAGAGAGAGAGAGAGAAATTGGTTTCCTCTAGCTGTCCACTGTGCATAGAATGAACTGAGTGCATTTTATATTTACATATATTTCTTCTGGCAGGTCCTTTTATCCACAGTCTTACAAGTGAGGCAGAATAACATCTTGCATAGAACTGTTAAAGGAACTGACAGTGACACAAGTGTTGAAAGGTCACGTTTCTACCCGTGAACCAGAAAGAAAGTATAATAGCTGTTGGAGAAAACAGCTGAAAAAGAGTGCTACGAGTCAGGTATCCATAACTTTCAGTGCAATGCAAAGTACCACACTGGATCGCAGGGAGCATGGAATCAATCTCAGGTGACAGCTGCGGTGACCTAATCTGCATGTTTTTAGACTGTGAAAGGAAATCTGAACACCTGGAATAAATCCAACTCAGTAAGTCCTTGCAAGCTTCACAAAGAAAGGCCCCAGTTACCCATGAGATTTGAACCCAAACCCTGTGCCACCTTAGAGCATAACAAGTCATGGACTATCATTGTTCAGCTCTTTTTGGATAAAGTTTACAAATAAAATATTCAGCATACTTTTTTCTATTTAGAGCCCCATAGTCATGAAACAGTTGGATGGTTGTCCTGTGCCGTGCTGAGTTGTTGCTGACAACGGGTATAATATTTATTGGATAGTTATTTAAATGTTTTGGTTTTATGCACTTTGGGAAAGTGTATAAAATTGGATTTGTTCCAAGCCATTAAAATAATGTGTAATGCACTATCCATGGCAATTTTGTGATCCAGTATGTGTGGAATTTATAAATGCCAACTGCATACAGCTATATGTACTGTACCGTATGCATTGTGATAAATGCCAGTTTTCTAATGTGTACTGGTGGTTCTTGCGCACAGAATTTGAAAGTGTTCTTCTTTTGATAAATGAGACCCCAGATAACTGAAGCAGAGAGATTGTGCATTGTGGGAATGCTCAGATCTATAGATCATACAGATGCAGAGGCCACTGAAGTCATGAAAGCAAGGATAAGTACTATACAAGGATTTTCCTTCAATGCAAAGCCTTTAGAGTTAAATAAGTAAAGTTTGTAAGGTCATACATCAGGTGAATGGCCTGATAACAAAATCTTCAGGTTGAGCTGAGAAATTGAGGTAGTTCTGCATTATAGGGTAAACTCTGGATATGTCACAGAATACCAAGCATAGCAGAGGTTTTCATTTTTTTTCTTCCTTTTTTAATAATTCAATTCTATCTGATACATTTTCATCCGGGAACAGATGATCTATTATAATTTTGAGCTCCAGAGCAAAGTAGCATTTTGCGTAATGAACATGGCAACTGCAGCCATTAGCTCTATTGCTGAAAAGTACTCTAAAAATACTGTATATGGAAAATATGAGTGGACCGAGAGCTGACACCTGGGAAATTCCTATAGTGATAATGTGAGTGGATCATGCTGACTGTTTACATATATATATATATATATATATATATATATATATATATATATATATATATATATATATATATATATATATATCCATCTACTTTTTTCATACCTTTTAGAAATAGAGAAATTTTGTGTGTCTATACTGATGAACAATTACAGTTCCTGCTGTTTTGACATGTTTTATAGTTCCCTCTTCAAAGTACAGACACTCCCCGACTTACGTTTTTAATTGGTTCCGAACAGCCGAACGTAAGTTGAAAGTGAATGTAAGTTGTTACAGTGACGTATGACGTGTGATGTATGACGCTCATACTGTATTATACATCCATAAATACCTACCGTATCTCATAAAACACCCCTAAATCAATTATTATAAACATAACATTGTAACTCTCTGTGAATTAACCGGTTCTTTGCAATAAAAACCCCAACAATAAATCACTTTAATCAACCACTTCTACCCCCCGTGACTGTGAACCATATCAATCCATCTACTCTGCCCTCAAGATACATGTATATTTGTATATTAACCAGTGTACAAAGTTTTTTATTGTATATTATTTTTATATTATGGATCGCTGATCCTAAGGTTGGGGGTTCGAGTCCCCACAAGGTTGTCACTGTACCCCCAGTGCAGCTAACTGGGTTATCAAAGGCGGGCCATGTCTCTCACTGTCTATGGTGAGAGGCATGTAAAAGAACCATTGCTGACTTTCGTAAAGAGTAGGCTACAAAGACGTCAGCGTGTTTCTGTCCCTTGCTAAAGAGTTGTGACAGGAAGGGCATCCGACGTAAAAACCTGTGCCAAATCAAATGTGCAAATCAGATGATTCGCTGTGGCGACTCCTGAGAAAGGGAAAGAAAATATATATATATATTTTTTTTCTCCATTGTGAGATTAATAAAGCTGTATCTTATATTATAAAGCTGTATCTTAAAATAATATCAAATATGTCAAATAATATCAACATTAATTTTAAATAAATTAAATTCAAGCAAAATAATTTCAAATTGATAAATTTTAATCAAATTCACTCATCAAATATCAAATACATTATAACTAATAATATAACAAATAATATAACCTTTAACATTCTCTATGATGCTATTTTTCTGCTTGTAAATGGTTCCAATGGTCGACAGATGGTCACATGACATGAAGCTGAGCCGATTAACTTTACATGAAGCTTAAAACAGCCAATCAACGCTTACAATATGTGAGGCACTTAATACCGAAAGTAGTTTACTTGCTTGAAACAAAGCATGAGTTATTCGGACTTCCGGTCTTTTAAGTGCGCAAGGGCGCCGTTGAACTCATTTAGTACTCAGCCTGCACTGATGTGAATCACTGATGTGAATCAGCAGAGCAGAGAGTTGTCTTTCGTGGGTTTTCATTCATTTTACAACTCTCTTTGCTGAACTGAGTATGCATGGTAGATTGTGCCGATCTGAGCAGATAGTTAATTCATCTGTGTGTGTGTGTATATATATATATATATATATATATATATATATATATATATATATATATATATATATACACACAGCGTCATTACATCATTATGTCAGAGCGTAAAAGTGAAAAAAAAAATGTAAAATGGATGACCGTAAGTCGGGGAGCATCTCTCACAATTTTCCAAAAGATAGTATCCCAAGAACCATGAGTGACATTAGTATACAGTGACTGGTCAGGATGGAACTGTAATGGTTTAAATATGAGTAGATGCCATATTGTCATATGGAGAAAAATATTGGCAATCAAAGCATACTCCTTTTTTCCATCAGCCACAAGTAAATTTGCTATACCACATGTCAGCTTACATCTCATTATCATTGGTTATGTGAATACAAACAGAAAAAGTTCCTATCATCATCATCATCATCATCATCATCATCATCATCATCATCATCATCATCATCATCATCATCATTTTCAGCATCGGAAACAAATTCGACCTGTTGTTCCCAATACGGACCGAACTCAGGCTTCAGTGATACTGCGACCAAATGGCCCATAGCAACGGGTCTGGAATGCCATACTCTTGGAGCACGCTGCACAAGTTTACCCAAGGGACACGGTCAAACGCCTTCTCCAAATCTACAAAACACATATGGACAAATTGGGCAAACTTCCATGCCCCCTCCAGGATCCTGTAGAGTTGGTCAAGAGTTTTACAGCCAGGACAAAAACCACATTGTTCCTCCTGAATCCAAGGTTCAACTATTGATCGAATCCTCCTTTCCAGCACCTCTTTATTGGCACGTTCCCCCAATGACCATGCGATGTTGCAGAGATGGTCAACCAAGACAGTCCTACAACATCCAGAGCCCTAAGATATTCAGGGCAGATCTCATCCACCCCCAGAGCCCGACAACCAAGGAGCTTTTTGACTACCTCAGTGACCTCAGCTCCAGTGATGGGCGGGCCCCTAGCTCCAGTGATGGGTGGGCCCCTACCCATACCCCCAGGGTCTTCCTCCTCCACGGAGGGCATGTTGGTGTTATTGAGGAGGTCCTTGAAGTATTCCTTCCATCTACCGACGACATCTCCAGTCAAGGTGAGCAGTTCCCCACTAATACTGTCAACAATGGAAGTGAGGACCCCTTCGACACCCGAGATTTTGCATCGGCGACAGCTCGGGCTGCAGCATGTTTGACCTGCCGGTACCTGTCAGCTGCCTCGGGATTCCCACTGGCCAATAAGACCCATTAGGCCTTCTTTTTTCTTGGTTGGCCCCCTTCAGGTGTCCACCACTGCGTTTTGGAGTTACCACTACGACAGGCATCAATGACCTTCCAGCCACAGCTATGGGCTGCCGCATCAGCAATGCAGACATGAAACATGGCCCATTCAAATTCCATGTCATCTGTCTCCTTCGGGACGTAGCTCTGCCAGAGGTGGGAGTTAAAGGCCTCTCTGACAGGAGACTCTGCCAAACGTTCCCAGGAGACCCTAACTACACATTTGGGCCTGCCAGGTCTGGAGGGCGACTTCCCCCGCCATCGGAGCCAGCTCACCACCAGGTGGTAATCGGTTGACAGCTCAGCTCCTCTTCTCACACGAGTGTCCAGATCATGTGGCCGCAAATCCTTTGACACAACTCCAAAGCCGATCATCGAACTATGACCTAGGGTGTCCTGGTGGCAAGTGCACTTATGGACAACCTTATGTTCAAACACGGTGTTTGTGATGGACAAACTGTGACAAGTACAGAAGTCCAACAACAAAACACCATTCGGGTTTAGACTGGAGAGGCCGTACCTACCGATCACACTCTTCCAGGTCACACTATTGTTGCCCAAATGGGCATTGAAGTCTCCCAAGACAACGAGTGAGTCTCCCAGGGGAGTGTTCCCCAACACATCCCCTAAAGACTCCAAGAAGGATGGGTACACTGAACTGTCATTTGGTGCATAAGCACAAACAACAGTCAGGACCCATCCCCCTACATGAAGGCGGACAGAAGCAGCCCTTTCATGGACCGGGGAGAACCCCAAAGTGTGAGCACAGAGAGAGGGGGCAAGAAGGATGCCTACACTGGCTCGCCGCCTCTCCCCATGAGTAACTCTAGAATGGAATAAAGTCCAGTCCCTCTCGAGATGGGTGGTTCCAGATTATCATCTACTCAGTAGTATCTTGTCTTAATTATGAGTTGTGCAAACCAGATCAGGCTTTACAAATTGCCCCTAGATGTGAATGTCGGCCTTGCGATGATCTGCCAAACTATTCAGAGTTTACCCCACTTTCGCCCGGTGTGAGATGAAAACAATAACCGTAATAATAATCAGATTGGTGAGCATGTGTATGAATAGTTGTGGGAGTGTAGGCCCTACACTGGCCTGACGAGCTGTCCAGAGTGTACCCCACCCTCGCCCAGAGTTGGCTGAGATGGGCAATAGCCTACTCGCAACCCTAATTAGTACGGATCACTTCAGAAAATGGATGGATGGATGGATGGATTATCGGATTGACTATACGACTGAATGGTTCGGAATATGAGTAAGTGAATGGAACCTCAAATCCACGCCACTCAAATCCAAGTTTTTCGTTACTCATGCTCTTAACCATGCAGTGGAAAAACACTTAGATATATCATTCATTCACTGAACTGTTTAGTTTTACTTAGAATCACGGGGAGGATTGTGCCCATCTCAGCTGATTCTGGGTGATTGCAGGGTACACCCTGGACCGCTCAGCAGCAATGTTTCTTTTACATTCTTCTCACCACAGACAGTGAGAGACATGGCCAGCCTTTGATTACCCAGTAAGCTGCATTGGTGGAACAGCAGTTACTAACAGTAAGTGGGGCTTGAACCCCTGACTTTGGGATCAGTAACCCAGCACCTTACCACCAGACTACCACTACTCCACCCAGATATACTGTAAGAAAATTTTTAAAAATAAGAAACAGGAAAAATAATCACAACAACAAAAACAATAATAAAACATAAAATGGAGAAAGAAAGGAAGATAGAACTAGAAAAAAAAGATACATGAAATGAGAATATTACTGTGAGCGCCTGATCACATGAAAAGAAGGGACAAAGCCTTTGTCATGTCTCTGTATTTCAAGTTCTTATGTCTCCTTTCCTGGCTTGGTTTTGCAAAGGCACGTATTTATTTCTCATTGGGATGGTGCATCTGCAGCTCTAATTAAAGTCTCTGTATGCCTAATCCACAAAAAAGGAAGCATTGGGAACCCATTGCAGCTGGAAATCTTGGTTTCCCTTAAGATTTCCTCTCCAATTCCAGGCAGCTGTGAACATCTTACACATGGGGAAATAATCACAGAGGCTGCTGGTTCCACAAGCATGCAAAAGACCTGCCACAAAGGCTGCTTTGTTCTAAAAAGGCGGAAATGTACACACCCTGAGCAACCATCAAAGACCTTAGCTATACTGAGGACTTGCATACGCTCTCATCATCAGGAGTGTTTGCTGGCATGCCACACATACACATTGCTGCTGTCGGCATCAACACACAGTTGTGATCCTGGCCAAAACTAATTACTGCTTCTGCCAAGTACAGCTCTTTCTCGGCCTGGAATTAGTTGAGCACTGTTGATGGCACAGACTACTGCCTCATGCTCCTGAGGAGAATGCTTGAACATTTCCACATGAAGGTAAATATTTTGCAAGGCCAGATCACGTAAAAAAAAAAAAAAAAAAAAAAAAAAAAAAAAAAAAAATTATATATATATATATATGTGTGTGTGTGTGTGTGTGTGTGTGTGTGTGTGTGTGTATATTTATATATATTTACCAATTGGGTACAAAGGTTTCAGTCACATGAAGTGCATACTGCCATGCTCTCAACAAAAAGGCCAATGTGGTAAATGCACATTACATTTATGGGACTAGAGGAGGGAAAAGTACGCTAACGCTAACGAAGTACAGAGCCATTGTTCAGTTGAGGTTTTAAAGTCTACACTGGTTTATATGGCTAACGTAAAGGCTTTCACACTATATGTATTTTTCACCGTTGCGCACAAAAGTGCACCAAATCAAACAAGCAAAACATCATCACTGAATAAATATTAAACTAGCTACTGAAAGGAACTGTGGGTTTCCCTGGGCTGGAGCTGAAGGTTGCTGAAGTAGTCAAAAAGCTCCTCGTTGGTCGGGTTCTGGGGATGGATGAGATCCGCCCTGAATATCTCAGGGCTCTGGATGTTGACATGTCTCTGCAACATCACGTGGTCATTGAGAGCCGTACCTCTGGATTGGCAAACTGAGGTGGTAGTCCCCCTTTTTTTAAAAAGGGGACTTGAGGGTGTGTTCCAATTATCATGGAATCACACTCCTCAGCCTACTGGGAAAAGTCTATGCAGGGGTGCTGGAGAGGAGGATTCAATCGATAGTTGAACCTCAGATTTAGGAGGAACAATGTGGTTTTCTCCTGGCCGTGACACTCTCGACCAACTCGATACACTCTACAGGATCCTGGAGGGAGAATGGGAGTTTGCCCAATCTATCTAAATGTGTTGTGTAGATTTGTAGAAGATTTTCCATTGTGTCTCTCGGGCTATCTAGTCCCTTTGGCGTGCTCCAGGAGTACGGTGTGCCGGACCAGTTGCTAAGAGCAATTCGGTCTCTGTTTCCCCGGAGCCAGAGTTTGGTCCGCACTGGTAACAACAGGTCATATTTGTTTCAGGTGAGGTTTGGAATCCACCAAGACTGTCCTTTTTCACCAGTTCTGTTAATAATTTTTATGGACAGAATTTCTGAGTACAGTCGCAGCATTGAGGGGTTCTGGTTTGGTGGCCATCAAATCTTGTCTCTGCTTTTTGTGGATGACGTTGTCCTTTTGACTTCATCGACCCTGGACCTACATATCTCATTGGAGCGCTTTGCAGCCGAGTGCGACGTGGCTGGGATGAGAATTAGCACTTTTAAGTCTGAGGGCATAGCTCTCAGTCAGAAAAGGGTGGAATGCACCCTCTGGATCTGGAATGAGGTTCTGTCCCCAGTGGAGGAATTCAAGTATCTTGGGGTCTTGTTCACAAGTGAGGGAAGGATGGAGCGGGAGATCAACAGGCAGATCGCTGTAGCCTTGGCTGGAAAGGGGAGCTTGTGTTGGTCTATCGTGGTGAAGAGGGAGCTGAGCCCCAAAGCATAGCTCTCAATTTACCAGTCGGTCTACATTCCAACCCTCACATATTGTCATGAGCTTTGGCTAGTGACCGAGAGAACAAGATCGTGGATACAAGTGGCTGAAATCAGCTTCCTTTGTAGAGTGGCAAGGCTCTCCCTTAGAGATAGTGAGATAAGTTCAACCATCTGGAAGGAGCACAGAGTAGAACCGCTGACTCTTCCACGTTGAGAGGAGCCAGTCAAGCCAAGTCGGGCATCTGGTAAGAATGCCTCCTAAACGCTTCCCTAGTGTGGTGTGTTGAGCATGTCCAACCGAGAAGAGATCCTGGGGTTGACCGAGAACACGCTGGAGGGATTATGTCTCTTGGCTGCTCTGGGACTGCCTCAGGGTCCATGCAAGAGCTGGAGGAAGTGGCTGGGGAGAGGGATGTCTGAACCTCGCTGCTTAGGCTGCTGCCCATGTGACCCGACCCCAGATTAAGTGGAGGAAGATGAATGAATGGATGAATAAATGATGATTAAGGGATCCTGCTCAAGGAATCATTGTAGTTTGGTAGTGCTGGAATGAGAACCCTCTCTTCTGTTCAGTACCCAAAAACTTGAAACACTTCAACCAATTAGCAACCTTTCGTGCTAACTTGACCATTGGATATCATTTATCATTATAAATAAAGGTCATTATAAACAGCCTAGTCTCATTTCAGTAGTACACTGTGCAGTGGATAAAGGCCTTGTCTTTCTCATAATTTCTTTTCTCTCTTTTATTCCCTTTCCCTTATCACTGTCATCACTCTCACCCGTTCTCTTGTTATGTCTTTGAATCTGTTAACTCTGTTACAAGTGGACTCTCTGGAGAAGGCTCTACTCAAATAATCTGCCACACCTGTCTTTGTGTGTGTGTGTCTGTGTGTGTGTGTGTGTGTGTGTGTGTGTGTGTGTGTGTGTGTGTGTGTGTGTGTGTGTGTGTGTGTGTGAGTTTATGCATTGCCTGATTGGTGTGTTAATTATGTATTCCACTTAGCCTCCAAATGAACCCATTGCAGAGTACTGAGAGAACAAAGCATGCTAGAGCAGTACTCAACATGTCACCTGTGTACTGTACACTTGTTCTCCCTTGTGTTTCATATACCAAACAACATGAGATGGAAATTTCAAATAAGCAGATCATTTCGATCATGATCCCAATTTGAGCCAGTCATATTCTGATGCTAGTGCAAATTCACTGATTGTTACCCAATATGATTTCAGTGGTATTCCAGTGTTTCATCTGATGTTATTGTGATGCATAAGAATGTCACTCTGATTTGTATCAATTTTGTTCCTCTGTGTCTCTGATATTATATTTAACAAACAGGTAAATTTACCAGAAATGTGACTGGAATGTGTCGTACAGTGTGTTTTGAACCTATTCATTCAGAACTTAATACTTATGAAATGGAAATATAAAGAAAAGTAAATAAAACAAAACTTATATATATATATATATGCAGTCGGCCCCTTTCTGTTCCAGCGCCTTTTTCGGAACCTGGAGTTTTTGTAAGTAGAGGCGCATTTTACATCTAAAACGCGTGATTCGTTCCAAGGCTTCCAATTCTACCTACCCTTTAAAAATTATAAAAGCCTATCTCTTAAGGTACTTACTTCGTGTTGACCATGTCTTCTTAGCAGAGTTATAATCTTACAATGACAATGGCACCAGGAATCACTTTCACTGGGAATCACACGTGTGTGCGTGTGTGTGTGTGTGTGTGTGTGTGTGTGTGTGTGTGTGTGTGTGTGTGAGAGTGTGTGCACGTGTGTGTGTGCGTGCGTGCGTGCGCGTGTGTGTGTGTGTGTGTGTGTGTGTGTGTTGACCATGTCTTCTTAGCAGAGTTATAATCTTACAATGACCATGGCACCAGGAATCACTTTCACTGGGAATCACACGTGTGTGTGTGTGTGTGTGTGTGTGTGTGTGTGTGTGTGTGTGTGTGTGTGTGTGTGTGTGTGTGTGTGTGTGTGTGTGTGTGTGTGTGTGTGCGTGTGTTGACTATGTCTTCTTAGCAGAGTTATAATCTTACAAACGTTTATGGAAGGTTAAAAGCCTGAGCCATAAAATGCAGTTGGAATGACACACAAACTTGAACACAGTTCAAACAAACTTGAACAAAGTTAGAACGGGAGGCCAGCGGGGCGGGACGTTGAGAGATAGCCAATGGGAGGTAGCTGCGTCATCCCTCCTAGCCAATGGGAGGCCAGCGAGGCGGGATGTTGGGAGACAGCCAATGAAAGAGCAACTCACACATTGTTTGAATGTTTGGCGCTTTTTGAAAGAAGTTGTTGTTTTGTATACAGAGGACAAAAATTTAGGAAAATGTTTTTCGTATACTGTATTTTTAATACGCCACGCAATCATTTAAGGACACCACACTCTGTAGAGCTGGGGTTTTCTACTCATGTGAATTTTGTACCATATTGAAATATGAAAACAATAGGTTTAAATTTGTCATTTTTAAAGCCTGAAAGTGATGCTTTATGCTACTGGGAGAGACTGTGAGTGTCCATCATTTTTATTATTAACCACTCCGAATAATGTTTTCCATACCAAGATAGCAAACCCACCAAATAATGCCTTCCTTGTGTAGTATATACAAATAATATAGCAGACACTCAGTATTCTATTCTGATAGAGATGATTCATTTTCTTTGACAGCAGCTTTGAAATTAATTCCCTTTGCAAGATCTAACTTTGACTACAGGATTAACAAACAGTACATTTGATTTATTTATTTATTATAATTTTTTTTTCAGTTGGGCTCAGAGTGGACAGCACCAGGGGAGTTCACTAAGTTCAGATCTCAGGTTTCCAAGTCTGTTCAGTAAGTACAGACACACACACACACACACACACACACACACACACACACACACACATGCATGTGATAAATGTACAATATATTACAAATATTTTTCTCATATGTTCTCTTATTGGTCAACATCAGTTTGACTAGTCCACTGACAGAACCAGTGCTTGTGACGTTAGACAATTGCTTCCCTGCAGGGCTGTAATCCATGTCTGCTCCTACACTTGAGATTTAAGTGTTCCTTTCCCAGTGGAACACCTGAACACATTGTTGTACATTTTCTTTGCTCTCTTTTTCCACTCTATGATGCTACAGTTCATACTTGCATTTAGCTGAAATAGGCCTGAATTATGTCTTTTTAATGGATGGATGTACAGAAGCTGGTTAATGATGGTTTGGGTTTTGGTTGCTTTCAAAAGGAGGAGGCTACACCTTGATCAGCTTGCCAGACCATTGCAGGGCAAACACACATGAGATTTCCTTTCGGCTATTTTCCTTTATCAGGGGTCGCCACGTCGAATAATTTGCACTTTTGATTTAGCATAGGTTTTTTTTTGCTAAACAACCCTTTAGCAAGGGACAGAAACACGCTGACGGCTTTGCAGCTACTCTTTACGAAAGTTAGCAATAGTTCTTTTATATGCCTCTCACCATAGACAGTGAGAGACATGGTCGGCCTTTGATAACCCAGTTAGCTGTACTGGGGGTGCAGGGCAAACACACATACGCACACAAAAACATTCACACTCGCACGCAAACCGAGGTACTATTTGGGAAAAAACAAATTCGCTTAATGTGTATGTCTTTGGACTGTAGAAGAAAACCGGAATACCCAAAGGAAACCCACACATGCGAGAGGAGAGCATGCAAACTTCACACAGAAACACCTTCACCAAGCCCAGGACTTAAACCCAGTATCTTCTTGTTGTGAGGAGGCTTCACTAACCTCTGCACCAGGGTGCCGCCCTGACCTGACTACAGTCATCCCTTGAATATCGCGGATAATGTAGACCAGACCTGGCCGCGATATTCGAAAAAACGTGAAGTAGGAACGCCCCGCCCCCCAATTTCTACCATGTTGTCTCATTTCTATATGTTTTCGCGTCTATACAATATCAGGAAGTGTATATTAAACGTTACACAGTTATATGCATATGTAAATACTGTAATGTATTAATATTTAAATAGAATTTATATATATGAATACTTTAAGTACTGTACTCACCTCTGACAATACTGTAGCTGTTCTCCGCGATGTAGGACGTTCACAAAGACTATACAGTAAGATCACAAAATCACAAAAACCCCATATTTTTTATTTATTTATTTATTTTTTTATTAAAATAATGTGATGTCCCAAGACCACGATGCTCAAATCGCAAAGTGGCAAGGGATGACTGTAGATATTTTTTTTTAATATTTTGAAATTATATTTAGAAATATTTGAAACAAATACATATGATCTCCTAACCGGTAGTGTACTGCAGACAGATCCTTTTCGTTTAATGATTCATGAGCTAATTTGGTTCAGGATTATTCACGTATTCTAATGAGAGCTTCCGTTCTGTCTCATCTGATGATCTTAGTGTTCTTGCTGAAATTCTTTAAAGAGAAATGAAGTAGAACAGTTGCACATGTGGCGCATATAGTAAATAAGGCAGCATTTGTAAAATCTGCCTTTTTTCAGACTTTTTTTTAAATCCCTTTCAGCACTCAGGTAAACTTTAAATTTTGACCTTGTAGGGAGCGACTGCACACGCCCACACATAGACTTTTGACTTTTTTTCTTTGCATTATTCATTGTGTGTTTTATTTTAAATAAATATCCTTTACTTCCTCCCTCCCTGAAGGCTATGCTTTGTGAATGGCTACAGTACAGTGGAGAGAGCAGCTACAGTTAGGCATATAAATAAACGTGTTAGCACATTCTGCTCAGCTCACTGGCCCCGGGGCTTTATATTGGAGCTTATTGAGTAGAGACACCTGACTGAGAGTTTCAAAGTGTCACAAGATGTGAGCAGATGAAAACAGCCATCGTTCAGTGGTGGAATCAGTATCGTATCACAGATAAAATTGTTGGTAATGGTGAGCATTTTCCTCTGTGGTTGGGGCTGCCTGAATTTTAGGTCATAAGAAGAACTTTTCTGAACCTTTGACAGATCAACCGTGGTCCTGCAGTACTGCACTTGCAGTGACGGATATGTTACACAGTTTCGAGTGAACAAGTAGGACCTAACACTCATACAGACAGAAAACATTGACCTGTCAGTACAACTTGTCCCGGTGTACCCCACCTACTGCCTGAAAGCAGCTGGGATTGGATGTGGTTGCTCACCCCTGATTGATCAGCAGTGGTTATAATGGATAGATGTTCGGATTCATGCATGAGCTTCCAGCACTAAACGATTCAGAAGGTGCAGAACTGTATGCTGAGATAGAGCTGGTTAATTTCATCAGTGAGTCAGAATAATTTTCAAGATACAAATATTCATGTTGAGTATACTAGTAAATATACTCAATACGAATATTTGTATCTTGAAACAGGGTGGGAAACCTTATCTGAAAGGAGAAAATTCACAAAACTCGGTTTATATTATAAAATGAAACATGATTTGGTTCCGGGGTATCTAAAGGATATACTGCCCCCAACTGTTGGCTCAACTGTAACATACGTACAATTTAAGACACTCTCAAGACGTAACGCTTCCATCTTCACGTCTAAAATCTTTGAAATCTTCTTTTATTCCATCGACCACGAGGTTATGGAATAGTATTCCACAAGAATATCGAAATTTGAAACCAATTACTAAATTTAAATCAGTACTCTGTCGGACAAATACGGGCGTCCCATCGTATTTCTCTTACGGACCAAGAATGTTAAATATCTATCATACACGTTTGAGATACAGGTGTAGTCAACTAAATTATGATTTTTTTTTTTTAGAATAGGTCTTAAATCCATCCCAGACTGTAAATGTGGTAATGTGGGCAGTAGTGGTCTAGTGGTATAGGGCGCTGGATCGCTGATCCAAAGGTATGAATGTTTATCGGTCATTGAAAACCAGTTTGTATTCAAAGCTGTTCAATCTTATATAAGACAATCAAAGACATTTGACTAAAAACTGCCCATCTTTATCTTTTTTTCTTTTTTTCTTTTCTTTTTTCCCCATTTTTTTCCTGTCATGTATATTCTCCTATTCTTCTTATTAGTCTTTGTGTTGTAATTTGTAATGTATCATCATTTGTAAATATCATGGAGACGGTTCTCTAAGTTGGATAACTTGTTCCCAATCCATTTCATCAGTGAATAAAATATGTTTAAAACAATAATTTTCAGATTTTAGAATAAAACATGAGAAAAATTGTCTCGAATTTAGTCTATTTTATTGTACACATCATTTATGTGACGGACTGGTGTGAATTCAAGAAGTGTTTGAAGTCAACCAGGTCAGGTAAAGGAAGTCAGTGGAGCCCGTGTTGAGCCAGTGAATGCAGCAATTTTCATCTGTAATGATATGTTTAAAATCTATGAGCATGCTTCAACTCATAGCCGTCAATTGCTATGCAGCGATTTTATACCTTCTTGAAGGGACTCAAATATTGTGGTAGTTGTCGAGCAGATCATTGGTAGTGAACTTTGCTTTAAGCCACTGCAGATTGAACTGTCGAGTGTATATCTGATCTTTACACCAAACTCTAGGAGTGGTTTATGGGCACGGCGAATGGCAAAAATGAAGAAAAGAATAAAAAGTGTTGGTGTCAGAATGTGCCCTTTACGCAGACCATTTGACACTTCAAAAGATTCTGTGAACTCAGATCCTATCAGTGCTCTCGCTTCCATGTTGTTATGGAAACTCTGAATGAGGCACAACTTTAGATTGTATTCTGATTTTCTTCAACAACACCCACATAAGCGACCTGCTAATCATGTTGAAAGCCTTGACTAGGTCTTCAAGGATTATATGGAGTTTATGATACAGTTCCCTGCAATTTTTCAATAATTGTTTTATGGCAAATATATCATTCGTGGAACGCTCACCATAAAAGCTACATTGCACTTTATCGAGGTGTCGTTTGATGCATGCCCAGACTCTGTTTAGGATAACACAAACAAATAATTTCCCGATAATGGAAAGTAGTATTATTCCACGATAGTTACCGCACGTGAAGTGGCACTGCTTAATGAAGATGGTGACTATATTGACATGTATTAGATCCTGTGGTATTCTTTCTACATATCAGATATAAAGACTGAAATTTAAGAGCTTTGCAAAGAATGTTGGACCGTTTTCCTTTAGAATTCAGTCTGGTCAAGGAGCTTTATTTTTGGCCAGATGATTGAAGGCTTCTGCAACTTCCTCAAAAGATTGCGGGTTTTCCAATTCGGTAAGGATACGTTTCTGCAGTCTCTTATCAAGGACACTGGGATCAGTCATTATTCTTGCTTATGGAGCTCTTGGAAATGCAATTTTCGGCATGCCAGGATCTCATCCTTTTCCGTAAAACTGTTACCCTGGGTATCGTTTTTGGTTTTTTTGTGTGTGGGATTTTTCCCCCATTTTCTCCCTAATATAGCCATATCCAATTCCCACCCATCCACCCATCAGCCTTCCCTATCACACAACTACCACCGACCAGGTAGGGGCAAAAGCATGCAAACGGCCTACTCCGTGACATGCAATGCTAGCCACCTGCCTGTTTTTGAACTGTGGCGGGATGCATATTTGGGGGTGGTCTAACACACTCGGAGTAAAAGCACTATCCGTACCCTCATATGAATGAGCTCATAGCTCATGATTAGCTGCTGATCACTTTGAGTGGCAAGGAAGAGAGCGTATGTCCTCCCTCCCTCCCACGAGATCTCGGCCAATTAGCTCTCATGGACTCACAGCTATTGACAGCTGTGGCATTAATCCAGATTGGAAATTGCAATCTTTGGGTTAATAGTTGCACACCTTGTCGATGTGCCACTCGAGAGCCTTTAATGACATTTTGATGCTGCTGGTAAATTAATCTGTTTGCTGGTGTGTTGTTGCTTAATTAGTCTTGAAAGGTGGCATGTTTCCGCCACAGTAAATTCATGATCTTGTGGTTATTTTTGTCAAACCAATCCCCGTTTTTACACCTTTGTAGGCCAATAGTGTTCTTTGCTCTGTTGTCGATAGTATCTCGCTAATGTTCCCAATATTGTTCAAGGGCCGAATTACCAATGATGTTATGTGGTAAATTGGTTTTGATGGACTCCCTCAGTTGTTGGGATTTGGCTGGATGTTGTAGTCATCAGACATTTAGTCATCTGGGCATTTTGTCTTTGTCTATGAGCGGATGTATAGAAGTATAGCTTAAGGCAAGCGCACACCCAATTATGATCAGTCCAACAGTCAGCATTGCGACAGAGTCTTGAGTCTAAGACATCACCCCTGTTGTGCTGTTGAGCTATGATATTGTCAATAAGATGCCATCTTTTTGATCTTGGGGGTTACCATGTCCCTTTATGTATATCCGGATGAGAGAATATGGTGTTGGTAATGCAAAGACAAAACAAGTACAGAGCTCAAGTAAAAGAGTACCTTGTTCTATAACATCACCAAGACTATAACAGCCAATTATGTATGTCTGAGGTTCTGTTCCAGTGCTGGTGTGGGCATTAAAATCATTAAGCAGGAATATTCTGTCCAAACGAGGGCCTTTTGACAGAACTTCAGACAGCTGATTGTAAAAAAGTACTTTTTCTTCTGGTGGTCGCTTATCCGTTGGGGCATATATGCTGATGACTGTGACTGTACAGGACTTTAACCGGAGTCGCAAGCTTATCACCCTAGAGCTGATGCCCTTCCAGCTAATGAGATGGGGATGCAAGCTGTTCTTAATTGGGATAGAGATTCCTTTGAGCTTTGGTTGCCCAGATGCTCTGCCAGAGTAAAGAAAGGTGAAATCATTCTCAAGAAATTTGCCATCTCCAGGGATGCAGCATTCGCTGAGGCAGGTTCTTGTGCCTAGAGCTGTTCTATGCTCTGGAGCCTAATGCTTGGATGTATATGTCGGACAAAGTTCTTACATTCCAACAGGCTATTTTAGCTTCCTGATTGTGGTTCCAAGTAGATCTTTACTGACCGGAATCGCGGGGTCCTTGTGGCTTTATCCAAGGCTTGTTATGCTTGCTGTTGAGCTGTCCAGATCAACGACGCAGGTGATAGTTCTTAGATGCTTTTGGGTCCTTATTGGGTAAAAATCGCTGCTACAAAAGGATGCTGGCCCTTTGTGGCTTGGCAAGCAGGCTGCCCTCTTCCATGCTTGCATTCCTCCATGGTTTATTTGTGTAGTGGAGACACATGGAAACAAAAATCACCACAACTTCATATTGTCCAATGAATATCCAAAACTGCCCCAAAATCATCAGTCTATATTGCATGATCCTCAGGGATTCCTCTTCCATGTCCAGTAGCAATGTTTAACTTCTTCCATCCAATGATTTAATGTTAAAGAACACAATTTCCATAATAAAACAATGAACTATATCTTTAAACCCCTTTGTTGTAAACAAACCATACACTAACTTCTAAACAGCCATGCTGTCCTAGAGAAAGACATACAAAAACTAAATAAATATGTTTGTCTCTAGACAGCGTATTTTGAAGGACATAGTATGTGAAGTGGGAGAGGTTTAATCTGTCCCAAACCTGCTGTCTTTTCCACCCAAAATCTGCCAGCTCAACATAAACGTGTGGTATTAAAATATCCAGCTGATGAGGCAAAATAGATTGACATTGACCATATGTTCATAGCCACTTTTATCAGAGAATAACTGGATAAAGGCTTTTTTTCCCCTTTTTTTTTTTTCTTTTGCTTGATTTATTTGTCTCTGCCTGCCACCTGCTAAGCTTTTCTGCTCACTTAGTCATGCTTTTTCTCCTGCTTGTCTTTACTCCTTTAAATGAGCCTTATCTGAGTCAACTGGCACTTTCCATATTGCAGAGGTAAAAATCAAGTCTGTTGCCTTTTTTATTTTTGGCTGTTGAAATAGCAGCGCTATTATGTGGCATGTTAATGACTCTGCAATCCCAAAAGGGCCGAACAAAATATTAAAGATAATTTTTAATGACCTCAAATTTCCCACACTAACAGCTATTCTATCACCAACCACACTGTATTATGTAATCTCTCCAGAGTCAGACATGAGTGCTTCACTTCACAAGCGCTGTGATCTGCTGAGCATGAAAGTTAGTTTTGTTCGAGCTGCTAAGGGAGAAGTAAGGAATATTACAGTAGAGCACTGGGTGGAACTCCAGTATGTCTAGCCAAAAGCTATCGGGATACCAGGCAATAAAGCAAAGCAGTTCTTTCCAGATCACTCTATGGGTATTGGACCATGTGTTCTGTTTAATGTATGTGTTTTGTAAAGAATAAAGCTGGTCTGTCTTCTTGTCACTTATTGAAGCGAATCATTGACTATCTCCAACAAAGTGGTGGATAAGATCAATGCCTTTGATATGTGGACCATTATATTCAATTTCAATTCAAGTTAGTTTTATTTGTATTTTTTACAATAGACTTTGTTGCAAAGCAGCTTTATATAGACATAGTAAAAGTAGGAATTTACAAAGTACAAAGGTATTTAAACTATTTCTACAACCCTACATATCCATAATGAGCGAGCCTGCGGCGACAGTGACAAGAAAAACTCCCTCAATTAATATGAGGAAAAAAACTTAAAAAATACAATCTATATAAGATAAACATATACGGCTTCTGCGAGTCTTTTGGAGGGAAAAGCATACCAACCAATGGGTGCTTCAACAACTGAGACCAAAGAGAATGCTCTTCCAACAAATTGTCAGAAGAAACCTGTGATTCTTTGGCCCTGCCGTAAGACACAAAAGTTCTTAAGACATCCATCATCCAAGGCAAAGTGGTAGGTACCTGCGAGGGGAAAACCTAGAAGAGCATGGCAATCAGACATTGAGCATTGGCTGGCATGCAGTCTGCATCAGGCATCTATACTGGCACAGGATTTGGCTCAATGGCATATGTCCAGGAAGTCCACAATATCTCATCTTGAGTCACCTGACTAACAAAGACACAGAGTCCACTGAACATCTCCACTGAACATGTAGAGAGCAAAGAAATGATTTAAATGCATTCTCATGAGGGGTGGTACAGTCGTGTAGTGGTTACCACATTAGTCTCACTGTAAGAAGACCTGGGTTTGATTCCCAGTTCAGGTGTTTCAATGAGGAATTTGCATGTTGTGTTGGCCCTGTGAAGGCCTGGCGAGCTGTCTTGGGTGTACCCCACCCTCGCCTAGAGTTGGCCGAGATGGGCTCCAGCCTCCCCATGACCCTAATTAGGATTAAGCAGCTTAGAAAATGAATGAATGAACATTCTGATAAGATAAGCTGTGCCTTGAGCTGAATGTTATCACGACTGCTTTTATCAACTAACATTGTCATAAAGGATCTACAGTGATCCCTCGCTTTTTTCAGCTTCAGGTTCTGTGGCTTCAGTGCATCGCGGGTTTTTCAAAAGTATGCATGGAAAAAATGTTGAAAAATAAGGAAATTAAAGAAAAATAGGGGAAATGTTAACTAAAATGGCGCAAAACAAGGCCAATTATGCAAAAAAAACAAAAACAAACAAACAAACAAACAAACAAAAAAACAACGCAACTAAACTACTTACATTTTTATGTGAGGCGTGCATCTGTATGTGTGTGTATTTATATTTTATTTACATCGTATGCATTATTTTTGAATGTTAAATGATTATAAGCATTTATAGCATTGAATATGTATTTATTGATATTATATACACATACACATGTACGTATACGTCAGTTGGGGGAATCGAGCCTACTTTGCGGAAAACGGTGGTCACGGGGGGTCTTGGTCCTCATTAACCACGGAAAGTGAAGGATCCCGTTATTCAGATCTATAAACATGGATTTGGTTTCCTAATGTCCAATTTATACTTTTGCAGAAAATCTACACTGTAAGTACCGTAGGGTTGCACACCAATGGCAGTCAGTGGTCTTTCAAAAAGGAGAAGCATTATATCATAAAATTTGCTTATTACTGCGACTTGTCACCGTATTATGTGGGCTATAAGGTGCACCAGATTATAAGGCACATTAAGCGAAACAAAAGTCAGACAAATCCAACTTGATTCAACTCGTTCCCAATAACTCTCAACATTGTTCAGCTGTAACACACAAAATATAAAATAATACACTTCACAGTAACTCTCAACGTTGTCCAGTTGTAACAATATAAAACAATAAACTCACTTTTTCAGTTCATTCCACTTCCACAAATCCATCAAATTCCTCATCTTCAGTGTCCGAGTTTAACAGTCGTGCGATTTCGACATAAAGCCCGGATCTAACTTACGACCGGTCGACACCAATATCTGGTGGTTGGAGTTCTTTGATTAATCCACCCGGAATGATGATCAGCTCTGAATTAGTTTGCTTCACTTGGGTGTTGATGGTATCAGCGAGATGGGTGTGCATGGAGTCGCAGATCAATGGGAATTGAGATTTGTGGAAAAAGCCTTCCGGTCTCGTGACGTAACTTCTCTCAGCCACTCATGTATTACTCAGCGAGTCACCTGACAACGATGGTCGTAATGCTCCGACAAGCCATCAAGCGGCACGGCTTCATCCATACATAGGGCACACCGGACTATAAAGTGCACCGCCAATTTTTGTGAAGATTGAAGGATTTTCAGTGCGCCTTATACGTTCATAAAATACGGTCTTTATTTGTAAATTCATGTGGATGCGGTGTGAAAGTCAGATTTCCCAGTTTTGACCAAACACCCTGAGATGGTTTGATTCAAAGGCCAGGAGGAGCACATTCTTTTTATCACAGTGCTTCCACTCAGCCAGCTCACCTTGTCATGCCAGGAGAGTAGAACATTAAAAAGAAGAAAGAAAACGGTTATATTCCGTGACTTTTGAGCCAAATACTCTCACAACTTAAACTCAAAATTCTATATTTATGTTTTTTTTATTTACAGTAAGATTCAGTTCAGTTCATTTTCTGTACCCGCTTAATCCTAATTTGGGTCGCGGGGAGGCTGGTGCCCATCCCAGCCAACTTCGGGCGAGGGCAGAGTACACCCTGGACAGCTCGCCAGGCCATTGCAGGGCGGAAACACGCTGACGGCTTTGCAGGCTTACAGTAAGATTTGCAAATGGAAATAGTAATCTATTTCAGTATCAGCAGTTACTTGCTAAAACATCCATGTCCAAGTAAACTTCAAATGCTTTAATGCCATTGTCAATCAAAAATGGGTTCCAGCCATTTTGACAGTACCTCGAATCAGCAAATAGCAGCCCTGTCTCCCGACCCGCCCACCTCCTATAGAAACCCAGACAAGCTGAGCTAGCAAAGACGTTTTTCAAGCAAATGTCCAAAGAACATCTTGCTTTACTGCACCACACCAAATACTACAGGACTTCAGAGAAGATGCGCTTCAATGGGTTTTCATCAGTCTTAATTGATTGCCCTGCCATGGGAATGTATAAGAAAAAAATTGCCTAAAGCAACCTGTGAGAAATTCTCACTGATTCTGAATGAACTAACCATGAAGTTGAACATATCGTAACACTCACGCACACTTTGAAAGCGGGCGTGGACTGATGGTGCCAGAAATAACCGCTGATGTTATACGTGATCGTTTTACATATCTAATAACAATAATTTACCAAAGGTACCATTTAGGTTCTTCCCAATATTGTTATGAAGTTTATGCATAATAATCAAGGCTTAAAGTGCTTTAACAAAATATTAAAGTGTCCATTTTTTTTTTTTGGTTGGCGAGCGTATCATATCAATGTTCTTTTATATTCTTTGTTCTGCGTAAAATCAGTAAATTCAATTGAGATACTCATGCCTTTTACATTCCAGCATAAATACTTCACCCTGTGCAAGCATTGATGGTGTAGAATTCTATACCTACATAGAAGTATAAGTCAGCCTTCATGAGAAATCCTATGGTGACAGTGACAAGGGGGGAAAAAAAACGTCCAAGGTGGAAGGAACCTTGAGAAGAACCAGAGTTTAAAAGGAACTAGAATGTAATTACGCTTCCACAGCTGTATCACATACATCAAACCCAACTGAGATCTCCAGGATGAAGCTTTTCATTTATTTCCAATGATCTTGTCTCCATTATCCAAGGAAAGGTTTGCAATCTTTTTTGTCCATGTGGGGGTATGAAGGGTCATCCTAAACAGCAGCAAGTGGTCCTTGAAAAAGAAAAGTACCTCCAAGCAGAAGCAGAGCATCAGGATGATGGTGGTGGTGGTGGTGGTGGTAGTGGTGGTGGTGTGAGGGATTTAGCTGGTTATGAGAGTTGCTATTTTAGAACTCAACTTGATCTCGAGAGTTGCTGGGTCAATTACTTCGGTCATTAAAGTATCTTACTTTGAACTCAACTTGTCGTGATAGCGTGACTGCTGACTTGGACTTGAAACGCTAACTAATAATTTAACTCGGATATGGGAAAAACCAAGTTGGGGCCTGGTAGGCTCAGTAAATTTCTGAATTGAATCACATTTTAAATGTACATTGATGTTTTACTCATTTACTCATATACCATATTCTTATCTAGTATAAACAAATCTTTTTACTTTCTAAACGGTGTGTGTACTCATGACACCGAACAGTGTAGTTTCAGATAGCGTTCAGCAGACCATACAAGACCATAGCTGTCAAAGTTGTCAGTATTTCTATGTGTAAAGTGAGTAATGGACAGGCTGCATTTTTATTGTTGGATGTAAAAGGTATTAGATGTCCACCGATACTAGTGAAGAGTACTTGAGCTAATATATAGGAGAGGTGATGGGAGGTGAAATGTGGAGAATGAAGCGAAGAGAATTACAAGAAGACGCAAGAGAGTGAAATGAGTTGAAAAAAAGTGGTGAAGAAAAGATGGAATCAAAGATTTAACAGTTGATAATATCAAGAGAATTGTGAGTTTAAGCAGCTGAAGTCAGTCACGATCTTTTGATGCCACACCAGACACCATAAGTGCAAACTAGCGCATGCACCCCAACAGACACACACACACACACACACACACACACACACACACAAATCCAATGAAAATTGCTCAAAATGTTCATCATCATTTCTGTAATGGCTTAATCCTAATTAGGGTCACGCGGAGGCTGGTGCCCATCCTAGCCGACTCCGGCCGAGGTCAGAGTACACCCTGGACAGCTCGCCAGGCCATCGCATAGTAGAAACATGCTGACGGCTTTGCAGCCTACTCTTGTCGAAAGTCAGCAATGGTTCTTTTACATGCCTTACACCATAGACAGTGAGAGACATGGCCGGCCTTTGATAACCCAGTTAGCTGCACTGGGGGGGGCAGTGACAACCTGTGGTGAGTGGGACTTGAACCCCCCCAAACCTTCAGATCAGTGATCCAGCACCCTATACCACTAGGCCACCGCTGCCCCTTGCTCAAAATGCTCCAGAAAAATTTTAGTTGATAAAAACAAATAAACAAGATATCATTTTTTTTTTTCTTCTCCGAATAAAAGATAAGCAATGTAAACTAAACAAACTTACAGGGTATCATCTCACTGACTGGAATTCACAAAAACAATATATTCACAAATACCTATGATGTAAATTTTGGAAGGTGGATCATGTTGCCAATTTGCAGCAGCAAGAATAAAAGATGGTGACCCACAAAGGACAAGAATATAAAACACGACAAGGAACAACATAAAATGAGGATTTATATTCCAGATCAGAAGAAGTGACAGGAGGAAGAGAGAAATCTTCAACCGCATGTTTAATATACTGTATGAACCCCAGACAGAAAATTATTGCCTCCGCAATTAAACCCATCCAAAGTGAGTGTCGCTGAATTGTGTGGACACAAACCTCGGAACTCTCGGGGTTTTTTCATGAATGAAAGTCAGTGGCATATTTGGAAACTGGCCCTTTAAGTTCTTGAAGACTTGTGTACCTCATTATTGGTGTACATTTGAGAAATAAGGAATTCCACTTCTGTTTTGATAAGACGATATTTAGTTTGCGTTAAATAGCGATGTTTTTCAAGAACTGTATGGTTGACCATGCAGAGGGAATAGTTTTAAGTCCGGCATGTCAGGAGAACTTGTTCTTCCATGATAAGGGTAAGTCTGTTGGGTTTTTACACCCAAGCCAAGTGGCTTAGCCTTGTGGTTCATCAGGCCGGTACTTATCCCCGGTTTCCATAGCGTGAAGCGACCAGGAGTTCAACTCCCCCTGGATGTGACGCTAGTCCATTGCAGGTTACCTTCCCAGTATATTTTTACTGGTACCCATTTATACTACTGGGTGAACAGAGGCACTCTTGTGGTTGAGA
>CM045742.1:29347500-29350000 GCA_024760905.1 Plotosus lineatus
AACTCAGCTTTCTGGGAACTATTCCACTTTTGCCACAAGAGTATTAGAGATGGTCGATAAGGAGGCCTGGGGAGGGGTCAGTATCACAGTTCATTCTAAATATTTTTTTCAGAGAACTCATTGCATATAGACTGTTCAGAGGAGTTGAGTTTAGGGCTTTCTTCAGGCCATTTGAGTCCTTCTACATCAACTTTGGCACACCATGTCTTTGTCAACAGGCAAACATCTATCTATCTATCTATCTATCTATCTATCTATCTATCTATCTATCTATCTACCTACATATATATATATATATATATATATATATATATATATATATTTATATATATATATATATATATATATATATACAGACACTCCCCAACTTACATTTTTGTTAGGTTCTGGACAGCCGACATAAGTTGTTACTGTATGTTCCAGTGACATATGACGTTCATACTGTACTATACATCCATAAATACCATTACCGTATCTCATTTATCGTTTAGTACTCAGCCTGCACTGATGTGAAACACCAGCAGAGCAGAGAGTTCTCTTTCATTTTAGAACTCTGTTTGCTTAACTGAGTATGCATAGTAGATGCGCCAATGTGAGCAGATAGTTAATTCATTTCTGTGTATGAGACTCGCTCCCATGCTAGTAGGCTTACGCTTCTAACCAACCATATTTGCTTATAGGATTACAAAAGTCCGCAAAACAGTGTAAACACAAAGATCACAGAGATGATGTCTTAACACAAGGGTAACACACTATATAACTGATATTTATATTATATATATATATATATATATATATATATAATATGTATGTATGTATGTATATAACTGAATTGTGAAGAAGGAGAAGCACGTTCAGTCTGTCGTTCGTAAACAATGGACGCAGCATCATTACGTCATTGTGTCATTATGGCAGTGTACTATGTAGGTATGTCTAAACTCATAATTTGACTTATAAAAAAAACAAAACGAAAAATCGAAAAAACGTAAAACGGATGAACGTAAGTCGGGGACTGTATCTATATATATATATATATATATGTACAGTATGTATATATATATATATATATATATATATATATATATATATATATATATATATATATATATATATATATATATATATATATATTATACATACATACATACATACATACATACACCTGTGTGTATACGAAGATGCACCATTGTGTGTATATCAGCTTCCTCGCTTCCCCTCATTACATCAGACAATCATGGTGTAAAACCAGGATGAAAAAAGCATAACATAAAAAATTAATTATATTGCGCCTTGTGTAAACAATCTGTGCATGAGCGTCTACACCCATACTTCCTTTTATGTGTTCTATTTGTTGTGGAAAGACGTTGATACTTACCTCATACTTGTGAGCTGTCAGTTCCTTTCAAGAGAAACAAGAGAAATCTCAAGCATGCACATTTCAAAGCGAAGTTTAAAAAAATGTGCAAAGTACAAAACATAACCGACCAGAATTTTTTAATGATGCTACTCTTCCATTATCAAAGGCCAGCCATGTCTCTCACTGTCTATGGTGAGAGGTTCATGTAAAAGAACCATTGCTGACTTTTGTAAAGAATAGCAGCATCGCCGTCAGCGTGTTTCTGTCCCTTGCTAAAGGGTTGTGTCAGGAAGGGCATCCGACGTAAAAACCTATACCAAATCAAACATGCGAATCATTCACTGTGGCGACCACTGATAAAGGGGAAAAGCCGAAAGGAAATCCCTCACTCTTCTATATTAAACACCAAATTTACTGGAAACTGGAATAACCATAGTGGAAGGGATGGAACAGGTTTGGGTCACTTTGTTCTAGTAGAAGTTCAGTTCATTTTCTGTACCCGCTTAATCCTAATTTGGGTCGCGGGGAGGCTGGTGCCCATCCCAGCCAACTTCGGGCGAGGGCAGAGTACACCCTGGACAGCTCGCCAAGCCATCGCAGGGCGGAAACACGCTGACGGCTTTGCAGCCTACTCTTGTCGAAAGTCAGCAATGGTTCTTTTACATGCCTCACACCATAGACAGTGAGAGACATGGCCAGCCTTTGATAACCCAGTTAGCTCCACTGGGGGGGGGGACAGTGACAACCTTATGCAGAGTGGGACTCGAACCCCCAACCTTTGGATCAGCGATCCAGCGCCCTATACCACTAGACCACCACTGCCCCTTCTAGTAGAAGTAGATTGTAATATTACACAATTGAGGCACTGAGATCAAAAACCACATAAGTCACATTTAATAAAATGTGAATATGGTGGGTTTTTTTTTTTTTTTTTTTAATCTCAAATCCTCAATTGTGTGCTTTCAAGTTTGGTACAATTCACAAATAGTTGTCATCGTCAGGTCTCCATTCAGTCTTTCATTTTCTCATTCATTTGCTTAATCCTAATTAGGTGAGGCTGGCACACATCTCAGCCCACTCTGGGCGAGGGCTGGGTACACCCTGGACAGCTCACCAGGCCATCGCAGAGCCAACACTCACACG
>CM045742.1:29355000-29587500 GCA_024760905.1 Plotosus lineatus
CATGTCTGTCACTGTCTATGGTCAGAGGCATGTAAAAGAACCATTGCTGACTTTCGTGAAGAGTAGGCTGCAAAGTCGTCAGCGTGTTTCTGTCCCTTGCTAAAAAAAAAAAAAAAAAAAAAAAAAAAAAGGGTTATGACAGGAAGGGCATCCGACGTAAAAACCTCTGCCAAATCAAACGTGCGAATCAGATGATTCGCTGTGGCGACTCCCGAGAAAAGGGAAAAAGCCGAAAGGAAGACAGACAGTTGACCTAATCTGAATGTCTTTGGACTGTGATAGGAAACCAGAGTACCTGAAAGAAACCCATACATGTACAGGGAAGACATATAAATTCCAAACAGAAATGCTCAGTCGTGCGCGAGATCCAACTCAAAAAGCTTCTTTCTTTGAGGCGACAGTGCCATCCTATAAGATCAGATGTCTCTCTTTACCAGTCATCATGCCAACATTTAAAAGTCCTCTTCTCTGACCTGACCATGCTTAATCTTTCTCTCTGTTTCCAGATGTCTTCTGCCTCCTCTTCTTCTTTTTCTTATTCTCGCCAAAAAAACCCAATTTCCCGCAGTACTCTGCTGGCCAACAGTACTGGTGGAAGTCGTTATCCCAGGCCTCAGCCGAATCCTGATGAAATATTCTGCTTTGAACCTGCATGTTTGATTTGACGCAAGTTTTATACCGGACACTCTCCCCATTTTCCCAGGCTTGGGACCAACACTAAGAGCACACTGGCTTGTGTGACCCTAATGACTTGGTTCCTTGTGTGAAAAAATGTTAAAGCTGATATTTCATTCATTCATTTTCTGAACTGGTTAATCCTAATTAGGGTCGCGATGAGGCTGGCACCCATCTCAGCCAATTCTGGGCAAGGGCAGAGTACACCCTGAACAGCTTGCCAGGCCATTGCAGGGCAGAAACACACTGATGGCTTTGCAGCCTCCTCTTGTTGAACGTCAGCAATGGTTCTTTTACATGAACCTCACACCATAGACAGTGAGAGACATGGCCGGCCTTTGATCACCCAGTTAGCTGCATTGGGGGGGGGGGGGGCAGTGACAACCCATTGATAATGGAGCTTGAACCCCCAAACTTGGGATCAGTGATCCAGTACCTTATCACCAGGCCACCACTGTCCAAGCTGAGACTTACAAATTGGTATTTTGAACTGAAATATATAATTATATGGTGAGAAACATTCAAACACAAAGGGTTTATTGTACAGAGCCTTTTGAACAAAACACTGCTTTTAAAATGATTGACAGATTTCTAATAAATAATTCATAACACCTGTTCTGAGAGAATAACATCAGTAGGTCTCATTCTGTGAACACACTAAGCCCCTTTATTTTCTTTGGTTGATGAAAGGTCTTTCCTCTTTAATTCAGACCACAGGCCTCAGTAGGACTTAAATCTGGATTCTGAACTGAAAATTGGACCTCCTGGCAGAGGCAACGAATTTTAAGTTAAACTTTCCACAAACATTAAGTGTGTTGCAATATGCACAAAAGCCTCTGAGCCACAGGCCACAAAACAGACCCAAAGTACCACTGATCCACCTCCTTATTTTACAGAGTCTCTCCAGGGCATTTTTTGGATGCAATCCTTTTTTCTCACCAATCAGACTGATAGTGAATTTTTGACAAGACCTAAAAGTTTGATCGTATGCTCAACACCCAATCAGTACCGAGAGGCTGTACCATAATAACATTTTTAATTTTTCCGTCCTTCACCATTTTCCACATGTGAAGAAAACATTGTGTTAGAGAACAGTGTGTCAAAGTCAGATTCCTGGCAAATACACTTAAATACACTTAAATACACTTAGATAACTAGGAAACATTGACTGTTTTTAATTATGTATTTACTGCTTATTATTATTATTATTATATTTTTAATTGTGTACATATCTGTGTAGGCCAAGCGCCATCCCGCTTATCTTAAAAATATTCTATTTTCCTAAAAGCATAATGTTTGTTTGTTTGTTTTGCATAGCAGTGGGTATAATTGATTGTACATCAATGAAGTTTTTAAGTATGCCCATCCATTCATTCATTCATTCATCCATTCACACTCGTCACACATACAACCATTCTCTCTCTATCTCTCTCTCTCTCTCTCTCTTTCTCTCTCTCTCTCACGCACTGAAGGGCAAATTGGAATTGCCAGTTGATACTCTGTGTGTAAACTCCACACAGAAACCCGGGACCCTCTTGCTGTGAGCCGGACATGCTAACCATTATGCCTTTTAAAGAATATATAAACTGTTTAGATATTATTATAATAATAATTGTTATTGTAATTTACCATATTTTACCATCTATAAGTCGCACTTTTTTTTCATACTTTGGTTGACGATGCAACTTATACTCCAGATCGACTTATATATGAGATTATTACATATAATTCTGTTCATCATAATAATAAGACATAATTTCACATGTTTGTTATTTTTACACTCACAACCACAAGAGGGCGATCTAGGCCTAGGTACCAGTACCTGCTCATCCACCACTGAAGAAATGACCCCAAAAAGAGAATCCTATTCTGCAGATTAAAAGCTGCAAGTAGAGAAATATGCATCAGAAAATGGTAATTGAGCAGCAGAAATAAAGTTTTGAGTGAACAAGAAACTTTTAAAGGACTGGAGAAAAGCGGAGATTATTATTACTGCAATGAAGAAAACAAAAAGTTAATCGCGGGCTAAAAGCTAGATGGCCACAGCTAGAGGAACGAGCTTGCACATGGATGCTTGAGCAACGTGCTGCAGGGAGAGGCTTGTCAACAGTGCAGTTGCGTCTCCACATCCAGGTAGTTCTCAAGGAGTTGAATAGAAGTGACTTTGCGTGACGACTTTCTTGGTGTTACCGCTTCATGCAATGCAACCCCCTCTTTATCAGAGTGAGGACCACAATGTCACAAAAACTGCCAGCAGGTTTCCAGGCTCAGGTAGACAGTTTCCATGAGTTTGCGACTTATAGTCCAGTGCGACTTATATGTGTCTTTTTTTTTTCTTCTTCTTCTTCTTTATTATGAATTTTTTTTTGGCCAATGCAACTTATACTCCAGAGCAACATATAGTTCGAAAAATATGGTATTAATTGTATAATATATGTATTTATTTATTTTTACTTAATATGGCAGGAGTGTGTTGAAGTAGCCAACATTCTCATCACAGGAGCAAAACGGTTCAAACCTGTTGGTTAAGGAGGGCTTTCTGTGTGGAGTTTACCCATATTCTCCAAATACCTGAGTGGGCATTTTTACCTTGGTGCTCCAGTTTCCTCCAGCAGTTCAAAGATATACAAATTGGGTCAAATGGCTACTCTAATTTTCCCTGAGACATGAATTTGAATGTTATTAATTATTCTGGGTTGTTTTTTTTTTGTTAGCCCTGTGATAGATAGATAATTTGGCTAGGGTAAACCCTGCCTCTCGAACAGCGACAGCTGTTCTCCAGCTCAGCCCTGCCCAACAATAGATAAGCAGCACTGAAAATGAATGAATGAATTATGGTACATGAAATATTTAATATTTCGGATGTCACTGATTTTAGCATAAATACCATGTTATGGAGAGAAAATGTTATCACTGCAATCAACATCAAAATCAAACTCAAACAAAGTGTTATCTAAGTTCTGCATAATGGAATGAAGTGATTGAGATGTTCGTTCTCTCTCTCTCTCTCTCTCTCTCTCTCTCTCTCTTTCTCTCTCTCTCTCTCTCTGTCTCTCCCCAGTCTCATTGCTTCCAGAAGGTACTACTTTGAGATTCTGCACAAGCAGGATGACAAGGGTTCTGATCATGTGGAGGTTGGGGTGAGTCACAGTGCCTGAACTATACTGTGTCACAGAGCAAAAACTTATTTGCAGAAACCCTTCAAGTCTCGGTATAATCCTGTTGCTTTAGGGATGTGTGCTCTTCTATGAAAGATACTATGGCTTCGAGGTCAACTGTAATATTTAAGTAATTTATCTCCTGGTGAATTTATTTAATCAGCTGTCACGCTTATTAGTAATGCCGTGAGTGTATACCTGATCAGCCATAACATTGCCACCACCTGACTGATCTGCAGTCAAGTAGCCCCATACACAGCAAGCTGTAATGCAGTGTGCATTCTGATACCTTTCTGTCATAGCCAACATTAACAGTTTCAGCAGTTTGTGCTACTGAAGCTCTTCTGTAGGATCAGACCAGACATACTTGCCTTCACATGTATAAGGCTTGGGTACCCATGATGCTCTTGGCGGTTCACTAATCGTCTTCCTGGGACCACAGATGGTAGGCACTTACTGCTGCATACTAGGAACACCCCACTAGACGTGCTATTTCATCTTTATAGTTGTATATCGTAGATACAGATTTTAGTTTGTGAGACTAAAGTTGGTGTAGAGCCAAAATATGGAGCTGGAGAAGCAGCACAGTGAGATGACTGAAGCAATTTCAAGGTCGATATTTCCAGAAGTGCCACATTCATTCTCAAGGCCTCCACTTTCACAGTTATGATGCTCACAGATGCTCTTCTCCTAGATCTGTATCTAACATCCTGGAATCAAATTTCAAGTTGTTTCTATCTACATGAAACGAGAAGTGGAAGTGAACCGATTGGCATTAGCAAGCAGAGGCACTTGCCGACTGGCGCCTCTGAGAAAATAATAATGAAAGCATGAAACCTGAGTAACAAATCACAGAGTGTGTGACCTGTGCAAGTTCCCATTCCCCACTGCATTAGGATTTAGATCCTCCTGCCAGGCAGATTTACTGTGCGTCTATTCGCAGTCGTACTTGTTCTTGTAGGTGATAAAGCAGAAAGATTCAGGGGTTCGTTTACAACAAGAAAAAAAACGGTGCATAATAATGCCAAATGTCTGGGCTGCTCGGGTGTGATGAATCTGAGCAGCTGTGCTCTATCAGAGACACAGGAAGATTCTGCAACATTGCACTCCAATTGATTTTTTCCTCCCTGCGTAGGAGAGAAGACCAAGTGAACTTGAACAAGTAAATGGAAATAGAAAATCACTCTACTTATCCTTTGGTTGCAGGAATTGTTGAGAATCACTTTGCTAGAGGACAGGAAGAAATGTGTGAACAAGTCGAGACGTGTTTGGGTCTGGGGATATTACTGTGAAAATAAGCGCGGCTCTGTAGCAAGCGAGACAGCTTTATATTGTATGTTTGCACCAGGAGTTAAAGTGTCTGACTTCACATTTACACCCGCTCATTTCACATGTCCTTTATAGAGACTCTGTTCCTAATACTATTGTGAATAGAACCATTTGCTCTCACAGTCAGCTGTATTTCACAAAACCCAGATTGAACAGATTAAAACCTTCCATTTTAATAATTAATGGAATATTTTAGTTAATCAGCTAATATACAGGTATCTCTCGACTTAAGTCGTTCTCGATATACAGTGGTACCTCACTTTACAACATTAATCTGTTCCAGAGTCTTTTTCGTAACCTGCAATTTTCGTAAATTGAACCGCATTTTACATGTAAAACATATGATTCGTTCCAAGGCTCCCAATACTACCCCTAAACCCTTTAAAAATGATAAAAGTATACCTTTTAAGACCTCCTTCTGCTTCAATATCATACCGATGGTAGACAGGTTTGGCCATATTCCTTTGTGATATCAATCGAGCCTGTTTCTTCTTCTCACTAGCACCGGAAATCACACTTGTGTGTGTGTGTGTGTGTGTGTGTGTGTGTGTGTGTGTGTGTGTGTGTGTGTGTGTGCGTGCGTGTGTGTGTGCGCGTGTGCGCGCATGTGTGTGTGTCTGTGTGTGCGCGCACGTGTGTTGACCATGTCTTCTTAGCTGTTATAATCTTACAAATGTTTATGGAAGGTTAAAAGCCTGAGTCAAGAAATAAAGCATAAAACAACAGTAACTCTGTCCTTTACACGAAAAGCATCATGGTAGATTCAGCTCTATAATAGGCAATGGGAGGTAGCTGCGTCATCCCTCCTAGCCAATTGGATCCCTGTCCAAGATGGCGTCAGGTGGACCGGTCCAAGATGGCGCTCGAGTGAAGGCGACATGAACGACAGCTCAGTTGTTAGCCAATGGGAGGCCAGCGGGCGGGATGTTTGAACGGCATTGATGGGAGAGCAGCTCGTGCATTGTTTGAATGTTTGAATGGCGCGTTTGAATTTTTAAGATGACGCTTTCGTAATGTGAACTTGTTTTGTATACAAAGACAAAAATTTGGGGAAAATGCATTTCGTAACCTGCATTTTTCGTTTGGTGAGACTTTTGTAAGAGTGAGGTACCGCAGGAGGGAAACACGTGGATGCAACATGCAACATAAAGACGTTTTAATAACAGACAAAAAAATTAGAAATCTAATTCTCCTAATGTTCAGGAACAGGCAGAAGGTCAAATGATCAGAAAGACTTTGTAAAGGAGGCAAATCCAAAAGTAAAAACATAATAAGGCAGCCAAGGTTCATTCCTGTATTACAGCAATTAGTCACAACATTTTTTTAAATTCTGTCGATTTTTTCGAAGATGAGTGCCATTACACGTCAACATCGATATTTTTCATTAACTAAATGTTTCCCTATAAAAAAAAAACTTGAGCGACATGACACGTACAAGTCATTGACCATAAAAGGGCCTGACCTCAGGTGTGTGTGGGGAGGTAGTGTTATAGAGGGCACCATGCACAGTTCTGTAAGGGAAGTCTGTGTAGGTGCCTCTGTATGGGAGGTGCATGCTGAGGTCGACTGAGGTGTTGTTTGATGTGTTTAGTGTTTGTTCAAATTTAGTGCAACTGATTTTGCTTAACTATGTTAGAAGTACAGACGCTCCCCAGCTTATGAACGAGTTAGGTTCCAGATGGCCGTTCATTAGATGAATTTGTTCGTAAGTTGTTACAGGGCATTCTTTAGAGGGGAACGTATGTTTAAATCTAGTATAAGTAATCTATACGAGTTTGTACTGTATAATATCTCTCTCTCTCTCTCTCTCTCTCTCTCTCTCTCTCTCTCGATCTCTCTCTCTCTCTCTCTCTCTCTCAATCTCTCTGAGTTATTACATATAACTGACCACGCGGTGTAATGATGCTGTTGAGCTCAGTCTAATTGAAAGCATATCCTCTCTCTCTCTCTCTCTCTCTCTCTCTCTCTCTCTCTCTCTCTCTCACACACACACACACACACACACACACACACACACACACACACACTCAGGCGACACTACAACTGGACAATTGAACTGATCAGCTTCCGGTTGCCCTTGAAAGGAACACCGAAGAACTAATCAAACTTCGACATGAAGATAATATGATTTATTTATGTATCAATCCGAAGTGTGTGTAATACTTCCTAGATAATTCTGTTTGATTGGTGGATTATTTGTGAATCATTTCCCAATATGATTCATGGTTTGTGTCTCACTCAGCCCCACTCAACCCGACTCGACTCAACCTGCTGCCCGCCAGCCTGCAGCTTTAAAGTCTTTATGGTGTTAAATCATGACCATTACAAATCATTGTTAATGACACCATTCCTCCCATGACACAAAGTAAACATCATCCTGCACATCAAAACCACTCAGCATCTGTAAAGGCACACCATTTAATCCACCGGTCCCGGTCCCCAATTCCAGACAATGAAGTTATCTGTGTAGGATCTGGAGGTGGGTGGTGGCCGAGCGTGCGCTTTAGGCTGCACGTCGCTGGAACGGTGCAGGACAGGCTGACCTCTGAGAGCAGTGCTCGCACATTACCGGCTCACAGGTGGAAAGTTCATAATAGAGGGGGACATGAAATAAAACATTTAGAAAACTTTTAACCTCTCTCTCTCTCACTCTCTCTCTCTCTCTCTCTCTATCTCTCTCTCCCTTTCCACATTCATCAATATCATTATGTCCCATGTTTAAACTCCTGGTTGCTCTCAAGCACAGCACAGCAGATCTGGCACAGCAGTTTCACTATTCTCCAGTTCATTATAATACTGGAGTCAATTGTTGCTTCTCTTCCTGGACTGTTTCAGCCACGCCCCCCCACCCCTCTGCCAAAGCCGAGTATTAAGTGTGCCTCAGTATAATGTTTAATCATATTTCATATTTATATTTATGATATATCTTTCTACAGATTTTATTGCATTTCTATTACTACTTGTTCTTCAATTTCATTTCACTTTCACGCTCGACCTTGGACTGGATGTTCGTATCTCCGGATGTTCATAAAACGAATGTTCGTAAGTGGGGGAACATCTGTATATCCAGGAAGCAGAAACGAGAAAGAAAACATCATGTACAGAACAAGATGCAGTGAGATTATAACACCAATTAACAAGTTGTAATGCCTGTTAAGGTAGACACAGACACAGTAAACAATACTTTACACTGAGTCCAACTTTGCAAGTCCTTAAATAACCGGCCAAAATCCATCTCAGCTCTGTTGTGCACCATCGCTGCTGTAAGTCCGGAAGTAGCAACTCGTTCCACAGGACGAGTTGACCCACAGACGGGAAAGTGCAGTGCAGGGACCAAGGAGCAGCTTTGACATTATTATGAAAAAAATTTTTTTCATTGATAAAGATTATCAAAATAAATCTTGGACATTTTTTATTTTATATGAAAATCTTTATAGGAAACCGATGTTATAAATGAAAAAGAATGGTGAATTTGTTGAATCATCACATGCCTATTCCTGGATAAGGTTTATTCATCCATATGCATTCTTATGGAATAATGTGGTATATGTGTGATTCCAAGAGTTTTTCCAAGAGTTTGTCATACAGTTGTGGGTACAGATGCGAGATAAAGTCTCCTTTTTCTGTTTTCCCCCCTCATGTTTATCTCCTCCCTCATTGCCTGAGTGCCTTTGTTTTAGCTGATGGCTTCATTATTAAGAAACAGAAACAGCAGGCAGTCCCTCGCAGCCGCTCCTTGTCTCATATGCAAGACTGAATTCTATGTCTGTATTTTTATTAATGTGTGTTTGTGTCTACTCTGTTTACTCATTTATTCGTCCATCTGTTTATTTGCTAATTAGCCTCTTTTGGCATTGGGAGGTAAGCTCTTCGGACATAATGCTCATCTGCAGATAGTTTCAGGCATTTCTTGAGGAAATCATCAGCATTGTGATGGAAATCACGTCAGATGGCAAAAATAATAGCCTCGGCGTATCTTAAAAAGAGTGACAGTAAGATAATAACAAGGGCAAAGACAGTGGGCAGAAAGGAAGAGCCCTTTTTTGAAAGGAAATTTTAAAAATCCTCCAATAATGATAAATTCCTTGCATGTAATTGTGTACAGAAATCTGAAATACTTAAACCCAGGAATCATTAATCGACTGCATGAGAAAACCCCAAAAATAGAATCTAAATGCCATTTCATTGCACTTTTCCAGCTCTATTTTAATATCAGGAGGAAAATTCTATGCCTCTTTGTGTGTTTCTCCTTGTTAAACAAGGTCTCCCATGGCAACACATCTTTGTTTGGTACGCTCTGATTGGTGGGTCTGAAGTCAAGAGCTGAGAAAAAAAACCACATACTCTATGACGGGAGTTTGCAAGTGAACAGGACTCAAAGAGATGTGTCATGAAGCAGAGGTGGAACATGACTAGTTTTGGTTTAGTTCAGTGAAATAGTGTTTAATCACATTGGATTGGTACTAGAACGTGAAAGCCAGCCACCTGCAGAAGTGGAAAAGATTGTATTAATATTACATTTCATCGGTCTGTGCCATTATTCATGCAAAGACTTGGCCTTATCATTTGGTGCCACTGAATATTTGAGAATTTATTTTGGTACAAAATCAGCTTCTGTTTATAATGAACAATTGAAAGGTGTAATTGGCTTTTCGTGACATTGGAAAGGTTTGTGACAGAGTGACAAAGCATGTTGAGGATTTTTGGGGCACTAGAGGCAAGAAAAAGCAGAATTCTCTTCTTATTGTCTTGTGATTTGCCCTTGACAGAGAGACGGGATGTGACTGACGAGAGTTACCCTATCACACTGTCACAAATCTACGCTGTCAGACAGAAATATAATGAAATACAACAGGCTGCCACTGCCACTATGTTCTTCTTTTGCTAGCTTTTATTCTTGGTATTGATTTTTGGCCTTTTCTGAGACCAATAGCTCGTCACTGTATATCTCTCACAGACCGACTGTTGGCATAGATCCAGAGATTTAGCACAAATACCACAACCCCAGAGGATTCACCTCCTACATTGACGGAAATGTTCAAATCTATTATGGATAAAAGGCTAAGTGCTAATGGGGTTCATCAAACGCCACTCCACTAATGTGTAAACTGTTTAACATGACAATGGAGGAAATGCACATTAACATGAGTGTCAATGTGATAGAACCCTACACTTTATATTAGTGTATATAGATTCATATGTTTTTAACATATATGTCTGTAGACATTAGAGGTTGGGGGCTCAAGCCCCACTATCAATAACGGTCACTGCTGTCCCCCCTGTGTGTCCCCCCCCGTCCCCCGTCCCCCGTCCCCCCCAGTGTAGGTGAATGGGTTATCAAAGGCCCGCCATATCTCGCACTGTCTGTAGTGAGAGGCATGTAAAAGAACCAACTTTAGTCAAGAGTCGGCTGCATGGCTGTCAGGATGTTTCTGCCCTGCGATGGCCTGTTGAGCTGTCGTATACTCTTACGTCGCCCAGAGTGGGCTGAGATGGGCGCCAGCTTCCCCGCGACCCTAATTAGGATTAAGCGGTTCAGAAAGTGAATGAATGAATGTCTGTAATCGGAGGCTAATTAAGATGTTTGTTGTGACCAGATTCAGATATGTTTGAGTAGAAACACTAAAAGGTTCTTAATAGAGAGCTTCAGTATTGTGGAAGGTTTTTAGCACAGTTTTATAGATTGTATAGTGATTTTTCTGCTGCTATGACTCTAGTTGGACCAAAATAGGTCAAATGAAACATCTTACAAAATACAGTCTTGCGAGCTTGAAAACCAAGTAGGGTTGAGCCTGGTTAACTCTTGGATGTAAGATTCCCAGGGACCAAGGGACGGCAAAGCCAGACCTTCCCCGTGTTCACCTGGTGGAACAGGCATGGTATATGAAGAAGAAAAAGAAGATGAGGAGAAAATAATTTGTCGTGTATAAGATTTTGCCGTCAAACAAGGTGGACAAAGTATTTGAGAAACTGATGATCTCCTAGGGCTTTAACACATAGCAGTCTGTAGAGTGTATGCAGAATAGAAAAAACCGAGGAGAACCACTGTAAGTAGCAGCCCTGCAGGAAGGTTCTATACTGACTGAAATATCTAAATCTTACAACTGTACAACTGTGCTGAGCAGAAAATCGAGCCTTTCATGTTGATGAGCTACAAAGATATAAAAAAAACATTGGGTTCCCCTCCTGTTAGCCACTAGCAGAAGCCCGAGCCTACTGTTGGGCTCAGGCTTACCAGACTGTTGGAGAATGGAATTGCTGATCTCGTTCTCTGAAGAATTTTTACACCATTCAGTGTAAACTTTGGAAAGTGTGGTGTGTGAACATCCCGCACTCCAAAATGCTGAAACTTGCCCATCTGGTACTAACAGCCATGCCATGATGAAAATCAGAGAGATGAGACACTTATTCTGATGCTTGATGGGAACATGAAGTGAAGTTCTTGGCCATCAATCTCATGAGTTTATGCATTACTCTCCTGCCATTTTTACAAATAATATACACTGTGTGTGTGTGTGTGTGTGTGTGTGTGTGTGTGTGTGTGTGTGTGTGTGTGTGTATATATATATATATATATATATATACACACACACACATATACACACAGTCGGCCCCCTACCTATGAAATTAATCTGTTCCATAGCCTTTTTCGTAGCTCGGGGATTTCGTAAGTAGGGGTCGCATCTTGCATGTTAAACGCCTAATTCGTTCCAAGGCTCCAGTCTTTGAACTGGATAAACCCCATAAACCTTTTAAAAATGATAAAAGTACACCAATTTTGTATGTAATATGTGTTAAAAGTAAAAGAAAATTATTTATTAAACAATTTAAACATTTTATTAACATATTAAACCATGTTATTAACATATTTATTAATTAAACCATTATAAAACATTTTTTATTAACACACATACACACACACACACACACACACACCTGCCTCTCTCTCTCTCTCTCTCTCTCTCTCTCTCTCTCTCTATCTATCTCTCTTTCTTCTCTCTCTCTCTCTCTCTCTCTCTCTCGCGTGTGCACACGTGCGCACTGCAGGCCACGCCCACAAGACATGAATTCAAAGCGCATTCCCTGCTTGACAAACTCAACTTTAATTTGATTCCTTGAGGGATCGGAATTCCAGATGAGCTCAAATGCGCCCACATTTATTAAACATTTACTGAATTAAACAACTTAAAAAACTAAACTAAAAACTAAAGAGTTAAGCTTCCTTCTGTCTCTATCTGGGAGACCAGTGGGGCGGGATGTTGAGAGATAGCCAATGAGAGAGCAACTCACACATCGTGTGAAATTTTGATTGGCACGTTTGAATTTTGAATTTCTTGTCGTAAGAGGGGGTTGTTTTCGTTTCTCGGGGACGGAAACTTAGGAAAATGTTCTTCGTAACCCAGGGATTTCATACCCAGGGGGCTTCGTAAGTAGGGGGCCGACTGTATAAATATATATATATATATATATATATATATATATATATATATATATATATATATATATATATATAAAGCGATGTGGTAATGTAGGTTCCTATTCCTATTTAATCCAGTTGATGTATGTATGTTACATGTCGTACAGATACTCAACCTGACACTGTCGTCATGTCATACAATATATGAGTTGAACACAGGTTTAATCTCGGGCAATCATAGCACTACATTAAAAAATCTGTATATTACGCCATAGGGCATCAGGGCAGCACAATAGTAGTTAGCACATCATCACAGCAATCATCCAAATCAGTATCAGTTCCAAGAAAGTCCTGGGTTCAAGTCCCAGGCTTGGGTATTTCTGTGTGGAGTTTGCATGTTCTCCCTGTTCTTGCGTGGGTTTCCTCCAAGTAACTCCTTTTTCCTCTCACCGTTCAAAGACATGCATGTTGGGCTAATTATTTTTATTATTATAGTGGACGCAGTCGAGCTATACGCCTGGCACTAATTAGTATTTGCTGTTCTTGTACTTTCCATAGCGTGTAACCTTACAATGAGAAGATTGAAGCGATGCGGTAGCAACAACCCGCACATCGCCAGCAGAAACACGCTGACGGCTATGCAACTTACGCTTAACGAAAGTCAGCAATGATTCTTTTACATGCCTCACACCATAGACAGTGAGAGACGTGGTCGGCATTTGATAACCCACTTAGCTGCCCTGGGGGGACAGTAACAACCTTGTGGAAAGTGGGACTCGAAGCCCCAACCTTAGGATCAGTGATCCAGCTGACCTTACCACCAGGCTACCGCTCCCCAATTGCCACATGATTGGCGAATAAGATGTTATAAATTGCTCCAGATGTGATTATGAATTACTGTTTGTGTGTTGGTCCTGCGCTGTTCTGGCAAGCCATTTAGGGTGTACCCCTCCTTCGCCTACTGTTGGCTTACACCTCCGTAGCACCCTGTTGATATTCAGCGATTTATCAAATGAGTGAGATAAGAATGATGCCATGGCATAGGACATTGTGGGACTTCGCACAGAGAGAGAGAGAGATTTCCTTTCGGCTTTTCCCTTTATCTATGCAGCTACTCTTTACGAAAGTCAGCAATGGTTCTTTTACATGAACCTCTCACCATAGACAGTGAGAGACATGGCCGGCCTTTGACAACCTTGTGAAGAGTGGGACTCGAATTCCCAACTTTAGGATCAGCGATCCAGCACCCTAGACCACCAGACCACCACTGTCCTGTCACACAGTCAAGGAAAATGACCCGATGTGAAGAGCTATCTATGAAATGGAAATTTTGATGCCATTTTCCATCACACACTTTTTTAAACAGTTTTATATAACACACCAACACTGTTCAAAGAATTTGCTTTTTTCTTGAGGACCTCTTGAAAATCTGTTGTATGTGACAGGGAATGTAAATACACACATAAAAATATTGATGTGATAACATTACTAGTGAGAGTTATGAATTATGCATGTCTTAGAAATATGTGCTATTTAATTTGCAACTACAAGCTTCATCAAATTTCCTGCTGAAGTCTCTGCCTTTTTTATTTTATTCTCATAGGTCGTATATTTGATTCCTGATTTGGTTTTGTGTTCAGTATTTCCAAACATTTTATATATATTTTTTTTTGTGTTATGTTTTATACCTTTCTCCAGTTATGATAAAGGTCACTGCCTTCTGTTTAAAAGTCTTTAGGTTAACTTTTATATTCCACTGACTTTTAACTTCACATCGCTGCTTGAGTGTTTGAGCCTGATTCAACATTTTTTTGCCTGAGGTATGATAAGATGTGTTGACTGTTTTAAGTCATAAGATGCTTCACCGAGCTGCATACTGTAATATACACACAATTTTAAAAGCCTTTTTACTTTTTTTTTTACAAGTTAAATAAGTTAGAGACATACATATACTATTATTATTTTTATATTTTTAATAAGAAATATATGTGTTAATAAAAATATTAGTATTGCACTTAGATTATGTGGCGTGTCTCAAAATAAATCTGCTGGTGAATAAGCTGTTACTATAGAAACAATAATGCAAATGAATTAACATAATAATGTAAACCTGTCATTTCAGTTGTAGCAGGCACTACTGGAGAACTATATCCATTGCATTCATATTCTGATCAGCTTAATTGTAATTAGGGTCACGGGGAAGCTGGCGCACATCTCAGCCGACTCTGGGAGAGGGCAGAGTACACCCTGGACAGCTCGTCAGGCCATCGCAGGACAGAAACATGCTGACCACTATGCAGCTCCTCTTTACAAAAGTCATCAGTGGTTCTTTTACATTCCTCTCACCACAGATAGTGAGAGACATGGGCGGCCTTTGATAACACAGCACTTGGAGGACAGCAGTGACAACCATTGATAGTGGGGCTTGAACCCCCCAACATTGGGAACAGTAATCCAGCACCTTACCATCAAGACCCCACTGCCCCAGTAAACAAACCAATATAATAGTAGTAGTAGTAGTAGTAGTAGTACCATAGCCTAGCAAGCTAGTCATGGTGTATACTCTGACCAGAAAAAGTGTTGTAGTAGTATTAGTAATATACAGCAGGTGACACGAGTAGGTGCAAACGTTTGCCACCCAGCTAGAACATCCTGGGTTTGAGTTCCAGGCTCAGCAGGGGCGTATCTGTGTTTAGTTTGTATTCCCTGTGTTTACATAGATTTCCTCTGGGTACTCCAGTTTCTTGCCACAGTCCAAAGACATTACACTAGAATAATTGGCTGTTCCAATTAGCCGCCCTAATACAGAGCCTCCCACAACCCTAGTAGGATTAAGTAGTTTGGTAATGAATATATACAGTGCTTTATATAATGAGTTTGCATCTATATGTATGAGATTCAATATATATGTAATGTATAAGATACAAGAATATGCATGGGTCAAATTTTTTTTTTTTTTTTTACCAGTCCAAACTTTCATGTTCAATAATTCTGAAACTCTTGGCCCTAATCTTATACAGTTGGCCCTCTTCCAGCGAAATCCCCAGAATACAAAAAATCCAGTAGACGAAAAACATTTTCCTAAATTTTTTTCCTCTATATACGAAACAAATTCTTCTTACAAAAAGCACCAAACGTGCCACTCAAACATACAAACACGCCATTCAAACATTAAAACGCACCATTCAAATATCCAAACATTCAAACAATAGGTGGAAAAAAAAAACGTGAGCTGTAATATTGGATGCACTTTGATCCATACTGTGTGTGAGCGATGTATGCACCTCAGCATCCCGCCCTGCTGGCCTCCCATTGGCTAGGAGGGATGACGCAGCTCGATCATATTGGTTATCTTCCAACATCCTGCCCCGCTGGCCTCCCATTGGCTACGAGGAATGACGCAGCTCCCTCCCATTGGCTATCTCTCAACATCCCACTCCGCTGGCCTCTCATTGGCTAAGAGGGATGACGATGTCATTCCAACTTTGTTCCTGTTTGTGTGAACTTTGTTCATGTTTGTGTGTCTTTCCAACTGTATTTTATGGCTCAGGCTTTTCACCTTGTATAAATAATTTCGTTGGAAGAGGGCTGACTGTAAATGTTTTAAATAAACTCCTACCTAATGTCACTTACACAGATGGTCACTATTTTATTTACAAACAGAGCGCAAACTTTTTTTTCAAGGATTCAATTGAACTCAAGTGAACATTTGGAGGAGGTGTGTCCTGAATGTTTCAAAAAAAGATGAGTGGTCACCATAGAGTACAGACTAACCCTATGGACTATTCAATTTGGAATTCGCTCCATAGAAAAGTCTATGAAGGGTGCATGGAAAAATTCAGTGAGTAGGACCTGAAGGCCAAAATAAAAGCAAGCTAGTGAGAGATCACCATTGATGAGATTCGGCGTTCAACTGGATCCTGTAAAAAATGTTGCTGTGATACACTTTTGTAAGGAAAACGGTGGACTGATTGGCCATTTGGTCGCACTACATTCTGATATTTTAATTTTGATTTTGTTCTCATTCAGAGGTTTATATTATCTTGATATTTGCAGAAATTACAAAGGATATATGCTATTAAATCAAGTACATTTTATACGATTATTATCAAGAGTCTGAGAATTATTGACCATTAAAGTGTGTCCCATTTTTGCCCCAATGTGTGTGTGTGTGTGTGTGTGTGTGTGTGTGTGTGTGTGTGTGTGTGTGTGTGTGTGTGTGTGTGTGTGTGTGTGTGTGTGTGTGTGTGTTTTCTGGCCTGTTGTTTTTATTAGTAGTATAAGTAGTGTGTTTATGAAGGGGTACTTTACTATTAGTAATAGTAACATAAATGATTTTTGGTTCATTGTTTTGGAAATCAAATTTTATGAAAGACAGAAAAAATTAGACAAATAATTTGAATTAATAATTAAAGGAATCCTAGTCTTTAATTTTACCCAAAGACGTCCTTCTTTTGAGTAAGCAGCTCACGCTACCTCAAGTCTCACAGCCCTAGAGAAGCAGTAATGATTGATGGTGTTGGTAGCGTGTACTGAAGTGCCCCGGATGTACAATGGTGTCCCTGCACACAGAAGGTCTGTCTCCATCCTACATCCTGCAGTCTACCTTCAGGTTGACCTTCACCTGTGTTCCTGTTGTAAAAATAAATAAATAAATAAATAAATAAATAACATTCACAATAAAACTGAGGAACCAATTGCAGGGAGATGGAACTGTGTAATGTAACACAATCTGCTTCATGTAAACATGTATGTATATAATGTTTAGGTGTGTGTGTGTGTGTGTGTGTGTGTGTGTGTGTGTGTGTGTGTGTGTTTCATCTCAATTGTGATTGTGGTGGAAAATGCCTTGTCACCTCTCATTAGTGGAGGGATAACAAGAAGCGACATGGTAATTTCTAAATGTCTTTAAAAGACTTGTATCCTGTCAGTTCTGGGTTGTCACAGAACTGTGTGTGTGTGTGTGTGTGTGTGTGTGTGTGTGTGTGTGTGTCTCTGTGCGTGTGTGTGTGTCTCTGTGCGTGTGTGTGTGTGTGTGTGTGTGTGTGTGTGTGTGTGTATGTGTGTGCTTGTATGTGTGTGCGTGTGTGTGTATGACACAAATGAAAGTTGACCTTGCATGCTAAGAGTAAGATGAATGAAGGATAATGTGGGTATTTTGTCCTCCTGTTATCCAGACTCATCTTTTTATCTTTTTAAGTTGAAATGTCCCTTTTTAGAGGTTTTGTGTTCTGAACTCTCTCTCTCTCTCTCTCTCTCTCGCTCTCTCTCTCCCCAGTGGCGACCTTTCCTGCCAGGCCTAAAATATGAGGTCATTGATTCTGCATATATTTCCCTATACACAGGTAAGCTCCTCTGGGTATACACACACGTACACACACACACACACACACACACACATACACACGCGCGCGCACACACACACACACACACACACACACACACACACACACACACACACACACACACACACACACACACACACATCTATATGCACACAACACGCATTCTTCCACATCTATCTACTGGATCAGCTGTATCATCGTCTCAGGCACATAACTCCTTTTGACTCCTCACTGATTGTGACTTTTAGTTTTATGCCAGCCGTTGTTAAGTTCCTGGAAAAGGGCACTATTTGTTCTCAGGACTTCTCAAATATAACATTTCCGTCTCACGCCGGGTTTGATTTAACAGAAGATGCCATAGCAAACGCCTTAGCAGGCAGCAGAGTCATAATTCTACCATTAATGTTATCAGTGGAAAAAGTAGAATTATCAAACATTGCTGTTAAATTATCAAAGATCTGACTGGTTAGAAGCTATTTGATAGCACAGTAGTACAGACTGTAATTTAAATATTTCAAAAATCTATTCCTTTTTTATTTCATTTTTACATTTTTTATTTCTTTTTTGGCAGAACGGTGGCGTAGTGGTTAGCATGTCCGCCTCACAGCAGGAAGGCCCTGGGTTCGATTCCCGGCCTGGGCGTTTCTGTGTGGAGTTTGGATGTTCTTCCCATGTTTGCGTGGGTTTCCTCCGGGTGCTCCGGTTTCCTCCATCAATCCAAAGACATGCACAGTAGGTTAATTGGCCGTTCTAAATTGCCCGTAGGTTTGCATCGTGCAGAAGCCAATGGCAAACCACTGCACTAATCCTTCCAAGAAAACCTCCATGGAGATTCTAACCAGGGCGTTGTCTTTCATGGCAGGTCGCCAATGGTCGTCCTATGACTCAGGCACTAGCTGGATAGATAGATTTCTTTTTGAATTAATTTATTAGTATTTTGTCTGTTGTAATTAAAAAAAATGTCTGCTGTAAGAGCTCAGATGACAAAGTGCCGTGATTGATATTGCAGTGTCAGCACTTTATAGTCATTCAAGTTTTTCTTCATGCGATTTAGGATTCTGGTCTCTTGATTAGTCATGTTTTTCTGTGATGGAAGAGGAAGAAAATGCTTTGGGACATGACACCACTTCACCACGCCCCATCGTTGATTATTTTCTTATAACTGCACTCTGTAATGTTTTCTGATTTACTCACATGGGGTGGATTAGTAATGTCAATAGAAATATGATGTAAAGAGTTTTTGACCATTAGCTCTGTACTAAGAGCTTAATTTGGATACAAAATGAACAAATTGCAAATTTATTTATTCATTTTCTGAGCTGCTTAATTCTAATTAGGGCCATGGGAAGGCTAGTGCCCATCTCAGCTGATTCTGGACGAGGGTAGACAAGCTATCGCAGTGCAGAAACACGCTGACGGCTTTGCAGCCTACTCTTAACGATAGTCAGCAATGGTTCTTTTACATGCCTCTCACCATAGGCAGTGAGAGACATGTCCCGCCTTTGATAACCCAGTTAGCTGCACTGGGGGGACAGTGACAACCTTGTAGAGAGTGGAACTCGAACCCCCAACCTTAAGATCAGCGATCCAGTGCCACACCACCAGACCACCACTGCCCTTGCCTTCCCAATTGCCAATAATGTTTCATATTAAGTAGGCCTCGTGTATGCAGTACAGGAAGCACAGAGGTGACGGTTTCATCAGCTTATGCGAACTGTTTAATGCAGCAAATGAAATTATTAAAATTGAAATGATCACCTGATCCTTAGTTAAGTCCATTTGATGCATTGGGAAGTGCAGTAGCAGACTAGGGTTACTGCCTCATATTTCCTTGTTCGCTGATTTAATCCTAAACCCAGGTAACTGTCCTTGTGGAGTTTCATGTAGTTGTTGGATTGGCTATGATGAATTGTTTTGAAATCATTCCCCCACCCCCATGTGTGCATTTTGCCTTGAATGGTCTTCTATTTAGGGTGCATTCATTGCTGTGCCAACAGTGGAATCATTGTGACCAGGATACAGCAGTTACAGATTTGGATTGAGTGTGAATTGTGTGTTGGCCTGCGATGGTCTGACATGCTATTTAGGGTATGTCCCACCTTCATCCAGGATCGGCTGAGATGGGCACCAGCCATCCCATTATACTAGCAGGATTGTGCGGTATAGAAAACGAGGGAGTAAAAATGCATGAGTGTACTTGTATTGAGAGGTATAAATGCCAGCTCTGTCTGTAAACACAAAGACCATTTCCCAGAATCCTTTGCTACAAAGGGATTGGATCTTTCGCAAACATTGTCTTGCTCTCAGTTGCTGGACTTCTAATTATGCACTTGTTAGTGCGCTACATGTGCACACTTTGCTCAACACTAGCCAGTGGTGACAACCCATTATTTTAGTGTGTGCATTGTTTTGTTTTTGATGAGTATATTTTGCCATTAAACCAAAATTTACATCCATTCATGACAGAGTTTCAGCCGTCAAAATGGTCAGTTAGGGCAGCAGGGCGATCAAGTAGTTAGCAATTCCACCTCTCAGCAAGAATATCCTGCGCCCTGTGCTTGGTGAGAACATTTATGTGTGAAGTTTGCATGTCCTTATAGTTCTTGTGTGGGTTTTCTTCAAGTACAACGGTTTCCTCCCACAGGCCAAACAAATGCACATTAGGCTAATTACCGTATTCGACATGATAAGCACCCAGGGCGCTTAAAAAAATTGGAGTGGGTGGGTGTTTCTTAAAATGCTTACCAGCGGAGTGGAACAGTAAGTGCTTATTACCATAGAGCTGGAAAACATGGATAATAACAGAACAATAAAAGAGTTTTACTGGTATTTGTATTATTCATTTTGTGTTATCAGCCAAATTACTTACACGAAAGCTGAAAATAAACAGAAAACAGCATAATTTAAAAAAAAAGACCCTTTAATTTTCCCCTCCCGGTGCTGTTCCTTTAAATACCCCCCCCCCCATGTAAAATCAAGCCAATCAACATGAAAGTCAACTTTAGCACATGGCAAGTTGAACTAATCAACACAAAGGTCAACTTTAGCACATGGCAAAAGCACATGGCAGTTATCACTTTCTGACTGGTCCATATCTGGCACATTGCTCCATTCATTGAGAGCATCCCATAGTTTTGCAGTAGCAGTTTCTAAAGGTTCATTGGTTGTTGGACATTTAGCTAAGAGAACACAGCAAAATATTTTCCTGTTTTTTTAAAGCACGGCGGAACAATCAAATGTGTTGTGACTGATGAACATTATAGACATTCCCCAGTGGCAGGGGGTCTTGAAATACCATGTAAACTCACTTTTACAGGCATTGAACGCCTCATTTTACCGTTACAGAGACTGGTCGAATAAAATTGTTAAGTTTGATCTACCATTTTGCTCCCAGTATAAATGGGCGGTTATTAGACGCAAGATCAAAAACACTGGGTGTGGGGGTGGGGGGCTTATTGGAGTGGGGCGCTTATTACGACAAATACGGTAGATGTTTTTCTATTACCCCCAAGGGTGAGTGTAAATGTGAATAACTGTTTGTTTATGTTGCCCTGCACTGGTCTGTCAAGCTATTCAGGTTGTACCCCACCTTCACCCGGAGTCGGCTAGGATGGGCTTCAACCTTCCCGTTAACATAATAAAGCATAAAGTGGTTGGGGAAATTAAATGAAATGAAGTTTGTCGGTTAGAAGGCAAGCCGCAGCTACCACACCATGTGTGGGTTTTCTTGGGGAAAAAGTGCAAGAAGTGGCACGGAGATAATACAAATGTAAACATGCACTAAATTTTACTTTTTAATATTTGAGGATGTTCTTCAGATTTAATTATGTTCTTTTATATTCTGAGAGCTTTTTGAGACATTATTGGCTTTCCCTGCTTACTTGAACAGTTCTCTCTTATCGAGGTAGTACTTCGACTCCAAATCTCTATCCTTCAGGGAAGGTCTGGTGAATTTGTTGTCATCCTGATAGAAATCTCTGATTTTGCTAACAGATATGGCAGTAGGAAAATGGTTTTTGACAGCTGTTGCACACAGTGTTTATTTGTTTTTCTGTGTGTATCTGAACAGTGTTTAATTACACACTTCTCGCAATCGCAAAATGATAAATGCGACAGATGGAAGAATTTCTTTCTTTTCATCACTTCATCTGCATCTACACTGTCTTCACTGGGGGCTCATTACAAGGAAAAATTAAGTCACTCACAAAAATGCATCTCAGAAGATGAATAAGTCACATTTTTAAATTTATTCATAACCAAAATTTGGAAGATTTAATGACTTGCATGCTGACTCGAAGTATTTTGATATTCATCCTGATTCCTATTTTGAAGAATATTACATATAAACCTTCAAAATGTATACAATTGTTGGATTCTTGTTAGCTTTTATAACGAAAACAAACGTTTTTTTCACGAACAATTAAGAAATGATTCTGTAAAAATTTGGGAAATTTAATTCAATCTTACAGTTTAATTGAAGAAAAATACCTGACGAAACATTGAAAATGAACTGACACGGCTGCGTGTGATATCCGTTGTTATAGAAAAGTTACCGCGTTCTCTTGGAGCGTGCCTCCTTCAAAATTTAATTAAAGTTCCTTCGCTGAATTAACACCAGGCACTTAAACAGACATAGAGTTTTATATGCCCAGATCTCATCAGGCTGTGTCTCAAGTATCATTTATGTCGCTGTTACGGGAATGAAACTCACGACTGACTACTGTGTATGAAATTGTTTCTCTTCTCATGTTCCTGTGTAAATTCTTTTGTGGATCTCACCCTGGGAAGCTTGATGAACTCGCACTAATCTCTAAATATTGTGAGAGTCTGAAATCATTAGAGTCAGTCATTTTCAACTCGCCTTGTGTTTATACCTCAATTTCCACTGTGGATTGATGGAGGTGGGAGAAGGGGATTGTGGGACATAGGTTGCCTAGCAACCGCTGCCTGCAGAAGCCTAAGTTTTCCTTTGCTTAACCGTTTCCTCTCTGTAAGTACTCGGAAGCTTTTGAAACAGGCCAGAGATAGAAAAGCGCTTGAAAGCCTTCGTACACCCCACTGTGCACCTTGATCATCATGTTATTATTCACCAGCTTTCATAGCCATTTCTCACCAACACCACATTCCCAGCTACTTTATGGTCCCTTAACGTGAATTAAAGGATGCCTGTGATTATCAGTTCAAGCTATCGAGTGACCCTGAATCCCTCCAGATATGGAGGTGGAAGCCTCTCTTTTCATGCTAAATGATGCTTTTAATCAAATTGCTGTATCCAGGACTTATCTGCTGTGGCTTCCCCAGCGCACAATAGTTGTGATGGCTAACGTGCATGTTCCTTCCTGTCAGTGCACAGTTTTAGCCTCTATTTAAACAAACGAGTGCATACAAATGATGTGCTTAGGAGCGAGGCTTTTAACTACACAAATGTCGAAAACTATCAGACATCATCATTCAGCTCGTACCACAGAGACAAAGAGAGAGAACCTCATCGTTCCTGCACAGGGAGCACCTGCGCTGTTGTACTTTCAACATTTTAATTGCTTTAGATTCTTTAGATTCTTTGCCGTGTTCACTCTCAGTTTCATCCTTTCTGGGTTTGAAAGTCTTTCTATATTCTGGGTGCTTTAGTTTTACTATCCATTTTATTAATTTAATTCTGGTGTTAAATTGTAAAAGTTTTTCGTATACAGTATTCCTAGAAAAAGCTAAACAGCTAAGCCTCATAAGCACAGAAAATAAAATGCTTTTATTTGTTTCGCCGTTTTATATAATTATAAGTAACATATAAATACAGGGGTCCCTCACCTTCCGCGGTTAATGGGGACTGAGAGAACCTGCGACCGCCGATTTCCGCGAAGTAGGATCAACCCTTCTGACTGACGTGTATGTATATGTATATGTATCTGTGTATATAATATCAATAAATACATATTCAATGCTCTAAATTATTTTAATAACAATTAAACATTCAAAAATAATGCATAAGATGTATAAATATAAATACACACACATACAGATGCACACCTCACATAAAAATGTAGGTAGTTTTGTTGGGGGGGGGTTGGGTTGTTTTTTTGTTTGTGATTTTTTTTTTTTTTTTGCATAATTGGCCTTGTTTTGTGACATTTTCCTGAACTTTTTCCCTATTTTTCCTTATTTTTTTAAAAGCCTGCGATGCACTGAAACCACAGAAACTGAAGCACGAAGTAGTGAGGGATCACTGCATACCATACAATTGTCTGTCATTCATTTTCTGTAACTGCTTAATCCTAATTAGGGTCACGGGGAGGCTGGTGCCCATCCCAGCCAACTCCAGGCGAGGACATAGTACATCCTAGGCAGCTCGCCGGGCCATCACAGGGCAAAAGCATGCTGACGGCTATGCAGCGCCACTTGTCAAAGTCAGCAATGGTTCTTTTACATGCCTCTCACCATGGACAGTGAGAGACATGGCCGGCCTTTGATTACCCAGTTAGCTGCACTGTGGAGACAGTGACAACCCGGTGAGAACAGGGCTCGAACCCCCAACCTTAGGACCACTGATGGCATGCTGCATACAAATTGGGTCATGAAGTGTAGCACAACGCTCATCTGCAAATTATGGCAACAACCTGATTTTAATCTTCTTTAATGTTCTTAATGATCTGTTTTGTTTTGTTTTGTTTTTTTCTTGCTTAGACAAGTCAGTATAATAACATTGCTTTTTGCTTCAGTGTGTAATATAAGGAAAAAATTAAGTGATGTCCCAGTGAAGAAGCTGATTAAAATTTGGAGAAAAGTTGTATTAAGGGACTTAAGATGGATCTGTTGATTATGCTACAGTGATTTGTCCACATTTCGAGAGGACATCATGTTCACCAGGAGAGCATCATTCATTTTACTGTACACCATTCAGACACAACATTAACGCTCCCTGACTGATCTGTGGCGAGGCACTCAGAATACTGCATGTTCTGACACCTTTCTATCATATCCAGTACGAACCGTTTTCAGCAGATTGGGATAAAATGGCTCTTCTGTGGAATCAGACCAGACGAACCAGCCCTCACACTCCATACACGTCAGTGGGCCTGGGGAACCCCCTGACACTCTTGTTAATTTACTGTTCGTCCTTCCTTGGACTACCTTTTGTCAGTACTTAGCTCTGCATACTAGGAACACCCAACACGTTCATTTTTCCCAATTTCTAACGAATCAGCGTTGAGAACTCACTGTTCATACATTGTCCAATACATCCCACTATGTGGCAGTGATATTTGTGTTATTCATTTCATCTCTCAGTGTGGGGCAATGGTGGCCTGGTGGTAAAGGGCACTGTATCACTGATCCTAAGGTTGGGGGTTTGAGTCCCACTCTCCACATGGGGGTCACTGTGTCCCCAGTGCAGTAAACTGGGTTATCAAAGGCCGGCCGTGCCTTTCACTGTCTATGGTGAGAGGCATGTAAAAGAACCATTGCTGACTTTCGTCAAGCGTGTCCCTCAGCGTGTTTCTGCCCCTTGCCAAGGGTTGTGTCAGGAAGGGCATCCGACATAAACGCCAATGCCAAATTGAATATGCGAATCATTAATATGACTTCCATGTAGATGGAGGCAGATGATTCGCTGTGGCGACCCCTGAAATGGAATAGCTGAAAGGAAAAGAAGATTTCATCTCTCAGTGGTCATTATATGTCTTTAATGTTGGTTGGTGGATGTATATTCTCCCAGCTTGGGCTGGTGAGAGCAAATGATCATTAAACACTTCACTTGCCAGCATCCTGGTCAGGTGACCAGTAATATTGCAGTCTGTTCTAGAAAATTGGAAATGCTTACATGTTCATATGTTGGGGTAATGTTCCTTCATTCACTCATTTGCCAAAATTCTTAAACCTACTAGGGTTACGGGGAGCCAGGAGCTTATCTCAGCCAACTCTGGGCAAAGGTGGGATTCACATGGAACAGCTCACCGATCCATCGCATGGTCAACACACACAAAACCATTCACTCCTAGGCACAACACTGAATAGCCAATTTGTATAATATGCCGGTTTTTGGACTGTGGGAGGAAACCAGACAATTTACCAGACAGGTAAATCCACACAATTAATGCCCTCAATGAGCCTGAGTCGACAAACCAAACACCTTCTTGCAGAAACCCTTGCATGGTTATCAAAAACTATGCAGACCAACTGAAAGTTTGGATCAAACCAGGCTTCCTGAAGCCATGAAGCAGAAACACTTCCAACTGGGCCACAGACTATTATACAGACAGTGTTTTAATAGTTTTCAAAGTTAGCAAACAGTCTGCTCTTATATTATTGAGATTACAAAAAACGGCTTTGTGTCATTGTGTTTTATTTGCTATCTCATTGGGTTATACAAATTTAGCCAAGTCAATTGGTCATTGGTTTTCCATTCCATAGCTCTGCCAACAGGGGCAGTGGTGGTCTCGTGGTATAAGGCGCTGGATCGCTAATCCAAAGGTTGGGGGTTCGAGTCCCACCCACTCTCCACAAGGTTGTCACTGTCCCCCCCAGCGCAGCTAACTGGGTTATCAAAGGCGGGCCATGTCTCTCACTGTCTATGGTGTGAGGCATGTAAAACAACTATTGCTGACTTTCGACAAGAGTAGGCTGCAAAGCTGTTGGTGTGTTTCCGCTCTGCGATGGCCTGGCGAGTTGTCCAGGGTGTATTCTGCTCTCGCCCGGAGTTGTCTGGGATGGGCACCAGCCTCCCTGCGACCCTAATTATGATGAAGCAGTTACAGAAAATGAACTGATGAGCTCTGCCAACATCTGAGCTGAGCAAGAGGATCCACCCCGATGGTCGCACTGCTCACACTTGGTGAATAATGCTGAAAATATATTTTCCTTATATTATTTTCCTATATATTATTCTTGTAAAATCTCTTTGGCTTAACTGATGTGGGCTTTCCATTTAATTACACACTCCAATTAACCAGCAAAGTGTCACTCACATAAATCAGATGTCCATAGAGAGCTAGGATGGATGATGGATGTTTGGATGGATGAACGCTTGGTGGGACTGATGAATGCTTTTGGAAAAAGCCCACAGTCTTTCTGATTAAAATTTTAAAATAAGCAGAGTTTGTTCAGCTAACAACAGGTAATCGATCACTGTTTCACACCGCCGGTCGTTTAGGCACAAATTATTAAATTAAATTGTGTACATGAGCCCTGCAAGCAAAAGCAATCTGAAACTGAAATTTTACTAATCTGTCAGCTCCCGCTAGCATGAAGCAGAAAACATTCACACATATCCATGATTCACTCAAATGAACTGCATTTGAAATCCTCTCTATCTCCCAGAGTACTGCACTGTGGCTGCTGTTCTAATGCCAGAACTTCAAGGAAAACTGAATTTATCCATTCATCGATAATGAACTAAAACAGCACGCACTATTTCCCTCTGTCTCTGTATGAAAGATGAGAGCGGCTTGAAGATGAATAGCGTGGACCACATCCCTCAGTCCCTGGCCAGCCACGTTCGACTCCCTGTGGAGACCCAGACCAGCAGGCAGCACGGAGCCGACATGCTAAAACCTGACCCCCGTGACACCTTCTACAGCAGTGAGCCTTAATCTGACGCTGTTTATCATTTTTCCTGTTTACTATGTTAATCTAGTACTGGATGGAGACCACATAAATGAGGTCTAAGCTTTTAATTCCTTTTTATTTCTTCCCCTTTGTCTCTAAAGCACCAGTGATGCACCCTTCCCGACTGGAAAACGTGCTTCCACCTTGCCTGTACTCACCCACATACGTGGTTAAAGATTTCCCCATCGCACGCTACCAAGGCCTGCAGTTTGTGAGTTCCACATGTACACACACAGGCACATAAATTGATGAGAATTAGTGTTTTAAAAGAAAGGAGAGAGAGCGAGTGTGTGTGTGTGTGTGTGTGTGTGTGTGTGTGTGTGTGTGTGTGTGTGTGTGTTTGATGCAGTGGGAACAATGCTGCAGTGCTGGAGATATACATATGGTTGCATAGAGTTTAATCCTGGTGTCTGAGAAACAAAGGCACCTATTACATGCACCTGTTGCACTGTGCTCTCAGTTATTACTGAAATACGTACCTGAACAGATATTAAGCAGTGCTGCCCCCATCTGGTCGATATACAGCAATGCAGAACGGATTGACAGCGATGAGATATAAACAGAATTGAAGTGATATAAAACTGTTATTATAAATTTTCTAATCTGATTAGTCAGATGCTGTTGATATTGACAGTTGATATCTGGTTGAAAATCACATCCAGGTGTTTACTTACAGTTGTTTTACTCATTTAAGAAAAGTAAATACAAGCAAAAGGGCAGGGGTGGTCCGGTGGTAAGGTGATGGATTACTGATCCCAAGGTTGGGGGGTTCAAGCCCCACACTATTAACGTTTGTCAGTGCTGTTCCCTCAGTGCCGCTAACTGGGTTACCAAAGGCCAGCCATGTCTCTCACTGTCTATGGTGAGAGGTTCATGTAAAAGAATCATTGCTGACTTTTGTCAAGAATAGATGCATAGCCAGTAGTATGTTTCTGCCCTGGGATGGCCTGGCGAGCTGTCCAGGGTGTCCTCAGCCCTCGCCCACAGTTGGCTGAGATGGGTCCTAGTCTCATCGCAACCATAATTAGGATTAAGTGGTTCAGAAAATTAATAAATGGGCACAAAGATGGAATGACAAAATGGATAAAAAGGAAAAACCTCAAAGATGTGATCAGTCTGGCATAAGTGACATGAGAAGAAGGGTAGGGTGGGAGGGGTTAGTTTTTGGAAGACCCAAGGTAACACAGTTTTCAATGTAGTAGAGTAATTATCACCAAGAAGAAAAAGGTTAACAATAAACTTGCAAGAGATGCTTAATACCGCCATTTCACTGGAGCATGGCAGACTTGCGTAAGCAAAACCAGAGTCATCCTCCAACGTTCCTCAATCGTTCCTCAGTCATTCCGTCACCTTCCGTGTCCTTCCGTACGATTCCGAAGGTATTCTTCCTCTTCCGTCAGACAAAAATCTTCCACGAACGTGCTTTTGAACATGTTCAAAAACACGTTCAGAGAAAAATTTTCCGACAGCGTTTCCTCACGTTCTGCTGTCCTTTCGCAAATGTTCCGTGATCGTTCATTTTATTCCACAAGTCTTCCGTGAACATTCTTCCTTCTTACGGGTGGTCAAAAGCGGCCACGGAATCCCACGGAATACTCACGGAAGGTTTACGGAATGATTGCAGCTAAAATGGAACACATGCGTTGAGTGAGTGACTCAAGGAAGTCACTTTCACTGTAAATTATTCCAGTTCATTCACTTTATTTTTTCTGTTTTCTTGTTCATGTAATAAAGTTTTAAAGTTATACTCACTGTGGTTTGGACTTGTGTGCATTGTTTTTAGTCTGGAATGATTGAGGTGCAAATAAAAGGAACGTATTGACATTATTGATATTAAACATATTAGCATATGTTAAATTTGAAATTTATTGTAAATTATAAACACATTGCACATTAGAAACATAAGGTAAATTACAAACATGTTAATTTTTAAATTTATTGTAAATTATAAACATATTGTACATTATAAACATATAGTATGAATGAGAGAATGAACTTCCTTGGTCATTTCGTGCATTTATAGGTGGAATGAGGACCAAATCTTTTGATCTTTGCCGATTTTTCCTCATTGAAACGTGGTTACGCCGGGTATTCCTCGGTCATTCCTCAGTCATTCCGTGTTGAACGTGAACGTTCCGCCTTCATTCCGCCTGTTCCGCGATCATTCCGTGGGTCTTCCTTCTAAAAAGGAGTAGTGCTGCGGTCGTTCTGCAAATGTTCCATCCTTTCCGTGAACGTTCCGTGAATTATCCGAAGGTCTTCCTTTGCTGTCCACGCTGGTTCCGAAGGTGATCCGAGCGCTTTTACGCATGTATTCCAACATTGTACCGCGGTTTTTCAGTGTCCTTTCCGCACATTCCGTGATTGTTCTGAAGGTGTTCTGAAGGTGCAATTTTCCGTAGGTTTTTGACCCATTTTCCGTGTAAAAATGCCAAAGCTCCTCCATAGAGTGCATTCCGCGCCTTTCCACAATGATCCTTGCATTCCACGCTCCAGTGACATAGTTGTGTAAGCCACAGCACACTGCTGTTTCACTTGCCAGCATTTCGTAGCCATTGAGATGATGATGATGATGATGATGATGATGATGCAATGCTGGTGATCATGTGAACTCTGGCTGATTGTTTTTGCCTACTCGTGAAGGACCATCCTCGTGATATGAGTTAGTCCTCCTATTTCAGTGCATTAAATACTCATAAGTGTCCCTCGTTAAGCATATTCCTCGTAGGAAAGGGACACTCGTATTGTGAGATGCTACTCTATTAACTTGTCTGATGAATATATGGCTTTTCTTTGTTTTTTTTTAAATACATTACAGTTTCTTTCTATCTTTATATTAATCATCAACATCCTTAAAGGCTTTCTTTAAAAAAAAAATATTTTCATTAATGTATATCATTGTTTTATTTCTGCAGGTTTATCTGTCCTTTGTCTATCCCAACGATTTCACTCGGCTAACACACATGGAACGAGAAAACAAGTGTTTCTACCGGGAGTCGCCCATTTATCTGGAAAAGTAAGATTTGTATTAGAGGTTTAAAAAAAAATTAAGAGGAACTCATACAATTGCCGCCTATGATCCCGATTTAAGCTGGTCAAAGTCCAAAGTTATTCTGATGTGAGTTTAGTGCTTCAGCCAATGTTATTAATTTAATACCAATGTTACACCCATCACTACCACTGTGTACCATACCACCACTCTCTGATGTCTTTCCTGTCCGTATCCTCCAAACAGAACAAAACACCAACATTTTCAACACTCCCAAAACATATCACTCTTTCATACAATCTCCTCCACATTCTGAGATGTGTTCCACTGTTCTCAGATTTCCACCGGTGCTACATCAGAATGTGATCGGTATCATGGCGGCACACCATCAAGAAGTTTTAATTAAACATATTTCGAGAATAAATACCCAGCATAGCAAAAATGTATTTTTTTGACCATGCTGGGGTTTGTGTGAAACCAGAAAGCAGTTAGAGTTGTAGGAAATGTGCATGGCATCGGCCCTTCTGAGCGATGCTTAACTGTCTAAGGTCGGGCCTGTAATTTAATGGTTTCTTATTTGGGAATTTTTCAGGTTTGGCTTCTACAAATACATGAAAATGGATGAAGAGGAAGATGACAGGCCATTCTTCTTCCCCAACCCTGATGGTGTGTGTGTGTGTGTGTGTGTGTGTGTGAGAGAGAGTGAGAAATTTATATTGTGCCTGAGTCAGATCCAAAAACAAAATGAGTTTTATTAGTGTGTTGTTTACTCAAGGTGTTTCATTAGTTAGATCATCACATGCTGATATAATGGCTTAGAGCCAGGAGTCAAGTAGCGGCGATTGATTGGGTTTTCATACAGAGAGGAGCCAAAGTGTGGAAGAATATTCACTAGTCTTTTATGGAAAGCTGCCAGGTGAAAGGTCATTAACCCGTGTGAATTCGTGTAGTTTCACAATGATACATATATTGGTTCTACAGATTTTCTTGAAGAAGAAGAAGGTGTGGATCCTGAGGATGAAGAAGAGATTGTGGGCACTCCACCATCAAAACAGGTCACACGTCCCAGCCAGACGAGTCACACCTCAAGCCCTTCTCATAAATCAGGGTCCATGTCAACTAGGAATGAGGAAGAAGTGCAGCTAAAAAAAACACTACTGAGAGAGCAGAGACATTACTTCCACAAGGATGAGACATTGGATAGAGATTGGAAGAAAGGGGTGGGGCCAGAGGAGTCTGATAGACAGCCTGAGATGGCTGAGACTGAGGACACCCACAATGAGAATATAGTGCATGGACGTGCTTTGTCTTGGATTCAGAAACACAAAGAAGGTGTGAAAAGAAAGGAACACACCCCTAAACTGAGCCGATCCTCCCTCCTGTTCCCTCAAAAATCCTCAATCACTGCACTCACCAACCGAGCTAAACAGCTTCTGACCAACTCCGCCCATGCTGGCCGTAAAGCTGACACTCGGCACAGTAATGGAAAAGTTCAGCCAAACACCAACAATGAGTCCAAGAAAGACAACAAAATCTACATCACCAGACCCCGAACCGGGAACGAGAAAAAAAATCGTACTTCACAGCAACCTCGAGAGGTGTTCCCCGGAGTTTTTCTCTATCACAGCGGGAAAACAACCAAACTAATGAACCTTAATTCCAAGCCCAAAATTAGAAAAAATATCCTTGGGGCTTCTCAGTTGCTTGCCAGGCCGCCTCTTAAAGAGAACAGAATCTTCCCTTTGGCCTCAAACTCCAGCCATGTGGTTGATCCAGCCTCCAGCAGATCAGTATTCGGAAGTCACACAGAAAAGAGCAAATTATCAGCTGTTCCAGGTAGTTCTCGCCTTCGGCCCGCTTCTCCTATTACTCCTCCCTCCTTTCATAATATGTCTTTGGAAAACGCTCTGCCTACCAAACCTCCCCGTTTCACTACCTACCTCCGGACTACTCAGATCACTGAGACACAGTTGAATAGAGCAGAGACGGAACCCGAGCAGGAGGAAGATGGCGACCTCTCCGAATATAGCTATGAGGAGATAGAGCCACGGCCAGGTTGGGCTGAAGAGGCCATCAACTGGCAGCGGACTTTTTCTGTCAACAGTATGGACTTTGAGACATTGCGATCTGATTGGAATGATTTGAGGTGTAATGTCTCTGGAAACCTGCAGCTTGCTGAGAGTGAGGTGGTGGACGTGCTTGCCCAGTACATGGAGAAGCTGAATGAACGTAATGGCGGGTGAGGGATAATTATTTGTTGTCTCATGAATGTTTGGGTGAATGTATAAACTCTCATGATCATGTATCATTACATGGGGTGGCACAGTAGTGTAGTGCTTAGCACAGCCACCTAGCAACAAGATGGTCCTGGGTTTGACTCCCAGCTCGGCAAGAGTGGGGTTTTTTTTGTGTGTGGGCTTTGCATGTTCTCTTTATGCTTGCACGGGTTCCTCTGGATACTCTGGTTTCCTCCCACAGTCCAAAGACATGCAGATTAGGCTAAGTGACTGTTATAGATTACCCTAGGTATGAGTGCGTATGTTTGTATGCCCTGTGATGGACTGTTAAGCTGTTTGGCATGTTTGGCTGAGATAGGCTCCGGCCTTTCTGCAACCTTGGTAGGATTAAGTGGTGCAGCGAATGAATGAATGAATAAATCATTACGTGATGGTGTAAAAGTTAGATTTTAAATCAGAAGCCTGAAATAAAAACTGCTTCACCTCTTTTACAGTATCTACACACTTCTGCGGATTATAAACGTAGAGAAGAGACGTGACTCAGCCAGAGGGAATCGCTATCTGATCGAGCTGGAACTGATGGAAAGAGGCAGGAATGTAGTGCGCCTCTCTGAATACATCTACCTCTTACTGCACCATGGCCAGCTTGAGGATAGTCTGGAAACTAGTGATGGAGTGACTGGCTCACCCCCCTCGGCTCCCATCTCACCCAGACCCTCTGCTTCCTCTCAGCCTCACACCCGGACCGCCCGAGCTACGCCACGACCTGGAACTGCCTATGCCAAGCCACTGTTATGTCAGCCGACAATGTTGCAGTGGAAGCAAGATGTCATGGTGCACTTTGTGGTGCCTGGTGAGTGGTGGCATAACAAATCCAATTTTAAACAAAACTGACATAAAACATAATGAGATGTGTATATGAACGACCGAAAGGTTTTAAAAAAGTACTTCAGCCACAACTTGACTGCTTCATTTCAAATTTACAAAATTCCAGGCACTGTCCAATTACTTGTGGGCCTTTATTATATGCTGGTATAATGTGTAGTATTTTGTGTATTTAATACAGACTCTATATATACAGTATAAGGGTGTATTTGAAACGTGATCTTACTGTATCTGTCTCTTCAGTGAAGAACCAGGCTCGCTGGGTCCAACAGTTCATCACTGACATGGAAATGCTGCACAGTGAGACGAAAGATGAGAACTTCAACATCATCATTGTAGATTTCCAGAGTGATGATATGGACATAGAGCAGGCTCTAAGAGAGAGCTCTGTGCCAAGGTACATGATCATACTTGCTTATTTATGCTAATGTTTTTAAATTAATGCTAATTAAGGGGCGGTTCAACATTTTCCCAAGCGTACAGAGAGTACACTTTTTTTAAACCCCCCCCAAAAAAAAACAAAAAAAAACGTATAAATAAATGTTGATGATCTCGCGGCAGGATTTTTAAATAAGATATTAAACAAAACAATGGTCAAACCTCTTTTATAAAATAAATCAATGTATTTCCTTGATCAATACTTCTTTTATACACCAATCAAACAATAATGAAATCAATAAAAATATATACTTTTAAAGAATTCTTTTCAATGACACCTGCTTTAATATTAATATTAAGACATTTGGTTTTAATAATAAAAATGACATTGCTTTTAATAATATTTTTTATATTAAAATATAATTCAAAATGTCTGCATTTTTTATTGGTCAATGGCTTTTGGACGACCACGCTTCAGTTTGTGATCGGTTGACCGGAGCCTAAGCCTTAAAGGGGAAATGAAACACCGACTAAATAAGTTGGCGGTAGCTTAAGTATAGTTTATTGAAGCGATTGTGGCTTAAATGTTATATCATAAATAAACCATTGCACACACAGTGGTTTTGTTTTATGTGCTTGTTGTATAAGTTATCGACCCGAAAGCCGCCATTGCTAAGTGCCCGCCTACACAAAGTTACCGTGACGTCACTGAGTTGGTAAAAAGTACCACATGCAATATCGCGCACGCATATCACAGCATATTATATGATATAAACAACATGGAATCTCACGCCAACAACACGCACAGTTTTTCAGCAGAAGACGATTCATCTATTACTCTCAGAAGACAAATTAAATATTATAGTTCAACCAAAAACATTCTCAAATATATTTCAAACTACATCTGCAAGTAGATGTGCTAAATACATTTACAAATTGAGCTAAAGTTATTTATCTATTCCAAGGCACAAACAAATATTAATACATATTTACAGCACAAAAACATACTATTAATGTTATAAAAGTACTGAGCATTAGGCTGCAGATCCAGGCTGGATGGCTTCTGATTATTTTATCCATTCATTCTCTGTACGTCAATGTTTGTGTTCTAACACGTGCAGGAGCCGGAGGCGGGACTAACAAACTGTGCTTTATTCTCACACTCGCACTTTGTTTGATTGACAGTGTTCAGCTATTATTGCTTACTGATAATATTATGTTTGTTGATTGGTCAGCTCGGGCGTGCACATGCGCAGTGCCCGTTAACTTTAACGTTAACTTGCTTGGCTTCCTGACTCTAGTCATGCGGAACTTATCTCCGATTTTCTCTTCAGTAACAGTCATTAAGTTTATTTATAAGATTGTGAATACACATAATTTCTTGTCTAGTTGAACTCAACTCCTGCTGTGTGTGTGTGTGTGTGTGTGGGGGGGGGGGGGGGGGGTTTGCACGTACACTACCCCAGCCTACGCCCTTGATCAGCCTTCTGATGTTTCAGCAGCTGATACCGGGTTGGGTTGTATTCATTGCAGACTTTGCAGATATTCAACACTGCAGTTGGTTGGCGAATCGCGCATTGAGAGTTTCAAACGTACACGCACACACAAAAAAAATATTCACGCGCGCATGTATTATTGTTCAGCGACATTTTTATATTAAAAAGCGTACACAGACATCTTACCCCCTCTCCCCTAGCGTACATTTTTGTACGCTTAGGAAAATGTTGAAAATGTTGAATGACCCATAAATGTTTTATTTGTTGTGTACAATGCAGATATGACTATTTGAGGAGAGAGGGGAATTTTGAACGTTCAGCTGGATTGCAGATTGGAGTAGACACCATTGAGGTATAAAAATTAAATTAATTGATTCATAATAATAATAGTTACTATTATTATTACTGTTGTTGTTACTATCATGGATCTCAGATCTTCGCTATTTAACGGAATTCCGCTATTTTTATATTTTTATTTTTATATGTATGCAATAAGTACACTGTAAGACTGTTTACCAGTGCAGAGTATATGTTGTGACATTTTGAATTATAGTGTATGCTCGCTAGTTGAACACAAATGTTTGTTGTGATAATATATGTCATGTGTTATGTGATCATTCTACAAATTAGTTGATAATTATTTCATAATTATGTTACACATGAATGATTAGCCATAGGGCTATGCCAATTGAATTATGTGTGTTTATCTACACTGAAATAACCTTTTAGTATTTTTTTTGTACATTATTTAAGCTGTTTTGTTTAGTGCTTGTTACAAAACAATGATTACTTGTTTCATGATTTTTTACATGACATGCTCTGACCCTGTACCCCACAAGAGGCCCCGCGGCCCCCTTTGACCCCCAGCTGAAATACTTCATTTCCTCTATTTCTAAACCCGTTTCCTCTATTTTTTCTAAACCTCACTGGGATTCCTGCATTATAATTATTTATTGTAACAATAAATAAATAACTTCTCCAATTATTTTTTTTATAAAGATTTGGAGCAATATATTAAGATGGTGCTATTTGTTGGGTCTACTGTGGTTACGTTTGCTTTTGTGAATGAATTATGTGTATTTTTCCAGGATAATCATAGCATTGTGTTCCTGTGTGACCTGCACATTCACTTTCCTCTCAACATACTGGAGAGCATTAGGAAGCACTGTGTGGAGGGCCGGCTAGCTTTCGCTCCAATTGTCATGAGACTGGGCTGTGGGAGTTCACCACTAGAACCTGATGGTAACACACACACACACACACACACACACACACACACACACACACACACACACACACACATTAATTAATTAACGGATGATGCATAATAATTTGTGTCTGCACTATGGCACGTGTAAATCATATTTCCTTTCAGATCTTACTCAGCAAACGTGTCCTGATACATTTATTATGTTTTGAATGAAGTATAAATTATTCTTTATATCTTTATCCTTTATCAGCAGGAAACACTTTATTATCTGTAGTCACAATCTTCCATTAAATGCACATATGCATGTATAGACATAACTGATTTGAAAATAATGGAAATAGAAAACATAATTTTGAAAAAAACTATTGCAAAAAGCAGTGTATGTTCAGACAGTTTGATGAAGCAACGTTTCACAAAACTGAAATGGAAATTTTTGCATTTAACTCACATAATATTAAATAGAACAGTGAAAAAAGAGGGCTCTGTAGTGGCTTTCAGCAGAGGAGAAAATTTCAGCTTTAATTTCTTAATGGAAATAGAAAACCTTGTCAGTTATTTCTGTTGATGGATATCTGCCACAAAATATATTTTGTGATTTAATTCTTTCTTTGACAGCTATGATTTTTCCTTATACTATATTTCCCAATACTGGTAGCATTATGTATAGACCTATTTTGTCTGTTGTTGGATTGTTCAGACTTAATTTCCATCATTCTTTTTTTTTTCCTCTTTAACACCCCCTCCCTTTTTGCATTGCCTTTCCTATTATAAGACCACAACCAATCAGGGAAAGGAGTAAACATGCACACACCCCCTTCATGAAATGAAATGCTATTATCCACCTCTTTTCAAACTGTGACGCAGGCGTATTTGGGGGCGGTGTAACATGCTCGGAGGGGAAATGCTATCCGCCCCCTCGCACAAATGATCATACAGTCAGCTATGACTGGTGATAGCTGTGAGTGACAAGAAAGGGAGCGTATGCCATCCCCGTGGACTCCCGGTCATAGATGACTGTGGCGTCTAAACGGATTCGAACTTGTGATCTTCAGGTTGATTGTCACGCACTTTGTTGATTTTTTTTTTTTTTTTTTTTAATAAATGAATGAAGGTATTTGAAGTATTATCCTGCATAACACCTGCATTTTTTTTCCTTCAACAATAAATACAATTAATATATAATGTTTAAAAGCCAGTCCACTTCCAATGGAAAAATTCTGTCTGCTTGCTAGGATACTGGGAGGTGAATGGATTCGGCTTGTTTGGAATCTATAAGTCTGATTTTGACAAAATCGGAGGCATGAACACAGAGGAGTTTAAAGACCGCTGGGGAGGAGAGGACTGGGAACTACTGGATAGGTAAAATTGTGTAAAGCAAATTTCACAGGTTTCCTGTTTAACATATAAAATGATTAAATTCAGCTCCTCCTCCATTTCTTTCTCTCTCTTTTTTTCTACAGAGTGTTACAGAATGGCCTGGAGGTGGAAAGGTTGCGATTACGGAACTTCTTCCACTTCTATCACTCTAAAAGGGGAATGTGGAACTCCCAGATAAAGAAAAACTCAAAAGGCTAAGACTCAGGCCATATATTTATATACTGAAAACAAGAGACTTCGGTCAAACAAATGAGCTGTGCTGAGCAGTCACATGACCTCTGACTTTAATGAACCATACCTTACAGGAGGGATCCACATGGAGACAACCTGGAAACCTTTTGTGGATGCACTTCAGTTCAACCCAAGAGCACTCTCTGAACTCTTTTTGGTGCATTATCTGTGTGTGCGGATGTGTGAGAATCTTTATTTGTTAGGAGAGAATTTTTATACTTGAAATATCCAAGATTGGAAAATTTATACGAAAAAAGGAAGATATGTGCAGCGAAAATGATCCGCAGTGAGAACACAGTCTGTCCAGTGGCTACTGCAACAACACTGTAATGTTATTAAGTTCAATTTCAGGAAGAGTTTTAGAGAAATTACATGACGTGTACCTCATCATGCCATTAAGTATGAAGGTAATTGTGTAGAAACTTAGCACTGTGGGTAGACGTGTCCTCTCTGGGTATAAGAGACGTTTCTTTATTACTTTAGCACTGATTCCTGTTTAAGTGCAGGCTAATATTTACTTATGTGTTCCCTGATGTGTATACTACATATCCTAATATCTGCCAGCAGAGGGTGACACTGAAATGTGCTGATAGAAATTAACAAGCATAGACTGATCAGCCATAACTTTAGCACCACCTGACTTGTCTGCAGATGTATGGCAGCCCCATACACAGCAACCTACAATACGCTTTTGTGTTCTGACACCGTTCTGTCAGCGTCTACAGTAACCATTTCAGCAGCTTGTGCTACAGTAGCTCTGCTAGGAGATCAGACCAGACCAGATATATTAGCCTTTGCTCCCCATGTGCATCACTGAGCTTTGGGGATTCATGGCACTCTAACCTGTTTACTGGTTTCCATGGACCACCTGTGGTAGGTAATTTCCACCGCAGTCCAGAAACCCCCCCACAAGACCTTTGGAGATGAATAAACCAACCCAGATCCTTATGCTTGCTCATTTTTCTGAGTTCCAACATACACCAACTTCAAGAACCAATTATACATTCCACTCTTTGGCAAGTGGCACTGTAACCTGCTCATCATGTTTTTCACTTCTCTGTCAGTGGTCATAATTCTTGTTGTTAATGTTATGGCTGATCGGTGAATATGTAGTGGACTGTATGATGCTGCTGAGCATGTTATAAGGTACTTAAATCTCTTAGTGTTTGAGAAGTGGAGCTTTGGGATGGACGGGTGTGTCAGCTTGGTACTTGCTCATATCTGATACAGACATTCGCGTTTATAATTTTCCAAGATGACATCAATACAGATCATTTGAATTACTCCCTTCATCCTTTCAACCTGAATGAAATTATATCCTGCAGAAAATCACCTCATATTTCACTACTGTCTTAACGCAATACACTTGATGTAAGTGAGATAGCTGCCAGTGAAGCGTTCGCTGAAAGCCATTAACTGAATAAGAGGTAAATGCAATAATTTTGATAATAATATGTGAGGTGAAAGGAGGAAGCAAATTCATATCGCTACATTAAATGGAGTGGATTTTTTTACCCCTGATACTCAAACATCGTGCCACATACTGTAAAATGATCTGGGATCTGTGTTTTAAAGCAGGATCAGTCATTTTTGGGTCAGAACAATACTCGGTAAAGTTCTAACTAGCATTACCGTTTCTGCTTCTCTTCTGGGCCGCACCAACTTCTGAAAATGAGAAGAAGAATTAATTCTGTCAACCAGGAAATTCAGGGCAAGGCAGCATGCTGTCGATTTCAGAAAGTGTTAGAAAATGTCCACTCATGACTCGTATTCATTTACATTCATTCATCCATTCATTCACTCACTTGTCTTTGGGACAAGAAACACGAAACGAGTAGCAAAAGTTAGAGATTTAATGTATCTGTTACCAAAATAAGGCAGTGGTGGCCTGGTGGAAAGGTGTTGGATTACTGATCCCAAGGTTAGGGGTTCAAGACTCATTCCGGCCATGTTTCTCACTGCCTATAGTGTGAGGCATGTAAAAAGAATCATTGTTTATATTTATCCGGAGTAGGCTGCATAGCCATCAGCGTGTTTCCGCCCTGTGATGTCCTGGTGAGCTGTCCAAGGTGTACTCTGCCTTTGCCCCGAGTCGGCTGAGATGGCCGCGAGCCTAAATAGGATTAAAGCGGTTCAGAAAATGAATGAATGAATGAAATGTTACTGAAATATTCGACTGTAAAACAACATATAGCTATGATTATGTTGGCCAATATCCTGTGTTTTAATTTCAATTTACTCATCAAATGTAACAGCTGATTTTCTCCACGCTTAATTGAAACACATTTGATAATCTTTTGTCTGGACTGACCGCACCAAATTTAACAAGTGACCTCTTATTTAAAAAAAAATAATTAACTGGACTCGTTTTCTGGTGACACACACATCCCATTTAATAGGCACCCTTAACCAGACTCTCTGGAGTCCCTATCAAAATCACACCCTCATGCTTATACTGGTCAGGAAGTTGGAGTATCATCGATCTCTATGCCATATTTGGGAGTTAAGTGCAGAATAGAAAAAAAAAAGAAAACAACTTAAGCCAGTCACTAGAGACCATCAGAAATGCTTCAGTTTAACATTGCGCCAGCAGTCATTTTGTCCACCACATATTCAAGTCAATGCAAATAATGCACTTTTAGTATTGAAAATAATGCACAGGGTTTCCTGCTGCCAGATACACTGAATAGTTTAAAAATCCTGCTGACCTTTACTCTCATTACTAACCCTGACCTCAGAGATTAAACCTGCTGAAAATCTGTCCGAGCATTTTGTTTTGTTTTGTTTATTTGTATGGATGTTTCGATTTGTCCTGAAAATACACCAGAGTTGTCGGATGCACTCAGACAAGATGCACTCAGACGTGTGCTGAGATACGGCCTAACGCTCTTGTATAGACATATATATAGCGTTGTACAGTGGTTACTGCAGTCTAGAGGCTTTCTAGTGGGCAAAATCTGTGCCTTTGTTTTTAGAGTTTCATTGGCTGGTGGTGAGCTGGATTTTATGTGTTTTAATAGGATTTTAACTGACATACAATAATGCGAATTTCTCTTCTCTGTTCTACTGTTTAAAGGAGGAGGGATGTTTGTCTGAGATTTACATGAGAAATTTATGGAATTGTCTGGCAGCCTTTTGCAAAGTTGACACTGATATAGTAACTCCAGAGCCTTTATTTTACACAGGAATGACTTTGTGTCATTCCATACAATACATTTACATTACAGCTAACTCTGTTTACTGAGATATTCAACTTGCTGCACTGTTTGTTGTTAAAGAATACTGTATACTTTATGTCTATGGCTGTCACCATGATGAGAATTTCTCTGTGCCCTCTTTTTATGAATGAATTCTTCAAAGCCTGGTCTGTTTCAGAAAGCAGAGGACAAGACCGAATCATTTTGAATTCAAACAGGGATCTATATTTCGAAGTAATTTCTGTGAAATTGTTGTGTAGATAAATATAAGAATGTATTGTATTTTTTTCTTTGGTCTTCTTTTTTTGCTCTTTTGGTTATTTTTTTGGAGAAATAAAGTTTTTTGCTGAACTCTCATGATGACATGCTTTCTATCTGCAGTATTTACATTTACAGTATTTGGCTGACACTCTTATCCAGTGTGACTTACAATTATCTTTTTTAATTATTATACAACAGTGATCATAGAACCACTGACCTTCGGACCAATAACCAATCACCTTAACCCAGTGCTCCTCAAATCGTGGGGCGCACCCCCCATGATGCCAGGGGGCGCAGTGTGATGCCGGGGGGAGCACGTATGACCCTGGGGAACATGCATTTCTGGAACTGTGTACGAGAATTAAGTGTAATTGCACCTCCGATCCACCAGTTGGCAGTGGCACTCTCATTGTTGCGCTATGGTGTAGTAGTTTTTCGCACAAGCAAACGATATGAAGCGCAGTAAACAACCCCTAACGAAACAACACGGAAATTTTTCTAACAGGAACGAAGAGAAAGGTGGAGAGAGACGGAGGCATTCTTCTTTTCCTTTCGGCTTTTTCCTCCAGGGGTCGCCACAGCAAACCATCCGCCTCCATCTCACCCGATCCGCTATATCTTCTACTCTTATTCCAACTGCCTTCATGTCCTCCTTCACCACATCCATAAATCTTCTCTTTGGTCTTCCTCTCGGCCTTCTGCATGGTAGTTCCAACTTCAGCATCCTACTACCAATATACTCACTATCCCTCCTCTGTACATGTCCAAACCATCTCAATCTGGCCTCTCTGACTTTGTCTCCAAAACCTCTTACATGTGCTGTCCCTCTGATGTACTCATTCCTGATCCTATCCATCCTCGTTACTCCCAAAGAGAACCTCAACATTTTCATCTCTGCTACCTCCAGCTCTGCCTCCTGTCTTTTCCCCAGGGCCACTGTTTCTAAACCATACAACATCGCTGGCCTCATCACCGTCTTGTACACTTTTCCTTTCATTCTTGCCAATACCTTCCTATCACACATCACACCGGACACTTTTCTCCAACCATTCCAACCTGCCTGCACACGCTTCTTCACCTCTTTTCCACACTCTCCATTGCTCTGGACTATTGAGCCTAAGTACTTAAAATCCTCCACCTTCTTTATCTCTGCCCTCTGTAACTACACCGTTCCTCTTGGGTTCTTGTCGTTCACACACATGTATTCTGTTTTACTGAGGCTAACCTTCATTCCTCTCCTTTCCAGGGCATACCTCCACCTCTCTAGATTTTCCTCCACTTGTTCTCTGCTCTCACTACAGATCACAATGTCATCTGCAAACATCATAGTAGAGAGACAGAGACATTAAGAAAATAAATAAGGTGAATGAGTTTAAATAAGGATGTTTTTTTATTATTATTTCAGGCACATTGGTGCACTTTAAATATTTCTTGTTACAGATTTAAAAACAATGTTAATGAAGTTTTCCTTTATTGTAAGTTGAACTATACTGTATTTCTTTCTTTTTTGTTTTTAATCTTACTAAAGATACAATGTTATGTCGAGGTGTACTAATCATTTCAGCTCAGTTCATTTTCTGTAACCGCTTCATCCTAATTAGGGTCGCAGGGAGGCTGGTGCCCATTCCAGCCAACTCCGAGCGAGGGTAAAGTACACCCTGGACAGCTCACAAGGCCACTGCAGGACGGAAACACACCGACGGTTTTGCAGCCTACTCTTGTCGAAAGTCAGCAATGGTTCTTTTTACATGCCTCACACCATAGACAGTGAGAGACATGGCCGGCCTTTGATAACCCAGTTCGCTGCGAGGGGTGGGGGGGCGTAAAATGGTTTTTTTTTTTTTCTTCCTAGGGGGCGCCACAGAAAATACTAATTGAGAAGCACAGCCTTAACCACTAAGTGATCACCTCCCTGAGTGTAATTTAAAAGTATGCTTGTTCTACACATCTCCATCAGAGGGCGCTCTGTGCAAGAGGGTGCCAGGGATAAGTTATCTACACCCTTACAGGGAGGGGAAAAAAGAAGAAGGAGAAAGGCAGAGCTATTTATGAAGTCAAACCCTATGATCCTGGGAACTGGATATGCCCCATTAGATTACTCTTACAAATACTGTCAAGTTTCCATAAGGATTCCGAACATTTCCCGAGACTAAGCATGACCTAATCGGAGTAATTAATCCATCCTCCCTTAGAAAACCTTCTGGACATTAAAAAAGGATTTATTGCTTTCTACAGAGTAGTATGACTTTGTTCATGTTCCATATCCAGTGAGCTAGGCCTTAAAATTTGTTGAATATAATCTTATCCCATTTTGTTTTCATGGTGAAGAAAGTTTTAATAGCTTGGATTATTATAAACAAGTTATTTAAGAGGAAATTAGGCTCCTGTCACTGTTGGAAAATGATGTTTGACTAAAGCCCTGTTGAATATGAACCATGAATAAAGACATTCTATTGTATAGAAAGAAGTTTTTTTTTTTTTTTTTTTATGTCCAGAAGGTTGTCTAAGGGAGGAGAAGGGACTCAATTTCTTCAACTCCAATTCTGGAGGTTTATGTCAACTTGATCCTTGGTGATGGGGATGAAATGATAGATGATATAGTAAATAATATGCTTTCATGTTCACATTCATAGTAAACTTTCAATCAACCACCACGAAATAAGAAAATATCTTTTGAGAATAGCTTCTAGGTGCAGAGACCTTTGTGCCTTAATGCCTGATGGTTATTAAAACAATAAATGTTGATTTGCTAGGTGTCGTATTGGTACAGTATTTCCAAGCAGGTAATAAAGATGTAACTAATGATTCAAGTCTGTTCAAGTCTGGTTCTATAGACTGTACACATTAATCTTTTATTCATCCATTTTCTGAACTGTTTAATCCTAATTAGAGTTGCAGGGAAGCTGCCATCCCTCTCAGCCGACACTGTGTGAGGACAGAGTACACCCTGGACAGCTCAACAGGCCATTGCAGGGCCGAAACATGCTGTCAGCTATGCAGCTACTCTTGACGAAGGTCAGCAATGGTTCTTTTACATGCCTCTCACCATAGACCAGTGGTTCCTAACCTGGGTTCGATTGAACCCTAGGGGTTCGGTGAGTCGGTCTCAGGGGTTCGGCGGAACCTCTGCCACGGAGGTCAAGACACACCCGACTCATCATGTCAATTAGTGATGATACGCCCCGATTGGCCATCACTGGCTGCAGATGATCACATTACATTGCTTGGCCAATCAGTGCCGTGGGGAATTTAGCGCGCTCAGTGGTCAATGTGTGAAGTCGTGAGATTTTTTTCGGAATATTTTAATCCATACTAACTATGTCGAGCAAAAAAAGAAAGTGGTCGGACAAATATGTACAACATGGATTCACATGCCTCACGGAACGTGATGGGACTCAGCATCCAATCTGAATGATTTGCAATGCCAAGTTGAGCAACTCTAGTCTCGCACCGGCAAAACTAAAGGAACACTTTGTGAAACTGCATGGAGACGGGAATACAAGAACACAACAGTACCTATGTCTTGAATTTTTAAAAAATCATGTTTTTACTTTTCACTGATGAAGGGTTCGGTGAATGTGCATATGAAACTGGTGGGGTTCGGAACCTCCAATAAGGTTAAGAACCACTGCCATAGACAGTGAAAGACATGGCTGGCCTTTGATAAACCAGTGAACTGTACTGGGGAAGGGAGAACAGTGACAACCCGCAGATAGTGGGGCTTCAACCCCTTCCCTCAGATCAGTAAGCCAGCCCCTTCACCACCGTACCACCACTGACCCAGTTTGTATATACTGGAACAGAACAGTCTGCTCTCTCATACCATATGTGCCATGAATTTGATGTAACACATGAGACATAGCGTAATGGATTGGACTGCAGTGAGACCCGCCCATGCTTACTCTGGCGTTCTGACTGTGAAAAAGAAACTCGCGGCTAGTTTGGGCATGCCCGTGTCTACTGCCAGCTTTTGTTTTGCCTTGTCACAACTGCTCTAGAGCTTCTTCTGTATGAAAGAAATCATAAGTGCCATATTAAATTAATATAACCTTTATATAACTGTAAATTTGTTGACAATTCTAACAGGGTGTGCTCTCTCTCTCTCTCTCTCTCTCTCTCTCTCTCTCTCTCTCTCTCTCTCTCGCTCATAATTATACATGTAACATGCTAGCCCAGTAAAATTAATATACTGCAGAACTACCATAAAGTGTTATGTGTAATGTCAGTATAATTAGCATTTTATATGAATATAATTCTTCTCCACCGCAATAGAAAGAATATCCTGTAAAAGTTGCCAAGGTAAATGTGATTTGAGAAGAAAATAAAAAAAATTAAACATTTATATACAATAAGATTGAAAAAACAAAGTATCTCTATATCTCTTTTCTTTTTTTTTTTTCGTGGTTTCTGAGGATAAATAAAATAAAATAAAACATGACGATGGAACTTATAAAATTAAGTTATAATAAGTCAGAAATCAGGTGGTGGGATACGTCCCTGTGACTAAATCCCACAGCACATCATCATACGTGTTTTATTGGTCTTATAGCAAGTTGCTACTGGTTGCATTTTTTTAAATTTATGACTCAGTAATGTTGTACATTTTTATTGCTAACAATTGAGTTTTAGTCTTTTGGAATATTCATGAAGCAAGTTGGTTCTTGTTCCTGTTATCTCTTACTTTATAGCATCTGTAAACACTCATTTCCCCACCAGGCTGTTTTTCAAACTTTCTTGAACTTAAAATGATGGTAGTTTCTTTAAAAAAATGTAGGTGTATTTCTTCCCCAGTGTAGCTAACTGAATTATCAAAGGTCGGCCATGTCTCTCACTGTCTATGGTGAGAGGCTGTAAAAGAACCATTGCTGACTCTCATCAAGAGTAGGCTGCATAGCCGTCAGCTTGTTTCTGCCCTGTGATGGCCTGGCAAGCTGTCCATGGTATACTCTGCCCTCACCCTGAGTCAGCTGAGATGGGCGCTAGCTTCCCTGTGACCCTAATAAGGATTCAGCGGTTCAGAAAATAAACGAATTAATAAATATATTTCTTGAAATGATCTTCATATACAGCACCAGCTGCAAAGAATAAACCGGTGCCCTGACAATACAAAGAAAAATACACCTGTCATCTGTGGCAGTCTCAGAGCTGTAAAAAGCCCATCTCATCATTTCATTAGTTCTGAATTGACCACCTGCACGCACTCTGCTTGTGCACTCACCACGCATTACCAGAGTCTTCCACAAGGATAAGCAGACATATTGATGAAGATACTTAGAGCTAGTGGACAGCTGTGTGTGCTAACAATAGCCATTTGCATCATTTACATTCATTATGATCAATTTAGCTGGTGTTTTTTTAATATGTGAATGAGAATACTGTATTTGGATATGACAACAATTTCTTCTGCGCCCCCTTCACTCTCTTTCTTTAGCACAAAGACTCGCCTCCAGCATTAATCAATCACTGCATGTTTTTTTATTTTGTTTTGGGTTTTTTTTTTGTAGTAGCTTTGGTGGGACTTCAAACGGGACAGAGTGGGATGCTCAAGTATTCTTGATCGTGCAGCGTGTTCAAGGAATACCTTGCCTCTCGACAGACGTTAGCTGAATTTGGCTACAGCTATCCCATGATCCTGACAGATAAGTAGGATAGAAGATGGTGGTTGAATGACTGGTTGGATAAATAGATGAGTAGACCTTGGGTCGTTTCAAAATCTAGTTTATTCTTGCTGGTTCTCCTGCTCTGCCAAACCTAACTTTAATAACATAAAACAAATTTTACATTTTACTAAAAAGCCAGAAAAACCAATGCCTTTCTCTCCTGAAGAAAATGTACTAACTGTGATGAAGTCGGCAGAGAAGGTAGTTCTGTTGGGCTTTTTACACACAAGCCTACTGGCTTCGAATGCCAGTTCATTATCCCCGCATTCTGTAGCATGAAACAACTAGGAGTTCAATTCCTTCTGGCTGGGACGCTCGTGCACCACAGGTGATCTTCACAGGATTTTATCTTTGGCTTTACAGAGGCACACACTTGTGATTAAGACCTTGGTGAGAAGTCATAGCACAGTCTGGTTCTAGTGGAGATTTGAACCCACAACCTCTAATTTCAATGGGCCCAGCACCCTAACCACTATAGCACCGGCCCATAAATCACACAAAGTACAGTACAGTACTATGATATTAACACTAACGCCCAAATAAATGTTTTGTATTTGCATAATAACACATTTTGTATTAAAGTTGTTTATTATTCACCATAAACTATGTATTGCTCGCCATTCAAGGTGCGGTAAATAAGTTTTCAGGTCATCATCAGTTCATTTTCTGTACCCGCTTAATCCTAACTTGGGTCGCGGGGAGGCTTGCGCCCATCCCAGCCAACTTTGGGCGAGGGCAGAGTACACCCTGGACAGCTCGCCAGGCCATCGTAGGGCGGAAACACGCTGACGGCTTTGCAGCCTACTCTTGTCGAAAGTCAGCAATGGTTCTTTTACGTGCCTCACACCATAGACAGTGAGAGACATGGCCCGCCTTTGATAACCCAGTTAGCTGCACTGGGGGACTCTTTTATAAATTCATTCACACATAATACTGATCATGATCCCGATTTGAGCTGATCATCTTCTGGTACTATTCCAACGTTAGTTCAATGTATTCAGTGGATCTTGTGCTGATAGGTGCCAATGTTCTCTGATGGATACTGATGGTATTCCCATGTACTGGTGCTCTCCTGATGTTGCTCCCATTTCCCCCAAAAATGTTATACAAATATTATGCTGATCTGTACCCATATTCTGCCACGTACTGTATATAAATGTGTACCAGTGGTACTCTGGTTTTTTTTCATGTTTCCTGATGGACTCACTCATATAAACCTGCCAAATTTTACAACACTTACAAAATATCTCACAGTTTACCCTAAAATCTACAATGTTCTCCAATGTTCTCCTGGTGTGAACTGATATTTTCCGATTTTAATGATATCCTCCTGATGTTGAACCCATTTTTTTTCATATTTTGTACGAGTGATACCTGAATGATGACTATGATGTGTGTCGATGTCTTGGATCAATGGCAATGTTACTCTTCCCTGAAGATTTCCTGGAAATTCTACAATGTTCTCCAATGTCTTCCAATGTCCTCTAATGTCCTCCCATGGTCTCAGGTATGTACAGATATGTATCGATGTTCTCCTGTTTTTTCAGACGTAATATCGAAGTATGATCGGGACAAATCGGGATCGGAACTGTGTGAACGGATCTTGAATGATGTGTAAACAATAATGCAGATATCAAAAAAGTTTGGTACCTTTAATAAGGATTGGGATTTTGCAGTTAAAAACCCTTGTATAAAAGAGTGTGATAATGTTTCTTCATCATCATTATCATCATTCTGATATACTATTATTAATTCCATCATAAGGGCAGTGGTAGCCTGGTCGTAATGTCAGCTGAATCACTGATCCTAGAGTTGGGGGTTCAAGCCCCACTCTCAACAAGTTTCCATTGTCCCCCCAGTGCTGCTAATTGGGTTATCAAAGGCCGGCCATGTCTCTCACTGTCTATGGTGTGAGACATGTAAAAGAACCATTGCTGATTTTCATCAAGACGAGGCTGCATAGCCGTCAGTGTGTTTCTAATCGGGAGTCGGAGTCCCCTGAGGCAGTTCGTTCACAGAAACATTCTGGCAGCGACACTGGAACCCAGTCGTATTAGCTTCTGCCCTTCCATTGGATCCTTCCGGTGGCTCCGAGAGGGAGGACATACTGCTTGGGTAACAGTCCTCCATACTTCCTACCCAGGCTCTGCGCACTGGAGAGTATCACCAGCCAGAGCGCAGCTCCATAGTCCTTCGAGACGGACGGCGGCCTACTAGTCATCATATTACTGATCTGTGACTTCACATCATTCATCCTTAATCAGGGTCGCGGGGAGGCTGGTGCCCATCCTAGCCATGTCCGTGCAAGGGCAGAGTACACCCTGGACAGCTTGCCAGGCCATCGCAGGGTAGAAACATGTTGACGGCTATGCAGCTACTCTTGTCGAAAGTCAGCAACGGTTCTTTTTCACGCCTCACACCATAGACAGTGAAAGATGTGGCTGGCCTTTGATAACCCTGTTAGCTGCAATGGGGGGGGACAGTGACAACCTACTGAGAGTGGGGCTTGAACCCCCAACTTTGGGATCAATGATCCAGCATCTTTACCATCAGGCCACCACCACTGCCCCTACTTCAAATCATAGTAATTTCAAATCAAATCATGTAATTTTCAAGTTATAAAATGTACTGTAAAAATTTCAGTGGGCATAACATAGCTGCATGGTGAGCTATTTATCTGTACGTAATCTCAAAAATAGCAATTCTGCATAGAATGGGGTCTTTGTATGCAAATTAATGGATCAGTAGTGAAGGGTGAAAACTCAGGCTAATTTGATTAGATTCTACCCAGGAATGAGGTTAAAAACTTTTCCAAGAGGGGGAGGGGGAACTAAACAACAACAAAAAAAACCCAGTGGCTTAACTTGTGACGTAATTTAGATTCGTTATCTGATTGGTTGAATGTCGGCACACGCTGCGCTCACTCAGTCTCACACGTGCTCAGTTGAGGCAGTGCAGCTCAGGAGTTGGTGATGAGAGGAGGTGTGTCGCGCGCGTATCATTAGCAATGCTAACGTTTCTGTCATTCTCCTCAAGTTTTTCCTGGATCCAGTGATGCCGTGTGTTTTGTACGGTTCGGTTTTAAGTCTCACAATCCCGAGACGCTACTTTGTGAACTGACGGGTTGAGTAACAGCTATTTGACTGAGAAAAAAAACTCGTCATTACCACAATAAAACCGTGAGAAGTTCGGCGTTCCTCCACTTTCAGAAGCGCTGAGCGAGCGAATGTCACCGTTTGGTGAGAACCAGTAAAACCAGCTCGGCTGAAGAGTTTCGCTGCTTTCTCGAGTTCGAGCGACGGGCCATGGCAGGAGGAAGCAGTTCGGCCATGAAGACTTTAGAGGAGCTCACCCTGGACTCGGGCTATGGCGCCGGAGACTCGTGCAAGTCTCTCAGCCTGTCCTCCTGCAGGTCCACCTCTCAGGCGCTGACGAACGCACCGCACCGCGGCAACTGGTGGTACTTCTCTGGCTCCATGAACAGCCGGAACAACAGCTGGGACACAGTGAACACGGCACTAAACGAGGACCCCGAGGACATCTTCTCAAAGTGTCCGCGCTTAGCAGAGCTCGAGGAGTTCCCGTGGACGGAGGAGGACGTGGGGAAGGTGCTGCGCGGTGTAGCCGGGGAGGCCGCGGTGTTCTCGGCAGAAGCTGTGCGCAGGTTGTCGGCGCTGATGCGCCGCGCGCTGATCCGTATCGCCCGTGAGGCACAGCGGCTCAGTGTCATGCACTGTCGCTGCACGCGCTTCGAGGTACAGAGTGCCATCCGGCTGGTGCTGAGCTGGGCGCTGGCAGAGCACTGCGTGGCGGCTACAGTCAGGGCCGTGTCCATGTACGATATGAGCACCGGAGAGCTGCTGCGAAAGGGCAAGTCTGCGCGATGTGGACTCACGCTGTCCGTGGGCCGCTTCTTCCGCTGGATGGTGGACACTCGAGTCTCGGTCCGCGTGCACGAGTACGCGGCCATCGGCTTGAGTGCGTGCATCGAGGCGCTCATGGAGGAGGTGGGCGCGCGCGTGCTGATGGCCGAACGACAACATGGTGCAGGTGCGGAATCCGTATCCGCAGGGAGCCGCATCACCGCCGAGGCTCTGGACGGAGTCGTGAACAATGATGCCGAACTCTGGGGGGTCCTGCAGCCCTACGAGCATCTCATATGTGGGAAAAACGCCAACGGTGAGCCACACTTCACTTATAATGCACAAAGAACTTCTGTCTGCACTTCCATCCTCATATCGAGTCTATCATTCTATTTGTGCAACTTTTCAACTGCCTCGTGTTTCCCATCTCTCAGTGGAAATGCACCACCAAGGGTCAGCGTTGACCAGATATTATTATTTATTATGGATCATGCTCAGGATGGCAAAGATTATCCTGTATAGTTTACTGGTTTCACTGTATGAGACGCAACACTGATGCATTCCCCCACCCCCAAAAAATACGTTTACTGTACATTCCATTTGACAGACACCCTTATCCAGAGTGACTTACATATATAATATTCATGCAACTGAGCAGCTGGGGATTAAAGGACATGCTGGACAGCCCAACAGTGACTGCTTGTTGGTACTCAACTTTGAACCTCCCACCCCCACCCTGTAATCAGTAACCCAGAGCCATGGATAAGACAATGGGCTGCTAATATGAAGGGCAGTGGGTCAATCCCACTATCACCACTGTTGGGCCGTGAACAAAGCCCTTAACCCGCAAATGCTCATTGTGTAAAAAAAGATAATTGTAAGTTGCTCCGGATAACAGCATCTTTCAAATGCTGTAAATGTAACCCAGAGCCCAAACCATTAAGCCTCCACTGCCCTGGTGTCCAAGACAACATCCAGAAAGTCTTGCGTTCAGAAACTGACAGTGATGAAGTGTTGACACACTGCCTATGGAAAGCTGTAGAACTACAGTACGTATAAGGTGTTTGAATTAAGAAAGAGTGCGTGTAGCGGAACAGCTATCGTCCGATACACTCTGCTTTACACAGGACACACTACAGTACAGTGTTATAGTCCTGTAAAATGATCCAGCACCAAATTAGATCCATGATTGCATTCCACTGATATACAAGCTGCTGATAAGAAGCCTTTATTTATATACAGTACAATATACATTAGCACGTCCACCTCACAGCAAGATGGTCAGGGTTCGATTTCCAGCTTGGATGGTTCTGTGTGGAGTTCTGCCTACACAGGTTTCCTCTGGTTACTCAGGTTTCCTGCCACAGTTTGAAAACATGCACAGTCAGCTAATTGGCTGTTTAAAATCGCCCCGAGGTGCAAGTGTGAACGGTTGTATGAGTGTTGGCTCTCCGAGGGCCTGGTGAGCTGTCCAGGGTGTACCTCGCCCTTGCCCAGAGTCATTTGAATTGGGCGTCGGCCTCCCCTGTGACCCTAATTAGATTAAGAGGTTTAGAAACTGAATGGATGGATGAATGAATACAATATACATTACCTTTATCAGCCTTTATTTACAATACAATCCACTCATTCAACTGTTTAATGCGAAAGTGTAAATACAGCCATGATAGGGTTAAGGGCCTTGTTCATGGGCACAGTAATTAGCTGTGTGATGTTTGGGCTCGAACTTATAACCTTCTATAATCAGTTGTCACCCCCAGTGCAGCTAACTGGGCTATCAAAGGCTGGCCATGTCTCTCACTGTCTATGGTGAGAGGCTGTAAAAGAACCATTGCTAACTTTCGAGAAGAGTAGGCTGCATAGCCGTCAGCGTGTTTTTGCCCTGCGATCACCTGGCAGGTTGTCCAGGGTGTAATCTGCCCTCGCGCAGAGGGCACCAACCTCTCTACGACCCTAATAAGGATTAAGCGGTTACATAAAATGAATGAATGAATGAATAATCAGTAGTCAATTATAACCCCAGATACTACATTTGATCGTAGGTGCATGGTGCACATGGTGCATAACAACCAATGGTTAACCCTTTTATGGTTGACTCTGTGCTCTCACACCAAAAATGTATATGGGTACTCGTTGTAGGTGTATAATTACAGACAGAACCTATATGATATCTCAAACTATCTGTTGAAATACATGCTCCTTGTGATCCATCCTGGGATACTTTTACAGAAAGATGAAAGTGGTCTGGCAGTGATGACAGGTCTCACTCATCACTTTGACCTGTTCCGAATCGTTCACCTTCAACTGTCAGTCCACTTCCCATCTGCCCTCATGGCACACTGCAGTTAACATGTGTCAGTGTTTTGTTTTTGTTTCTTCATGGACTCTCTCGGGCATATAATGGTGTTTTGTTTCCATTTTTCCACCTTAAGCACTTACATTTCTGCACAAGAAAAGAAAACAAATCCAGATTTTCTATGTTAGTATGTGAAGGTGGTTAGAACATGAGGTTGACTTTAATGATGTATTATAACATAACAAATCAGCGAGTTGGCATGAAGACACTGAAGCCGTTTAGATTTAATCTTTATTCTGGAAGTATTTGAGGGACTTGTCTCAGCTCTTTGCAGAAGTTCAGCTCACAAGTTTTTGGCATGAAGTGTCCGGGTTCGTGACCTGTTTTACATTTCAGTGATGTTCTGCAAATTGCATGTGGAGATCAATGCTTTTAGCTGGGCTTAGTCAATAAAGTGCTGAAAACACACACACACACACACACACACATACACACACACACACACACACACACACACACACCTTTCATTGTGGACATTCATTCTGTTCATCAGTTGTGCTCCATGAAGCTCATAAAAAGCGGTTTGAAACCGAATTGGCATTGCTGGGTCAGAATCCTCCTGATAATCACATTTGTTACATTTAAGCATTGTTCAGTTTCAAAAGCTGTCATGACATGCTATTGGTTTAACCAAGGTCTTCAGGAGTTTATTAGCACCAGATATTTTTTTTTGATACGCTACCATGGCAACTGATTCCACTTCATATCAATGTCCTTGCTGCAGTTTCTCATTCAGATTGTTGCATTGCTAAAATGCCCACAACTCTTGCTTTCACTCCTTTCTCATGTACGCACCACATCTGGAAGTGTTTAAGGCAGAAGTAACTTTTCAGACTCCTGGCTCTCAATCCCCCCCCCTCTCCTGCTCTACCTCTTTTTATATTAACTTCAGTTTCTCCCTTTTCTGGAACACTTTGAATGAACACACAGCCTTAACAAGGGGTCTCATGGACCAGTGTGCACCATTTCAAAGTGCACCACAGAGATTTTATCACTGCTTCCTACTCAGAAATAATTGCTCCTGAATGTTTACAACAGTACAGAGTGAATAGGGCTCATCTATTGATCTATTGGTCTGAAGTAAAGGATACGATTACAGTATTGTTTTGTCAGAAATGCTGTATGTCTTGGAGACTTCCAGGCTTTCATGTAAAAGATTTTAAACCCCATCTCTTCTCATCTGTGGCATAAAAATGTCTGGCAGTTCTCGTGCTCCATGGCCTGACTTAAGGAAAAACCCAGGCCCTAAAAATACATTTACAGGCTTGGATTATTGTTGAATATGGTTGTGTGAAAAAAAAAAATCAACTCTGTGCACTTGTGTTTTGGACACAGGGTTGAATTTTTTTATATAGCTGCGGATCTGAGATGGTAGTGACAACAAAAGCACCAATTTGCACGGCCAATGGCACTGTTTACACATTTCCTGTCCAAGCCGAGCCGAGGTCCCAGCTGTGTAAGCAGCACAGGCCACTAATGGCCATGGAGCTGAAACAACTCCGACCAAGAAAGCCGTGTATTAGATTAGAGTTCTTATGTTGTCAAATGTCAATTCTTAAAGCTTTCTGGGTTTGTTTTTTAATCTGTGTCACCTTTCAGGAGAGTACTGTATTTGTTTATGATTGCTCTATGATATTATGTGGTCTTATCTTCTTCGTCTCCTCCCTTTTGATAAGCATGCGCCGAGTCATTTGTTGCTGTATCTAAAGAATGGGGCTTCATTTGCAAAGCATGGGTGGAAACATGGAGTAGCACACGTCCATGTCCACAGGCCTAAAATAGAACATTTGGACAAAGGGGGTGAAAAAACAACAGCAAGAGATGCTTGCTTTGTTGAATTCAACTCTAGGTTTATTGTTGATTTATTTGTCTCATAGTATATTTCACAGTGAAACTAATAAGAAAGTGTTTGTAGTTACTTGTCTAAAGAATTGAAATCTGGATCCATCTATGAGCCCTGAGAGTCATGATCATGCTTCTTTAAAAGTATGGATGTTATAGAACTATGAAAAATGAACTTAATATGGAACTTCTTCAACACTGTGTCCTACACTGGTGCATTATGGGTTATGTTATATTAAGTTGTGGCCTTTTATGAATGCAGGATATATTTTCCAATATGCTTAAATAAAAATGGTAAAATTCAGAAAATAGTGAAATTTGTAAACAAGCTATAATTCTGAGTCGCCCTGCTTGGTTTTGATACTCAGGCTATGAGTAAAATCCTGAGATGTCTCAGTCTTGACTGTGAGTGTGTCAGAGAAGGTCCAGCTGCCTGAGTGTGGCCTTCATGTGACATCTGGAGTCAACCCGAATTCTAACTCTGTGCTTCAGCTACTCATTTATTCATTCATTTTCTGAACCGCTTAATCCTATTTAGGGTTGCGGGGAGGCTGGCACCCATCTCAGCCGACTCTGGGCGAATGCAGAGTACACCCTGGACAGCTCGCCAGGCCATCGCAGGGCAGAAATACGCTGACGGCTATGCAGCCTACAATTCTTTCAGATTCCGGCACTCAGAGTCAGGGTGGAATGATGGATAATAATGCAATAATGTTTTTTATATATATATATATATATGAATTTTATCTCAGAACAAATGTCAGCATTGAAGAAAAAAAATCTGTTGCATTGTTTTTCCAATTCACTCATAAAATTGAGAAAGAATAGGTTCGAGATGGGTTAGGATAGTGGAATAATTGGGACATTCTTTACATTGTCTTCCCCTGCCTCATATTTCATGGAATTAAACGGGAGGGAATCACACTACAAATAAATGTAAAAATAAAGAAAAACATAGATGATAAAAACATAGATAGAATAACACAATTCTCATGAAAAGTAAAGGTAGTGGTGCCCCAGTGGTATGGAGCTGGAATACCAATCCCAAGGTTGGGGGTTCAAGCCCCAAGTCAACGGTTGTCACTGCTGTCCCCCCAGTACAGCTAACTGGGCTATCAAAGGCCAGCTATGTCTCTTACTGTCAGTGGTGACCCCCCCCAGAACCATTGGTCTCTGCTATTGTTGACTATCCCTTACCCAGAACAGATGATTTATTGTCATCCGGTAATAGGTATTTTCCCCTGTAACCCTGAACCATTCAGTCGTTTAGAGCGAGGGTCACATGTAAAAAGCAGAAGCAGATTGCCTAACGCAGATATCCTCAGTGTAATTGCCTCATGCTGTGTGATGTTATATCTGCCCTCATTTTTTTGAGAAACAGCTATTGTGAAATGGTCTATTTTCAGTGGGACACTTGTGAATTTTTTTTTCAAAACACATTCACAGAAATCATGCTGTAAAGGCAATGCTTGTATATCTCGACTAGTTTTGAATATCTTATGAAAATGTCTTTTTAATGGTTTTGGGTGTAATGTAATGCAGCAAAAGCACAGAAGAGCTAGCACACACACACACACACACAGACACACATACACACACACACACACACACACACACACACACACACACACACAAACTAAGTATATATTGCCATTTACAGCATTCAAATCCACATACACAGAAACCCTCAGAGCCGACCATTTGGCTTAAGTGAGATGCTGGCCTCTGAGAGCAGTAATCACACGCCAAAGTCCATTTGTCTAAATGGCTTTTGTTGCATTTGCTTTTAAGATGACGAGGTTCCTATACACAAATGAATCTGAATGAAAGTTTAATGAAGACAGAAATACATCAGTGCACCAGCACTAAAGGTTTTGTTTCTCCTGGTGGTCATGTTTGCGTGTAGGGCTCTCACTAGGAATTGCAGTGGCGAGAGCGAAGCAGAAAGGCGCCTTGCTTCAGACTGCTACTGCATTTCTAATTCATGTTCAGTCTGAGCACACAGATAGAGTGCTTTAGACAACACGATGAGATCTGCTACTCATTGGCTTTGAAAATGTTTGAGATGAGAAGTTTGAGATTAACAAATACACAAATGCTCTCAGTCAGACTGTTGGCTGGTGTAATTGATGTCCACACTTTCAGTCCATTAGGTGTCATAAATCAAAGCATTTTCTCAGATTTTGTGGTTTATTGGCAATGAACGAATTGCAAGTTGTGGTAGTTACCCTCGTTTTCTCCCTAATTTAGTTGTATCCAATTCCCACCCATCAAGTATTACCTTCCCTGTTCAAAGATTATCATCAACCAGGGAGGGGCTGAAGCATGCACATGTGACATACAATGCTGGCTGGCACCCTGCCTCTTTTTAAAGGCAGGCCTATTTGGAGACTGTCACGTTCACACTCTGAGGAAAAACGCTATCCGCAAATTGTCACTGATGCCCATGATTGGCTGGCGATCGCTGTGATTTACAACGAAGTGAGCGTATGCTATCCCTCCCTCCCATGAGAGCTCGGCCAATTATCTCCCATTGACTCCCGGCCAAGTATGGCTGTGGCATTAATCCGGATTAAAACTTGTGATCTCTGGGTTAATAGTCACACACCTTGTCAATGCATGACTTGGGAGCCCGAGCCACCCCCACTCCTTAAATGAAACATGGTGCATGCAGTGATATTTAATTTGCCAACAGACACAACTCCCAAAACAACAGTACCAGACCATAATTCTTTTTAAACAGTCTAGTAGGGGTAGTCAGAAAACATATAAGTACTGACAAAATATTAGTGTTTATAAATGAGGTAGATAAATTTAGTTGCGTAAACTGTATTTGGTTATTATTTGTTTGTTTATGTACAAACAATGCTCCAGTTTGACTGAATAGTTAATAGTTAGTTTGTCCAAATACATGTGCATTAGTCTAATTGGATACTCATGATTGTTCCTAGGTTTTAATGACAGTGTGAATAGTTGTGTACCTGTGTTAGCCTTGTGATGGTGACTATTCAAAGTGTACCCCTTCCGTTTGCTTGGTGTCAGCTGGGACGGGGTCCATCCTTCTCACAACTCAAGTAAAGGATAAATAATTTCAGAAAATGTAGATGAATTTAAAGTGCTTCTATCACAACTTCTTTTTGCCTGTTTTCAATAGATGAGATGTATAAGTTTTGAATATACACTCGCGCACACACACACACACACACACACACACACACACACACACACACACACAAACACAAACAAACAAAATTATCAAAAGTATGTGGACAGCTTACTTTACATTCCATTGTGTTCATTATGAACCAAACATACCCAACTTCAGGTTTATTTCCTCTTTACTGGTATCATAGCGTCCAGTCTCTGCGGAACCTTACACTAAATTCTGAATTGTGATTTTAGAGGTTTGTTCTGATTCAGCCACAAGTGCATTAGTGATGCCAGGCCACTGCTGGGGGTTCCAGATTTGAGGTCTATGCTTGCCACTCAAGTTCTTCCACTCTACCTTGCAACTCTCTTTGTGCACAGAGGCATTGTCACGCTGGATCAGGTTTCTAATTCCAGTGAAAGTTAATCGTATTATTCCAGCACACCTTGATATAACCTCTCATATATTATATTCTATATAATTCAACTTGGGCAGTGGTGGCCCAGTGGTAGGGTGCTGGATTACTGATGTCAAGGTCGTTGGTTTAAGTCCCACCGTCAACGGTTGTCCCCCAATGCGGCTAACTGGGTTATCAAAGGCCGGCCGTGTCTTTCACTGTCTATGATGAAATTAATTTATAAGAACCATCGCTGATTTTTGTAAAGAGTAGGCTGCATAGCCACCAGCATGTTTTTGCCCTGCAGTGGCCTGTCGAGCTGTCCAAGGTTGTACTCTGCCTCCACCCAGATTTGGCTGAGAAGGGCACCAGCCTCCACACGACCCTAATTAAGATTAATCAGTTTAAATTAAGGAATGAAAAAAAGGAATAATTCACCTTTGTGGTGACATGTGAGTGTGATAATAAGGTCCGATAGTGTTTTTCTAAATCCATTAATCTGTTTGACTTTTTTTAGATAAGCCGTGCAGTTTGTTAGCTAATCAGACACCCATGAGTTTATGAGACCGAGAGAGCGCTCCCTTTTCTGGCTTAGCGTATCTATGGAACGGGTTGACTTCAGCAAAATTATATTGTGATTAGATAAACCACAACACATGGTCTGCTATAGAAACTGTAGTGTTTTTCTTGAGGAAACTACAGTCACTGAGTTATAGATTTTAAAAATGATATGTTCATTTGTTCTGCTACAGTATTTAAAAAAACTCTAAACTAAAACACTTGGCCCACATCTGGGCTGCAATCTTCCAGCCAACCATCATTCATCTATTTACAAAAAGAGTCTGATAGGAAGAGTCTTTTCAAAGGAAGAATGACAGGGTAAGTTTATTTAAGTTGTCAAAAATGTTTTTGAAGAGAAAAATGTGTATTCTAACTTTAAATAATAAATTAAAAAGTAATGTCATCTAATTAGCTGCTTTAAGTCAAACTATAATTTTTAAAATTAAAATGGAGGAAGTGGCTGGCGACAGGGATGTCTGGACCTCTTTGTTGAGGTTACTGACCCCGTGACCCGACCCTGGACTTAGTGGAAGATGAGATGAGATGAAAATATAGACCATATTTGTACAGTGTTATGTCAGAAACATGTATTGCAACATAATGTATGATGTCATGTTACACTGTCATATTGCCAAACCCTATAATAATCCATTTTCCGTGTACAGCGTATGACATGTTGTGACCAGAGTTTGTAATATCCTTGCCATCATGTCACCATAGTTGTGTTGTTAATATGGGAAAATATCACAAAATAAATGTGTGTATCTTTATCCAGAATGGATAGATTAGATCTGTGAACAACCTCTGACTTCCAGTCCAACCGCAACATTTATACTTCAATGATGTATGTGTGTGTCAGTCTTACACCTTAGCAGAAATTCTTTCCGTGCTGAATTACATGGAAGTGAGTTGGTGGGAAAAGTCTGCAGGCGAGGCTTGTTTTGGTGGGAGTTTTTAAAACAAAACAATCTGCCTACCTGAAAATACAGCCAAACCTACTTACTCTTAAGTTTCTTGGTGTTTGTGCTTTTGTATTTGAAATCCTGAATTCCTTCATTCTCTTGCTTTGATGTGGTAGTCTGCGGGTAATTTGTTTCTGCACATTTGCATTGGAGGAGTCGAGGCATGTTTTGTCTGTGCAATCAGTAGAGATGAACTGGATGGTCTGGATTTTTTTCTCCTTCTAGTGGCCTGGAAGCGATGAGAAAGATGATCTGTTTTCAGTGGAAAGGCTTGAAATATTGGGCTTGAGAGCAGTGAAGCAGGTTCTTCCTTAAAGGCAATCTGAGATCAAAACTAGTCGTTTTTTTTTTTTTTTTTGCTTGTTAGTTCATATTGTTGGCTGATCGTGAGTTTCGGTCATTGGAATGACATAATTATGTAATTAATGCCTTCTAATTTTTGTATGATGTCAAACATTGGTTAGTGCAGTAAAGTGATGTGAGCGATTTAACTCTTAGACAATTATTCAGTTATGCATCCTAAAGTACATCCAAATAAGTAATTTAAGATATGAATATAGGTCTGCACATGCTGACATGTCTTGATCTGTAAGAATCCATGACAGCATGGAGTAAAGTGGCCCAGTGTAAGAAACAGTTATGCAGAATCAGAGAACACAATATTTTTGTCTTTCACAATGGTCATCATGTCAGATTAGGCAATCATGCTGCCGTCAATTTTTGTCTTGGCTTGGTCAGGAGACTGGAAACCAAACAACTTTGACCTCTACCAGTCACTGTTCATGTTCATTCTTGTTATCAGGAAGGAGTGTCAAAAAAAAGACATGAAGAAATGTCAAGTAACATGTCATAGGATTTTTTCAAATACAGCCATCAGGCGTCACATCACTGTTTTTATATCATGGGAAACTTTAAGTCCTGATTGTTGTTCCCGGAAATTTGCTAGACTGACAAAACTGTGTCAAAATCATACTGACTCAGCCTGAGTCACCCAATAAGTGGGTAATTTTCCTATAACAGTATGCCACAAAGTTTTTTATTCTTAAAAATATATTCTTTGAAAATATTTAAAGTATTTATATATTTTAATATGTATTATATTTATATATTTTAAATATCTTTAAAAATCCTTATTTAAAACTATGCAAATTAGATTCATGTCTTCCCAGAAACTATGCATACTGAACCTTCTATTAACTTCCCATAAAAATTACTTCTTCTACTGGCTGTTCCCTTTTTTCTCAGGGGTCGCCACAGCGAATCATTGCATGTTTGGTTTGGCATAGGTTTTTACGTTGGATGCCCTTCTTCATACAACCCTTTAGCAAGGGTCGGAAAGACGCTGACAGCTATGCAGCTACTATTGTCGAAAGTCAGCAATGGTTCTTTTACATGCCGCTCACCATAGACAGTGAGAGACATGGTTGGCCTTTGATAACCCAGTTAGCTGCATTGGGGGGACAGTGACAACCTTGTGGAGAGTGGGACTCGAACCCCCAACCTTAGAATCAGCGATCCAGCACCTTTTACCACCATGCCACCACTGCACCTAGAAATATGTGAAGCGCTCCTCCGAATGTAGGCACTTGTCGCACAGACTACTTTCGAGAAAATGGCCAAAAAAGTAAAAGTGGTCATTTTTTATCGAAATTCGGATTTTTGCATAAACCATTAAAAAAGTATTCAACTATCACTTGCTGAACTGAAACCAATTAAAACTCACTTAAAATGTCGTTTATTTCCATTTTTATTACCCTCATAAAGCTAGATAAAAACAGTAGCAAACTTACTGGTTTTCTTTGCAATTACAAGTTCGGTAGAAGACACACTATAATCCATACACCAGAAGAACGGTTGTGAAGTTGTCTTTCTATTTTGGATACTGTTTTAATATTAAAATGCCGTTTCAGTGAATAAAATAAAGGTTATAAAGACGATATGCACGTAAACAATGCAGGCTAGTTGCTAAGGAAAGATCTGAAACGAGCACCCTAATTGGTGAACTCGGTCACATGCTCACATTGCACATGCTCAGTGCCCGTCACACATTAACTACCTGTTTACTTAGTGACTATAGTATACCGCATGTGGAACTTATCTCCGACTTTATCTTCAATAACAGTAAGTTTATTTATAAGATTGTGAATACACATCATTTCTGGAAAAGGAGAGTGAAATGTCATCTGTGATGTCTAGCAGCATTAGTATACATGTTAAATTCCATGCTGGAATGTGGCTTCGAAGAAGATTATTTCTCTCTCTCTCTCTCTCTCTCTCTGTCTCTTTGTCACATACACACACACACACACACACACACACACACACACAGCGTGCAAACGGTTAAATGAGCAGCATCCAGATGAACTAGTGTAATATGAATGGAAGAAAATACAGTATATGAAGGGAGTGGGGAAAATGAGTGCAGATGCACAAATGAGGACCCACTGCTTACAGTCTGTGTGTGTGTGTGTGTGTGTGTGTGTGTGTGTGTGTGTGTGTGTGTGTGTGTGTGTGTGTGTGAGATACTTCTGGTCTGCTGGAATATTAAGAAAGACATGATTCCATTGCAATTCAATCAAAGAAAATCCAATATGCTCAGTATTATGTACTTTAGGAATTTAATATGAGTATTGGTATTTTTCTCTGCATGCAAAATTCGATTATGGAATTTTTTTGATTATTTGATTTGTGTGTAATTTTGTCTGGACTGGACACACTGGATCGTGGGTTGTTTAGTTTTGTATGAAAATTGGTCAAGACCTGAAAAATACTTAAATGTTTCATACCTTTTACATATAAACAAACTGATGATGATGCCAGCCGTGTTGATGAAGATTTTGACTTTGATGTTGAAGAGGCATCTGTTAATAAAAGTGTGATGACTGGTGTTTGTGAAGATGTGATTTTATCTGCTGAGCAGGATATAGATGAAGAAGATAATGCTGAGGGCAGAGTTGATGAAACTTACTTGTATAAAGAGATCAGAGAATTTTGTTTTATCGTTTTCTTATATATAGTTTTCTTAATTTCAGTGTGATGGTTTGAACCCTACAGTGTTTTTTTTTTTTTTTTCAATCAGTATAATTTGTAGCCATTTGAACCTTTATATAATGGTCAAAAAGATACATACTGATCTTACTGGAATAAACAGAAATAAATTAAAAAAAAAAGTCATTTTTTGTTAATTTTTGGGGCTTCCCATGGTGACTGATGGGTTTAAAAAGGGCGGGCGTGTGAGATTAAAATGAGGATGATTTCTCTTATTATCCCTTCCTAAATCTCTTCCTAGGCATGTTTTCTGAAAGTTTATATGGCTGAAGTGCATAAAAATGTTTGGTTGCTAAGGACTAATGATCTTGGAAGAAGGGAAATCTTTGTGCTCATTTTTCTCTAAAACGTCTTTTGAAACTTTTAGTTGAATGCTGACACAAGAAATGGCACAGCTCGGTCAGTTTTCAAGGTATTGACAAACTTTTTTGCGGCATTTTGCAGCTTTGGGCCTCCTCTGTCTGACTGTGTAAAAATCTCATTTTTCGTTTTTGGACCCAAGAGCCTATTTTCGGTGAAGTGGCTCACATATTACTTATTTATCAGTACCAATGTATGAATTCAGCTTCTGCCTTATAGTTGACCACTGACCGCCTGGAGCGTATAATTGCTCTATACGAAGCCTGTCTGTTAGTTTTTTTTTTTTAATATTAGCACCTGTTGTGAAGTTGCTTTCTGTGTTGTCGCTTGAGCTTCTGTGATGAAGATAATGGTCTAAGAGTAGCATGTCTGCAACCGGCAGCAATTACGATGTGCACTGAAGATGGAATGCACATGTGGCAAAGACATGTGCTTTGTATAAACATGGCCTAAAAAGCTATTCTAAGAGCTCAAGTCTAATCCATCTAGCATGCTTTCATTCTGAAGGAAGGATATTTATGCTAATTCATGGTGTCATTAAATCTTTCCTCATTCACAGAGAGCAATACAATGTTTTGTTGGGTTTATTTATTTATTTATTATATTTACAGAGAGACTGCTGATACAGCTCAAGTTTATCATTAGACAGGTCATGTGGGTTTTTTGTGTATGGATTGCTTTAGTTCTCTGCTCTGAAGGTTAATTGGGGAAGGGGTTTGGGACAGAGATGTGGGACCGGACCCTTTTGCCCTCAGTGACTAGAGCATGTTGTCTTTGTGGTCAGATCTATTTTAAAGCCGTTATATATGGCCTGTTGCCCATAGTGTATACTTAATAGTGGCCATCTGTAAGTGAAGCTCAGACTGAGACACAACCATCATTATCATATTGCCCTAATTAACTCTGTGTCATTAAGGAAAAGCAAAATTAATAAGTAAATTAAGCTGTGCTTTGGTGACTTATTCACACTCTGGCTTGCTGTGTGTGACACAGCAGTTTGTTATCGCGACTCGGCTTAGCACAGTCAAGGGGAGAAGGACACAAGAAGTATTCCAGACAGACGTCACACACATATTGCTTTCTGCGCACACAAAAAGTCTTAGACATATTGTGATATTCTTACATATGAACACAAAGGTAATGGTATTTCAAAAGCGCAAACGTTTAACATTAACATTTGTTGATTTATTAATTTATGAAGTTGTTCAGAAACTACTTTGGTGTTCACTAGAGGAGCAATAAAAAACAACGAGGGAAGAGAGTCAATAGTAATGCAACCTACATTATCAGCCTCAATAAAGGTTTTTATTACTTTTATAGAAGTATTATAAAATTAAAATACATAATTTATCTTGATGGGAAATTGATCATTTTATGAGCGATCTCAATTTTAATAATAGAAGAATGACATTGTGCGTTTTAAAATCTGCTTTTAGTGACACATAATGTTATAAATGCTACATAAGTTAAGATTGATATTCACTTATTACAGCAGCTATAAACAGGCAGTCCCTCATCATCCTGTTTTTTCACTTTTTGCAGACCTTAAAATATAGCTTTCCATGTCACAGACAGTAATAGACTTCTGTCTTGGAAATTTCTCATGTAAGAAAACCTAAAGCACTGACACAGATGAAGGATAAACAAAGAACTCACTGTCAGAGATGCCTAAGGGTTCTTTGTTGCGCAGAAGGAAACGTTAAACAGTTTTTATTTCATTTCATAGTGCATTCCTTATACTTTAAAGAGTTTAATTCTATTTCCATCGTGAAAAGTAATTTCAGAAATGAAATATTTCAATCCTTCCATGTGATAAAGCACTATTTATAGCATTTGTGATTTATTATCTCGTTTCTTCATTTTCATTTGATTTTATTAAGTTAACACTACAGTTTTCTCTTCATTAACATTTATGGGCCATTTTAATGGAAAAACACTTCAGCACTCAAGTCTTTAATGGGGAATAGTTTCAGCAGGTATATAATTGTTCTCTAGCGCCTACACTACAAAGTGTGAGATCATAAATAACACAAACCCAGGCGTGACCAGATCAAGACCCTGAAGGTCACCTACACTTGGGTTGTTTTACCAGCACCTGCTGTACTGTTTAACACTATTCTTTTAAATTATTGAAGTAACAATTAATGTGCTGGGTTTTTTTGCATTGTAATTGTATCAAGTATATTTATTTTGACATTTAATTATCACACTTAGCCTGTAATAACTGCTGAATGCAGTTTACTATTTCCTAGTGCAAGTGCTTTATTATTTACACTGGGCACCATCATAATCTTTTTTTTTTTTTTTTTTTTTTTTTTTTTGTGATGTATTTTATTCCTCTGAATCTCTCAGACAAAAAAAAAAACAGTAGATAAGGCTGAGAAAAGCCTCTGAACTAAGCATTTCATCCTGGATAAACTCCACAGAGCACAGGAGTGTTGCCAAACCTCAGCCTCCCTTCGCTGATGAGTCTCGAATTGCCATCATCTCGTAGAGCAAGGCTGTAACAGCTGGAAGCTAAAGGCTGATTTGGATTTTCTCTCTGGGGGCCGATATCAAGTCCGATTTCATTCAGCCTTTTTTCTCTCCTCTTTTAAGAGTCTTCTCAGAGTAATTGATTGAAACTTTGACTAGGTGTGAGCTGTTTTCACTGCTGTGAATGAATACACATAAGAGTCTTACTGTGGGTTTAATGCATTTTTAAAGCTCGGACATTTTAAAGTCGGACCAGCGCTACCTCTTTGCAACCATTTTATAATATGCAATCCAAGTTAGCAGATTAAAAGTGATGACTACAGCCATGTACTGATTTGTAACTAGAGCACAGTGTCCAGATCCTCTGGCCTGAAACACACATCCAAATGTTTCCCCCTGTGGATGCACCGGTGCATTTCGTTAGGGATTCATGGACAAAGTGACCACAAGGAGCCTGTAACTTGTGGGAGAGCAGAGACGAGAAGAACTGTTGGAGAGTTTTTATGAAGCAAAATGATTTGGGAAGCAATCATTCAACACCGAAGCAGGAAAAAAGTCCTCTGAATTCCATTTTAAGAATGTCTGCATATAATTCTCAAGCATTTTCAGATTGTGTAAAGTATGGCCATTTAATGTCCCTACTGTCAGGCTGTCAGGATACATGTCTCCTCCTGAAATAGCAGTGATACAGAAAACAATTATCACCTCCCAATGATCGAAATTCAGTGGAGGAAAGCATGATGCAGATGGAGTGCTGAAACATGCTCATACTTTCACACTGTCTCCTTATCACAGCACACTGTCATGGCCCAAAATAAAGCTCTTCCACACGAACACTGCGATGATTCAGTACAAGAATTATGCCAAGCATAAACCAGGATGATGTTGAACCCCATACTTGTGAGTGCCGTGGTGAAGAATAAAGTTGCTAGACTTCCTGTGCACATCAGCTGTTGTTTAAAAGTCAGTAGGCACTGGGCTGTGTTTGTGGTTCTGTGGAGAAGCTTGGTGTTTATTTAAGAGCGGCGAGTTCACGGTTAATGGGCGTGTGTCTGGCTATGCTTTTCTCTAAGGACACTGGTAGAAGTATGAAGACAGATTTCACTCAGGGAACTGGCCATGTGTACAAAAGCTGGTAGTGTGGATAATGGATGGATGTACAACCCAACCCATTTTTATAGTTGGTTGGGTGGTCTTCTGTAAGTTTGAGAAAGAATCATATGTAGCAATAGCTGTGTGGTCATGGATGTAGCACACACTGGAGGGATTAACAGTTCAAATATTTACATTTTTTCATGACACAGTTATATTCAGAGAATCTTAATCAGTATTCATCTCTCAAACATTATTTAGTCATTCATGCACTTTTTTGCCTGAGAAAAAACAGTTTTCCTGACCTTCACCCAACACTGGTCAGGAAATGCCTACATTACAGTCATCTTAAAATGTCTAAAAGTCTCAGGATTTCACAGGCCTGTCTGCCTCCTTAAGGCCTACTTTTAGTTTTGTACGAGGGCAGATGGAGAGGTTTTTATTTGAAGCAAAATGCAGTCCCTCCCAGTTCCTTTTTTTTTTTTTTTTTAACTTTGTCCATCTGGTCTGTGTGTCTGAATAGGGTTCCTGTGGGTGGTCCCTAGGGCCTCTAGGCCAGAGGCTTCCTGTTGCCTTCAGGCCTGCTGCTTGCTGTCATTCCTTGATGTACTTGCCTTTGGATGTGTGTGTGTGGGGGGGTGCGTGATGGATGCAACTCTGTGCAGTGATCAATAACCTGGTTTTGATATATATATTTTTTTATCCATAATCAATATTTGATTTTTTTTGTCTATATATGAGCAGTTTTGAGTTCAAAAACAGATAAATGCTATTCTTTTAATTATAAGAAAAAATATTTTTTAAGTAGCTATACAAAAAAAAAAAAAAAACGTTTTCCAGAAGCTTTCAGACCCTTATTTTCAGTACGTTTAAAATGAAGCTACTAAAAGTTGTTTTTCTCATAACTAAAATCACTCTTATCTGTTTTGAACTCGATATTTTTTGCATTTACTTAGGGTCTTCTTTTCCTTTCAGTTTTTCCTTTTCTCTCAGGGGTCGCCACAGTGAATCATCGCATGTTTGATTGGGCATAGGTTTTAACGTTGGTTGCCCCTCCTGACACAACCCTTAGCAAGGGGCAGAAACACGCTAATGGATAAAGACTGAAAATTCCTTTGATCTACTAAAATAAAATTATGATTACAACATATGATTAAACTATATGGATATATATATATAGATTTAGGCACTGATGTATTGATAGTTACCTATGAGGAAGTCTGGAGTGACAGAGAAGTATGGTAGAGTGGTGCAGGACATGTATGAGAGATGTAAGACAGTGGTGAGGTGTGCTGTCGGTGTGACAGAAGAGTTCAAGGTGGAGGTGGGACTGCATCAAGGGTCAGCTCTCAGCCCCTTCTTGTTTGCTATGGTGATGGACAGGCTGACAGACGAGGTTAGACAAGAATCTCCACGGACTATGATGTTTGCAGATGACATCGTGATCTGTAGTGAGAGCAGAGAATAAGTGGAGGAAAATCTAGAGAGGTGGAGGTATGCCCTGGAAAGGAGGGGAATGAAGGTTAGTCTCGGTAAGACAGAATACATGTGTGTGAACGACAAGGACCCAAGAGAAACGGTGAGGTTACAGGGGGCAGAGATAAAGAAGGTGGAGGATTTTAAGTACTTGGGCTCAACAATCCAGAGCAATGGAGAGTGTGGAAAAGAGGTGAAGAAGCGCATGCAGGCAGGTTGGAATGGATGGAGAAAAGTGTCCGGTGTGATGTGTGATTGGAGAGTATCGGCAAGAATGAAGGGAAAAGTGTACAAGACGGTGATGAGGCCAGCGATGTTGTATGGTTTAGAGACAGTGAGCCTGGGGAAAAGACAGGAGTCAGAGTTGGAGGTAGCAGAGATGAAAATGTTGAGGTTCTCTTTGGGAGTAACGAGGAAGGATAGGATCAGGAATGAGTACATCAGAGGGACAGCACATGTTAGATGTTTTGGAGACAAAGTCAGAGAGGCTAGATTGAGATGGTTTGGACATGTACAGAGGAGGGATAGTGAGTATATTGGTAGTAGGATGCTGAGGTTGGAACTACCAGGCAGAAGGCCCAGAGGAAGACCAAAGAGAAGATTTATGGATGTGGTGAAGGTGGACATGAAGGTCGTTGGAGTAAGAGTAGAAAATGCAGAGGACAGGGAGAGATGGAGGCAGATCATTTGCTGTGGCGACCCCTGAAGGGAACAGCCGAAAGGAAAAGAAGTATTGATAATTACCTGAGTCTGTTATAAGGGTAGTAAGGCAGCTTTAAGACCTCAATCAACCTTAGCCTCGAAGGAAATAAATATTAATGTCTTCTGTTGTTTCCCAATTTCAGATTAGAGTTAAAGAAGGAAAGTTTAACTTTCCACCGCCTTACACTTGCTGATTTCTGTGTTCATTTATATCACCTGTCTTGTTAATTATCCGTTTAACAAGTTCATGTTCTGTTATTCTGTTCATGTTTTTCTGCGTACCTGTAATAGATCGTCTGTATTTTTTAAATGCTGTGTTAGTCTGAGTAGTGGTATATGAGCCACTGTTCTTTTGTATTCAGTCTTGTTATTAATAATAAAATGTGTTTTATTGATTATGCGATAGCCTTGTTGGGTTTCCTGTGGCAGCACAAACATGGAACAGCCATCCAAGTCTTAGTTCATGCCTATGGGGCTCTGTTCAAGAGCACTTCTATAAATAATTTGTTCTTAGAAATATATTAAAAATGTAGTTCTACATTAATAATGTATAAATAAACAACAAAACATTAAAAAATAGCTATATACGGTAAAATAATGTACCATTTCCTTATCAATAGTTAAACAGTGAAATTATTTAGTTCTTCAATGGTACCGATGAAATTAACTCTCAGCCTGTTAAGCTCGTCATAAAATGGTATGCAGTTTATTTGGTAAAGTGTGGGCTGGTTCGGGATCTATCGTCTGCATTGGTTATTACTTTAGCTGCTCTCTTTTGTAATTTTAAAATGAATTTCAAATTCTTACTTGCTGTTAATGTCCAGATGGAACTAGCATACATCTGTCTGAATTGAGGCAATGTTATCTTAAATCATTTTTCAAAGCGAGGTGTGTATTAATCTTTATTAAAATTCATAATATCTATAATTATTTTTACTCTCTTTGTTGTAAATCAGCTTGCACCAGTTTGATCCTCTTGGGAGAGTTTTCCATGCTGCCTGTGTATTCTTGATGGGTAATGGTTGGATGCTGGTATCTGATTGACAGAGTTGAATTTACACAGAGGGAGAAGGGAATGAACAAGGGAACGGGACTATGCACATAAGATTTTCAAGAAAATGTTTCAAGGCACCTATAGTTAAACAGCAGCTGAGTCCTGGTGGGGAGGGACAAAGACAAACTCAATGAGGTGTCTCCCTACCCAAGAGGAGGACAAACCAAACAGAGAGTTAATGGGCTAGACTGAGATGATTGCATGGGTCTTTTTCTTTCCTGGAGTTAAGAAAAGAAATAGAACCAGTAAGCTGTCCCCTGTATAGACATGCTCTTTCAATCTTGATCAGCATGGTATCTAAATAATGTTTGTCCTGGAAGTCCTCCTGTAAGAACATGCTACTGAGATTCATGCAGGCTGACGTATTGACATAATCATTCAGACTAAAGATGGATGTTATGGTTGGTCATTATACCATAATTTCTGTTCAAAGAAATGCCAATAATAGAAGGATTTCCATTCAGGAATGGAGATAAAGCAAAGTAAATATTTCCACTGGCAGCATAATGATTATTCATTGATAATTATTCTATTCCTTATTTCCTGTGTAATTACAGTATTTGGCTGTCTTAAGCAGAAATTGAACATTGTGTCTGAATTAAATGAACCCACGTTTAGAGGCGAGTACTGAACACATGTCTAGTGTGGCGCACAAGGGAAAACAATGCTGTGTAAGTAAATGAAGAGTGGGGTGAGCTACAACAAAGAAGCTTTGTTCCTCTAGAGGCCTCAAGGTCTCTGTTTCTTACTGATGACTGAAGTGGTGTAAGGGAGATTGGGTGTCTCATGGAGGTGTGAGGGTTAAAGGTCATGAAGTGACTTTTTTCACATCTGTAGGCCTCTGTGCCCTGAGGGTTGGAAACTATGATACCATATTTTACTAGATGTGTTTTGAGGTGTTTTTTCTCTATCTTCTTTCGCAAAAAATCTGGTATATGTGTTTGGACCCTGGCTGTTCATTTGTTTCTGCTCTTTACTCATTCTCTCTTATAAGCAATGACTAGGGACTTATTAGATGTGAGGTACTCCTGTGCCAAGCAGGTAAAGCATAAATGAAATGCAAGGAGATCATTTGAGGGAAGAGAGGGTCTTTGTAATTACAGGCAGTATATTTGACATGGGGTACCACAGACACTGTGCCAGGAAAGTGAGGTTTGGGACTTTGCCTTCTACCATGTTTCCACTATAAAGTGGAGGACAGCCACTCCAACCATTCCGAGAACAGCGTTATAGCGATTTTTGATATCAGTGTGATCAGTATGATCATTTGGATCTTCGGAGATTTTTTCTGTAATTTAAAGGTTGGGAAAGCTGGTCCTGTGTGTTATTGATTAAACTTCTGTTTCACGTTTGGTTTTCTCAGTGTGTAAATATTAGTCATAAGAAAGCTGCCTGAGACTAACAGTTACTTCCTTATGAAGTCTGTATGCTGCTTGTTTTTCTTAAAGTAGAAGAAACCTGTGGTTTGAGTAACAGAAATCAGGATGTAGATGAAGATTCCTAATGACTGAGCCAGAAGCAATACAAGTCAGGAAAAAAAAAAACTCCGATACATGATGAGGAACCTCAGAGGAACCAGACACAAAAAGGAACTTGCAACCTCCTCTGTGTGGTTCAGATTTTCTCAGCCTATATAGCACATTGGTGACTAGCTACCTACAAATCACAAACAGCACATGTTAGACGTGTGTAAGAAACATGTGCATGCTATTATGTTGAATTTCCATCTATTCAGGCTGTGGTATCGGTTGGTCAGAGCTGCTTTAACCCTGTCACTCAAAATTCACACTAAACAGCAGCACAATTATGCCTGTCTTCTTTTAATAGACATGATATGCTTTCGAGGTGACTAGCTTAGTGTTCTCGAACCAGTATGCTACATTTAACACAGTGTAAGATGTCGTTTTACATCACTACTGATCTAATGCCAGTTTTGTGGTTTCTACCCTAATTGTAAAGGTTACGTAGTGGAGAAGGGAAGCTGGTCTTTGATTAGAACAAAAAGCTCCTTCTGTCCCAAGAAAGGAAAAAGCGAGCAAGTATTCCCACCATACTGAAAGTTTAAAAGCCCCGTACAAACACGACATATCAGAATCAGCCTATGCAGTGTGTATTAGTACGTAGTACATTTCCATGTAACTTGTATAAAAGGGTGCTTGTTTTAAAGCAGTGTGAATTATAAAGGCTGTAGTGTGACAGGTTTTACATTTTAATATTTTAAATTTTGAATCAATTTAAAATTCTTGGTTATTAATCTGCTTTTCATGTGATGCTTTTTTGTGTAATTAAGTATTTTCTGCAGTCTTTACTGCAGATATGTACATATAGTAAATGAGTTTAAAAACATTCATTCATTCATGCATTCATTTTCTGAACCACTTTATCCTACTAGAGTTTCAAGGAGGCTGGAGGCTGTCGTAATTGACTCTGGGAAACGATGGTGTATAATCTGACAAGTTTAACAGACCATCAGACGGCCAACACATACACACTTCACACTTATACCTAGAAACAGCCATTGAGTCTAATGTGCATGTCCTTGATTTGTGGGAGGAAACCGTGGTAATCAGAGGAAACCCACACAATCACAGGTAGAACATGAAAACTACACACAGAATCGACCTCATCGAGCCTGGGACTCAAAACTCAGAATCGTATCCCTGAGAGACAGACATGCTAGTTACTACGTTACCGTGTTGCCCCAGCCATTAAAATGGTAGAAGATAGAATTAAAAAAACTTAATACTGTAGCTTAAAACCAAACCACAGAATATTCTTCATGTTGATGCTACATTTCTGTATTTCTTGCTGAACATATACAGCACCCCCTTTATCTGTTTTTCAACTCGTCGTCGTCTTCCTTTCAGCTTTTTCCCTTTTACTCGGGAGTTGCCACAGCGAATCATGTGATTCGCACGTTTGATTTGGCAGAGGTTTTACGTCGGATGCCCTTCCTGTCACAACCCCTTTTAGCAAGGGCCAGAAACACGCTGATGACTTTGCAGCCTACTCTTTACAAAAGTCAGCAATGGTTCTTTTACATGCCTCTCACCATAGACAGTGAGAGACATGGCCCGCCTTTGATAACCCAGTTAGCTGCAGGTAAATAATAATTAAGTTATAATCTGCATGCATAGTATAAGAACAGGGCTGCGCAGGTTTCCTACTAAGTACAAGAAATATAGCCATGTCCCCTGTACTGTGTATGAATGAAGCTCAAGTTCAGTTCGGTTCAATTTTATTTATGTTGTGCTTTTAACAGTAAGTATTTTACATAATAGAAATTTGGATTAAATTAAAACTGAATAGCTGATAGTGGCAAAGAAAAATTCTCTGAGATGACCCTCAGCACCATGAGTTTAATGATGGTCCGCTGAGGGGCTGTGGAACATTGAGCAGAAGCTTTCTGTTCATCAGTCAAGTCCATACTGTGAGTAATTAGTGTGCAAAGTACTTGTGAAGGGAGCAGAGCCTGCTGGCCCAGATGGTCGTGATAAGAGCTGCACTCATTAAGCCAGGCTAGATAAACACTGTTTTATTTTTACCTATGCTAAAATGAATACGACCTCACCTACAGCCACAGTTGTTCATTTTAAAGTTATCACATGCGCATTCCTCCGTGGCTGTAACTGAGCCTCTTGTCAGTATCTTTGAGAGGATAGGTTAAGAGGGTATAAGCACCGAGCTGTCTTCTCTTATTGCTTTGGAGTGCCTGTCTATCAGTGATCACATGCCAATTTAAACAGCAAGCTCTTAGCATGTGTATTATAGGTGCTTTATAACACTATTAGAGTGAGCTACGTGTCCTAGTGATGGTCAACATCTGGAAGGTGATTTTGATTGTTCCTGGTGATGATGTGGGTGGTGAAAATAACCCGATGTCTTAATCATACACTAAACAATCGGCATGTCCTCTGTGACAGATCAGGCTGTGAGGCGTTTGGGCTTGGCCTAATGAATGAACGATTGTGTTTTCACACACAGGCAGGTGGCCTTCCGAAAAACCCACTCAGACATCAGAGACATCGGCCTCCTGGGTGTTACAAGAGCAAGACCTTGCACTTAACACCCACTGATACATTCAGGAACAACAGGCACATGTTAGACCAAACATAACACTGCCTCAAGACCAATTAGGCAGCAAGAATGCACACTGTACAATATGTGTTGTGAGTGAGTGCTGAGAAAGGAAAACAGGATCCTGTAAAGACTTTGAACAAGTGTTACAGGACTCAAACAAGCACCAGCTCTTCATTCCCCATGTTCAAATGCTTGGGTTTTTGCATTTTATCATCTTCTGCGATAGAATCCCAAAACAATATTTTGACATTCTGCAGTGGGTTTTTCTCCTACAGAGTACAGAGTTAAAATCTCCTGATATGTTTTTGTCTCAGACAGTAAGCAGGGTGTGGGAAAAGCAGACAGCAGGGAGGGTGTAGACTCACGGGAGAGGCTAGCTATTACTGGATGTTCCTAAACTTATGCACAACCTCGTCCATCTAGCACGCTCCCAAAGAAAAGAGAAAACTTTTTTTTATGACGTTTTTGTGTGTGTGTGTGTGTGTGTGTGTGTGTGTGTGTGTGTGTGTGTGTGTGTGTGTGTGTGTCTACTTTTAGCTGCCTCTCAGATCAGCTTTTGTAGGAATTTAGTCGTGTAATTCAAGTAAGTAATACAATATGATGATGCAGAAAGTTGCACAAAATAATCAACAATGGGGTAGTGTTATACTGTTATATTTTTCCAATAATCCTGAAATGATTTATTCTTTTTACACCACATTGTTTAGTCAGTAATTTTAATAATGAATTCATGAACAAAGAACACATTTAAAGTTACACTTAAAGAGAACAGGTTTTGAGCATCCTTACAGTATAAAAAGCACAAAACTGGTCATTTTATCCTGTGGATTATTAGCGGGGGATGAAGTGCTGCAGTTAGCAGTTGTTTTTCTCTGAAAGTGACATCAGCATGTTGGGAAGGGTTGATGACTCTTGTGCAGATCGTGACACATCACATTCTAGTGACTCTGAGTACAGCTGCTATATGCAGCTAATGTTGCAGAAACAAAAAGTTTTCCGCGATTTCTACGATTATTGTTTGTGCGGCTCAGTAGTGGCCTATAATGTGTCATGCTCCATGGGTCAGTGCAGCCCAGTCAGTCTAAGTTCCTATCACTAACAGACTGAAACAGCCAGTTATAAAGTCAACATGTCTCTGAGCTTGCCTGGAGTCATAAAAGTCGTGCACACTTTGGAAGTCAGCATGGACTGATGTTGCTGGAAGGAACTGTTGATGTAATACATGATTAGTGACACTAATTCACCACAGGTACTCTTTAATGTTTTGGAACTGTAATGAAGCAAGTAACGTCTTGTAAAACATTTTAAAAACTGAAAAAATGTACATCTTAAATCTGGGTTCAAACCCTGTGCCCAGAAAAGATGTTTCTGTGTGGAGTTTGCATGTTGTTCCCATGCTTGCATGGGTTTACTCCAGACACTCTGGTTTCCTCCAACAGTCAAAACATGCACATTAGGCTAATTGGCTGTTCTAAATTGCTCCGAGGTATGTCAGTGTGTGAATGATTGTGTTTGAATGTTGGCCCTGTCAGTGACTGGAAAGCGGTGGGGGGGGATCCCGTCATCACTGATAGTCGGCTGCGATGGGGGTCAGCTTCTCGAAACCCTAATAAAGAAAAATGCGGTTTGGAAAATGAAATTAAGTGAATGGAAAAAAACCCCCCAAAAAAAAACACAAAGGTACAAACCATCTGGATCTTTTTTAGAATAAAAGAATACCATAGAGAAAGGATCTGAGCAAGCTTTCAAGTCTGGGCAAGGCTGTGTATAGACCATTGCAGAACCCATTCCATTGTGGCAAAGAGTGAATGTCAGCAAATACCTCTGCCATGTTCTCTTTGCTTGTAGACACACAGTTAGAGGTCATACCGTGTGCAGCTGGACAAATTGGTATTGGGCTGATTTTCACAAAGGCCGTGGTGGCCACACAGATTTTGATCTGTTGTAAAAGTACGAGCACTTCTAATTCCATCTCTGTGTGTACAGACTCAGCCAATGTGTTTTTAATTGAGGCAATGTGCTTCTCATTTGCAGTTGTGTACACCACAAGAGAAAGGCATTCTGTACCCTCAAACTCAATACAGGCTAGTTCAGTGTTTTTATGTTCAGCTGTTTTTCAAGAAACACCATATTAGTTACAGGACATGACACATTTTCACCAACTAAAGAGAATTACAGTCTTAGTCTGATTAAAATTGTTTTTAAATTTTTTATAGTAAAAATCAGAAAGATGTTACATAAAAATTTGAACAGATTCATAGTAACATAAAATTCATAGCAAAAATACGTTGCATAAATGTCTCTCCAATTATACAGAAGTCTCATATTCTTGTGATAGAACTATCTTCTTTTCCTTTCGGCTTTTCCCTTCAGGGGTCGCCACAGCGAATCATCTGCCTCCATCTCACCCTATCCTTTGCATCTTCTTCTCTTACACCAGTGACCTTCATGTCCTCCTTCACCACATCCATGAATCGTCTCTTTGGTCTTCCTCTAGGCCTTCTGCCTGGTAGTTCCAGCCTCAGCATCCTACTACCAATATACTCACTATCCCTCCTCTGTACATGTCCAAACCATCTCAATCTAGCCTCTCTGACTTTGTCTCCAAAACGTCTTACATGTGCTCATTCCTAATCCTATCCATCCTCGTTACTCCCAAAGAGAACCTCAACATTTTCATCTCTGCTACCACCAGCTCTGCCTCCTGTCTTTTCCCCAGGGTCACTGTTTCTAAACCATACAACATCGTTGGCCTCAACACCGTCTTGTACACTTTTCCTTTCATTCTTGCCGATACCCTCCTATCACACTGGACACTTTTCTCCAACCATTCTAACCTGCCTGCACACGCTTCTTGACCTCTTTTCCACACTCTCCATTGCTCTGGATTGTTGAGCCTAAGTACTTAAAATCCTCCACCTTTCTTATCTCTGCTACCTGCAATCTCACCGTTCCTCTTGGGTCCTTGTCATTCATGCACATGTATTCTGTCTTACTGAGGCTAATCTTCATTCCCCTCCTTTCCAGGGCATACCTCCACCTCTCTAGATTTTCCTGCACTTGTTTTCTGCTCTCACTACAGATCACAATGTCATCTGCAAACATCATAGTCCATGGGGAATCTTGTCTAACCTCGTCTGTCAGCCTGTCCATCACCATAGCAAACAAGAAGGGGCTGAGAGCTGACCCTTGATGCAGTCCCACCTCCACCTTGAACTCTTTTGTCACACCGACAGCACACCTCACCACTGTCTTACATCTCTCATACATGTCCTGCACCACTCTAACATACTTCTCTGCCACTCCAGACATCCTCATGCAATACCACAGTTCTTCTCTCGGCACCCTGTCATATGTTTTCTCCAGATCCACAAAGGCACAATGCAGCTCCCTCTGACCTTCTCTGTACTTCTCTATTAACATCCTCAAGGCAAACACTGCATCTTTGGTGCTCTTAATTGGCATTGTGATAGAACTATCAGATACCAAAATCAACAAGCATGAATACTTTTTTATTTTACAAGACAGACATTCTTGGAAAAATAAATCAAATTATTATTATTTTTAAATTTAAATCAAAGATTTTTTTTTAAATTCAATAGCTTCTGTATGATTTTATATTAAATAAAAACATATAAGCATTGACAGTGTTGTGGTATAAGAGGAATCGAATAGTAGTGCACTGTAATTGGTTATTTTCACATGCTTTCCTTTTTTTTTTTTTTTTTCACCAATTTTCTCCCTAATTTAGTTGTATCCAATTACCACCTACTTGTACTAATTATTACCTTCCCTATCACATGACTACCACCGACCAGGGAGGGGTAAAGGTATGCACATGCCCCCTCCATGACGTGCAATGCGAGCCACCTGTCTTCTTTCGGATTCGGAGGAAAAGCGCTATCCGCCCCTTGTACGAATGAGCTCACAGACACTCATGATTGGCTGGCAATCGCTGTGAGTGACAGAGAAGTGAGTGCATGCCATCCCTCTCTCCCGACAATTTTGACGAATTAGCTCCCATGGACTCCCGGCCACGGACAGCTGTTTGCATTAAACTGGATTCAAGCTCCGGGTTAATAGTCATGCACCATCTCGATACGTCACTCGGGAGCCCAACAGCCAGCATTACTGTTTTTTTTTCTCACCCACTGAACCACACAGCTTGTCTTATTATTTAATGCAGTATTTATCTTATTTAACAATTTTTAACATTTATTAAATGTTCAGTTCAGTTCATTTTCTGTAACCTCTGAGTTGCGGGAAGGCTGGCGCCCATCTCAGCGGACTCTGAGCAAGGGTAGAGTACACCCTGGACAGCCTGCCAGGCCATCGGAGGGCAGAAACACGCTGACGGCTATGCAGCTACTCTTGATGAAAATCAGCAATGGTTCTCTTATCTGCCTCACACCATAAACAGTGAGAGACACAGCCGGCCTTTGATAACCCGGTTAGCTGCACAGGGGGGACAGCGACAACTCGTTGAGAGTGGGGCTTGAACCCCCAACCTTAGGATCAGTGATCCAGCACCTTTACCACCAGGCCACCACTGCCCTATTTACCCACATGTGTATGGCATGCTCTGTTCACGTTAGGGAATGTTATTACAATTTCTTTCCTGTGAACAGAACCTTGTAGTTTGTAGTAGTGTTGTAAACAGCAGTGTAGTGAACAGGGATAAATACCATGTTATGAGAGTAAATCATGTTGACTTTTGGAGAACGTAAATACACTGTTTACTGTAAGCTAACATTTATCCCCATCTCGTGGAATTTATGACCAAGGGATTGCAGACTACTGATTTTCCTCATCACTGTAAAACTCGAGTGTATATTTATTTCTTTTTTTAATGTATTCTGAAGCGAAAAGGTTTCTTTTGGAAAACTGGGTCCACCCTCATATTTTTGGTGCAAGGTCATATCTCTGCATCTATACTTGATGCAATCATGTTTAGAAAGACCTTTATCTGTCAGGTGCCGCAGAATACTTGGGCAAGTGAACAGAAATGCGTACGGGTAACTGTAGCCTTTTTAAGAGCCAGATCTGTCTTTATATATAAATCATCTCTGGGGATTTTACAATATTGCTTTGTTTTTGCTGCTTGGTGAGACTTTCCAGCCTGTTTCCTTTATCTTGGCAGCAATGTTTATACTAATTGCCAGAGAAAAGGTTCGTCATGGATGTACCATGCACTTGCTGTTTATTGTGCAAAGCTCTTACCCTTACTCTGAGCCATAGCTTAACTCTGGTCATCCACGAGAAAAGCCAACAGGAAGCTGCTATTTTAAACCATGCTGGAGTAAACACAGAAAAGACTCGTAAACGTAATGTGTTCAATTCACAGGGGTGTGTAATAAAAGGAGAAGTGTGTGTTTCAGTTACACCAGGATGCATGAACAATCTGAGACGGCTGTAACTACACCACAGCTTGAACTGGGCTTACAGCAGCAAATAAGTGTCTCAAAACAAGAGAATGATGAGACTTTCAAGATGGTTTGCATTATTATATGATTTACATAATGGCAGTTTTTCCTTCAGTTGAAACGTAGCATGTATTATGCAATCTCTGAACTTGGCAGAGGAGTGCAGTGCACTTCATTCTGGCTCAGAGAGGTCCAGGGTGGAGCCATGTGGACAATCAGAAGCCCAGTCTTTCCAGTTAGACAACAGTCAGCACATACTGGGGAAAGTCCCATCACTGGACTGTGGGAATAGATCTCTCTTCAATCCAGCTGTGAGATTTAAATAAATGATACAACACTTGTGTTTATGTGAAACCCAAGGAACTGAGCTGTTTTTAGACAGAAGAAAAAGTGGTCAGTGTTTTGTCTAAGTAGGTGTTAGTGAAGATTATACCTTGGAGGAGCAATATATATGCAAGTGGGTTTATTTGATTTCTGACCCTGTGTTTGGATTCAGTGTCTACAAGAAAAGGATAAAATATGTTTTACAAACAAGATTTTTATGTGTTTGCTGGATTTGCTCCATGTTTTCTTCCAGGTTACATAAACCAGGCAAGTGTGTGGCAATTCTTTACACAAATGAACACAGTTCTATTCTCTTCTCAGCTTACCATGATGTTGAAATCCTGTGATCTCAGCATTTGGATCATTTCAGAACACTCACTAAAAACAGTGTTTTTTTTTTTTTTTTTTTTAATAAGCTCTCAGTTTACATTAAAAAACACATTGATTGGGCTGTTTTAATAGGTTTTCTCTGCTAATTTTATATAGATTTGAAAGGATTTAAATTTAGATTAAATTAGTAATAAGTGATATAATTTAAGAAAATCGAAGATATTATTCGGCACTATCAAAGCTTGTTGATGTGGTTCCTTCAAGGGGACATGAAACCTTGGACTTTGAGTCATAACAACACAAAAGGACCTGGACCAGGCCAGAAAAATTTCCGGCTTTTTTACTTGGAAGGACTTTATTATTCATCTCAATAAGGTCACTGTGGTGCACATGCATTTCTGATTTGCAATCTCTGCAATGCGCCCGTTTGTCATTGCCTGGTAAAAACATTCTGTAATCCAAATTTCTTGTTCCATTTTCCAATCAGTACGTCTTAAAACAAAAATGGTTATATGCATTATAGATTAATTCCGTGCTCTGTTGTTTGCGCTTTGCCTTTCTTTCCATAGCACACCAAATGAACGACGTCGTGCAGAAAACATGAAGATAAAGATAAGAATAAAGAGATCTTTATTGTCAACATGAAGAATGAAAATCAGTGCATGAACATGTACATGTACAAATGAACATGGAAACCCAAATTTTACTGTACATTTAATGTATATTTAGTTATAAAACCTGAAACAAAACATTGTGCCATTATGATCTCTTTCCCATGTAAAGAAAACAGAAACATTTTAATATTTTTCGAGTGTAAAATAACAACAGTTATTGAACCAGAGCTTTCAGTTGAAGAAAAGGATTGGGTTTATTTAATCAGTTTATTTCATCGGTGTGATATTCCACTGCCAAATCCAAGCTGGCTCTTCTTAGTTCCAGTGAAATCTCATACAGTCCTTGATGGCTGACACTTGTTGAGAATGGTTGTTCCCTATATTATACATCAAGCAGTAAAGATTAATGACACTACTGTTCAGTTGGTGCTTATGAACAATGATTGTGACACTACATGAAATAAATGATGTGCAGGTCAGCTGTATTTCACATCATAAGGGAATGTATGCATTTGGAGTTTCTCTTTGTCTACATCTTACTATGTCTCTGTTTTTCTTTCTGTAGGTGTGCTCTCCCTGCCGGCGTATTTCAGTCCGTACACCGATGGCCAGCAGGCTGGAGTGGAGAGCAGAGAGGATGCGTATGCCCAGCTGGAGCTGCGCACTCTGGAGCAGTCGCTACTAGCCACCTGTGTAGGCAGCATCTCTGAACTGAGTAAGTTTTTAACACTTGTTTCCTTACTAGACTCTTGAATATTCCAAACAAAAGTACAAAGTTCTAACTCCTCCATGCTGAAGACTTTCCAGTCTCGGAAAACACGAGGTTATAAAGACGTGACACTGGAGCCTCCTTCCAAAACTATAAAACAAACATCTGCACAAAGTAAACCAAAAACCAGTTTACAGTTTTTATTTTATAATCTGTTTTTGGGGAACGTCTGCCATCCCAGTGCTTGTGCAAGTGTTTACCTGATACCAGGTGAAACGAAGCATTGTAGTCTTTACTTATGGAGTCGAACTTAAAACTGAAGTTGTCTCTGAGTGATCTAGAATCCTTTCAAAACTTATCAGATCCAGCTCGTGATCCAGAACATTTCAAAAATCAAATGGAGGGTGACTTGAGCCATTTTCCACCTCTCCAAAAAGGTAATCAGAATCCATTCACTACTTTAGGTTTAAATTTTCTTTCAAACAAATAAACAAACAAACAAATCAATAACTGACACATGACCTCCTGACCTAAGCTAAGTAAAACTAATGGTGCGAGTTATATCCAGGAATCATATAAAATGAATCAGCGTATTCTGACCAATCAGAACTCAGACTGCAACAGCTCTGTTCAGTAAAACTAAAATAACAATATGGTTCATCCATTCCTTTCATTTGTACTTTTAACCACAAAGGAGAATTCCTGAATGCTTGGGTCTATTTGCATTTTGTCGTGCGTCCTCCTTGGTCTCTTTTCATCCTTCTGTCACTTTAACGTTGTACAAATCTGGGTTCTTCTAACAGCAGGGAACACTGTATAAAAAATATCATTAACATACAATAAATATTCTAATTCTGGTGGGAAAAGTAGTCGTGTTTATTCATGCACACACACTGCATGCCATAGTCTCTGGTTAATAGTGTAAGCTGCCATTAGGGTCTTTTTTTTGTCTGATGAAAAGCAGCACTGAGCAAGAACTGTTTTTATAGTGAGGTGAATGTGGGAGAAGTGATAACATGAATGTTATTTATCTTTCCAGGCTCTTGTATGCCATTATTCCTCCCTCCTGGTAAACACTCCTCGTGTCAGTCCCTTAGGAGGAGGATAGAGATGTGTTTGCTGTGTAAACATGCTGAAAAAGATAAAAGAGAGAAAGGCAGAGGGTGTGTTAGGATGTGTGTGAATGAAAGATGAAAAAACTGCCAGACTCCATGTTAGATCAGTTTCAACCAGCAATATTCTGTTGCATCTGTTGGGCCCGAGAAGCTCCAGTGTTAGATTAGTGTAACAGGATGTCCTGAGTGCTGCTTAGCTGGATATAAGGTGCATGGTAAAAAAAAAAAAAAAAAAAAAGAAGAAGAAATCAGTTGTCTGGATATCTTCAGGCTTGACATGTGTTTTCTGTCTGTCTGTCTGTCTGTCTGTCTGTCTCTGATTGTTTCAGTGTTTAAGTCTGAGACAGTGAAAAAGTTATTTAACTCGCACAGCATATCCGGTCAACTCATATCATTCATTTTCAGTTCCGCTTAATCCTACTATTAGAGTCGCAGGGCCACTGAAACCAATGCAAATTGACACTGGGCAAATGTGGGGCACAGCCTGAACAGCCTGAACTGCTCACTTGTCCATCAGAGGGCAACACATACACAACCAGCCCTCCCTAGGAATAGTTTGTAAAAAGTCAGCCTTCTGATGTGAATGTCTTTGGACTGGAGAAAACTGGAGTATCTGTAGGAAACCGACACATGCACAGGAAGAACACACAAACCTCACATGGAATTGACCGAGCCTGGGACTCAAACCCAGGGCACTCTTGCTGTACTAACCACTACTCTACCGAGTCGAGATTGGGCCAACTGGCTCCTATGAATTGCTTCCTATGAATATGGGTGTGATTGGCTGTCTGGTTCTCTGTATTAGTCCCGCAGCAGACTGGTAGTCTTGTGTACCTTCCTTACAACTAATATCAGCTGGTATTTGCCCCAGCTTACCCTAAACTTACACAATTTCCTCTGGAATCAATAAAGTATTCTGATTCTGATCAATTTACAGAGGAGCAGTGGTATAGAGAATTAATTAAAATATATGTGAAAATATAGCATGACACCCGACGTCACTTTCTTCCCAACCCTGTCTATGCATGTGACGTAAGGGTTTATTCCCATGACTTTGGTATTATTAACTGTAAAGTAACTAAAATTATACAGTGGGCTCTTAACATTGAAATTTTAAGATAAATGGCGTAAGCGTCCTCTAAAACGTATCACTCAATGGGATTCAATCTTTTTTAATGCTTTAAATTAGTTGCTTTATCAAAAAATCTGTTCCCAGTGCATTCAAACTTTCTCTGATGCTCAGGAATTCCTTGATTTGACTTTCTTACCTGCCTGAGTGTATTTACATAGTGTGCTGCAGGAAAAGACTTGAACTTACTGAAGTTTGGGTCTCTTTCCGAGTGCTGCTGTGTGTGTACACTCTGCTGCTTGTACCTGTGCACAAGAGCACATTCATCTGAAGAGTACAGGCGAGTCCAGGAGTACAGTACAGAAGAGTCTGTGAGTCTGAGAGAAAGCACTCCTTGTGATGGCTTATGGAGGGAGCTGGACTGCATTGGCACCATCTCTCTCTCTCTCTCTCTCTCTCTCTCTCTCTCGCTCTCTCTCCTGTCATCCCTCTGTCTCTTGTTCTCTCTGTCGCTCCCCTCCTCTCCGCTGTCTCTTCTCTCACTCTCTCTTTCAGATATGTTCAGCGCAGCAGTAGGTATTATTGCCTGGAGTTAGTAAACACTAGTGAAGTAGTCCTGGGCATCCTGGTGCCAAACAGCATGCTGCAATCCCGTGTAAACTCATACATTATGTGTTGATTTCAGTTTGTATCTTCATGTTTGTCAGAACAATCGGATGCCTAAAATCTTGGGTTAACTTGAACTAATTTGCTATTTTACTGATTCCTTATTAATATCATTCATTCAGGCCGGCCTTAAAAATATCTTTGTTGGCAGTAACACAGTCGGCTGGACGGAATTGTACATAAAATCCCCACCCGAGCATTCACAGATGCAAAAAATATACCAGCTGGTTGTGTTGAAAAAACGTGCTTCCCCTATCACTGTACTAAAAAGTGACCAACGCGAAATCAGTATCACCCGCCCCTTATGATCGGTCAGTTTCACCAGTTCGGTGAAACAGCTATTCTCATTGGCCAGTACTGTCTTAACAACAAAGGCAGAAAGCATGATGGAACGGGACAATGATGAGGCAAAAACACCGCTCTCTGTCACTATTAAAGGTTCTAATGTGAAAATAATAAATAAGTTAATGCATTTCGAATTGAGAAACACATTTGCTGACATTTTCGAACAAATTATAAACTGCCAGCAACAGCACGGAGCGTGATGAAGGTATGTGACTTTGACACTATGTTGACTGTAATATGAAAAGTTGATATGTTGACGAAACCTTGATACTCTGTTTATTACAATATTAAAAGAACAAACTTTGATATTCAGTATGTTGATTTCAAATATAAGATTTTTATTTAATTCTACCCTGTTTCCAACATCACATACATAATATAGCATGATGTATGAAAAAAATTTCCCCGCGAATCCCTGGTGGCCTACACAGGCAAAATCCTTTTTTTTTTTCATGTTATTGCCATCAAAAAATTTTTTAAGCCTGGTCTCATTTTCTGAACCGCTTTATCCTAATTAGGGTCGCAGAGAGGCTGGCGCGCATCTCAGCCGACTCTGGGCGAGGACGGGGTTCACCCTGGACAGCTTGTCAGGCCATTGTAGCTTATTAATATTATACTTAATTAATATTGTACCTTTTAATTTCATTTTTAATTTATTTATTCATCTATTCAGTAAGCACATTATCCTGGTTAGGTTCATGATGGTTTTGGAGGTCATCCCAGAAATGCTGTGTATGAGGTGCGACAACTGTCTGGTTATGACGCGTTACATTTTTAACCAGATCTTGATTTGATTCAGTTCACTGTGCCAGAAAGGTTCCTGTTAGTTTTCCAACAGAGGATTTAGTTTCAAATAAACCTGGAAACACTGACATGATATCAGATAAAAATGATTTAACATAAAATATGTACACTTAATAAATTGCTCCCATCCGTAATGAGGTCAATTAATTTAAGTAGAGATAAAATATAGATAAAGTATAGATACTATTTATTGAGCAAGTACAGTCGGCCCTCTACTTACACAATTAATCCGTTCCAGTGCCTTTTTCGTAACCCGGAGTAGAGGTGCATTTTACATGTAAAATGCGTGATTCGTTCCAAGTCTCCCAAGACTACCCCATAAGCCCTTTAAAAATTATAAAAGTACACCAATTTTGTATGAAATATATATGAAATATGTGTTAAAAGAAAATTATTTGCCTTTTTTTAAATCTCTCGAACCACCCATGCGACGCTTAAAAGTCCAGGGGTTGCTGATCTGAAGAACCCCCACCCCCACCCCACCCTCCTTCACAAGGTCCTTAAATATGGTGGTTGCTTTTCCCGAAATAATCGCCTCTGTCACTATATCTCCGCTTTTAAGGTCTCCTTCTGCTTCAATATCATCCCGATTGTAGAGGGGTTTCGGCCATACTCCTTTGTGATTTCGCTCAACCGCATCACACTTTTGTATTCTTTTATCTCCTGCTTCACTTCGATTGATAACGGAGCCCGCTTCTTCTTTTCGGTGTCACCGGGAATCACTTTCTTGGGGTCCATGATGGATAACGAAATATAATGCTGCAATGATCACTCTCAAAAAAACTCACGAGCCAACAGTCCTGTTCAACTCTTCTTCACTCATGTGATAAACAGGAAGTGTGGGTACAGTTCAGCTCCCTCCTGGTCAGTGGGAGGCCAGCCGGGCGGGATGTTGGGAGAAAGCCAATGAGAGAGCAACTCGCGCATTGTTTGAATGTTTGAATGGCGCGTTTGAATTTTTGAGTGGCGGCGTTTGGCGCTTTTCGTAAAAAGAGGTTGTTTTCATAAACAGAGGATGGAAATTTAGGAAAATGTTTTTTATAAACCTGGATTTTTCGTATTCAGAGGTTTTCGTAGGTAGAGGGCGATTATTTGGTCGATGGAGAGAAATTCCAGACTGACGTGATAGTAAGGTCAATGGCTCATGGCTGAGATCTGAAATTTCCCTATACTGACCAAACTATCAAAATTAACAAACTATTTATTACATGTAATATCTGATCTTTGTTAAATTGCAGACATACAAACACAAAGGTAATTTCCCTATGGATTTAAAGTGTAGAAACAATTCTCGTCTCTGTCCACATCTTGCACCATCATGTGCTGTTCAAGCGTTGTTGCTTGGTGAGACAGCTGGGAGGGAAATGCCTCACATTTCAATTGGTATTACATCTGAGCCAAAGAATCAATCTTGAATGGTCAAGCTTAGAAAACAGGCATGAACAGCAGGCCCAGTACAGCCTCACTGTCGCATCTGAATTCCTGTGGGAGCCCTTCAGGCACATGGTAGATCACAGAGAAAGTAATTCAGCTTCGAGTGGGGTCTTCAGCTCTTAATGCAGGCTTCTACCCTGTCCCAGCTCATGTGCACGGGTCAGAAATTAAACTGGGGATAATTACCTCAAACGATTGTTACCCGTTCTTTCAAATGGACCAGCACACCCACAGCGTCTGTGCAAGGGAAACTATGTGGGTCGTAGCCTTGCGCTCACTAATTGCTTCTTTTGTGACTGATGTTTTTTGTTTCTTTATCAGTGAAATGCTCTGTTAAAAGGTCCTGATTTACTGCTCATAAGATTTACTGTCCCATAGATCTCTAACCCTCGTCCTCTGTCTTAATGAGGAGCAAGCTGTTAAAAAAAAGAAAAAAAAAAAAATCCCTTTCATGTTTTCAAATTTGAATGCAAGAATTTGTATGTTACTAATTACACTAGAGGGTGAGGAGAGGAAAGGAACCATTCAATGCAGTTAGCTTTAATATTATGGAAGGAAATGTTTTTATTTTACATGTACAGTATGTATATTCTTCCGCTGCATTGTTTTTTTTTGTTTGTTTTTTTTGTTTTTTTGTAACCGATTACAAAGTTCCTTCATAGTGTTACTGTGCACTCAGTGTTAATCCTGTCATCTTAAATTTCATTTCATTGTTATTAAATAATTTCTGATTAGTTTTGTGTTTTATTTTACATACATAACCTACGCAACTTGATGTAATCAGGTTTGGTAATTCGTGGGGTGGGACATGATGCAGTGAAGAGGTGAACTCATAACCTTATTTGGATATTTTCCCGTTTATCTAATCACTATGTCCTGGCACTTACTCAATTCCAAAGGACCATTCCATATTTAGTAGCCAGCAAGATAATAGGCTTTGGGGCAACCAGTTGTTAGTTGGTTATCTTTATATATTAGGTGAAAACAGACAGGCTTAATCAACTAAAGTCAGACATGTGAATGAACGCCTTTGTCCAGAAATATCCTGATGTAATTATAGCACACTTTTTATATTGCCTTATTACTGCATAAGCATCAAGTGCGTAAACTCTTCATTACTTTTATATAACTTTTGTCTATTGCCATGAACTGAGGTCAAGCCTTTACTGAAATATATTCTCAGTGTACTTTGAGTAATACTTTTAAATACAATTACTGTATACTCTTTACTTCAAATGATGACGTTTACATCACAAACTCTCTAAAATGTCCTCTGGAGAAGCCAAGGCACCATGTATCATTCATTCATTTTCTGAAATGCTTAATCCTTATTGGAGTCACAGGGAGGCTGGTGCCCATCTCAGTTGACTCTGGGCGAGGGCATAGCACACCTTGAATAGCTCGCCAAGCCATCGAAGGGCAGTAACACACTGACGACTGTGCAGCCTACTCTTGACGAAAGTCAGCAATGGCTCTTTTACATGCTTCTCACCATGGACAGTGAGAGACATGGCTGGCCTTTGATAACCCAGTTAGCTGCACTGGGGGAACAGCAATGACAGCCTGGTGATAATGGAGCTTGAACCCCCAGCCTTGGGATAAGTAATACAGCACCTTACCACCGGGCCACCACTGCCCCACCATATATGATATCATTTTAACAGATATTATGGTCAGAATTTCATTATGCGAGACACTGTGTGAAAAGATTATTAAACAAAAAATGATGCGGTTTTATATTTTGTCTCCTACAAAAGCTCAGAACCAGTTCATTTACTCAGTTAATTTAAACGTGTATGAGAAGATACGTTTCTGGGAGTTTAGGCTACGATATTGCAAGTGTATCATGTTATGGTTATGTGACCTACTACTCAAGCACAAGCTGGACACAACCATAAAAATACTAGGTGAAGTCTTAAATAGCCAGTCAGCCTGATGTGCATGCCGTTGAACTGTCAGAGGAAAGCGAAGCACCCTGAAGAAACACACTCAAGCATGGAGGGAACATACAAATGCCACCATGCCACCTGACACGTCATTAATACTTTATTACTTAATCAAAATTAACTCTAAATTTACACTGTTATAAACTTAGTGAACGTTTCGTCATGTATACTTTAGTATAAAATTATATTTAACATACAGAGACACAGAATAGACATTCCTGCCATAGGTTATATGGTTATATGGTTTGTGAATGACACAGGGATATGGGCTTTTTAAAGCGTATTATTTTTGAAGTCCCCATTTTGTGAACATTTTCTCCTTCTTTCATCAGGCGATCTGGTGTCACGGGCCATGCACCACATGCAACGCCTGGGTTCGGTGCGGGTCGGTGTCAGTCCAGCTCGCCATGTTCGCCAGCAGCCTGTTTCCTGGTCGCCAGACGCCTTGCACACACTCTATTACTTCCTGCGCTGTCCTCAGATGGAGTCTATGGAGAATCCCAACCTGGAGCCACCCAGAATGGCCCTGAGCAAAGAGAGGTAAGTCTCAAAGCACCCACCTGATGGCCTTGTTCTATACATGTGAAGTGGGCGAAACCACATAGCCTGAAGAAGATTTTAGCAGTAGTAATGACATGGTAGAGCTGTGAGGACGTCCTTAAGTCCTAATTTCTTTAAATTTGTTGTGTAACTTTATTCAGTTACGAGATAAATAGGGGTCTCTCTGGGTTTCTTTTTTGTTCTTCTTTTCCTTTCTGCTGTTCCCCTTTTCTCCGGGCTCACCACAGCGAATCATCTGCCTCCATCTTCATGGAAGTCATATTAATGATTCGCACGTTGGATTTGGCATAGGTTTTTACGTCGGATGCCCTTCCTCACACAAACCTTAGCAAGGGACAGAAACACACTGACGGCTTTGCAGCTACTCTTGACGAAAGTCAGAAATGGTTCTTTTACATGAACCTCTCACCATAGACAATGAAAGACATGGCCGGCCTTTGATAACCCAGTTAGCTGCACTGGGGGGACAGTGACAACCTTGTGGAGAGTGGGACTCGAACCCCCAACCTTACGATTAGCTATCCAGCACCTTTTTGTTCACTAGTTATTAATGAATTATTCTCCCAGTGATTTTAAAACATAACCCATGTTCTCTACAATAATCAACATAGATGCATTGCCAAGGATTATTTTAATGTGCTTGTCATTAAAATGCCCCCCCCCCTCCACTGACTGACAGATACGTACATGTATATGTGTATATAATATCAATAAATACATATTCAATGCTATAAATGTTTATGCATTATTTTTGAATGCTTAATTGTTATTATAAGATGTAAATAAAAAATAAATACACACAGCATACAGATGCGCACACACTCAGATGCACCCCTCACATAAAAATATAAGTAGTCTTGTTGGGGGGGGGGGGGGTTGTTTTTTGGTTTTGTTTGTTTGGGGGATTTTTTTTATTGTTGCATAATTGGCCATGTTTTGCAGCATGTACCTTAACTTTTTCCCTATTTTTGCTTATTTTTTTATTTCTCGATGAACATTTTTGAAAACCAGCAGTGCACAAGTCGCAGGAACTTCTTATCCTCACTTTTCACCAAGTAAATGCTCACTCACCAACCCCCGGTCTCATATTTACATTTTTAAAAGTTCATCTCTGGTACTTTTTTTTTTTTTTATGACAGAATGAAATCAGTACAGTACACGTTGATGCATGTTGTCAGTAACCACATTGAACTCAGTGAAATAGAAACAAAAACATTTCTGTGACCCACAAAAAGCCTTTGTGAAAGCCAAATAATGCTATAAGAGGAAGAGCAGTAAGAAAAGAACGGTGAAAGCAGGTAAACTCGATGTAATCCTTGGCACAGACTTTTTGGTTGTGAGTGCTAGAATTTTTAAAGATGAGGAATAATAGGATCAAGTTGTGACTATGAGGCCAAGAAGACGACTCTCACAAATTGTACCTAATCAGCTTTTTCACTTAAGAGAAGAAGAAAAAGGTTTTCATCCTTAACATAATGGATAGAGCTCTTCCCAAAAAGATTAAAAAAAAACAAAAACTGGGATTAACCTGTCAGCAGCGGTATGGCTTAATGCCTACAGATCACTGTAGTAGGAAGGCTCCAGATGGTGTATATTTCTTGTGATTTGTATCCTACTCTAAACACTAAATCCTGACTCTAATTACTGAGGTTTTTCACTAAAGCTCATTCCATTGCCATACTTAAGTCCAAACGGAATCATTAAAGCCCTGCACACATTCACCTTCCTTATGTTTGATCACACCAGGTGCCCGATGGCCAAATGCTCAAGAGCAGAAGTCCATATGATCCTTTGATGGCCTTGATGAGGATTGTTATCATTTTTTAGGATGACACACACACACGTACTGTATATAAATGTATCATAATTGAGCTCCGTCTACAGTTTAACAAGTGTTACCCACAGTTGGGCTCAATACTGCCCAGCAACCACAATCTAAACAACAAACCCAAGTGGAAAACATCAAAGTTACTGCAGTGTGCCACTTCTCAGAGAACAAGATCTTCATGATAACACCACCATCAACAGCATAGACTTACAGCAAAGCTGCTGCTGCTGCGTGTGTGTGTGTGTGTGTGTGTGTGTGTGTGTGTGTGTGTGTGTGTGTGTGTGTGTGTGTGTGTGAGAGAGAGAGAGAATAAAAAACAGGTGGTGCCTCAACCCTGGCTGTGCCTCAACTACTCGCCTGGCTCTTTATTTCAGATTCCCCTGTGTGCTCCTATTAAAAAAGGTATTAAAGCTTTGTTTGAAACTCAACCCGGTCTCTCAGTAGCATGCTGTGTGGTCCTGACACAGCTCAGTAATTGTAACAAGCACTGTTCAGGGGTCTTCCTATCATAAGCTGAGGTTACTGTGACACACGGATGTTTTACAACAGCCCAAGGCAACATGCATGTGTATTATCGAAAGGAGACAAATGAAAGAAATGGGCAGACAGAGAGAGGTCACTGGGGTGAAGAGGAGCTCTTGTTCCTAAGCTTCAGTAGCTGAATGAGAGGCTGAAATTAATGGAAAGCTCACTGACCCTCTGTCTTTCTCTAAGGACAAACAGCTTACACATGGGGACTGCTGACAAGACATGCCTGCTGACTAACAAAAGATGTACTGACAAAAAGTCAATTCATAATAAATACTTGTGTATTTTTCCATTCATCCATCCATTTAACTGCTCAGTCCTATTAGGATCTATTTCAGCCAACTCTAAAGGCGGAGTATGGTACATCCCAGACAGTTTGAAAGTCCATGGTAAGACAAGACACATAGCCATTCACACCCCCATACACACACACACACACACACACACACACACACACACACACACACACACCTAGGGACAATTTATAACAGCCAGTTAGCCTAATGTGCATGTGTTGGGACTGTGGATGGAAACCAGAGTACCCAGAGAAAACTTCACAAACACAGGGAGGAAATGCAACCTCCACACAGAAACACCCTCACCAAGCCTGGAACCCTGGATGCTCTGTGCTACCATGCTGTCCTTAAGTACTAATTAAATAATAAAATATATTATTATATGGCAATGACAGTACACACAATCTGACTAGTCGACACACGGGAAATAAATCACGTAGGGTTGACTGCGTATGGATCCCAAAAAGTGAGCTATTAGCTAGCTGCACTCTACTTTGTGACCGTTGGTATCTTCCGGAGTGCCATTCAGCATTTTATTGAATAAAAAGGTACACAGGAGATATCCTAAGGGATTAAGAGTTTACAAAGTCCTGGTTACATCTGCATCATAATACTGTGACTCACGTGAGTGATGTGTAATCGTCCCTTCGGATCCCACACTCAACTCACCCACACTGTCCAGCACTGTTTGAGGTGTTGTACAGCTTGTTGATCAAGTTTGTGCATGAGTGGCTTTTTCACTGCTCTAATGCTTTAATATGCTTTTGTTTTGAAGTAAACTGTACTGTCATTGGCAGAGACATATATTAAAATTTATCTCAGTATCCTGAAGAATTAATGCCTGAAGAGAAGCATTAGTGTCAGATCAGATGGGTTCACTGTTGTCTTTTTTTTCTCTGCATTGGATATGTGCCATGTTGACTCAGTGTTCTTACTTTATGTCAAGTGCCTTATTCAGCTAGGATCATCTTAAGCTCATCATTAACTGAAAGAGTGTATAATAATGAACAATTATTTATTCATGTTAAGAAAGCATATTGGATCCCGAGCCAATTCCCAGAACAATGGGTGTGAGGCAGGAATACACCCTGGATTGGGCGTACACTCATGTTCTCACACTCATTTGCACCTATGAAAGCCAGTTCAGTGCAGTCAATCCGACTATCAGCATGTTTTTAGGAAGTAAGGAAATAAAACAGACATTTCATTTACTTCAGACATTGGAAGTTGTAACTGGGGCTGATGTTGGGAATAACTCATTATGAAATGCATTGGTATTGTCTGTATACGTACAAACATTTTTTGTTGTTGGTGAAGTTCTGTTGATTTTCAGGGGACTTCAGGGGAATTCTGGTTCTGATATTTTAAACTTGGGACTCATAAACCCCAGTTCAAATTGAGCACACAAAAATAAATAAATAAATAAATAGATACAGCCAGGGACATACAAGAGAACACGTGAAACATCACACAGGCAATAACTCAAGCTGAGTATCATCTAGGGACCCTGGTGCCATAAGGAATACCATTCTGCCTTAAATGAAAAAGTTGATAAATTTGAAAAAAAAAATTGTGTATTAATAATCCCAAAAGGCAATTTCAGTGATATGCACATGAAACAGTACATACAACATACACCATTACTCTTACTTATCACTGCTTAATCCCCTACTAGGGTCAGAGGGAGGTTAGAGCCTATTTTAGACAACACTGGGCAAAGGTAGGGTACATACTAAATAGATTTCCAGTCCATTGCAGAACCAACATACACAACTATCCACACTCATATCTATATACCTTGGGGCAATCTGGAACAGCTAAATATCGTAATGTGCATATATTTGGACTATGGGAGGAGACCCAGAGGAAAACACATGAAAGCACAGGGAAAACATGCAAACTCTGCATAGAAATGGCCGAGCTGGGTTTTTATGGGAGGAGACCCAGAGGAAAACACATGAAAGCACAGGGAAAACATGCAAACTCTGCATAGAAATGGCCGAGCTGGGTTTTTAAACCCAGAACCTTCTTGCTGTGAGGCGGACATGCTAACCACTATGTTACCATGCTACCCTATAGCATTACTACTACTACTACAAGAAGTCAAACTTACATAATCCTTAATTTCTTTTTTTCTCTGGTTCTAAGGCATAAGATTCACAACTTTTTTTCGAAGACAACTCAGTCTAGGAGTTCACCATTTCATCAATCAGTTTTGGACTGATTTAAACATCAGCCTGATGGGAGCTAATCAACATCTGGGTGCAATGCATGAGAATAATTGTACAGCATTTGCTTTCACAGTTAGATTACTCTTTATAGACATTACAAGACTGTGATGCAGAAATTTGAGATCAGGTCTTTACTAAAGAAATATACTGAGCATGATGGTGGTGTTTATGTATGGGAGGCACCCATTCTGACTGAGCAATAACAGAAAGCTTACACTATAATGGAGAAGCATGCCTCATGCTTTAGGAACGTCTCAGAGAACAAGCTCAAAGAAGCTTTGTCAGCACTGAAGGCTCTGGCTGTAAAACCTTTTGGTCTGAGATGTTTGTGTCTAGCCTTAACTTTAAGCAAATAATCTAAGCTTCTTATTCTGTAAAAAAATTACGCAAAGACTAATCCTCACGTTTTGCCAAGCCACATGAAATTTAAGAACATTTTGGGAGAAAACCTGAGGCGCAGGGTGCTATGAGTAGAAAGAAAGAACATCTGGAGTTTTCTTCCAGAAATATGTAACTCAAAGTTGTTATAGCATGTTCTAAACATCCAATGAGCATGCAGAGCGTGCGGTCTTTGTGGCTCAGGTCTAATCACAATCATACATCTGAAGTGTGAACTGCTCTCATTCCAAGAGCCCCATTACCGACTGCATTATGTGGGTGCAGGAGAGACTCATTAGCATGGAGGGCGCTCTGGTTTCAGACGCTATTCTCAACCTGGCTTTGATGTGGCCCATGGAACCAGCTCGGGTTTCAGAGCGTTGAACTGGAGCGCAAGAATCAGACACGAGGGTCGTGGTTGAGGTATGACCCAGGGGCCGAGTGAGAAAGAGCCAGGGGCTCACACACGGCCACCATGTATAGCATAGTAGCCCTGTGAGTAGTGAACAAAACAAAGGTTAGAAGTGTGTGGAATGGGTTCAAGTTTCACACTGCTTGAATTTCATTCATATAGTAGCAGGTTGCAAGAGTCAACTATCCATCAAAATTATCTGAGTGCGTGAGTGAGGGATTGTGTTGGGTGAGTTCGAGAAGACCAAAGTTTTGAATATAATAACATTACTGCCCCAAAGCAAGGTCAGTGGTGTCCTGGTGGTATAGGGCGCTGGATCACTGATCCTAAGGTGTGCGGTTCAAGCCCCACTCACCACAGGTTGTCACTGCCAACCCCCCCCCCCCCCCCCAGTGCAGCTAACTGGGTTATCAAAGGCCGGCCATGTCTCTCACTATCTATGATGTGAGATTCATGTAAAGGAACCATTGCTGACTTTCGGCAAAGCCGTCAGCATGTTTCCACCATGCGATGGCCTGGCAGGCTGTCCAGGGTGTACTCTGCCCTCGCCGGGAATCGGCTGGGATGGGCGCCAGCCTCCCCGTGACCCTAATTAGGATTCATCGGTTACAGAAAATGAACTGATGAACTGAACTGCCCCAAAGCTAACTCTAGATTTGTTTTTTCCAAACCAAGGATCAGTAATTGCATTTAGAGATGGAAAAAATGCTAGTGGAAGTCCACTTTGGCAGGAGTCTCTCTCTCTCTCTCTCTCTCTCTCTCTCTCTCTCTCTCTTCTTTTTGCCAGTGTGATCGTTCCAGTAGTGCCTGTCACTGTTTTCGGTCTTTTCCTCACTAACACACACACACAATCAAACCATTGTGCTCTTTTCCAGATGATGCGGTCAAATTAGAACCTAATTTAAAACACATACCAGCCATTAACAGTGGCACGCACTGTACCTTCAGAATACACTCACGCTGCTATAATGTACTGCATTACAGAAAAGTAGAACATCAACAGGGTATGTTCGTTTACTTCAGTTTCCCCCCTTTTTTTGCTTCGTTTTTACACCGAAGCCTAATGAATCATCTTAGCCAGGTTCTGTAGTGTGAAGTGACTCAGACGAAGGGGCTTCAGTCTATCGGACCTTACCTTTCCACTATTTTTCTCGTGTTCATTTATACTGCTGGGTGGACAGAGACACAGTTGAGGTTGAGATCTTGCCCAGGGTCCTTAGCACACTGTGGGTCTGACAGTGATTCAAACTCACGATTATGAACCTGCACTGTATCCACTACTGCGGTTCCACCAAAAAAATGAAAAATCAACTAAGGATGTTAGAAGTGTATGCACTTGTATGTTTTTTTTTTTTTTTTAATAAAAGTGAAAGTGTATGTCCATGTGTGTTTATGTATGTTTATGTACGTACCATTTGTCCATTTTGAATTGTCCGTGGGGATCTTTGACACACTTCCTGAATTATTTGGTCTCTCAGAACACACAATAATCTTTTCTGTTCCAATAAATATTTTCCCCAATATCTAAGAATATCTTTTATGCGACTCTGCATGTTATTTTATCCTCTGCTCTTCTTGATAGGACTCGTCTACCTTGTGCATGTTTACCTTCCTTAATGACTACCTTGTTCCTGTCTGTCTGCTTCATTTGATTATGTCTTGTCAAGATTCTCGGACTCTCCTGTATTTCACCTTTTCCATGCTATCAGATTTTCTTGACGAGAGAAAACCAGTATTGCACTATTTTTTTAAATAAATTTTAATGATTTATGTTAGGATTAGAAAAGAGTGAAGTCAGTTGTATATCACGACTCCAGATTCAGTGCTAATCACACACATCTGGTTCAATCTTTAGTAGTACTGGAGTATGAAAAATCTCTTCTTCTTTTCCTTTCACTGTTTCCTTCAGGGGTCGCCACAGTGAATCATCTGCCTCCATCTCACCCTATCTGCATCTTCTACTGTTACACCAACTACCTTCATGTCCTCCTTCATCACATCCATAAATCTCCTCTTTGAGATGAATATGCCCTTCTGCCTTAGAAATCCTGTTCTATATTTTTGAGCGGTTTAACACCCTGTTAACCAAGTCTCCTTCTAATTGTGATTTAATTATTTCCTTATGCAAAAATGCTGATTTTGGACTGATATTTGAAAGAAAAAAATATATATCTAGGTGGTTAACCCTTTCACTTCATGTAGTGGATATGCTACGCTAGTTAATAAAGGGTAATTTTACTACCAAAAAGATACTGTTCAAAAACTTCATGCTCGAATGTACCTAGGATTGTATGTTGTGCAACATTTTCCATTTGGAATAGTGACAAGAATTACAGGAACAAACATTCGTCTCATGCTCCATTCAGTTGAATTAGGTCATTGGGACCCTTTCTAGCTGAAGGAAACATTAGATGGATGCTTTGCTCCGGAGATTCTTTCGATTCTTATGTGAGGGTTCATAGCTTACTAAAACCAGGGTTGATAAATTAGTTCCCAGGCTACCCAGGACAAGCAAAAATGTTTACAGGCTCTACTGTCATTTGCAGTTGTCCTCAAACAAAATCCTCAAACCCTAGTCCTGAACTCAACAACCTGCTGCACTACTCACAACAGACAACACAAAACATTATATTGGTTTAATTAGTCTACTCAATGGCGACATTGTGGTTTAGTGTTTAACCCTGTCAGCTCATAAAGAGAAGGTTCTGGGTTTGAATTTTTGCCAAAGACCTTTCTGAAGTTTGCAGGATCCCCCATTGCTTGCATGGGTTTCCTCAGCATACTGCATACTGTTTCCGTCCTAAAGACATACACGTTAGGTCAGTCGGCTACACTAAATGTGAATGTGAACATGAATAGCTGTTTGTGTTTTTGTTATTCCTGCAGTCGACTGGCATTCCGGACCTGAACTAGATAATGGATGACTGGAGGGATGGAAGGATGGTTGGGATAATGCATGAGTGGATAGATGGATTGAGGGTTGGTCGGTAGGACGGTTGTGCACAGATAACATGTAACATGGGAACAGTAAATGAAAGTCCAGTACAAAGTTGTTGTAAAGAGCAAACACAACATGCTTTCTCTTGATAGATAAACATATCTACATAGTGATAACACAGATCTGAATACTACATTTTTTTTTTTGAGGAAACCACAACTCATAGTGACAGGTGATTGATTGACTGATTGATTGATTGACATTTAATGATTTTTAATGAATGTACAAAACAGTTTGCTTTATGTATTCATTCAGAGTAAGCAAAACATCAGACTGGATCATTTACTTGTCTACTGGGCAATGATGAATTTGTGATTCATCTACAGCTGTGAAAGAACTTTATTTGGAGAGATTTTAATAAGAAAACTGTTGGTCCGAGTTAAAAAATTCAATCCAAAGAATCTTGGAGTTATAGATTTTTAAGAGCCTCCAAATGGCTGCTGTGTACATTCCACAGAAAATATTTTATCATTTTGGAACAGACTGAACTGTTTACTTCCTACCATAATGGGATATTCAAAATACTCGTGGTACTCACAGAGGAAGTAAATGTGTGCTCTCTTACTCAAAAGGTTTTAGCCTGAATCCCTCATCACTATAGTTTTGTCATAGTGTGAAGATCTTAATCAGATCCTGATGCGACACATTTTACCATCTTATAGACTTTTCATACTCCCAGAGATGAAAATGTTGAGGTTCTCTTTGGAAGTAATGAGGATGGACAGGATCAGGAATGAGTACATCAGAGGGACAGCACATGTAAGATGAGAGGCTAGATTGAGATGGTTTGGACATGTACAGAGGAGGGATAGTGAGTATATTGGTAGTAGGATGCTGAGGTTGGAACTACCAGGCAGAAGGCCCAGAGGAAGACCAAAGAGAAGATTTATGGATGTGGTGAAGGAGGACATGAAGGTAGTTGGAGTAAGAATAGAAGATGCAGAGGATCGGATGAGATGGAGGAAGATCATTTTCTGTGGCGACCCCTGAAGGGAACAGCCGAAAGGAAAAGAAGAAGAAGAAGCAATGGTTCTTTTACATGAACCTCACACCATAGACAGTGGAAGACATGGATGGCCTTTGATAACCCAGTTAGCTGCACCGGGGGATGCAAAACCAGTCCATAATAATGTAATCATGGATGCATGTCAAGTTTGTATACACATGTCTGAAGTTTTCTTCCTTGTGGTGCTGTTTCATTTGGCCCTATTTCCATGGTATGATGTTACTCAACAAACCTTTCTTCATTGCTGACACTAGTAAAGATAGCTTGTCTTTAATAATTGCTCTGCTGGCTTTACAGCCTTTCTGCTTACTCATCCGTTCAGCATAATGGATCCACTATTAGAGTCATGTCCTGTTTTATTTAGATGTTAGAGACTAAAGGAAGACACACACATGGAGAGTGTAATTGCCTGGTCAGTGTTTGTGTGTAGAAGTGTGTAAGGAGCGTGAGCGGTAGCAGCTGTGGGTATCAGAACGTGTGAGGGTGAGGAAAGACAAATTCCATACTGCTGAAGCCTGGACTCGGCCTCTGTGTACAAGAGCCCGGTTATAAACACTGTAGCAGTCAGGAATTTTTAAAACTTCTTCACACAGTTCTCCTTACATTCTAGTAATTTTAATAAAATATCTGCTTAGAGGATGAATGGTGGTCTTTTAGGTACAGAAGTAGATGTTTATGAATAGTTGAATGAGCTCTGTATGTGGATGGGAAATGCTTTGTTCCTTCCTTCTTTGTTTCTAACGCTTGTGATGTTTCCCTGTTGGGGTAAATGAAGGACAGTCGGATTTTAAATTTAACTTTATTTTTCAGACTTTCTGTACATTGGAAATAAATAAATAAAAAAAGTATCCAGCCAATCAGGAAAGGAGACACTTTTCTTTGGATGTAAATCTTCTAGGAGTAACGTTCATCTTAAGCACACACGCACTTTCAAAAACGGTTCCTTAACGACTCTTCGGAGAGTTCTCTGTTCCTACAAAGGGTGTACTTTAACCAGAAAGGATAGAACCTCTAAAAGTTCCCTTTATACTGAGAGAGAAATCAAAGAACCTTTGAGTCTGTGTCCATACACCTAGTATACAGCTTTAAAAGCCTCCATATCGCACCCTGAGAATTTTTCAAAACGCTATGAGAAGGAAGTAGAACCCTCGAGTTCAGGACAAAGAAAGGAAGAGGAAGAGTTCTGGATCCACACACGTCGATACTGTGCCAGTGCATTTATCTGTGATATGTCCTTCCTGTGCAGGCCCTTCCTCCTGCTGCCGCCTCTCATGGAGTGGATGCGTGTGGCTATTGTACACGCGGAGCACCGCCGCAGCCTGTTAGTTGACAGCGATGATGTGCGACAGACAGCACGGCTGCTACTACCAGGGCTCGACTGCGAACCCCGACTGCTAAAGTAAGAGCTCCACCTGCTCTCCCTGCATTTCACCTTTATAATAATTCAGCACATGGTACTGTGACATTTTCCTTATAATATGCCCATGTAAACATTTACCAGATGTTATAAAACCACCACACTTGACCTCGCAGTGGAAAAGGCCCACAGTGGTGAACAGCACACCGAACAGCATGACCTCATTCCTGATCTAGCGCTTACTTCATTGCTGTATCATTGGACAAAGACCATCTGCAAAACCCTCAGACTTTATATGCCACACCCGCCTAGTGATTCAGACCGCACACTAGTGTCAGGATCTTGGCCTGGTGTTTTTATGATTTTGTAGCAAAAGACTTTTACTCCGGTCATAAAACCACCTCCTACGCTTTCTCTCCCATCAGCTTTTTTAAAATCAAGTTTTACATGCTGTCCTTCTTTTCCTCTCTCCCTCATATTTTCTCACTTACATTGTTTAAATGTATAATACCTGACCCCAGTACACTCTCTCCCACTTTCCACCCTCCATCTCTGACGTCTTTTCTCTTCAGGCCAGAGTGCTGTTTCAGTTCCTTCAAACGGCTGGATGCCAGAGCCGCCACTGATAAGTTCCAGCTGGACCTGGGCTTTCGCATGCTCAGCTGTGGCCGCACAGATCTAATAGGCCAGGCCATCGAACTGCTGGGACCAGATGGAGTCAACAGTATGGACGATCAGGTATTACACATAGGAGATTTCTAGGCATTGTGCTTGAAGTATTATGTTTTAAATACAGTATTCACAATATTCAACTTTGACAACAACATCCATCCAACATGAGTCAGATTTCCAGATTTCATACAAGTCTCCTTCTCTTGCTGTGCATGTGATGTAGGGCATGACCCCACTGATGTATGCTTGTGCTGCTGGAGATGAGGCTCTGGTCCAGATGCTGATCGATGCTGGAGCCAATCCAGACGTAGTGGTGAGTGAGTTTGGTGATGATGGCTGCTTAGATTGCACCACGACCAATACATGGTTTTATTGCAGACCAGGCATGTCACTGCTCCTTCAAAGACTTTAGAGCTACAGATGAGATGGGCACCAGCCTCCCTGCGACCCTTAGTACAATTAAGCGGCTTAGAAAATGAATGAATAAATTAGAAATTAATTGTTTGTAGAAAATGATTTGGGTGGGGTGTGGTGGTGATGGTGGTTGTGAAGGTTGTCAGTTGCAGGTCCTGAAACAAACCAATATTTTTTTAAGGAATTTTTTGAGACATTGTTATGTATTAATTAACAATAAAAAATTGAGGTTATCTTTCTTTATCCACATTATTTCTATTTATTGTTATTATGATTTCCACAGTGTGATTGATGACATTAAGTTTTTTTTTTTTTTTTAAAGAAATGTGTTCCTAAAAATGATCCAGAATTCCCATCTGTCTGTAACTCGGCCTTTGCTGCTGTGTTATATAGCATGGCTCATGAAGCTGTATTTTATTCACACTAGGTGCCTGTGTGCTCTCCTAAACACCCCTCAGTCCATCCAGATAGCCGCCACTGGGTAGCTCTCACATTCGCAGTACTGCACGGACACATCTCTGTGGTAGAGGTGAGCCTGATATTCATCAAATTTGCATATTAAGTATTATATGAAGTACATTATATTATGTAAACATGGATGACTGCTCACATTTTGTTAACTGTTTGTTTGTGTTTGGTCAGCTCCTCTTGGACGCTGGGGCCAACGTGGAGGGAGCTGCCGTGCGTAATGGGCAGGAGAGCGGTGCAGATACGCCACTCCAGCTGGCTTCAGCAGCAGGTGTGTTCCCACACTCGTTATATGCTGGCACACCTTGCCATGCCCTGATTCCTGCACATTCTTTGATCTCTCTTTCACTCTTCTGTGTGCCATTCTCGAGCTCATTTAATACCAAGAGGCCAAAAATAGTCTCATGGTGGCATCTTGCAGAAGCCTGATAGAGACTTAAGCAGCATGCGCTGAGTGAATTGAGCCAGGACTGTGCACAGTCTGTGTGTGTGTGTGTGTGTGTGTGTATGTGTGTGAGCATTTTCATGGCATGTATATTTACAGGGTGCGGTGAAGGAGCTTGTGGCTGGCTGATACTTTTTAAATTGTGTGTGGGGACATTCTGTGTACGGATTTCCGAGCGGCCACACATAGCTGCATGATGAGAAACAGCTCAGGACACACACGCTCCCTCTAGAGCTGCTTGTGTAACACCCTTTCCAAGCAGAAATTAAGATATTACACCATTCCAGCTTTTCTTTCCTCACATTTGTCATTCTCGCCTTTTTATTTATTTGCTTTTCAATACCCATGTCACTCCTTTCTTTTCTTTTCCCTTTCTGTTTCTCCTCTCCTTCCTGTAGGGAATTATGAGATGGTGAGTTTGTTGTTGGCACGGGGGGCAGACCCCTTGCAGCGGGCCCGGGAGGGAAACACATCATCCATTTATGAGGACATGAACTGCTTTAGTCACGCTGCTGCACATGGCCACAGGTACACCATACTGAGTTCACACGCACCCCACCCAGACGAAAGTGCTTACACTCATGTAGGTGATGTGTGGATTTACCCCCTACAGTCAGAAACTAGGCCCGTATTCATCTTGTCAGTATAAAATCAGTCAGAACTGCTTAAGATTTTAAAGTGGTCATTCTGCCACTCCTACACCCGAGTAAAAACATTCATTCATTCATTCATTCATCGTAGGAGGAAACCGGAGTACTCCGAGGAAACCTACACAAGCATGGGGAGTACATGCACTTCCAACTCACAGCTAGAAAGTCCTGGGTTCAAGTCTCAGGCTCGGCCAGAGTGTTTCTGTGCAGTTTGCATAGGTTTCCTCTGGATACTCTCTGAGTTTCCTCCTATAATCCAAAGTTATGCACATGAAGCTAATTGGTTGTTCCGGATTACCTCTTGATGTGAATGTTAGTGTGAGTTGATGTGTCTGTGTTTCCCTGCAATGCTCTGACAAGCTATTCTGGTTGGACCCACCGTTTGACCAGCGTCAGTTATGATAGGCACCAGCCTCCCAGTAACCCTATAAAAAAAGAAATAAAGTGGTTCACTAAATGAGATGAGATGAGACAATACAAACTCAAACCTATTCCCACAATCAAAACGGTGCTGTATTTCTACATACAGCGCTGATGATCAGGGACCATGTCAGGTGACATATAGAAAATGTCTTTATTGCATCAGTTTTTTAACCGCTTGAAAAAATAGTAATGAGCTTGAGTGCCAGTTCACTGAAGTCAATACTGAAGCTGCAGTTTATTAAAATTAGATTGTCACCAAATACAAATACAGCAGAGCAAATTGAAGAACGTTTGCACAAGCACTTATTTCCAGCACAATTGAAAGTCAACAAACCTTTATAGCATGAATGTTGTTAAAGCCTCTCCCTGTTGAAAGTGTGCCAATGTCACCTTTTGATCCTGATCTAAACTGTGAGCTTTGTTTTTTAGTCATAATTTCATTTCATCATATCATGAGAAGTAATTTTGGCAGCATATCTGTATCTCAGCAAGATGGGTTCGATTCCTGGACCTGGGTGTTTGAGTGTGGTGTTTACATGTTGTCCCCATGCCTGTGAGTTTTCTCTGGGTGCCCTGGTTTCTTCCCACAGTCAAAAGACATGCACATTATGCTAATTGGATGGTTCAAATTGCCCCTAGGTGCATGTATATGAGTAGATGTATGTGTTGCCCTGCGATGGTCTGGTGAACTGTTCAGGGCACCAGCCTCCCCGCGACCCTCGTAGGATTAGGTGGTTTAGCAAATGAAATGAAATGGTGAGCACATACATGTGTGTAAATCAAGCAGTGCCGGGACGCCAACACTGACACTTTATACATGATTCATCTGTTCTGTAACACTGTTATAGTGCCATCATATCTCTTACACAACTCCAGCAGCTGATACACCCTAACACACACACGCGCACACACACGCACACACACACACACACACACACACACACACACACACACACACACACACACACACACACACACACAAAACCCAGTTTCAGTGAAGTCTCATCATTGCCACCCCATTGCCTGTGTGACCTTATGTTACATGTTACATATTTAAACCTGCCCTGCAATGGCCTGGCGCGCTGTCCAGGGGATACCCCACCCTTGCCCAGAGTCGGCTGAGATGGGCCCCAGCCTCCCTACGACCCTAATTACGATTACGTGATTCAGAAAATGAACGTTTAATTCTATAAACACGTGTGTGTATAGAAACACACACACACTGTTTGTAGACAGCTCACACAAGCTCACTAAAGTAAACTGTGTAATGGCATCATGTGATAATCCAATATTTATCTTCAACTGCAAGTACTATCTGTTCTTTTTATTGCTGCTACTACACCAGCCTGCTGTACACCGTTACCATCAATGTGGAAATGTTGTATATCAATATTGTCCCACAGAAATATGACCGTACACACAAGCAGCTTATTGTATTAAGTAGATAACCCCTTCGGTAACCTTGCATTAATTATGAATGAAAAAGGGTTTTTTTTTTTGGTTTCCTTGAACATCCTTATGGGGCACCTATCTCAGAAAATAAATCCTACCCCACTCATGTCTTGACCACGGTCAAATTGAGTCACAATGTACAATTGTAGATCACATTTTTGAAAAAAATTCCCCACATGAACATGTCTGTAGTTCAGGCTCAAAATTGTGCTATATGTAAACGATGATCATTACTAAACTAATATATGAATGCCATTCTTGATCATTGTTTCATGGTTTGAAGTAATTTGATAAGAATTTTTTCTTTTATCTTCATCTACTGCAAGCGGGTCGGCAGCCATGTTGAAAAGAGGAAACACCATCTGTTTTCATGCAGGGCCATTGTGTACTTGGGTACTGAACTGGCCCTTTGTGGAACCGTGCTTCTGAGAGATCAAAAAATGCAGACGTACACCTGCATATCCAGCTACTGAAGGGGATAAAGACATTGTGTCCAAACACATTTTAGTTAATTGAAACTTTAATATTAAATAGACATGCAGGATGTGAATGCAGAACTGCATCAGCATTAGAGTTTCTGGTTTAAGTGATCGTTCCTCACTGGGCTGCAGGAACGTCCTGAGGAAGCTGCTCTCACAGCCACAGCAGGTGAAGGATGATGTGCTCTCTTTGGAGGAGATCTTGGCAGAGGGTGTGGTGGGAGTGGTGGAGGACACAGTGCCCAGTGATGGAGGACAGCCTCGTCTCTGTAAGGCGCGCATGAAGGCATTGCAAGAGGCGTCTTTCTACAGCGCTGAGCACGACTACCTGGACGTCACCATGGAGCTGCGCTCTCTGGGTAAAGCCCTTATGTTTGACCTTTTTTTATATTTAATGAAGACGTGACATCAAGGCAAATATGAACATTGGCATGGTTCTTAACTAAATTCGGAATTGGGCTTCATTTATATTTTATGGACAGTTAATATGGCTAAATAAATAAATATGATCTTTATGGGCAGCACAGTAGTGCAGAGGTTTGCATGTCCACCTCACAGAAAGAAGATCCTGGGTTCGATTCCCAGCTTGGGCGTTTCTGTGTGGAGTTTGCATGTTCTCTCTGTGCTTGTGTGGGTTTTCTCCAGGTACTCTGGTTTCCTCCCACAGTCCAAAAACATGCACAGTACGTTAATTGGCTGTTCCAAATGACCCCAGGTGTGGATGGTCTGTTGAGCTGTCCAGGGTGTAAACCCCCCCAAGTCGGCTGAGATGGGCGCCAACCTACCCGCGACCCTAATGAGGATTAAGCGGTTCAGAAAATGGATGAATGAAGGATATGATCTTTATGCTGTATGATGTGTACATTTAAATTGAGCTTTTAGGTTTCACTAGCCAGTGACCAACAACACTATCATGGTACCTTGCTCACTTCACCTTGTGCACTTCAGCCAACCATCAAGGTGGAGGAGGAAAAGATGCTGCTCAGCGAGAACATTTAACATTTCTGTTTGCATGTTTTCACCGTGCTTGCATGAGTCTCCTCCTCCTCCTCTTCTGGTTTCCTTTCATGGTCCAAAGAAGCTATGTGTGTTAGTCTCTATTGCCTTGCGATGGTTTGCCAAGCTGTTCAGGGTGTACACCACCTTTGTCCGGAGTCAGCTGGGGTCCCATCCTGGGATGGGTTTCAGCCTGTCTGTTGTCCTAAGAAAAGTTAAAGCAGTTAAAAAAATGACATGACATCTAAATAAAAAGATAAGCACTGTGTATAACATTCTAAACATACATCATTCTCTAATTAATAAAACTGTGTGCTTGTGGGCTAATCACTATGCTGTTTTTAATAGTTTGGGCAGCCATAGCATACAGCAGCATTGGGACTGAAAGTAAGCTGGTTCTGAGCTGCACCTTCCCTTCCTCCACATTCATGGCTAAAGTGCCACCTAACCCCCACTGCTCTTCTGATGCCACAATGTGTGTGGCAGCCAACTGCTCTGAGTGAGTGTGTGCTCACTTTGTATGGGTTGAATGCAGAGGAAATAATTTCCCTTGTGGCATTGGTACAGTATATAGCAAAATAAATAAAAGGAAGAAAACACTTGACGTGCTGATACAAGAAAATTATTAACTTCTGGCTGTTACCCGTAACTCAGGTTCTGAAGCAAAACCAGGTGATTGTTAGTCATACTGGATGACAGTGTATGCGTAAAGTATTTGAGCAAGACTGGGAGTGTGAGATACGGATTGCGGTGTCTGTGGGCTTTAGGAGTTATATACTGTAGTTTAGTTTAGTGGAGTGTATGAAGTGAGCAGATGGACTGATTCTCTGCTGCCTCCTGCAGGAGTGCCATGGAAGCTGCATGTGTGGCTAGAGTCACTGCGCAGTGCCCAGCTACAGTCTCGAGCCTCGGTCACACTGTCCCTGCTTAGAGACTTCAGTTCTATCAGAGAGGAAGAGTATGGAGGAGAGCTGCTCTCTGTTGGTCTCCCTCTTATGTTCTACATCCTCAAGAGCTGCAAGGTACACAAACACTGCAAACAACAGAGCATAAGGTACTGTACTGCTTCATGACCAAACCAAACTAAATACTGTTCATTTTCTGTGTGTGTGTGTGTGTGTGTGTGTGTGTGTGTGTGTGTGTGTGTGTGTGTGTGTGTGTACCTGCAGAGTGAAGCTATAATGCAGCAGTTAGGTTCAATCTTCAGTCACTGTTTTGGATCTGCTCCTCTTCCTGTCTTTTCGGAGAAGAAGACCACTCTTTCAGCACAGCTCGGTAATTCAGATGTATGATGACTATGTGACTACCAAATCACCAGTGCGTCATAAAAAAATCAAGGCCAATCAGGATTAATTTACAAACTAAATGCAAATGCTGGCCCTTGTCTCAAGAGGTAGGAGCATGTGACATTATTAGTAGTAGTAAAGATTAGAATCTGGATTCATAATAAGAAGTAAAGAGATGGGCACCAGCCTCCCCACGACCCTAATTATGATTAATTGGCTTATAAAATGAATATGTTCTCCCTGCACTTGTGTGGGCTTCCTCTGGGTACTTCGGTTTCCTCCCATAGTCCAAAAAGCTTCACAGTAGGCGAGTTGGCTTTCCCAAATCACCCCTGTGTCCGAATGTGTGTTAATTGTTGTGTGTATGGTGGACCTGCAATGGCCTAGCGAGTTGTTCAAGGTGTACACCAGCCTCACCAAAGTCAGCTGAGATGGGCGTCAGCCAATTAGGACTAAGCGGGTTAGAAAATGAACGAATGAGAAAAAAGAAGTAAATTTGTAGAGGCTTCTGTCTTTTCGATGAACTGCAGTAGCGAACAGCTTTTATTTAGCGTTTAAAGTGAAATCCTTATTGCTGTCGCAGCTCAGGATTGTGTTATTTATAATTTACATCCACTAAATCTCTATTCTATCTCGTTATTCAGATCCACACTTCCTAAATAACCAGGAGATGTCAGATGTGACGTTTGTGGTGGAGGGGAAAGTGTTCTATGCTCACAGGGTTTTACTGATCACAGCATCTGAAAGGTGAGACGGACTTTGGAATGAAAAGGAGCCTGTGATTGTTGGACAGGTTGATGGTGAAAGACTTGGATTATAGAAATGATAGTGCTGATAATGTCTTTATTTCCCTTTCCGAAATAAATGGATGCACTTTATGAAAAATCTTTGTGTGAAATATTCGTATTGTTGTTTTCCTGGATGTAAAGATTTTGTATTTGTCTTCTATCAGGTTTAAGTCTCTTCTGTGCTCCAGCAGCTCTGATGGCTCACAGCACCATAAGGAGATCGAGATCAGTGATGTGAAGTACAACATTTTTCAGGTATTCCAGCAGCGAATTCATGTACAGGGGAACCTCGGTTTTGGAACTTGACTGGTTTTTAAATGTCGTTCTAAAAGCAATTTGTTTATAAACAAACATATTTTCCCATACGAAACACTGTATAATGGATTAATCCATTCCTGACCTCCTCCTCACTCCACAATCATATTATACTATAGCATAGCTAAAAGAACACAATTTTATTCATTACCTGAACCAACTGAATAAAGAATAGAGTATTAAATAAGAACGTTTCATTTAGCAGACACCAGCACCATTTTTATGGGACCTATTGAAAGTGTAAACAATATAAGAAATATCAACACTGAGCACAGGAAGTCGGCGTTCGCTGACACATGCGTCGGAATTGGCGTTCCTTCAACAAGGTAAACGTGAAAAGACTGACATGCAGACGCTGCCAGTTTGTTCGACAACTGAGCATTTGTGCTGCAACTGAGTACAATTATGCCTCAGAATCTTTTTTTCATGATCCGATTTGTTCGAAAGCCGAGGTTCCACTGTAGATTCCCCTTCTGCATAACAGCTTTCTCCTCTGAGATGCAGGGCTATTTACAGTTGTATTACATGTCTCCAGGTGATGATGTCATATCTGTATTCGGGTGGAACAGAGTCTCTCACGCTGCCTGTCCCTGAGCTACTGGAAGTAAGTTCACAGAGGAACTGCTACAAATGGAAATGTTATTTATAATAATATAGATATTACTGTATGTTGCAATGGTGTGAAAGGTATTGTAATCCTTTATAAACACAACATGCTGACGCATTCATTTATTTTCTGTAACCGCTTAGTCATAATTGGGGTCGCGGAAGGCTGGTGCCCATCTCAGCCGACTGGGCGAGGTCAGAGCACACCCTGGACAGCTCGCCAGGCCATTGCAGGGCGGAAATATGCTGATAGCTATGCAGCTACTCTTTCAGAAAGTCAGCAATGGTTATTTCAAATGAACCTTTCACCATAGACAGTGAGAGACATGGGTGGCCTTTGATAGCCCAGTTCGCTGCACTTTGGGGACAATAACAACCTGTTGAGAGTGGGGCTTGAACCCAGCCTTGGGATCAGTGATCCAGCGCCTTTACCACCAGGTCACCACTACCTCAACATACAGTCTGCCATCTTCTTACGAAATCCCCAGAATATGAAAAAATCCAGTATACAAAAAACATTTTCCTACATTTTTGTCCTCTGTATACGAAACAAGTTCAGTTCAGGTCATTTTCTGTAACCGCTTAATCCTAATTAAGGTCACGGGGAGGCTGGTGCCCATCCCAGCCAAATCCGGGCAAGGGCAGAGTACACCCTGGACAGCTCGCCAGACCATCGCAGGGCAGAAACACGCTGACGCTTTTGCAGCCTACTCTTGTTGAAAGTCAGCAATGGTTCTTTTACATGCCTCATACCATAGACAGTGAGAGACATGATGGCCTTTGATAACCCAGTTAGCTGCACTGGGGGGACAGTGACAACCCTGTGGAGAGTGAGACTCGAACCCCCAACCTTTGGATTAGCGATCCAGCACCCTATACCACTAGATCACCACTGCCCCTCACGAAACAAGTTCTTCTTACGAAAAGCACAAAAGCGCCATTCAAACATTGAAACGCGCCATTCAAACAATGCGCGAGTTGCTCTCTCATTGGCTGTCTCCAAACATCCCGCCACGCTGGCCTCCCTTTGGCCAGGAGGGAGCTGAATCTCTATAGTACTGTACCCATAAAACTTGTTTGTCACACGCGTAAAGGAGAGTTGTACTGTTGTTTCGTGAGTTTTTTGCGAGTTCTCATTGCAGCTTATTTTTCGTTTTTTAAGTTGTTTAATTCAGTAAATGTTTAATAAATGTGGCGCGCTCCGCCGAATGTGGGCCAAATGCAGCTCATCCGGACCTCCGATCCCTCAAGCAAACAAGTGAATGTTGAGTACTAAACAAGTATTCAAAGCGCAATTACCTGCTTGACAGATTGGAGGTCCGGACTCAACATTCAGTTGTTTGCTTGAGGGATTGGAGGTCCGGATGAGCCGTGCCCCATCTCAAAAGCTCCAGTGTCAGTTGCGACAAATGTAGCGCGCTCCGCTGAGTGTGGGCAGTGTGGCGACCGACAGCGGAGCCCCCCAAGACGGGTTGCGGCTCATCCTGACCTTCGATCCCTCAAGCAAACAAGTGAATGTTGAGTACTAAACAAGTTCAAAGCGCACTTACTTACTTGACAGATCGGAAGTCCGGACAAGCTGCGTTCCGCCCCAAAAGCTCAGGTGTCAGCCACGACACCGCACACACTCGGCCGAGCGCGTCAAAAATGTTTAATATTGTTCGGTTTAGTTAATAAAAAATATTTAATGTTTAATATTATTTGGTTTGATTAATTAAAAAAATTCATTAAAAATGTTTAATAATAGTTTCATTAATAAATATGTTAATAAATGGTTTAATATGTTCATAAAACGTTTAAATGGTTTAATAAATAATTTTCTTTTACTTTTAACACATATTTCATACAAAATTGGTGAACTTTTATAATTTTTAAAGGGTTTATGGGGTAGTCTTGGGAGCCTTGGAACAAATCATGCGTTTTACATGTGAAATGCGCCTCTACTTACGAAAACGCCAGGGAACTAGAAAGGCTCTGGAACGGATTAATTTCGTAAGAAGAGGGCTGACTACTGACTTTTTATTATTATTATTTTCCAGCTACTGTCAGTGTCAACATTGTTCCAGTTAAGAGGTTTACAGCACCACTGTGGACTGCTCTGTGCTCAGAACATTAACCTGGACAATGCAGTCAGTGTGTATAATACAGCCAAGGTAAGCAGCACAATACACACCCTGCACACAGCCATGAGAGTTTGGTGGGGAATTCTAATATAACTTGAAAAATTAATACTTCAGTTTAATAAACTAGCCAAGCCTGCATAGAACACAACCTACAGTACAAATATATTTAACCTCTGGTGTACATTCCAGACGCAGGAAGCAACAGAACTGAGTGTGTACTGTGAGGGCTACTTCCTGCAGAACATGGGTGCGCTGCTGGAACGAGAAGACTTCCGTGACCTCATCTCCCGCCCAGCTTCAGGGAGGGAGTCGCTCCTGGAGGAATTGGAGGCTATGTTAACTCACACGATGCACTCGCGCCGTATCAGATCACAGGTGTGAAAGAAAGAGGGGAGCACAGAAATGATGGGAAAGAAAAAACAGAAAGGATAAAGATGATGTTTGAATGAAGAGCAGAGATCTTTGGGAGCTTGCAATAATGGACAAATGTGAGACTGTACCATGTACAAAAGTGCAAAATTTATATTACTACATGCTGAATGCAGGTGGCATTCGTGTAGTCAAAGCAATCCAAAGCTATTTTGGAAGCCCCAGAGGCCACAAGTTTTCCCTTTATTATTTGACAAGTGCTATTTTTTGTATTGAGTCTGCGTGGTAGGACTTGTACGGGGCCAAATGGAGTAGAAGTGGATTTTTTTAATAAGCTAAATTACAGCCGAAAGAACTTGTATCAGGAAAAAAAAAAAAAAAAAGTGTGGACGTTTTCTATTTAAAATAAGAGATTATTTAAGTTGTCTGTTTATTTTTCTCTATGCCAAACAAATAAACTAATATAAAACCAGATGTTTTTATTTTCACATCAGGAATAAAGTGCACTCATTTACGTTAGTGTTCATTCTCAGGAGAAACAGGGAAAGCTTGACCTTTCTTATTTCTTCTAACAGTGTTAAAGGGACCCGGAGGCTTTGTGGTACCAACACGCCATAAAATTACATGACCATAACTGGGCTTCGAGCTGTTCACTAAACTTACAAATGCTGAACCTTGTACAGTATTAGAGAAGTAATCACTATGTCGCTATAGTGCCCCCTAGTGGACGTAAAATATCACAACTCCATTTTAGAAGAGAACAGTTGGGTTTCAATCTCAATTCACACTGTGGGTGGAGCAAAGGTACTCATGTGACCTAACAGAATTATTATTCCAGTGCCATTTAATCACCAAACATAAGGTATTTTGGAGAGGAGCTCTGATGAGGTGTAATCTCAATCTCTTCTCAAACAGGCCACACATGGCATGAGAAGGTCGCAAAATTGTCGCATTCATTTTTCATTTGCAAGATAAAGTGATAAATCGGACGCTTCACCACCTAAAGTTTGGGAAAAGTTCGAGTGTTGTTGCCATCTTGTTAATAACGTGAATAAAAATAAAAAAAAAAAGAACGGTTTAAGAACAAAAAGTAAACGAAACTAAACTGATTTATGATAGAAGTTTCTCCCTTTTTTCCAAATACAGACACTCCCGACTTACGTTTTAGTTCGGTTCTGGACGGTCGAACGAAAGTGAAAAAAAGCGTAAGTTGTTACTGTATGTTCCAGTGTCGTATGATGTTCATACTGTACTATACATCCATAAATACCATTACCGCATCTCATTAAACACCCCTAAATCAATTGTTATAAAAAGAACATTGTAAAATAATATCAACATTAATTTCAAATAAATTAAATTCAAGCAAAATAATTTCAAATAGATAAATTTTAATCAAATTCACTCATCAAATACAGTATCAAATATGACCTTTAACATTCTCTATGATGCGAACTTTTTGCTTGTATATGGTTCCGATGGTCGACGGAGCCATTTGGAAGAAACGTGCAACATTCACATGTTTTTCAACAGCATCAATTTTCTTGACAATAGCCATCTTCGTTTCTAACGAGATGATTTGCCGCTTTTTCTGATTACCGCTATCACTAGTAGGCTTACGCTTCTGACCAACCATATTTGCTTAGCGTTACAAAAGTCCGCAAAACAGTGTAAACACAAAGATCACAGAGACGATGTCTTAAGGGTAACACGCAGTGAACTGGGAAGAAGGAGGGGCGCATTCAGTAAGTCGTTTGTAAACAATGGACACAGCATCATTACATCATTGCATAATTACATGAGCGTACTACGTAGGTACATCTTGTATTACAGAGAGAACGCTAAACTCAAAATTTGACAACTTTTTTATTTATTTTTTTAAAAAACGTAACATCAAAAAATACGTAAAACGAATTAACGTAAGTCAGGGAGCATCTGTATCTGCAAATCAATCACAAATTACTTGCAAATAACTTCCCAGTGTTCTTGAACAACACTTTTGTGCGATATATATGTATTTAAGGTGTAAATTACAAAATTCCCAAAATAATTGCAAAAAATCTGTTCACGCAGCACTTTTCGTTCACACCTTTAGTGTGATCACCCCATAACCAAGAGCCTTTACCGCTGAGCCGTACAGTCTTGAGGGCAGTGGTGGCTCAGTGGTAAAGATTGCTTAAGTATGAGTTACGATGCTTTATTCGCTATTTTGACCCGTAAATGTTCCAGAGGTGGATAACCATGCTAGACGATGGCGGGGTGTGAAATAACCAGATTAGAGCATGTTCAGGTTTTCACTCTGGGCTGTTGGAGCTGGCTGTACACAGAAGGATTTCACCAATTACTTATTTGGGTCACGGGATGCTGGACCTTCAATTAACTATATTAGGTTTCCTGCTGGAAAATTGCTAAAATCATCAGCAGAAAGAAAATGTTTTTGGTGTAAAAGATTAAACAGATCTACGGTAAAGTTCATTTTCTTTAACCGCTTAACTTAATTAGGGTCACGGGGAGGCTGGCGCCCATCCCAGCCGATTCCGGGCGAGGGCAGAGTACACCTTGGACAGCTCGCCAGGCAGGGCAGAAACATGCTCATGGCTTTGCAGATACTCTTGTGGAAAGTCAGCGACGGTTCTTCTACATGAATCTCTCACCACAGACAGTGAGAGGTTGTTTACTGTGCTTCATATCTTTTGCTTGTGCAAAAAACTTCTACACCACAGCGCGGCGATGAGAGCGTCACTGCCAACTACCGGAGTGGAGGTGTAATTACACTTAATTCTCGTACGATTCCAGAAATATCCCCCCTCCCCCCGGCATCATACTGCGCCCCCCAACGGCGGCGTGCCCCACTATTTGAGAAACATTGCTGTATATACAATTATCTAAAATTTTGAAGAAAAAAAAATTGTGGCATTTTATACCTGGTTAATCCCCTTGATGCTTCCTAGACATTATTACATAAATCTGGCACGTGGTTGAGTTCCTGGAAACACTTGTGTTGTAAAAGCATTTATTGAAAGATTAAATAGTCGAGTTCAGTGAAAATTAAGTGTGATGAAGTGCATTCGTGTGAAGAGTTGTAAAGAAAACTGTAGGAAATTAAAGGACAGTAAGGTGATGTGCATTAAATTGCATTGAAGTCCAGCACAGTGACGCGTGAGACAGCAACGTAGATTAAAATATTATGCGGAGTGTAGTAAATAAAGCGAAGTGTAAATATGTGAAGTGCAGGAAGTGGAATGTTGCAAAATGTCCTGAACTGTATTAAAGTGAAGTACTGTATATTAATGTGATATGGAGGTGTAGTAGCGTGCTAGTTTTAATAAATAAATAGGAAAGAAATAAATTGTAGTAAAGTACAATATGTAATAAAGTATTGTTCAGTAATATATAATAATATAAATGATGACGTGTAAGAAACTGAGCTGATTTAGTAACAGGCAGAAATATTCACATCAACAAAAGGTCATCTTACCTTCACTTACCTCATGAGCCTGAGATGTGAGGAACATGAAATACTGAGAAATGATCAACATCAGTGCTGAGAAAACATGCGCATCACACATCAACACAAAAACAAACAACCAAACACTCCCAGACACCACATGATCACACACACACACACACACACACACACACACACCAAATCACATTTCAACACACACACTGTCACACAATCACATTTCAACACACACAGACCTCAACACACACACACACACACACACACACACACACACAATCACATTTCAACACACACATACACAGACCACAATACACACGCACACATCACATTTACACACACACACACACACATCACATTTACACACACACACACACAGTCACAGGATCACATTTCAACACACACAGACCTCAATGCACACACACACACACATACAAAATCACATTTCAACATACACACACAGACCACAATACACACGCACACGATCACATTTCAACACAGACCTCAATACACACACACACACACACACACAAAAAAAAAAATCACATTTCAACACACACACACACACACACACACACACACACATGCACATACACACACACACACACACAACTCACACAATCACATTTCAGCACACACACTCAAACAGACCTCAATACACACACACAATCACATTTCAAAACACACACACACACACACACACACAGTTACAGTTTCCTAATAATTAAATGAGTTTATTGTTTTATTTAATTTTTTTTTCTTGTTCTGAAGTTGCTCACAGTTATGTTACAGCTTCATGTTCATTCCTGCTCTGTGTGTTTAGTCTGGAGTCACATGATCAGTTGTAGTTTACTGTATAAAATAGGATGATTAACATCAGGTATTGCTTTATTTTTGTTTTGTCAAAAAACTCTTTCCATGTCTGTACGCTAACGTTTTGAGTATGATGGTAATTTGCTCAGAGGTAAATGATACAGACTGGAGAAAGTGTTTCAAAACTCAGTGCACTAAAGGTTCGTGAAAGAGAGAGGGACACAAAACTGCGGCTAGAATAACAGCGAAAAGAAGGACAGGAGAGCTTTTTATCTCAGGGAACACAGAGGAGAGCAGTAAGGGTCAGAAAAGAGTTTTAACAATTACACTAGTGCCATGCAAATGAAAGCCGATGTCTGGCATGCACACAGCAATACAAGTTAAAAGCGAAGAACAGCAGGGCCCGAGAACCCGCTTCATATGAGGAGGTGACATCAGTCTATTTACAACAGGACTGACTCGAGAGGAAGGTTTGTCTCAATCCATTGTACACACACAATGAAACTGACAAATATCAAGATGCTCATTTCCTCCCGAAAGAGGCTAGACTACATTCTTAACTGTTAAATTATCCTTTTTTAAAAACATATACTACGTTATTTCGTCATTCAATGCAAGAAAACAACAACAAAAAAAGAAATATTGTCCACATAAATATCTTAAATCAAGACATGAGAAAAATCTTTTTTCATAAAACAAATAATAATAATAATAAAGTGGCATTGTGCCAGAACATACACACATTCCAGGATGTAAATAAATAAATAACATTCAGTCAATCTGACTTTCCACTTATATTTATAATGATGACAATAAATTAGGATGCAGATATGGAATGAATAAATACAGAAAAAAAATATAAAAATATTCACAATGTATTAAACACTTTTGTCCTTAAATCTTCTGCTGGTAGTTGTGACATGAGATGTCAATCATAAAATAGCTTGAATGATAACCGAACTCTAGATTCAGTGCAGCAGCTACTAGAAACTATTGTTTCATAAATTAAGCAATAATAAAAAACACATCTATTGTTGTGTGGTAGCACAAGATTTCAGTTAGAATCTACAACATAATTCAACATCGGTAGCACATATAGGCATTTCTGTTATACATAAGAAGTCTGTTGGTCTGTACAGTGGAAATTATTCATTTGGATAAACTTATCAACCAACAGCCCATTCTCCACTACATGACCCACCACCCCCCAACCCCACCATAAGCAATGTAGGCATAGAAGTCCTTATGCAGCAGGGATTTTCGATCAAAACCGGCTCAATGGAAAGAAGGTCAACACTGAAAATGACAAATCTGTGACAAGCTTTATCCCGTTGGGACAATCTGCAATTTTTTCCCCCCTCCCCATTCTGTTTCTCACATTTTGTCCTTTGTGAGTCCATCCCAGGAGTTGTGCATGTGTTTGTCTGCATCTGAATGTGTAGTGTGTTCGGTTCAGCAAGCTGAACACATTTAAAAACAATAATAATAATTCCTTGTACGTCGGACTGTGTGAGGTCAGATGAAGAGAAGGTAGAAGATGTGCTGGATGTTGGTGTTGGTGGGTATGATTTCCTCAAGGATCACAAAGTCATTGGAGAGAGGAAAAGAAGGTGAGGATGAAGGATGACGCGTCTGGTTTTTTTCGTCGGAATGAACGGCGCCCTCCGTCAAACAACGTGGGTGGAGCAGGGATGCGGGGTGTTAATAGCTTTTCTGGATAATTCCTGGTAGTAAAGACAAGTCATCACACAAGTGAGGAAAGTGGACACAAAAGAAAAGTCATGAAAAAAAGAAGGTCTGTCACAAATGATGGCGATGGAGAGAAGTTTAAGGAAATGGTATGGGGGGAGGGGGGTGTCTGGATGTGCTCATCTTTACATGGTCATATTTATACAGACATTCCATCATACAAAAGTCTATTAGACAAGAATATGTGCATCATTCCTGACAGTATATAAGACACTGCATATGTCTATTGTTTCTACAGGTGTCTAGGGTTGCTCCTGTGTCCCAACAGAAGCCACCATCTTGGCATTGTCCCTGGCATTTCCTGCCAGACATTTAGAGTCACTAGGCTCGAGTTCGTGCTGTGGGTGTCTGTTGGGCGTGCCAGGTGGATGAAGCACCTGGCTGTTCTTCTCGTCTGAAAAAAGTTGTTTAATTACGTCAAAGAAGTTACTCAATGGGCTGCCTAGGTACACAGACGGGAAGAGAAGAAGAGAAAAAGAAAAGAGAGAGAGAGAGAGAGAGAGAGAGAGAGAGCAAACAAACAAATGAATAATGGGTTTTGCACAAGGAGAAGTGGCAAGAGAAATATGAAATGATGAGGGGAAAAAAGAAAGGTGAAAAGATGGTGGAACTTGAGGTCTCGAGGTGCTTTGCCACTAAATGATGACACTTTTCTATTCTAAACCAAACAATAAAATCTAGCATTGTACAGAATCCAGGTTCAAACTACATTTCTGAGCAGTGCAAGGATTCGACTTTTGCAGTTCATTCAGTTCATTTTCTGTAACCACTTCATCCTAATTAGGGTCACGGGGAGGCTGGTGCCCATCCCAGCCAACTCAGGGCAAGGGCAGAGTACACCCTGGACAGCTCGCCAGGCCATCGCAGGGCAGAAACACGCTGACGGCTTTGCAGCCTACTCTTTATGAAAGTCAGCAATGGTTCTTTTACATGCCTCACACCATAGACAGTGAGAGAGACATGGCCTGCCTTTGATAACCCAGTTAGCTGCACTGGGGGAGGGGGGCAGTGACAACCTTGTGGAGAGTGTGACTCGAACCCCCAACCTTTGGATCAGCGATCCGGCGTCTTATCCCACTAGACCACCACGACTTTTGCAGTTAAACCAAAATAAATATCAGCTCTTTTTCAGCATTTATTTACCATAATATCTAAGTGGACATTGATGAATAGTCTATTAGATTAAAGAATTATTCAGCTGGGGACAGCCGTATCCTAATAGCTAGAGAAGTGGGTTTGGGACCGAAAAGTCGCTGGTTCCATTCCCAAAACAGCAGGAAAAATGTGTGGTGCCGAGGGAGTGAACTGAACCTTCCCTTCCTTCAACTTCATGGCTAAAGTGCCCTTGAGCTGCTTTTTCTTTTCCCTTCAGCGGTCGCCACAGCGAATCATCTGCCTCCATCTTCATGGAAGTCATATGAATGATTCGTATACAGTAGGCCCTCGATATTCACAGGGGTTCGGTTCCGGCCTCTCCCGCGAATGAAGCTAATCCGCGAGTTCTGTACCCGGAAGTAGAACCCTATCATATTACACGCGCGAATGAGCAACCGGAGGTAAAATACTGTGTATCTATTACATGCGCTAAAATATGCTTATAAATAAAGTTTATCCTTTTGGTATCGTTTGCTACAGAACATAAAATCTCACGCTCAAACATTCTAAACATTAATTTAGATACTGTACTGGAATAATAATTAAAAGAGACTTTAATACAACATTTCAGAGGAAACTATCATTTCTTCAGGAGAAAGTCTTATTTCTTCAGAAGAGACATCCAGCGTTTTCTATCGCTTAGCCAGAGAAGACGCACAGTGTTTGAGCTTAACTGGTAATTAAAACACAAAAAAAAGAGGCTCATTGACAACTTGTGCGTGAATGAGGAAAAAGGGGCGTTACATCATCTCAACCAATCAGCAGGAAGGAGGACAGCTATTGGCTGAATTTGAGTGACATATCAGTTGCTTGGCAGTCCGTGAATACTCAAGCCGTGAGTGCAAAATCGTGAATAGTCAAGGGCCCACTGTATTTGATTCGGCGTAGGTTTTTACGTTGGATGCCCTTCCTGACACAACCCTTTATCAAGGGGCGGAAACACGCTGACGGTTTTGCAGCTGCTCTTGAAGAAAGTCAGCAATGGTTCTTTTACATGAACCTCTCACCATAGACAGTGAGAGACATGGCCGGCCTTTGATAACCCAGTTAGCTGCACTGGGGGGGGGACAGTGACAACCCTGTGGAGAGTGGGACTCGAACCCCCAAGCTTCGAATCTGCAATCCAGCACCCTTTACCACCAGGCCAGCACTGCCCCCTATAAAGTGCCCTTGAGGAATTGCTCTAAAAAAAAAAGGTGTTTTTTTTGTTTTGTTTTGTTTTAAAAATCAGACATTCAAGGGCAGTGATGGTCTAGTGGTATAGGGCGCTGGATCACTGATCCAAAGGTTGGGGGTTCGAGTCCCACTTTCCACAAGGTTGTCACTGTCCTCCCCAGTGCAGCGAACTGGGTTATCAAAGGCCGGCCATGTCTCTCGCTGTCTATGGTGTGAGGCATGAAAAAGCACCATTGCTGACTTTCGACAAGAGTAGCTGCAAAGCTGTTGGCGTGTTTCTGCCCTGCGATGGCCTGGCGAGCTGTCCAGGGTGTACTCTGCCCTCGACCGAAGTTGGCTGGGATGGGCGCCAGCCTCCCCGCGACCCTAATTAGGATTAATCGGTTACAGAAAATGAACTGAATCAGACATTCACCAAGAATGAGGCACATTACTGTTTGAGTGTCTACTACATGGGAACATTAGCAAAAAACAAACAAACAAAAACCACCAAAACAAAAATTGTGTAGGTAATTCCATGTCGTCGAATCATAAGAAACTCAGAGTGCACATGGGAACATAGCCGTGTAGCAGCACCTCTTTAAACCCCTTTAAAATTTGTAATGCATTCTTCCCAAACGTAAGTAAACACTGTTCAGTTAAGATGTTGTTAGTTTATACACTCGACAATGCGGAAGCAAAACATTGATCATGGTTTACTTTCCGTAAACCAATAAAGTTCAATGAAGAAAAAGTAGAGTGAACTTATTTTTTAAAAATGACTTTGTATCATCACTCAGTCTTTTTGAGTAACAGTCAACTACCCAGCCTATACTAATGGATCGGTCACAGTGGGCGGGGCTCTCCTATACACGGCCTTCTTGAAGTCACTGTGATGCCCAACTTTCTGCACTTGATGATAAATCCCTGCACAGTGTTCCACTCGGTATATTTTGATAATGAGAGGCTGAGCATGCTTCATAAACTCTTTGCTGACAATGGCTTCAACAGTCGGCTAAAACCAAGACGACGCCAAGAAAACGTTAAAGAAACCGCTGATCTTTATTTGGTGTTAATTAGAATCACTTCACTGAAGACAGGTGTATGATAATCAGTTTGGAAAATGATTTAAAAGTGATTGGTGAAGTTTTTTTTTTTTTTGGATAATCAGAGGAGGGATTTTAATCTTCATGTGGAAATGTGGTCGAGGTGGGGTCATTGTAGTGAGACCAGACGCTGTTTGGCTTGAATGGAATTTAAAGAGGCTCAGTAGTCTGAACATGCTATTTTGGCAAAACAATCATTGATCAGAGCAGCACAGTGGAATCAGCGGACAGCACTTCTGCCTCGAAGCAAAAACTCCTGGGTCCGAGCCCGTGACTGGTGAGTGTTTCTCGGCAGAGTTTACATGTTCTCGCTGTTCTTCAGTGGGTTTCTTACGGGTTCTCTAATTTCCTCCAACAGTTAAAAAGACAGGTACACTAGACTAACGGGACATTCTCAATTGCCCCTGTCTATATTATAACTATCCATGGAGCCTAAATAGCCACAACTGGAAACATTTAATGTGTACACGTGCTTAGGAAGGATTTTCTTTCACTTTAAAAATAAAACAGATGTTACTGGCCATGCATGTTTTTACTGATGAATGTATTGTTCAAATTTGGTACGTGGATGTGGTTAAATGAGAAATGGAAGTTTGTATTCATGCATGTCTCCAGAAAAGTTCATATCAGTAGGTACTGTACTATCTATGGCAGCAAATACTGTGGTGAAGACAGAAAAATTCAAATAAGTTAGTGGACGAGATGGTAGCGCTGTATTTAGCATGACCTCCTCCCGGCAAGAAGGCCTGGGTTTGGTTCCTGTGCTCTTCTCTATGGAGTTTGCAAGTTTTCCCTGCGTTTGCATGGGTTTCCTCCGGGTACTCCGGCTTCCTCCCAGTCAGATAACTAGTTGTTCTAAGTCACCCCTGGGTGTGAGTGTTTGTGGGAATAGGTGTGTGTGTATAGGTGTGTGTGTGTGTGTGTGTGTGTGTGTGTGTGTGTGTGTGTGTGTGTGTGTGTGTGTGTGTGTGTGTGTGTGTGTTAGCCTTGCAATGGCATGTAGAACTGTCCAGGGTGAACTGTGCCCTCACCCAGTGTCTGCTGAGATGAGTGCCCCCCCCCCATTATGATTAAGCAGTTCAGAAAATGAATGAGTGCATGAATGTAATGAATGTGAAGACACAGCAAGCTCAACAGAGCCACAGCTGGTGTCTTCCAGGATTTCAATTAATCAGATAATCATGGTTTACTTTATCGCAGTGGTTCTCAAATAGTGGGGCATCAGATACGGTGGAGTACCAAACTGCTCAGTGCAGAAAACGCCACAGCACAGCAGAGGAACTGATCCTACCTGCAGCAGACATGGTCTCCGTCATGCTGGATGACATCACTGCTGAGAAAATAAGTCCAGGTCCCAGTTCAGGTCAGCATTGAGCAGGAGCTGAGAGTTCAGTATCGTGCTTTAAACCCGGCTTCGAAAAGCTGTGCACTGCGAAATGTGCTCATTACAGCTATTAATCTGGACTTAATCATTTTGACAAAAGTAATAATAATAATAAAAATAATACAAATTGTTTTATTCATTTTTGCTTTGTAGGTTAAAGTGTTTTATATATTGTGCTCCTGAGTTAATGTTGCTGATCAATTAGAATTTATTATTATTTATTGATTTTATTTCATTTTATTTTTCAGTATTGAATGGTTCAAATTGTTGGTCAAAAATGTTGACACTTTAAATAAGGATACTTTTTTTATTTCAGGCAAATTGATGCACTTTAAATCTAAAAAATAGTTAATAAAGTTATTCTTTGTTGGAAGTTGATCTATATTTCTTGCTTTTTTGTATTCCATAATGTTAATATGGATTTACTATGTTAATAAGGATACAGTGTTATGCAGAGGATTACTTATAACAATTTTTAGATAAATAACACCACTTATATTGGGGGGGCGCGAAATGTTTTCCTCTTCCTGGGGGGGGCGCTACACAAAATAATTGAGAAGCACTGCTTTATAGTCAATATTTAAGGAATTTATTTCTGAGGAGAATTTTTTTTTAAATATGCAAATAGTATAGGGTATATAACAGCCTATCAGCCGAACTATTGAAATTACAGTACTGTAGATGCTTTATGTACCAGCTGGACCAAGCAAACCAGTTTTACATTATTGTAAATGGGGAAACCTGCAAAGATTGAAATCTCTGTCAGAATATATCTGACACAATAATCTGCCAGAATATAAAAGCAGGCTCACACTTGTGCAACTATTCTCAGCCCCCCACACCCACACACACACACACACACACACACACACACACACACACACACACACACACACAATATCATTTCAGGTTTTAGGTGTGTGTGCATATAAACACCTGAAAATTGAGGTAATGCAGGAATCTAATGGGTGTGTTTTGTTTGTCTGAGTTACTTCCTCTGAAATAGAAGATCTGCTGTGGGATGTTAATTCCAGATGAGATCACATTCAGTAGTGTGAATAGTGGAGAAATGAAAAAAAAATAAAAAAAATACATGGTCTGATCCAAAAATCAGGGTCCAAGAAAACTATTGCCAAACACAGGCATGAGATGCTGGCAAAGGATACTTCTATCCTTCTCGCCCAGTGTTGGCTGGGATAGCCATCCTCCCCATTACCGTAGTATAATTACGGCGCTCAGCGAATGACTGGGTGAGTCAGAGAGCCACGTTTTCCTGGGTCTGATTTATCAGATTAAAGATCAGTGTTATATTTTAACAATAATAAATCTATTTGAACCTGGCAGTGGTGGCCTGGTGGTTAAGGTGCTGGAGCACTGATCCCAAGGTTGGGGGTTCAAGTCCCACTCTCAACAGGTTGTCACTGTCCCCCCCAGTGCAGCTAACTGGGTTATCAAAGGCCGGTCATGTCTCTCACTGTCTATGATATGGTGAGAGGTTCATGTAAAAGAACCATTGCTGACTTTCGTCAAAAGCAGGTTGCATAGGCGTCAGCGTGCTTCTGCCCTGTGATTGCTGAATGAGCTGTCCAGGGTGTACTCTGCCCTCGCCCAGAGTCGGCTGAGATGGGTGCCGGCCTCCCTGTGACCCTAATGAGGATTAAGCAGTTCAAAAAAATGAATAAATCTATTTGCATCAGGGTGTTTTCCGTAGCCAATAATACCACTTGAAACCTTTGAACACACACACACACACAGTAGCATAAATGCCAAGTAGAGCTGAATCGAGTAGAATGGTGTAGTGTTCCCCTGAGTGCCCCTAAACACATTTATTAGCATACAGGGTGGAAGTTCTATCTCTCACACACACACACACATGCATGCTTGATACCAAGTGAGAGGCGGGAAGCAGAGGCACTGATGGCAGTGTGTGACAATGTGTTTGAAAAGGAAATATGGAGGTAGCAAAGGATTTTTAAAAAATGGTGAGTAACACGAAGAGAAAGACAGAGAAGAGTGATGGAATGCAACCAGCTGAAATGCGGCTCTCTAACTCGGTGTGCCTCTCGTCCCTGATATCAGAAAGTGCCACCTGAGACACGGGTTGTTGCCAATGGAACTTGTACACAAACTGTATATTCTAGCTTAGGAACGTCAACATAAAAAAAGATCACGAAAAGACACGGCATCGTCACATCATATATTTCATATAAACAGTGCAGCCACATTCATATGTTGTGATTACTGGACTGGATCTAAACTGCACTGAGTTTACGAGTGGAACTTCTGTTGTTGTTCCACCAAAAATTAAGTAACAATTACTGGAAAATGCACTGTTAGCAAAAATAACTTTATCAGCAGACTGTTGGCTTAAACTTCCATAAAATAAAAATTAAATATAAATATTTACTCAGGTTAAGAAATAAAATCCTTAATCGTTGTCATGGGACACACAGAAGTGTCAACAGCGCATACAAGAAACTTCTAACAGATCTTTATCTTGTGCATGGTGCTGGGTGGCACCGGCAGTTTCTCAGATACGTTCCACATGAAAACAGTGAGCTAAACGTCTTTTGATTTCTCGATTACAGCTATGAATGTAACTGAATGAACATCTACTACTAATCTTGACTTTGGTTTTGAGCACAGATTTAAATGTGGAAAGAGAAAAGCAGGTCAAGCTTAGACTACTAAACTGGACTTTGAGCATTGAACCAGTGTTTTTTGTTTTGTTTTGTTTTGTTTTTAAGCTTTCTGTGGTTTTCTCGTACTAAATGTTTATGCAGTGAAAAAAAAGTCCCTTAAAGACATTCTTGAAGATTTTGTTTACCACATTTTTTGGACTATAAGTTGCACTTTTTCCCATACTTTTGGCGACTTATACTCCAGAGCGACTTATATGTTACATATAATTCTGTTCGTCATAATAATAAGACATTATTTCACATACAGTATTTGTTATTTTTCCACTCACAACCACAAGAGGACACTCTAAGGCTTGGGTACCAGTACCTGCTCATCCACCACTGAAGAAATGGTCCCAAAAAGAAAATCCTATTCTGCGGATTACAAGCTGCAAGTAGAGAAATATGCAGCAGAAAATGGTAATCGAGCAGCAGAAAGAAAGTTTGGAGTGATCAAGATACTTGCAAGGGACTGGAGAAAAGCGGAGATTACTATTACTGCGATGAAGAAAACTAAAAAGCTAATTGCAGGCTAAAAGCTAGATGGCCACAGCTCGAAGAACGAACTCGGCACGTGAGCAACATGCATCAGTGAGAGGCTTGTCAACAGTGCAGTTGCGTCTTCATGTCCAGAAAGTTGTCAAGGAGATGAATAGAAATGACTTTCCGTGGGGACTTTCTTGGTGTTACCGCTTCATGCAACGCAACCCTCCTCTCTATTACAGGCCCACAACGTCCCAAAAACTGCCAGCAGATTTCTAAGCCAAGGTAGACAGTTTCCATGAGTTTGCGACTTATAGTCCAGTGCAACTTATAAGTGGGTTTTTTTTTTTTTTTCTTCTTTATATGCATTTTTTTTTTTTTGGGGCCAGTGCGACTTATACTCTGGAAAATATGGTATAGCCTGATAACAAGTAATGAATCAAGTAATAAATACGACACAGGAACACTTTTAAATGGAAAGGTCACAACCAGGACTGAAGAATGTTTTGTCAGTTTGCATTTGTTAAACTTTCATTGGCCAGTAATTGTCCTGTACATGCACAATAACAGCATGATGATCAGGAACTGTAAATACAGGACGATTACTTGCTGATGTAATAAACACTACCGTAGCAGCCACAGAGACAACTTTCACGAACAGATCATTTTCTTTGTCCAAGTTTCAAAATGTTACATGTCCGTTTGCATTATCAAGGCAAGGTGGAATGCTTTATTATGAGAATGTAAGCGGAAAGGAGAGAAAAAAAAAAATTATTCAGGTGGCCTGAAAGCGGTTTTGTTTGTTTTTTCTTTAGCTGCTTTCAAAATCCAGATTTCTCTTCCAGGTTACTCCAAATGCCCTTATCCTGCTATTAATTACCGAGCTAGTGAAACCCTGTCAAACTCAGAACCTTGCGTAGCATCTCAAATAATATTATTGGCTTGAATGTAACTCCTGAATGATATCTGAATACACTGCATTCACATTGATCGAAGGATCATTTAAAGCTGAACTTGGAATGCTTCAGTGAAGTGAGCTGAAGGACCAGCAAATTTAATTTCCATTGGTATTGTACAACTAGATTTATTTCAGTAGGGGGAGCCATCACTAAGCAGATGTCCAGACGCAGGAAAAGAAGGAAAGACATGCATAGAGGAAAGACAAAGGTGCTTCTCTTTCTTCCCCCTTTATTCCAGTTGAATCCTTTTCTCTTAAAATAGAATTAGTGGTGGCTCGTTATGACATGATACGTCTTCTGTTAAATGATGCAATAGGTTTTTTTATTACTGTATTTATAATAATATGATGCATGAAGGTTTGTTAGAGATAATAAACAGGAAGATTCCCAGTGGGCCTGTATACGGGTTTATGAGTAGACGATAACCCATAAATAGCTTTCTACTGCCTGTGTAATTTTATTCCTGGGCTCTACAATCTGGTCAATGCATGTTCTGAGCAAGTGGGTGTGGGGAAAGAGCTATGGTGGTGCGCAGTGAAGGGAGGAGCATACATCTGCTGGATGCTAAAAGGGGGATTTGGGACAGGGTGATGTTGGGGGATGGAGCTTTACTCACCTGCCAGCTGCTGGACTCCCGGCTGGTCGTGTGTGCTTAACAGCTGTGTCTGGATAGTCTCCACCACCCGCTTAAAGCGCCGACTTGGACCTGAAACCACAGCGGCGATACGTTGACTGGAAAGAATCACAGTCTTCCAGAACTTGATTACGACCGGGCCCTTAAGCCTGTATTCAACTAGCTGTTTACAGAGCCTCTCCATGCCAAACTTGATATAATGGTTACAATGACAAAGAACACTCTGGCCTGTCTTGCTATGAGAACCCTCCCTTTGCTTTTGTTCTGCTTGCAATTTTCTGTAAGGGCAAGAGAAACTGGATGTCATTGGCAGGAGCGATTATTAGATTGTGGGGCTTATATTAGCACAACGACTGCGTGAACTGACTGATGAAGAGTAAGAACTATAACAAAAGCAATTGTGGAAGATTTTTTTAAACACTCTCTGTGTGTCTGAAAACTTTATTTTACAAACGTGTCATGAAGGACAGGGGTCAAGTGTACATGGGAATTAGACCGAGGAAACATACATACAACATAATACAAACGATGTAGGGGGCACTAGAACACAAGGTATGCGGCATAGATAATCTAAGAAACATGCTGTATATGGTTACTGATTTTGATTAGCTTTGTGCTCATCTTATGCTCTATATTGTATGTGGATGCAACCAATTTAAAAGAAAAAAAAAATCCTAATGTCTGTATTTTGACCTTTCAAGGACATTCAAGGTCAAGGGTAAATGTCTCATTTGAAAGGTCATATTTTTCCTATTAGTGTTTCACAGTAACAGCATGTCTACTGACAGTCATTTTAAAGTTAGAAGCGCCCCATATCCAAAATTCTGTGACCTTCTTCTGCCCTTCACCTTAAACCCTGACATTCCAAAATCAAATCTAATCTGAGGCTGAGATGGGATATCCAACCTACCAAGTTTGATGAAAATCCATGCATGGGTGTAGTTAGGATTTTGTCGGATGGACTCACAATGTTGATCACAAGGAGTTAATAAAACAAATAACCATGAACAGAAAAGGAGGACAATCGGAGGCCGTGAACAATAATCTGGAGTAATCTTTAAAGTCGCCATGCTAGTAACATCCTATTTATGTAGATCCATCACATCCTGACAATATATATCAAATATACTCGTAATGTGGTGGTACCAGATCAGGAACCAAAATAAGTTTGCTGAATGAGAACAAGCCCTCTTATCACGGTAAACAGTTATTATGTCACCAAAACATGTACTCGCTCCAAGATGGTGGAAAAGGTCCCGGAAGAGCAATGAATTGTATCTCTGCTACTCTGACCTCCTGTAGCGAGATCATGTCAAACACAGTAGGCTAGCAAGCAGTGAACTGCACTTTAGAAAAGTGCCACTTTCTCATTTAAAGGTTAAAACACCCCAGGAAGCCTGAGAGAAGGAGTTTAAGAACGGTGGTCCTGTGGAGGAGGTGAAAGTGGAAGTGCCCTAAAAGCCATTGTTAACTCGAATACCATGACTTGTAATAATGTGGACAGTGAGGCGTGGTTACCTGAAAGCAGGGTAAAGGTGACGGAGTAGATGCCATTCTCCTTTGTAGCCATGCTGCTCTCTGTGTAGGTGATGTCCACCTGGAACTTCACAGGCTTCTGGAAGACAGTGGGACCTGCTGTAGACTTGTACTCTGCCCGAAAACTCGTCTGGGAGATGACACTGTGGCTGAGACTTGGGATCTGGACAGGCAAGCAAAGAGAGCAGAGACAAAGAAAGGAGATGTAAGAAAATGAGGGATGAGAAAAGAAGAGAAGGGGACAGATGAAAGCAAAGGTGAAGAGAGGAAAAGTCGTGAGAAGATGACGAGAGGAGAGGAAAAGAGGAAACGGAAAACACACACGAGGAGAAAGAGGAGTAAAGATTAGGGTTGAAAAAAATGAGAAAAGAAAGTTGAGAAAAGAAGTTGAATAAAGAAGAAGGAAGAAGAGCAAAAAAGTATAAATATAAGAAGTGAAGGATGGAAAGGAGAAGGTTCCATTTGATGGCATCACCTCTGAACATCCTCAATTATAAATACAAGCACTGACACGGTTTGGAAACCTCTAGTTTCTATACAAGATATTGCATCAGTCTGTATGTCATATTTCCTACTTCAAAAAAAACCCAAAAAACCCCCACAAAACAAAACAAAAAAACCCAATTTTTCCTTCCGATGAGGAAGAAAAAAACAGCAGGCCATTGAAACGAAGCGTTCACAAGCTAATGACCACATCTCGGTAGCAGCGTGTAAGCTACGTCTTCCCCGAGTCTGCCACCTCCACACACTGAACAACTCTTTCACTGTAACAGCATCTATATGCTAATGATCTCTGCTCTCGCTTCATTTTCTATTGACCTACAATGAAAGTTTTGCTTCGGGGGAATAGAAAAGTGCTGTAGCTTAGCATTTTACCAAACTGCGATATAAATCAGCTAAAGTCAACAAAATGTGCAAATGCAGAGTGTAACGACATGCTCGTGGAGGTGTATAGAGGTGTTTCTGTAGATTCCGACTCAAACAGCAGGGTAGGAATGATAATGAATTGCGTACCGACAGAAACGCTTGCACGATGTCTGCCTTGATGGAGCTCAGAGGCTTGTCCTTGATCACCACGAAGATCTGTTCTTCCTTCTCTAGGTTGATAAAATTACCAAACCAGGACTTTTTGGCAAGTCTGTGAGTAGAGAGAAAAATACATCATCATAAATCTGTAGGAAAAGAACTCTTGGTCTGGATACGAGATACATCAATACAGTACCAATAACAACATCAGTTATCTGTCAGATGCCGGGCTTATTCGGTCATAAAAAAAAAAAACCCCTCTGGTAACAGTAACTAATAGGAGGTGATATGATGTCATGCACAAATGATTGACATTGCGACACTCATGAACAGACAACACAACATGACTGCAATCTTGAAATACGTCATGAGGAATGACGGTAAACAAAGCAAAGCAGACTGTAAACTACCTAATACCAAGAGAAGGAACTGCACCACCTTCCTGCAGTAGACTTAACCTGATAATACTCAGCTGACCTGGGTGTCCTGGGTTCATGGAGTTTGCATGTTCTCTCTGTGTTTGTGTGGGTTTCTTCCAGGTACTCCAGTTTACTTCCACATGCCAAAGACATTCACATGAGGCTAGAAGGATGTGCCAAATTGCCCCTAGGTCAGTGCTTCGCAATTATTTTCTATGGCGCCTCCTCTAGGAAGAAAAAATATTTCACATGCCTCACACCATAGACCAGGGGTGCTCAATCCTGCTCCTGGAGATCTACCTTCCAGAAGACATTCGCTCCAACCCTAATCACGCCCACCTAACCATCCAATCATCTCATCAAGACCTGACTGGATCTTACATGTCACATGGGCCACATTACTGTTGGAGATAAAGTCATCTGGAAGGTAGATCTCCAGGAGCAGGATTGAGCACCCCTGCCATAGACAGTGCCGGCCTTTGTTAACCCAGTTAGGTTCACTGTGGGGGGGCAGTGACAACCAATTGAGAGTGGAGCTTGAACCCCCAACCTTGGGATCAATGATCCAGCACCTTACCACCAGGCCACCCCTGCCTACTCGTACTCAGTCTTGGGGGTAAAAAAAAAAGGTTTTCCTTTTTCATTCTTTGGATGAAAGCTGTACTACATATCTTTAAAAAGCCCAGTTCAACATCACACACTAACATTTTTTAAACAATACTTATTTTTATAGTTACAATAGTTTTCCTACATAAAGAAATGCAGACCTTTCCAAGTACATGCAGAGAAAAAAATTTGGATCGCATGAAACAGACAGAAGAACAAAAGATGCTGGGAGGATGCGGTCCGAGCCAGCTTATAGAGTGAATGGAGACTATTACAGAAAACAATAGAAAAAAAACAACACAAAACAAAAGAAGAGCCCAGTCCTGCCAGATGAGTCACGGTTCAGAACGAAAAACTTCTGACTACAGCACTGCATTGTAGCTCTGTGAGGTTGCCCCCCACAACTTTCTCAAAATAGGACTGCCTTTTTGTGACAGGTTTGTGCTGTTAAGGTCGTCAACTAATTAGAAAATGCATTTTCAGCCTGTGATGCTCCCCCCAACATCCAAATCTTAAGCCCCGGTCACACAGCATTCCACGTCTAAATCACGTACAAAAATTTCTGAAAATCTGGTGGACGTGGTCGTAAGTGATAACTTTTGGTCAATTTTGGCTTAGCCGTGCTTTGTATGTGATTTTTACGTGGTAAGGCCGTCGGCGGCTGTTCCACTGCTAAAACACTGCCTAAGCACGGCGAACCACGTCCAGCAATGTGTAAGGCGACTTAGGCAAAATGCGTGTTCGAACGTGGGAAAAAAACTGCAAGTTACCACGGCTAATCATGGCCTCATCACGTCTGTGTCACTGCCGATCACGTCTTGAGAGTGGACGTAAAATGGGCACTCCACTGCCATAGCACTGCCTAATCACGAATAACTGCGGCTCGGCGTCGTCAGAAGGGTGGTTTGCCACTTTTGCGTCTTATCACGTCTCCCCAAGTTTTTATCACTGCCAGAACACGGATTATTACGTGTGTTTCACGTGTGTTGCACATCTTTAGTACGTCTTTACCACGTGGTTGTCCGTAGTCTAACATTTTGAGCAGTTCAGAACTTTTTTCCACGTCCAGCACCGTTCAAATTTTTCCCCACGTCCTGCCACGTCTAAAAATCGACTGTAGCACGTCTTAAACTCGACATCAACACGAACAACACCGTCTGCTTCACGGGAAAATATTTTTGGACGGGTTTTGGCCGTGATTAAGCCATAAAACGCTGTGTGACCGATCCTTTAAAGTGGTCTCAAACATGGGGGGGCTGAGTGATGTCACAGGCCGGAACATGCATTTTGTAAGTTTACTAAGAAAATGCAAAGTGGGTTTTAATTAATTTAATCTCATTTAATAAATGCAAACAGGCCTCTGCAGTCTTGTGTGTGGACTCAAAGGAAATCTGTATGTTTCATTCCAAGCTTCCATGAATGAGAAGGAGATGAAGAACAACTTTGAGATGGATTGGAAGGGAACATCTGATGTGAAATTGCAGAGGTGTTGTTGCCCAACCAGTCATCACATCACATGCTTTAAGAACAACAACAACAACAACAACCAATTTGATTTTGGGAGGAGTTATTCTGCAAAAGTTCTGAATCGGCCCCTTATGTTGACAGTGCTATGGCAGGCATGGGCAAGTTTCAAAATTTTAACTAGCCACATGGGCTAGTAAACTTTCATAGTTAACTCGCCCGCAAAAAATTTTTACTCGCCCACAAAATTTAACGGTGCAATGATATAAGTCTGATTTATAAGCATTATTTATACATAGTAAATGACACATCAATAAATAAAGTGAAATATTTAGGTTACTGACATTTTTATTTTGGTAGAAAATATGTGTACAACTTCAATACAGATATAGCGGGAACTTTTAAGTTCCTTGGATATAGACTTATAATCTTTTTAAAAACTAAACTCAGCAGACTTAGCGTGTCTACAGTACTATTACCAGCTAGAATACTTACTTGCAAATCCAGTCAAATGTGGTGAAAGAAGAGCATGTTTTGGCCAGCGCATGTGCAGACCTCATCAGTTTACCAACGCAAAGATGCTGATCTTGTGTCAATTGAAATTGTGCCTTCCCTGCTTGCGTATCTTTGGTAGCTTTATTTGCATGTTGTTGTAGTCGAGCGATATTCAAGTAATTTTAGGAACGTAACGAATACTAACGATTCAAGTACGCTCAGAAACGTAACCGTTCTACTGAAAACTGAAACACTCCGATTCGATTGTTAACAACATGAAACATCGGCAAAAACACGAGTTTCAGCCGAACAACTTCTGTGCGTATGCGTAAATAGCAATCTTACAGCAATCGTACACACTCGACCACAGCACTCGACTGTGTCCGTACTGAACATCCTGGCGACCATCGGTATTTTCCGTATGCTGGACGAAAACAGAGTGTGTACTGACCGCGATACCACTGTGCATTATAACTGCCCAAGCAGAAATTCAGGAAATCATCTCAGTAAAAATACATATACACAGGCTTAAAACTTTTACTCGCCTCATGGGCGATCAATTTATTAATTTCCACTCGCCCACATTTATATTTGGTCGCCATGCCTGTACGGTGAAACACCCCTAAACGGTAAAGATTTCTATTTCACATACTCTACTTGCTATTCGGAGCAGAACACCCGGAATAGTGTTAGGTTCCTGATTAGCCCCCGTGCTGTAAGGCTCAACTATAGTGGTTTCACAATAACTGACAGGTATTACAAATTACTTTGCTGTCATTCAATACTGTAATTAGCTATACAAACGTCATATGTGCACTCCTCGTCCAGTTTTTTAGTGAAACCAGTACACCTACTATACATTTTTTCATATTTATCTAATCGGTCAATAATTTGGCGGGGAAGGACATCAGATAAAATCAGGCAGATACAGGTCAAGAGCTTCAGCAACAGCTCATTAGATTAACTCCATGAATGTGCGGATGTACAGATGTTCCCGATAAAGTGGATGGTGAGTGTATGCTTGTGTGCTGAGAAAGAAAAAAGGCTGAGGGAATATGAGTTTAGACATGAGCATGTGTGTGAATATTCAGAGACTCACTCTGGGGAAGACTCTGGTGTGAGGGTAGACATCTCGTCTTGAGTAGGAACTGTTCAGAAAGAGAAAATAATGTGCTGCATTTATAATCAAACCATCTGGTTGCAACTTAAAATCTCAATTTTCTCTTCCATATTCATATTTAAGCATCAAAAGCCATCCCTTCCTCAATAAGTTACGCTGATATTAAAGTTCTAGCGCTATATTGCTGGCGAAATGTGATGTACATCGATGTAGCTTTATTAGTAAAATGTAGCAACTATATTATGAGGCTATTCACATATTTACTTTTACTCAGCAGGTGAAAGCGGTGGCACCAGATGAAAGACTGAGTACCTTGTAGTTTCCTGCGATGGAAGCGTGGAGAGCCCAGGAAGCTGTTCTTGATGGAGTTGAGACGTGTCCTCCAGGGCATGCCTCCAATGGATGGGCTGGGAGGCGGTGTGGGGTTCGGCGTTCCCGCAGGGCTCTCCTTTGGCGTGTGAACAGGTGTTCCTTTGGGAGTGGGTAGAGGGCTGCCCCTGGGGGAGGGGTGAGGGGTCACCTGGATGGTGGGGATAGATTTGGTGCTAAGGTCAGAACCAGGTACGGGATGGAAATGGTGTAGCCGGATGGGTGATAAGGGATTAATGGGAGTCCAGGGCACTGAAAGATGCGGGGAAGTAGTGCGGGTTGCCCTGCCTACCATGGGACTGCAAGGGGGGTGTGACGGTTGAGGCTGGCATGGAGTGGTGGGTTCTGAGTGAGCAGTTGAAATAGACTTGGTATCGCTCTTTGGCAAGGGGTTGGACCTTGTAGCATGTAAGGGCTTATCAGAGACTCTGGGCTTAGCAGGTAAAGTTTGGTTTTTTGGGCACAGCAGTAGTGGCCCACAGCCGAAGTTCGGAGAAACAGAATTTAATATTTCCTTGTGAGCTTCACTTTGGGTTTTATGGGGCTGATCAGGGGAGTCAGGTGGACTATTTTGAGGTGAGAAGGAAAATTCGAGCGCCTGAGGAGGTACACAGAACTTTCGAAAAGGCTACAGAATATGTATGCAGCAGAGCATTGCAGAAGCCACAAATTCGACCCAGGAGCGGCAGGAAAACATTTAATAGCCACGCAAGAACAGGTTACAGACATGGGGAGCAAATTAGGTCAGAAAACATCAAGCCACGGTAATGCAGAAAGAAATGAAAAAGAAAAGAACATGCAGTTAGCCAAGGCCGGAAAAAATATATATATATCAGCAAGCCGTTCATGGAGCATAAGAAGAGAGATTATTTAAAAGGAACGGATAAAAGAAGGTGCTGGTTGCCATAATGAAGGTGGGAAGCTGTGGATCAAGCAAAAGTGAAGCAGAAAATGTGCAGTGAAATGTTTATCCTTTTGTTAGCCAACAGTATTTTATAAAGTTCAGTGCAAAAGTTAGCAGACACTTAGTATGAATTGATTACTCCATCCAATACAGGGATCCCTCGCTAGCTCATGCTTCAGTTCCTGCGGCTTCAGTGCATCGCGGGTTTTTCAAAAATATTCATCGGAAAATTAAAAAAAAAAAAAGGAAATTAAGGAAAATGGGGAAAAAGTTAAGGAAAATGCCACAAAACAAGGCCAATTTGCAAAACCAAAAAAAAAAAAAAAAAAAAAAAAAAAAAAATACAACCCAAAACTCCCCAACAAAACTACTTACATTTTAATACATATACATTTTTGAATGTTTAATTGTTATTATAAGCATTTATAGCATTGAATATGTATTTATTGATATTATATAGACATATACATGTACGTTTTTATCAGTCAACGGGGGTCAATCCTACTTCTCGGAAATCAGCAGTCGCGGGGTGATCTCGGTCCCCATTAACCGCGGAAAGTGAGGGATCCCTGTACTTTTAAAATAGAATAAAATATTTTATGGCTATTTCATCATGATCACAACTCAAAATAATGAAAACTGTCTCTGAAAATGCTGTAATGGTTTCCATACCCGTTCATTCAGTTTCTAAGCCACTTAACCCTAATTAGGGTTGCAGGAAGACTGGTACCTATCTCAGACAACTCCAGGCAAGGGCCTGGTACAACCCCAACAGCTAGCCATCGGTCATTGCAGGGGAACACAAATACATCCGCACTCATACTCACACCTAGGAACAATTTAGAACCGCCAATTAGCCTAAAGCGTGAGGAGGGCATGCAAACGCCACACAGAAACGCCCTGAGCCCGGAAATCAAACCCAGGCCTTTATGCCATAAGGCGAACGAGGTAAAGACTGCGGCACTGTGTCGCCTTTTCATATAAAAATTTTTTCTAGATTTTTTTCTTCTTTTCCTTCGTGTGTCTTTCAGTTCTTTTGGAGCTTCTGTCAACCTCTGAACACCCAGTGATTACATCCCGCTTTGTACTATTCAGTATTTTCTGTTCTTGGTCTTTTGAGACCTGCTTCCCCGATCTCCGTGTATTTAAACGTGACTGCTCAAAGACCATTTGAGAGTTTGAACTTAATTAAACATTTCATGACTTGAATAAACCTGAACAAAAATAAGCCCGTGTTGTGTTAAATCCTTAGACACCTTGATGATACATATTCAAACAAATCAGCTCAAACAGATCTGAACAGGGATGGAAACTTTACAAACTTTCTATAATATTTCAGTTCATGTCACTACCGCCACAGACGTGTATGATGTAGCCAGTGCTGTAGTGGTGGGTACACGCCAGTACACGCCATGTACCCGCTTGTTTTAGTGGCTGAGTTGTGTGTACTGACTTAATTTCGTCTACTTTATAGTTGATCAACGTAAATTTCCGCGACTGTAAATAAAAAGCCGAGATGAAGTGATAAATAGTTTCAAAGCCAAAGGTTATTTTAGTAAATCTAGTCATAAACATGATTCCAAAAACACCACGAATCAGCCTTATAGTATTATACCTCTGATTGGATACTGCTAGCTGAGGTCAAGATTTGTGTCCAATGAACTTCCGCCTTTCATTCGTTTTGCTGTCTGTCTATATATACTGTCTATATATATATATTTACGGTCTATATATACACAAATTTGATCTTTCTAAAAAAAAATTATATATAATAACATTGAGAAATGGCGACACGCTACTCAAAGCTGAGGCTTCTGTGTAGGGCAAGTTGACTCCGTTAATACTGTGTACAAAAAAAACATGAGTGTCAAGTTTAAGTTACTATCTGTCTTCCTTTCGGCTTTTTCCCTTTTACTCGGGAGTCGCCACAGTGAATCATCTGATTCGCACGTTTGATTTGGCAGAGGTTTTTACGTCGGATGCCCTTCCTGTCACAACCCTGTTAGCAAGGGACAGAAACACGCTGACGGCTTTGCAGCTACTCTTTACGAAAGTCAGCAATGGTTCTTTTACATGAACCTCTCACCATAGACAGTGACAGACATGGCCCGCCTTTGATAACCCAGTTAGCTGTACTGGGGGGGGGGGCCAGTGACAACCCTGTGGAGAGTGGGACTTGAACCCCCAACCTTTGGATCAGTGATCCTGCCCCCTATACACTAGACCACCACTGCCCATTTGAAATGCTCAAAAATGCACCTCTCAGCATTTCAAATTTCAAAATTTTCTGGGGGCTTCACTGCCATAGTGTACTCACTTATTTTTTGACCACTACAGCACTGGGTGTAGCCAATCTATGAGCTCAGTCTACATTGTTACATTCGACTTCAGGCAGACTCTTAAGGAGCGCCAAACTTCTCAACAGTATTTTATGCATTCACAAATATCTGAGGAAGATTTAAGACCTGGAAGAGTTGAGTAATTTAATTTGAGCGTACACAGTAACCCAGATCATAAAAGTCCCCTTTAAGCCAGAGCTACTGACTAAGTGATAAGTGAGAGTGATGACACCCGATTTATGGTTTCTGAATTCCGCAAAGTGTCTTTTCGCCTGTGAAGACTGAAGAATCAGAGCTTTTCAGTGGATTTTAGGAATCAATTTCTCTTTTAAAATCAGCCTCGGGTTCAGTGTCCCGCAGAGCTGCAAGCTTTAAGCAAAAGTATCTGTAATCTGTGAGTGCTATGAAACAAGTGGGCCAGAAAAGTTTAGCCACAAGTTCCTCCTCTAATCACAGAACAAGATGGATTTTCCACGCCTTTCCCTGAGCTGGATTTCCGCCGGGCTCAGAATAGAACAGGGGCGACGGGATAAAGGAGGATCTCCTTGGATCAAAAAAGTCCCCACTACAACACACTCATCATTCTATGCTTTTTGTGATGTGTAGTAAAGTAGGGAACAAAATACAAACAAAATGAGTCAGCCATGAGTTACGACGTTGATGATTTTCTAATAACAGTGCGTCCGTTATTTCTCTTATACCACACCAGGTTTCTACCACGATTCTTTTAATTATTAATATTATGACAGAACAACAGTGTAGTTTTAATCCACTTATAACTACACCCGGTGTTGTGGAACATTTGTGATATGGCAGTGATGTATATAGGACTCATTTAACAGAGTCTTAAAACATAATTTCATTGGAGCCACAGTGTACAGTAATCACCAGGAACCAAAAAGAACCGCAGAACTCACAGGAATAACCAAACTGAACTGGTGTTTAACATTGAAGACAAATTTGCATGATACTGTGAACTAGTGGTTAGCATGTCCACCTCCACATCAAGACGGTCCTGGGTTCGATTCCCAGCTCGGGCGTTTCTGTTTGGAGTTTGCATGTTCTCCCTGTTCTTGTGTGGGTTTCTCCCACGTATTCCGGTTTCCTCCCACAGTCCAAAAACATGCACAGTAGGTCAAATGGCTGTTCCGAATTTCCCATAGGTGTGAGTGTGAGTATGAATGGTTGTGCGAGTGTTGACCCTGAGATGGCCTGGTGAGCTGTCCAGGGTGTACCCTGCACTCACTCTGAGTCGCCTCAGATGGGCGGCAACCTCCCCGCAACACTAATCAGGATTAAGCGGTTCAGAAAATGAATGAATGAATTATTATTATATACATTTAGGGTGGAGGTGGTGGCGGCCTGGTGGTAAAAGGCGCTGGATCACTGATCCTAAGGTTGGGGGTTCAAGTCCCACTCTCCACAAGGTTGTCCCGACCCCCCCCCCCCCCCCCCCCCCCACCAGTGCAGATAACTGGATTATCCAAGGTGAGGCATGGCTCTCACTCTCTATGGTGGGAGGTTCATGTAAAAGAACCATTGCTAACTTTCGTAAAGAGTAGCTGCATAGCCATCAGCATGTTTCCGCCCTGTGATGGCCTGGCGAGCAGTCAAGGGTGTAAACTGCCCTCGTCCAGAGTCAGCTGGGATGGGCGCCAGCCTCCCTGTGACCCTAATTAGGATTAAGCGGTTACAGAAAATGAACTGAAGTGAACATTTAGGGTGAAGTGCCTGATAGATCTCTCTATTGATAGGTGTCTGAGGCTGGTGCCATAAGGGTAGTACAAATAAGCCTCCCCTACATTTCCCCAACTATGGTCAGGAGTGAAAGCAGGAGAGGTTAACTTTGAGTTTTCTGTTCATCGCGTCTCGCTATCTGATTTTTCGGGACTTCAGTTTCCTTATTAAATAATAAATCTGTTTTTTGTTTTGTATTTTTTGGTAATGCAGCCTTATTAGGGTTCCTGTGGCATGGACACAGGACAACCATTTAAGTCATGTTCCATGCCTCTAGAATCCATTCAACAGTGACACCAAAAAATTTTTAAATTTCTGTTGTGTTACAGATAGATGTAATTTTTATGTACAGTGGTACCTCACCTTACGAAAGTCCCAACAAACGAAGAAACAAGGTTACGAAATTTTGCTAAAATTTTTGTCTCTGGAATACGAAACAAGTTCACGTTACGAAAGCGCCATCTCACAAATTCAAACAAGTTGCTCTCCCATTGGCTATCTCCCAAAATCCTTCCCCGCTGGCCTCCCATTGGCTATCTCCCAACATCCCGCCCTGCTGGCCTCCCATTGGCTAGAAGGGATGATGCAGCTCCCTCCTATTGGCTATTATGGAGCTGAATCTCCATAATACCCATGATGCTTTTCGTGTGAAGGACAGAGTTACTGTTGTTTTGTGAGTTTTTCGAGTGTGCTCATTGCAACTTTCTTTTTTGGCTCGGGCTTTTAACCTTGCATAAACATTTGTAATATTATAACTCTGCTAAGAAGACATGGTCAACACACACACACACACACACACACACACACACACACACACACACACACACACACACATGCGCATGTGTTTGATTTCCGGTGCGAGTGAAAAGAAGAAGTGGGCTCGCGGCATGCGGTTGAGTGATATCGCAAAGAAATATGGCCAAACCCGTCTACCATCGGTAGAATATTGAAGCAGAAGGAGGCCTTAAAAGGTATTCGTTTATAATTTTTAAAGGGTTTAGGGGGTAGTATTGGGGGCCTTGGAACGAATCGTGTGTTTTCCATGTAAAATGCAGTTCAACTTACAACAAATCCAGGTTACGAAACTACACTGTATATCACACTTAAAAACTTGTCATATTCCTCCTGGTGAATATTTCTTAGCCAGATTTACTTACACAGCCTGTTAATTAAAAAAATGTTAATTCAAACCCATTTTCACGCCTTATCAAGTCTAGCTGAAGGATAAATAAAGTCTCTCAAATTCTGACACATCTTTAACTTTGTACAGTGCTACTACAAAACAGCTTAAATCATCTGAATGACTGAAAACCTAAATAACCATCAGTTCTTTAACCCTTTATGAACTCCCAGCTAACTGTATATAAACCTGCAGCTCAGCGCAGAGTGAATATTATGTGTGTGTGTGTGTGTGTGTGTGTGTGTGTGTGTGTGTGTGTGTGTGTGTGTGTGAGAGAGAGAGAGAGAGAGAGAGAGAGATAGTGTAGGATGTCAGCAATGGAAGCAACAAATCAGGAATAGCAGGCTGACAAAGAAGAAGAAGAAATGGAAGAGACACTCACCCTTGGACTGCTGAGAGGACTGGTCGAGAGACCTGAGGATGCTCCGCTGATAGAGCGTGACCTGCAGCGACACACACACACACACACACACACACACACACACACACACACACACACACACACAGTTATTTTATAGACATACTGCAGCAGGGTCGACAGAAAAGCCTGTAGGTGTATCATTAGTGAAATTATTTCAGAGAACTAGGTTCGGTTTCGGGATCTACAGCTACAGCACAAATATAAAACGTGCTAAATGATACTAATGAAAGAATAAAACATGATAGGGTGTGGGTTTTTTTTTAGAAATAATTAAAAAGGATTTTCTCAGTTTAAATGCACATCAGTTGTGTGAGTTATTTGTTGCCATCACTTATTTTCTTTCAGTTAGAAACACTCACTTTTTCTCTCTCTTGGAATCAATTAGACAAAAAGCTGGTGGGATATAATAACAGCTTTATCCGTAATTTCAAGTGCTTCTTCGAAACTGACAAATAAACAACTTGTAACAGAAAACCTTTTATTTTACTTTCTTTATGAGGAGAATGAACAAATTAATATAAACCTGGGAATAGAGCTCATGTCCGAGCCATGCTGTCATCTTCTGACCAATCAGAATCAAGAATCCAATACCATTGCGGTATAAGGAATGTTAATCGACGACACCGTTGTCAATAATAAATTCCTTCAAGTTGCTTTCCAAAAGCTGAGAGGTGCTGGCATGCGCTGGTGAACTTAGCATAACATTGTCATGTTTTGAACTTTCCGGTGTTATCGCTCACGCTGAGCCGAGCCTGTTGTTCCTCTCTAGCGACAGATGTCCACACAGACACCAGCGCACGTTTCCATCACCTCCAAGCAGGAGCAAATGAATTATCACAGTCACCAATCTGTCTTCATCAGCCAAGATGGTTGTCAGTGTCGACAGAACCCAGCTGTTCCCCTTCTTTCATGTCACTTTATCTCTCTCACCTTCTTCTGCTCTGTCCTTTTGTTATCTCCCTGTCGCTCGTCCTAGCTCGCCCACTCACTCTGTCTATCCCGTTATTACCCTTTATTTCCCATCATGCTTATATGCTTGCGCTCCCTCTCTGTCTCTACTCTCTCCATCTTTCCCCTCTCAGTAGGGTTTCTGAAGCTCCCTGAAGCGCTCACGCCAGCAGGAGGAGGCAAGCCTTCAGTTCTTTCTCTCGAACCTCTCTTTCTGCTTCTCCTTTCTGTTAATTCAGCCCTCAGAGACACCAAACCCAGTGCCAAGGGTGGGAGAGAGATAACCAGTAAACGTATAACATACAGAGCGAGCTGAATTCCAGCACAGAATGTACTATGAGTATGCGAGTAGACTGGGCCTGAAGCATTAGCCTGAAACATTATGTAGGCGTTAGAAAGGACACAGCATGAATTATTCATATCCGACGAAAACAAAACAGGTGACTGTTAACAAAGACCTTGGAATTATCAAGATTTCGCTGACAATTGAGTGACTACAAGATACATTTCTGAATACAGACTATAAATAGAACAGAATAAAACTCACTAATGACACTTCTGTACCATGAAAATGAAGGATTTATCTTTTGCCAGTGGCAAGTCACGTTCCTGCTGATGGACAGAACATTAACACCGTCTTAATTTGCAGTGATAGTTGTTACAGGAGCAGTGAAGTGAGGAAGCCTATCCACATTTACTTCAAGCCTAAGGAATGAATGTCATGTTCTAACAACAGCTATTACATTATGAAACATTTTCCATATATCCACTGCTTTCCCTACTCCAGTCTCCAAAACTGACCCTCTTCTGGAGGATCTTTAGGTGTTTAGAAGTATTCACCCACTCGTGAAAATGCTCTTATAGGGCATTGCTTTCTACTTAAAGTCAATTTTGTTATCAAATTGTATTATCTTTAGAAACTTCAGTGAAATATAGCCTTTTTTTAAAACACATGATCCATGTTGCAAGAAATCTGTGTGTCAATCAAATTCCACCGACTAATAATGACCTACTAGTGGCCTCCAACCACGGCTGTGTCTTCCTGCTTGTGCTACTTGATCTTAATGCAGCCTTGACAGATTAGAAAATGTTGTTGGAGTTAAGGGAATGGCCCTCTCCTGGTTTAAATTTTATCTACCTGACCGTTATCAGTTTGTAGATGTAAATGGTGATTTCGCTGTACGTTCTAATGTTAAGCTTGGTGTTCCACAAGGTTCTGTCCTTGGCCTGTTGCTTTTCTCTATATGCATGCTCCATTTCATTGTTATGCTGATGATACAGTTATATATTTCAGCAAGGTCAGATGAGAGACATCAACTTAATAAAGTTGAAAAATGTGTAAAGTACATTAGATCTCAGGCAGCTACAAATAAGGTTTCTGATGATGTAAGTTTGGATGGCGTTTTAGTCTCATCATGTGTAGCAGTAAAGGACCTTGGAGTGATTATTGATGCTGGTCTTTCGTTTGAAGTTCATGTATTTCTCGGGTAGCCTTTAATCATCTCAGGAATATTACTAAAATAAGAAATATAATGTCAGTGCATGATGCTTAAAAACTTGTTCATGTTTTAGTGACCTCGAGATTAGATTATTGTAATGTGTTACTGTCTGGATGTTCTAATAGGTGCATAAACAAGCTCCAGTTAGTCCAGAATGCAGCAGTAAGAGTCCTTACTTGAGAACCAAACAGACTTTGAACACAACTTTTCACTGCTGGCGATATTAACTCTCTTCCTCACAGTTATTTGGGGCCGGTGGTGTAGTGGTTAGAGTGCTGCGCTCATGATTGGGAGATTGGGAGTTCAAATCCCACTGAGACCCCCACTGTGCTAAGATTCCTGGGCAAGGTCTCAACCACAAGTGTGCCTCTGTTTACCCAGCAGTATAAATGAGTATCAGTAAAAAATATACTGGGAAAGTAACCTGTGATGGACTAGCGTCCCATCCAGGAGGAGTTGAACTCCTAGTCGCGTCCCGCTATGGAAACCGGGAATAAGCACCGGCCTGATGAGCCACTAGGCTCAGGTGTAAAAAGCCCAACAGACTCTACCTTTACCTTATCACAGTTATTTAATACTTACAGTTGTATAACCAATCTGTGGGGCAGTGGTGGTCTAGTGGTATAGAGCGCTGGATCGCTGATCCAAAGGTTGGGGGTTCACTTTCCACAGGGTTGTCACTGTCCCCCCCCCCAGTGCGGCTAACTGGGTAATCAAAGGCAGGCCATGTCTCTCACTGTCTATGGTGAGAGGCATGTAAAAGAACCATTGCTGACTTTCATAAAGAGTAGCTGCAAAGTCGTCAGCGTGTTTCTGTCCCTTGCTAAAAAGGGTTGTGACAGGAAGGGCATCCAACGTTAAAACCTCTGCCAAATCAAACGTGCGAATCAGATGATTCACTGTGGCGACTCCCGAGTAAAAGGGAAAAAGCCGAAAGGAAGACAGACAGACAGTTGTATAACCAATCTGACTACGTTTTGGACTGTAATGAATTTCTCATATATGTTTTGCATCCTTATGGTTACATCCAAATGAGGATGGACTTCTCTTTTTCCTTGCCACTATAACCACGGGTGACACTCAGTAGGGATATGTAGGTAAGGTAGGTAGGTAAAATCCTTTGGGCTTTTTACACCCGAGCCATGGTGGCTCATCAGGCCAGTGCTTATCCCCGGCTTCCATAGTGTGACGCGACTAGGAGTACAACTCCTCCTGGATGGGACGCTAGTCCATCGCAGGTTACCTTCCCAGTATATTTTTACTGGTACCCATTTATACTGCTGGGTGGACAGAGGCACACTTGTGGTTAAGACCTTGCCCAGGTGTCTTAGCACAGTGGGGGTCTCACTGGGATTTGAACACACAACCTCCCGATCATGAGCTCAGCACCCTAACCACTACACCACCGGCCCCACAGAAACCCAGGGTACTCGGAGGAAACTAATGCAAGCACAGGGAGAACATGCAACCTCCACACAGAACCAGCTGGGACTCAACCCCGGACCTAAGTATTTGAAGTAAAGAGCACAGACGGCTTGAAAATGTGGATATCCCTCTGGGATTAATAAAAGACATATCTGTCATCTTGCTTTGAGGCAACTCTGATAACTGATACACCGTCGTGTCTCCTCAAACATTTCAAGTGGAATCTTAAAACAGGGAATTTAAATTAGTTTTAATATTCTAAACTTTCTGGTTATTTCCACTTAAAAAAGGAAAAGGAAAAAATATATGATAGTTTAATATGCTGTCAAATTTCAAATTTTAAAACTTTACAGTATGGGTCCATTATATGGCCAAATGTTTTTGGACACCTAAGCATCACACCTATATGTGGTTCTCATGCCGGCTGCCACAAAGTTGGAAGGACATGGCATACACAGAAAGGCCTGACCTCAGCACCACTGAACAACAACAAAAAAATATCCGTTTGCATTGCTTGGATTTATTTTTAAATATATACTGTATTAGAATAGTCAAGAATATTTGTATAATTATACAGCATTGAGAAAGGCTACTAGTTCTAATGAGAAATTTTAAAAGACTGTTTTATTAAGGGTGTCAGAATATCTGTAGACCACATACTGTGAACTACATTAGGAGTAGTTTCGCTTCAAAGCAGAATATTGTATTTTAATCAGTGGTGCTAAAAAAGGCACTGATATTCAAAGCAATTATATTTGCAGTTATTTATAGCCAAATGTAAATATAACAACTCAAACATCAGTTTTTGACATTCAGGGTATGGCATTTATATGAACACGACCCCAACTAATAAATCCTTGATAATGTTTTCTGGGAGCCAGTCATATGAAACATAATTAGCGTGATAAACAGCATAATACATTTAAATGCTTCTCTATACCAAGCGATATGACGAGTGCTTTATGTGGGTGGTTCGGTGGCTTTATACCAAGATGTAAATGTCACTAGAGGCTTCACTCTTAATAACTCAGCCCATCAGACTGCTCTGGCATCAGCAGGACTGGACTCAGAACACAGTCCCTAAGACAGCTTGTTGTGGTTGTAACTAATGTTAGTGTTTGAGACGGGGCCACAGTGCTACAGGGCAGCTTGCTGAAACTGAGTAGGGGCTAAAGCGAGAAGCAAAAGTGCCAGGAATCCCATTAAGCAAACATTGCTCAGCCCAAAGGCATGATGGGATTAAAGGAGCAACCCTGGGTGGAGTAAACTGTCAAATGGCATCTCGATAAAATCCCAAATGCTGCTTTAGAAACAAACAATAAGAACGACAATTGATCTACCAGTGCTAATAGTGAAAAGTTTTAATTAGCTGCATGCTGTAATATCTATGCTGTATTAAATTTTAAAGTGATCTCCATACTATATTCTTAAAAAAATGCCAGGCCTTTCCATCAACTGTTTTGAGGTCGAATGTGTCTCAGAAGAGATTTCAAAGCCTGCTTTCTTCCTGATATGCTCTGATCTCTGGTTCTCTAAAGCGTAAAGATCTAACAGTCTTGGAGCATGAAAACTTCGCTGCTGGAAAGAGATAACAAAAAAATAAAAAGCAAAAAACACAAATACATGGTGTATACACACTAAACCAACAAAGAAATATAACATTCCTACAGTACATACACAGATGAAGAAGCCCCACATCACCACCCGAACACAGCTCGAAAACACACACAGCTTAAGCTTCTACACGCATCACACAGAGCTATACAGAAGTTGGAAATCTGGAAAAGGCAGAAAATTGCTGCCATTTAATTCTTTATCTGACTGAGTGAGAGCGTGCGCGCGCGTGCGCAAGAGAGAGAGAGAGAGAGAGAGAGAGAGAGAGAGAGAGAAAGAGAGAGAGAGAGAGAGAGAGAGAGAGAGAGAGAGAGGGAAAACTGTCCAGACCCTTACGAGCTCTTCAGTCAACATCCTTGAGAATCCTTGAGCGGTTCAAGCAGAACGTACGAACTAATGGAGTGAGACAGAGAAGATGCAGAGAAGTTTTTTGCTGTTTACTTTAGTGGCGACAAAAATATGAAATCTGTCCTTTATACAGTGATCCGTCGCTACTCGTGCTTCAGTTTCTGCGGCTTCAATGCATCGTGCGTTTTTCAAAAATACTCATCGAAAAATTAAAAAATAAGGAAATTAAAGAAAAATGGGGACGAATTGAAGGAAAATGCCACAAAACAAGGCCAATTATGCAAAAAATCCAAACAAACAAAAACAAAAAAACAACCCAAAACCCCCTAACAAAACTACTTGCCTTTTTATGTGATGTATGCATCTGTGTGTGTGTGTGTGTGTGTGTGTGTGTGTTCATTTCTGTACCCGCTTAATCCTAATCTGGGTCGCGGGAAGGCTGGTGCCCATCCCAGCCCACTTCAGCGAGGGCAGAGTACACCCTGGACAGCTCGCCAGGCCATCGTAGGGCGGAAACACGCTGACGGCTTTGCAGCTACTCTTGTCGAAAGTCAGCAATGGTTCTTTTACATGCCTCACACCATAGACAGTGACAGACATGGCCAGCCTTTGATAACCCAGTTAGTTCTACTGGGGGGGACAGTGACAACCTTGTGCAGAGTGGGACTCGAACCCCCAACCTTTGGATTAGCGATCCAGCGCCCTATACTATACACCACCACCACTGCCCCGGTTGTGTGTGTCTGTATGTGTGTGTATTTATATTTTATTTACATTTTATGCATTATTTTTGAATGTTTGTGATTATAAGTATTTATAGCGTTGAATATATATTTATTGATATTATATACACACATACATGTACGTATACGTCAGTCGGGGGGGGGGGGGGGTCGATCCTACTTCGCGGAAATCAGCAGTCACTGGGGGGGTCTCGGTCCCAATTAACCGCGGAAAGGGAGCGATCCCTGTAATCTCATATCACATTTTACAATGTAAAGGACAGATTGCTGCCAAGTCAGATTTATTATTACCGATACGATACTGACTGTGCATGTTTACACACAGCGTACCGTGGAAAAATATTAATAAAAATCTAAAAAATATACATTAGAGATTCAGGAAACAACTCCACTAATCCTCTCTAATACATCCTGGATTGTAAAAAAGCTGCATCATATATTACCCTACCATGCTCTTTTCCACCATACCCTACTCTACCATTCATACTCTATCCTTTATTATACTCTACTGTACTCTACCCTTTCCTCTCCCTCCCTATACTTTCCTACCGTAGCCTTCTATACCATACACTACGGTACCCAATCCTCTCCTATGCTTTTCATACCATACCTCCCATCCTGCCCTACCCTACCTTACTCTACCCTCTCCTATCCTGTACCAACCGACCCGATTATACCCAACCTACCACATGTTATTCTCTCCCACCTCATCCGATCCTATCCTTCTACACCTCAAGCTAATTATCTCACCTCATCCTGTCCCATCTTACCCTACCCTGTTTGATCCCATTGCCTTACATTCTATACAATTCCATTCCATTGACAGTAATTATATTCTCATCCATTCAGGGTTCCTTCTGCTACATTCTGTGTTATTCACTAGTGGGCCATTATATTCTATTCATTTCATTCATTCATTAATTCATTTTCTGAACCGCTTAATCCTAATTACGGTCGCTGGGAGGCTGTTGTCCCTTTCAACGGACTCTGGGTGAGGGCGGAGGACACCCTGGACAGCTGGCCGGGGCATCGCAGGGCAGAAACAAGCAGATGGCTATGCAGACTATTCTTGACGAAAGTCAGCAACGGTTCTTTTCCAGCCTCACACCGCACAGACATGGGCAGCCTTTGATAACCAAGTTAACTGCACTGGTGGGGGACAGCAACGATAACCGCTATTTATTTTGGTGTTTTGACATTCCGTAGCCCAGCTCAAAATACAGTAAATAAGAGCCAAGCTCATTACACATTACCACTGGCATTTAATAGGGTAAGTGTCCAAATTAATTTCTCTGGAGGTATAGACTGCCTATAATGCACTGGGAATTTGTAGGGAGCTGGACTTGAAGCACATATCAACATTGCACCAGTAAGTCAGGAGGTTAAATAAACAGAATTTAGATGTACAAAGTAAATCTAATTAATACAACGAGGATATAGTGTCTCCACATGAGAGAAAGTGAAGAGACACAGATATTCCACTGTCCTTTTTTTATGCATGTGCATCTCCCTGAACACTCTACTTCCTTTTATTACATTTCAATGATAATTTTTAAAGTCTCAGTTGCCTTGCGTCTCATTCTGGGGTCAGGTCATCTTCAGTCTATTCCCAATTTCATTTCTGCCATCAACCCCATCCTGACATTTGAGTGCGAATCAAGGATGTGATGAAAGAGGCAGGCTGGAAATGAGCCAGGAAATGAAAGCGAGAGACGCCAACTGTGCTCCATTCCAGTGTGAGCACAGACAGGCCACAGAAAATGACAGGACAATTGAATGATGTCCCCAGAGCTGCAAAAGTTTCAGAATAGCTAGCATGGCATATCAATAACAATAGAAAAGATATATAGGTGGCTTAATATAATATGAATAGTGTGAAAATAATCTGAAATGAATCTGAGGAATTAATCTGGACTGTTGGAATTGTTAAGAATGATAAACGTCTAAATGGAGAGAATTAAAGTGGAAAAGTAACACTGCATCTTGGTAGAGGTTTAGTAAGGGACACAGAGGAAGAGGAAGGGGTGTTAGTACCTTTCCTCTTTGCTGCACTTGAGAGGGGCGTCAGAGATATCCAAGCTTTTACTGAATATAGTTTTACTACAGCAGGAGACAAAGTGAACACACAGTCAGCGTTCGCACGCAATTTTCAACAACATACCCAATATCATCACCTGCTGGTCACAAATATATAAGCACTATTGCCTGCTCCTTGCTTGGACGTATTTATATGTGCCTGTGTGCAGATATTTAAAAGGCTATTATATCAGTCTGGGCAGCGACACAGAGACAGTCAGTTTAAAGGCAAGACACTGCAGGGAGAAATGACAATTTACAAAAGGTGACATCTGCGGATAAATTTCATCACTTATCAGCTTCACGGAATAAAATGGTCATGAGTGTAAAATATTTCTCTCAACATTTTAATTTGATGGAGTCTATTCTGCCATCCTCTCCCCAAAAACCTTCAATTTAATTCATGTAAATGTAAAAAAAAAAAAAATATATATATATATATATATATATATATATATATATATATATATATATATATATATATATATATATAGTATATAAACAACCAACTGGCCGCGACTGATTGCCCGCTTGTGATATCTACCGTTTTAAAAATGTCACCTGATTCTCCTGCAAGTGTTTTGCTTCAACACTAGAGGAAAGTGTCTTAATCTTCCCATGTTTGTATCCTATGGGCCTGGTCTTCATCACACAGTAGAGTCGAGATCGGAATAAACAGTGAACCTACATCAAGTCATCAAGTAACAGCTGATGAGAGAAAATCCTGCTGAAAGAGGATCTCGTACTGAAGAGACAAAACTGTAAACAGAACATGTCATAGCACGAACCATGACACACTATATTTTTGTTTTTTTAGAAAGGGACACAAAAAAGAGAATGACAGGGAGGGTAGTATTGAAAACCCGCCACATAGTGCATGTGTCTTTGGAAATCAAGTATCAGGGAGAGTTGGAAAATCAGCAGAACTCTTCAATGAGGAAATAGATCACACAGGCAGAGATGAATGTGATTGAGAAATGAATGGAAATAAGTTCTATTACACTCCTGGGCAAAAAAAAAAAAAAAAAAAAAAGACAAACCTCAACATGCAAAAATATTCTTTTCTCACTTGTTTACATCAGTGACTTGAATGACTCCATACTGGATTGTACCAGTAGATGTTGGTCACTCCTGGTTCTATGGATGAGCTTGTTATCAGGTTTATGATTGGCTGCATCAGTGGTGGAAGATTACCAATTAATAGGTCATCTTTATTTTTTTTTTTTTGTTTTTGGGGGGGGGACCCACCCCAGAAGAGGAAGTGGTGACCTGGTGGTGGGCTGGTGGTAAGGTGCTGGACTACTGATCCCATAGTCGAGGGTTCAAGTCCCACTGTCAATGCGTTGTCACTGCTGTCCCCCAATACAGCTAACTAGGTTATCAAAGGCCGGCCATGTCTCTCACGGTCTGTGGTGTCTATGGAACCCTCAACCTTCATATCAGTAATCTAGAACCATAACTGTCCAGAGAGACAATTTCCCACCAAGAATGGTCACATTTCAGATCAAACATTTAAATCTTCATGATATTATTGTTGCCAACAAAAAGACTGTGTTCCCTTTTTCTAGGTTTGCCCTCTATCTTTTCTATAGCAACAAGGTGTGACAATCAAATGGTAATACAGGCCTCATGAGTGGGTGGCATTGTGATACAGTGATTATCCTCCCAACAAGAAGGTCCTGGGTTCAAATTCCTGGCTTGGTGAGGGCGTTTCTATGTAAGGTTTAAATGCTGCCCCCATGCTTGCATGGGTTTCCTCCGGGTATTCAGGGGTCCTCTACTAGTCCAAAGACATTAATGTTAGGCTAACTGACTGTTCAAACTTGCCCGTGACTGTGAATGGGTGGGTGTGCTGCCTCTTGGATGATCTGTTGACTGTTCAGGGTATACCAACACTTCACCTAGTGTCAGCTGTATCGGGCTTCAGCTAGTTTTTGCTGGTGGCATTAAAAAAAAAAAAAAAAAAGTTTTTTTTTGACCAGGAGCACATGTACCAAAAGTGTATCATAGTGTAATACATATTCACGCAAGTTTAAAAGCGCATTCTAGAGTGGACTTGTGTTCTGCACCTCTGTCCATGCTGTGTCATATCGATGGCTCTCCGCGCTGGCACCGGCGAGCCTCCATCTGTGACACTCAGCACCTCCATAGACTTGCGCTCCGGTCTTCTCTTCCCATGCCGGTTCAACATGGGGGAGTCCACACGCTTCCTTGGTGGGTCTACAAACAAACACGGACAAAACATGCAGAATTTCAAGTAGATTCCCAAAAGAAATATGTTGAGTGCAAGGCAGAGTCAATACAGATCTGTGCTCTGTAAAGCATCAACCAGCAGCTCCATTTGATTGCAGATTGACCATTGGTGAGATTGCCTGCTTCAATTAAGTGATTTGTGAGGTCAGCAGAGCCTGCCAGCTTACAGTCATTCCACCAAGCTGAACATCAAACTGTCAAAGTCAGAAAGAAAGTGAATAAAACTGACTCCTTTTCTCCAATTGGAATTCTGGCTAATAAATCAAAGTGTTGGGGTGCATAGTGCAGATCAAAAGTCAAAAGTAATTTAACAGTGATAGTTCTTGGTTGTTTTGGTTCTATAATCTGGGACAGTGATTTGAAATGAACCAGTAGACATGACGTTAAAGTGCACAATGTCAGCCTACATTTCAAGGAATGTCATTCTATAGCAAATGAATCATGGGAGGACTTACAAAGCCCTGCTTTTCAATTTTAAGGGAACTGTGTGCAATTAGACAACTTGTTACTGCATCATTACTTCACAATACACAGAAGACCTATAAAAAAAAAAAAAAAATAGAGGTTTTCTTCAACATGACAAAAAAATCATAAACCATTAGCATCAGCCTAGAAATTCACAACAAGAATAACAATTGGCGTTTGTGTGTGGAGTTTGCATGTTCTTCCTGTGCTTCTGTAAGTTTCCTTCAGCATCACTGGCTTCCTCGCACAGTCCCAAGACAACCACATTAAGCGTGCACCTGGTGTGTAAATGGATGCGTGTTCATTGCCCTACGATGGTAGGCAAGCTGTTTAGAATGTATCCCACCCTTTCCCAGTGCCAACTGAGATGGGCTCCGACCTCCCCGTAACCCTAATAAGATTAATCAGCTCGGAAAATGAATGAGCGAGAGAATAAAAATTAAAATAAACACAATATTAGATGTGTCAAGATCAAATGCTTGGCAGATTTATAAGAGGCACTGATACATCAAGACCGTAGTACCAAATGAGCAAAAAATATTTTCGGTCATAAAGGAAAAATACTGAACACATGAGCAACACTACATAATGCAAAGGCAAGCACAGGTGAGTCAGTGATTTACAGCCACCAGTGGAATTGACTCACTTGTCTTTATCAATGATGGAAGATTGATGGGTGAAGCAGACAGAATTATTAAGACTTTACTGTATACGTTGCTTCAATTCTCTCACCAAATGCATCAAAAAACAATAGGGAACATGTCACCAATGGCAAAATCAACTCCAGTGTTTTATACTGGAAGATACTATGATGAATTAAACTGAGAAGTAGCCAATCCCAGGACATTAGCCCAAATCTAGGACATGAATTTGTAAAACACATTTATTTGTTTGTGAGTTTTGTAATTGGACAGTTGTTGAATTTTGGAGATTGCAATCCCTTATAAGATAAAGTAAGGGTAAGTGTGTTGGGCTTTTAAAACCTGAGCCTATTGGCTCATCACGCCGGAGCATGACCTTGTGTGTTGTCTTGCTATGGACTGGCAATGCTTTGCCAATGGTTGGCTGACGTAGGCTCCAGCTCCCCTGCTAATGAGATTAAGCAGCTTCAGCAAATGAATGAATGAATAAATGAATGAACGCCTTACAATTGCTAATTTTTTCCAACTTCAAACACATTAACTTCAAGAACTGGCAAGTCCACTTGTTGGCAGGTGCCAATGTAACAATGATGATTTGATTTACTTCACCCGTCAGTGATCATAATGTTTTGTATAAATGCTGTACTACTCATTTTCTGCTAAATAATCAAAGATCCTGATTGCGCAATCCATTCTACAATACTCTTCATATACTTTTATGAGAAAGTACTGAAGCCATATACTGTACCTATATCATTACGTGGCGGAAGGTTCTGGTCTTCATGGCTTGGGTACCTTTCCTTCCGGTCAAGCAGCAAGAAATATATCATCTTCTCCTGGTTGTCACTGAAAAAATTCAAGTGAGATATAAGATGAGCAGCATGGAACCAAACTGTGCTATAATGGCTTCTCACCTGCTTGTTCATTTACAATAGTGGACATGAGTCGAGAGAGCTGCTGGACAAGACTGTCCATTTGTGACCACGTTTTATGACCTGGAATCCCCTTTTCTCCTCCTCTGCCATGCTTTTTGTAATACCCACCCCATCTCTGGCGCAGTCTGTGTGATATATGAGTACTAGCTCAGCTCTGATATACAGACTATATATAAAGACCGTACAAAAAAATGGGACATTGGGAACTTAAAAAAAAAAAAAAAAGCATGAAGCTCCTCAATATAGAAACTGGGTATCTCAGAGGAATAGATGTGAAGAGGTAAATAGTGGTACTTGAGGCTGGGGAAATAACAGTAGCACTGCTTCAATGGCCATCATAATGCAACTGCAGTTTGACAAATGACTTGTCCAGAAGGACAGACTGTATATGTGTGTGTGTGTGTGTGTATGTGTGTGTGTGTGTGTGTGTGAGATTATATTTGTATGTAACCATGTGTGCAAATGGGTTTATATGGGTGAGCAAAGCTACCACTCGTTCCTATGACCAACCCCTTTCCATTTTCCCTCCATCTCTTTCACTGACACTGGGGTACATTTCTGACTTTGATCTGAGGTTTAAAGTTCTAGTATGGTTTAAATGTTCGATTTCGCCACAGCCAACCATCTCCAGGTCAGTGCAGCGCCACTCACTCATCTGACAGCAGGTCCTTCATCAACTTGTTCTTGTCTCGGAAGCAGCCGAGCGAGTGCATGCTCTCCAGCACATCTGGGTCGATGTCTTCTGGTGACGGCAGGCTGCGGATCGCCACCTTCCTCAGTACAGGCTGCTCGGGCTCTGGTTCATTCTTTCCCCCACTGAAAATAAAAACCCGTAAAAATTCACAGCAGTGCTGGATCAACCACTGATGGATCAAAATGGGCTTGTTAAGGACATGCATGAAAAACTTTCAAACAAATCCTGGGTGTAGACACTGAGACACGATGGCCGTAAGTTTGGCAATATGAGAGAGCAGTGATGAGCGTGGGGGTTGTGGGATTGAAATGTGGGGATCTTGAGTGGATTTGTGATGATCATTATGACTTATTACAATTTGGGAATCGTAACAGAGCACAGTAGAGATTAACAGACCTTAGGCCGGATTAAAAAAAAAAAAAAAAATTTGGTTTCTCATCAAAACTTGTTAAAACCCTAAATGCGGCAAGCTTTTTTGTTGTTGTTGTTTTTTTGTTTTTTAACAGAATTGAGGTGACTGTTGAAACCCAAAAGATTTTAAAGCTGAATTTGGGTAAAGTGACTGAAGCTGTACAATAAACTTTAGATGGCCAGTCTTTTACATGCACATGTACATTTAACATGTATTAAACCTGGACGACGATCCATAACAGCCTTGTAGTGACAAAAATCTTTAAAAAATAACTCCTTCAAACAGAGCTAAACAATCTAGAATCACAATCTCAGCATCCAACATGGAATTGCCTTCTACGTTTTTAACATTGTCTGAGGCTTAAAAAAGTAAATACAGTAAAACCTCCGCTGACGAACGCTTAAGCTCACGAACTTTTCGCCTCAAGAACATTAAATTTGCGAGCATATTGTCTCTGCTGACGAACTAGTTTTCGGCGGACGAATCAAACCACGCGGTCGGACAGCGCCACGGTGGCGGCCACGAGAAGCTGACGCACGCTCACGGCGTCACAGTTCGTCACCCCCTTTCTTTGAGTGCGGAAGTGGTTTGTGTTTGATAGACATTTTGGACCATATTGAGTGTACTTTTGCTATTATGGGACCGAAAAAGACCCCACCACAGGCGGAGATCATTGAAAAACACGAACGAGGTGTGCGTTTGTGTGACTCGGCGTCCCAGTACCAGTACGCTAAGTCTACCACCATCCTTAAGAACAAGGAAGCTATTAAGGGTGCGTGTGTGGCTAAGGGTGTTTCCAAACAGTAGGCGTTTCCAAACTCTCCTTCCAAACAGTAAGTCCCTCCCTCCCTCCTCCTCCCACTCCATTCCATCAAGCCATCAACTACCATCACAAAGGTAAATAAAACGACTTTATTATACAGTACAGTTTATTTCTTTAATTACAATACAATAGCACATTTATTATACATAAAATAAGGTATATTTTTGTGTAGCTTTAAGGCTTATTTAGTAGAAAATTATGTTTTATGGGGACCTGGGAACGGATTATTCTCATTTTAATGGTTTCTTATGGGAAATAAATGTTCGGAAGACGAACTTTTCGCCTCACACACACTTTCTGGGAACCAATTATGTTCGTGAGCTGAGGTATCACTGTACATAATAATAACGCAGTGCCAATTTCCAAGTAGAGATAGTGACAGAAAAAAAGAGGATTTTTAAAAAAAATCCAGCCTTAACAGATAACAGACCTTGATGCGGCATCATAGGGGATCTTGACCTTCAGAACATGATTCGTTTACCTTTCAAACTCTTGGATGCACCCTGCCTCCTCTTTATACCCCATCCGTGCTCCATACGTGCTCATTAATCACGGAGCTCCACGCTTTTTTGAATTGGAGAGATTGCGGACATCGTGCTCCAATGTAAACTGAGGGTAAAGTACTGTGCATGTTTTGAAGTTTTCGCCTTGTAATCAAACGGTCAAGACATTTATACAGTCTTGACACGACAAGAGAGATCAATGTCAAATATTTATCAAAAAAAAAAAAAAAAAGTGTGTTTGTAACCTGCTAGATTGAGATGGTTTGGACATGTACAGAGGAGGGATAGTGAGTATATTGGCAGTAGGATGCTGAGGTTGGAACTACCAGGCAGAAGGCCTACAGGAAGACCAAAGAGACGATTCATGGATGTGGTGAAGGAGGACATGAAGGTAGTTGGTGTAAGAGAAGAAAATGTAGAGGATAGGGTGAAATGGAGGCAGATGATTCGCTGTGGCGACCCCTAAAGGGAAAAGCCGAAAGGAAAAGAAGAAGTAATGTTTTCGTAAACTGAGATCCATGTCATTAAACCATATATGGCACAATATGACGGTACAGAATCTTACACTTTATTCATATCTATTACATATGAACCTTCATTAAGATTTTTTCCCCCACAAATTTTCCTCATGGGATCCATAAAGTAAATACATCCATTCATCCATTTATTCACTTAGTCCTAGTCAGAGTGGCATTGGATCTAAAGGGAATATACTTCAGACACGATGCCAGCGCTTCACAGGGCTTCACTTTTATCCTTAATACAACTGGGCATCATTACACTGTCCAGGAGATGCCTCCCAATTTATAAGGAAGGACTGCGGCAAAAGTCTAATATCTGTGTGAAAGATAATGTAGTTTCAGCTTAAATTTGTAATTTCCATTCAAACAGGAAATACAGTATGCAAACTTTCCCAAAAGACTAAATCTGTTTCTCATAAGCTCAGCTACACTGCCTGGCTGGGAAAAAAAAAAAAAAAAATCTCACACTTTAATATTTTATTGGGCCGCCTTCAGCTTTGATTACATTGTGTAATCGCCATGACATCAGCAACATTAATGCAGCAATAAAATGAAATCAGTAAAATGATGACCTGAATGGCAGAGATGAAAGAAATCGGGCCTCAGAGTAAAAGAGAGGTTCAGGGAGCATGAGGAATAATTTTTACACATGAACTGGCAAAACAGAATCCTGACCTTAATCACACTGAAAGTCTGTGTAATGTGCCGGAGAAGACTGAGTGGTTCGATTCTCATGTCAACATTTCAAGAATTTGTTTAAAAAATAAAGACAAGTCTGGATGAAAATAAATGTTATGATATTGCTGAAGTTGGGCAAAATACCACAGCATGCTGTAGTCAAGGCTTAAGGTGGTTCAACAACATATTGTTTTTTTTTTTTTTTTGCCGGGCAGTATACAACTCATACATCAGTGTGTGTGTGTATATATATATATATATATATATATATATATATATATATATATATATATATATATATATATATACACACACACGCTTTAGGGCAGAGTAGGATGATTTGTAGAAATGTATTGCTCCTCAGTAGAACCTTTTTCGATCTTTGTATTCTCAGCGTGTAGTGTTGCCATCTGTGAGGAAACATGGCAGAGTGATCAGAGTGATCCAGCAGCCAAAAGCATACGGTTTCTGCTGAAATTGTTAGTGATAAAGGGGTCCCTGGATAGGAGCGCTGGGTGGCCGTGTGACATGTGACGCGTGACTGTCTTTGACCACAGAGAGGTTCGGAGTCAGAGGAGGGCCTGTCACCCACTCACATCTCCTAATGCTATGACCACACACTTTCTTTCTCTCTCCTTCTCCCTTTCTTGCTCAAACACACACACACACACACACACACACACACACACACACACACACACACACACACACACACACACTCAACAGGATCATGAGCATATAAGCAGATAAATAAAGCCCCTCTGGTAACAACAGATCCTTGCTCTTGTTGGAGCTGTCTATCTCCCTGACCCCCCCACACACACACTGAGAGAGAGAGAGAGAGAGAGAGAGAGAGAGACTACCACTACAACTCCATTTCCCCAAACATGGAGTTACATGGAGTTTCATTGCGTTGAGTACACATACTAACACTTTAGCATTGGTGTTAAACCTGATTGCACTGTTGCAAATCAATCTTCTGGCTTTCAGAAAATATTCTCGATTTTTGTATTTTTCTTACATCACACACACACACACACACACACACACACACACACACACACACACACACACACACACACACACACACACACACACAGAAAATCAAACAAGATATGTACTTACATGTACCACGTGTGCTTCTGGATCTGTTCTAACTGCAGAAAAAAAAAGAACAATAAACAATCCGTTTCATATCTTGAAGCATCTTCGTTACAATTTCTAGCATCTGACACAGTCAACTACAAGGCAGGAGAGATCATGCTAATGAGGGCTTCCTGATCTAAAAGGGTCAGCAGATAAAAGCGAAGTTTAATAAGGGGCACAGAAAGGAGATGGAGCAGAAACCTAATCAGGACGAAGAAAGCGTTGATCAGTTCTACTGTGACAAATGATATGCAGCACAAACATGAAAGCACTGAAGATGTCCAAATAGCATTTGATTGACAACTATTAAAAAAGAGATAGTGCAGTATGTGCAGTATGTGCAGTATGGTTCGCGTTATTATCCACAACGTACATTTAAAAAAAAAAAACACTGACAGCATTTGGAAGACGCTCTTATCCAGCGCGACTTACAATTACCCGTTTTATACAACTGAGCAATTGAGTTTTGTATGTCTGGAGGCCTGGGCATGGCTTGTTGATTACGTATTTGTTCATTCACACACCTGTTTCCAATTCCAACACCAACTCCTGCAGTACAAAACATGGTTCATTCAGTCACTCCCTGCCAGTCTGTTAGTTCACTCAGTGTGGTAATTACCAGGCCAAGAAAATCCATTCCACAGCGCACTCTCGCTCTCTGCCTCAACCGTCCTCTATATATATATATATATATATATATGTCTGTCTTCCTTTCGGCTTTTTCCCTTTCACTCGGGAGTCGCCACAGCGAATCATCTGATTCGCACGTTTGATTTGGCAGAGGTTTTTATGTCGGATGCCCTTCCTGTCACAACCCTTTGAGCAAGGGACAGAAACACGCTGACGACTTTGCAGCTACTCTTTACGAAAGTCAGCAATGGTTCTTTTACATGCCTCTCACCATAGACAGTGAGAGACATGGCCCGCCTTTGATAACCCAGTTAGCTGCACTGGGGGGGACAGTGACAACCTTGTGGAGAGTGGGGCTTGAACCCCCAACCTTTGGATCAGCGATCCAGCGCCCTATACCACTAGACCACCACTGCCCCCTCTATATATATATATATATATATATATACATATATATTATATAATTATATAATATTATTAGGGAAAAAGTTATATATATATATATATATATATATATATATATATAATATATATATTATATATATATATATATATATATATATATACATATATATTATATATAAAAACCTATGCCAAATCAAACATTCAATGATTCACTGTGGCGACCCCTGAGAAAAAAAAGGGAACAGCTGAAAGGAAAAGAAGATATATATACACATACCCAGGTGCCCTCACTTTCTGTGGTTAATGGGGACCGAGACCCCACCCAGGACCACCGAATTCCAAGAAGTAGGATTGACCCCACCCCCTGACTGACATATACGTACATGTATATGTGTATATAATATCAATAAATACATATTCAATGCTATAAATGCTTATAATAACAATTAAACATTCAAAAGTAATGCATAAGATGTAAATAAAATATAAATACACACACATACAGACATGCGCGTGAACACACAGATGTGCACCTCACAAAAAATGTAAGTAGTTTTGTTGTTTTTTGTTTGTTTGTTTGTTCATTTTTTGCATAATTGGCCTTGTTTTGCAGCATTTTCCTTAACTTTTTCCCTATTTTTCCATATTTTTAAATTTTTTGATGAATATTTTTGAAAAACCCGCAATGCACCGAAGCCGCAGAAACTGAAGCTTGAATTAACAAGGGATCACTGTGTGTATATATATATAGGGGGCAGTGGGGGTCTACTGGTACAGTATACGGCACTGGATTGCTGATCCTAAGGTTGGGGGTTCAAGTCCCCACAAGGTTGTCACTGTCCCCCCCCAGTGCAGCTAACTGGATTATCAAAGGCAGGCCATGTCTCTCACTGTCTATGGTGAGAGGTTCATGTAAAAGAACCATTGCTGACTTTCGTAAAAGTGTAGCTGCAAAGCCGTCAGCGTGTTTCTGTCCCTTGCTAACAGGGTTGTGTCAGGAAGGGCATCTGTCGTAAAAACCTCAGAGGTGGCCTGGTGGTAAGGTGCTGAATTATGGAAAGTGGGACTTGAACCCCCAACCTTTGGATCAGCGATCCAGTGCCCTATACCACTAGACCACCACTGCCTCTATATATATATGACTTAACTCTTCCTTGGGTATCCTTATATATTATATATATCCTGATATATACATACATGAGGGGGATGGGGGATATATATATATATGTATCCCCCATCCCTCTCATGTTCTTTTGGCCTGACTTGGGTCACGTCCTCATGTTGAGTAAAGATTTGTCACTGAACTCCTCTGTCTGCCACTGAGCACTCTGGAACCCTACTGCCACCTACCTTTGTGGGTTCCTTTAACTCAGGTTGTTAATGAGGAAGCGTTTTCTGAACAACAGTCTGTGTTTCTCAGAGTACTGCATTGGGGTTCAGCATCTTGGGTTGTGTGTGTGTGTGTGTGTGTGTGTGTGTGTGTGTGTGTGTGTATTACTGGTAACCATGGGACATCTCCACTGGCAATACAATGTTCATTGAAATTGCATGTTGAAATTCCAGAATGTTTATTGAATGTTTGAATGCAGACATTGTTCAAGTTTGTGGCCTTATTCCAAAAAGGACAATATTCCAACTAAACTGTGTACACACAGCAGTATATACTACCAGTCCCATGGCTGTTTAGTTCGTTTCTGTACAATACAAAGCTGACTGTAAAGAATCAAGAAATTGTGAGTCGAAAAAATGCCGTAAAAAATCCACATTGAGACACGTATTCCGGATGTGCTGTATACTTTTCCAAGGCAAGCTCCCAATATAATACCAGAGTAGCCTTCATGGGGGGCGGGGGGTTTCCTAATCACACAGGGATTATGTGGATTTTGAACTCGTGCTGTGGGATGATTAAACAAAATGCAGTAGACTTAATACTCTCAAGCACTGCTAGAGAAATAACATCTGTGTATTTGTCCTCATATCTCATGGTTCGATAGAGCTTTACAAAACAGGACAAAGAAAGTATGAGTCTAATCTTTGACGAAGGGTGGAACGGTGTCTCCGTGATTAGCATGTCTGCTTCACAGCAAGCAGGTCCTCGGTTCAAGTCCTAGGCATGAGTGTTTCCTCTGTGGTGTTTGTGTTGGTTTCTTTGCACAGTCCGAAGACAACATGGACATCAGGCAAATTGAATGTTCTAAATTTTTTCTTGGGTATTAATGGCTGTGTGTGTTGGTCTTGTAGGCTGTATATGATGATGTATCCCTCCTTCACCCATGTCAGCTGAGATAGGTTCCAGCCTGTCTGCAGCCTGAGTAGTAAGCACTTGATCAAGTGAGCGGTCTCTGAAGGGCCTTAAATTTTAGTTGACAAAGAGATTCAAATAAAATGTGACAGAATTTGCAGATGCAGACTTTTTTTAACCAATGCATTTTGTTTACATTTGGAATATCTGTGCTGACCCGTGGACAGAAGTACATGTGGTATGACAAGCCAAGTAAAACTAGAACGATATTTTCATAGATAGAGACTTTATAAATCCCAGAAATAAATTTGAAAGTATGGCGATTTTCTTTATGCCGCTGCACGCAGGAAGCTCCTCTAGTACTGGGCATGTAAACATACAGACTGTCAATTGCACATTTATCTTATAGTTTCACTGTATTACATTAGTAAATATGTACAAAGTGTGAATATGTATGTGTGGGTGCCTGGGAGAATGACTGAGCCCCCAGTGTCTGCAGGCAAGGCGACCCACCGAGCCAGGCTTTGAGCACTCTGGTCAGGGTAAAACTCAATTGTCTGTAGGGACTATCTTGGTTCTCTGAGCATCTAGAGTCAGGTTAGGGTTTGTTGAAAAGGCTCTGCAAGCCATAATGAAGGCTGTTGACTTGAAGCATTTTCCTCTGAGAACAACAAAACTTTTCTGCTTCTTAGGATTTGTTTGCTACTGTTGTACAGCAGTGGTGGCCCGGTGGTAAGGTGCTGGATTACCGATCCCAAGGTTCTGGGTAACAAATCCCACTGTCCACAGTTTCTCATTGCTGTTTCCAAAGTGCAGCTAGCTGGGCTACCAAAGGCCGGCCATGTCTCTCACTGTCTGTGGTGAAAGGCATGTAAAAGAACCATTGCACCTCAAGAGTAGGCTGGACAGCCATCAGCATGTTTCTGCATTAAGATGGCCTGGCGAGCTGTCCAGAGTGTACGCTGCCCTCGCCCAAAGTCGGCTGAGATGGGTGCCAGCCTCCCCACAACCGTAGTATTAAGTGGTTTAAATACTGTTGACTAATGCTAATGTTATTTTTCCTTAGTATGCAATTTTTTTTCTTTCATTGGAACTATGATTGTTTTACAAATTCCAATTTCGAAATTTCTACATAAATAATTCTTATGACTGGACACATTGGTGTGCTTTTTTTGAGTGAAAGTAGCCCCCTCCTTGAATCGCCAACTAATCGTAGTGGAGGGGTTTGCGTGTCCTAATGATCCTAGCAGAAGAGTGGGAAGTTGCCAGGATGAAAACCAGCACCTCCAAGTCTGAAAGTCATGGTTCTCAGTCCATGTACAAGGATGTAGCGGAAGATCAATAGACGGATCGCTGCAGCCTCTACTATAAATTGGCGCTTATACCAGTCCATCGTGGTGAAGAGGGAGCTGAGCCGCAAGGCAGCGCTTTCAATTTACCGGTTGACCAAAAAAAGAAAACCGTGGATACAAGTGGCTGAAACAAGCTTCCTTCCCTCTTAGAGATAGGGTGAGAAGCTCAGCTATCTAGGAGGAGCTCAGAGTACAACCGCTGCTCTACTGCGTTGAGAAGCGCCAGTTAAGATGGCTCAGGCACCTCGTTAGAATGGCTCCCAAACAACTCCCTGATATGGTGTTTCAGGCATGTCCAACCAGGAAGAGACCCCTGGTTTGACCCAGTATAAGCATGAGGGATTACGTCTCTCTTTCTGAGAAATGCCTCGGTGTCCCCTGGAGGAAGTGAACAGGAAGTGGCTGGGAAAGAGGGATGTATGTACCTCATTGCTTAGGCTGCTGCTCCCACGAACCGATCACAGATTAAGGGGACGAAGATGATGGGTGAAAGTACAATGATACCTCTGCTCACGAACATAATTGGTTCCCAGAAAGTGTGTGTGAGGCGAAAAGTTCGTCTTCCGAACATTTATTTCCCATAAGAAACCATTAAAATGAGAATAATCCGTTCCCAGGTCCCCATAAAACATAATTTTCTACTAAATAAGCCTTAAAACTACACAAAAATATACCTTATTTTATGTATAATAAATGTGCTATTGTATTGTAATTAAAGAAATAAACTGTACTGTATAATAAAGTGGTTTTATTTACCTTTGTGATGGTAGTTGATGGCTTGATGGAATGGAGTGGGAGGAGGAGGGAGGGAGGGACTTACTGTTTGGAAGGAGAGTTTGGAAACGCCTACTGTTTGGAAACACCTTTAGCCACACACGCACCCTTAATAGCTTCCTTGTTCCTTGTACTGATACTGGGACGCTGAGTCACACAAACGCACACCTCGTTCGTGTTTTTCAATGATCTCCGCCTGTGGTGGGGTCTTTTTCGGTCCCATAATAGCAAAAGTACACTCAATATGGTCCAAAATGTCTATCAAACACAAACCACTTCCGCACTCAAAGAAAGGGGGTGACGAACTGTGACGCCGTGACGTGCGTCAACTTCTCATGGCCGCCACCGTGGCGCTGTTCGACCGCGTGGTTTGATTCGTCCGCCGAAAACTAGTTCGTCAGCAGAGACTATATGCTCGCAAATTTAATGTTCTTGAGGCGAAAAGTTCGTGAGCTTAAGTGTTCGTCAGCGGAGGTTTTACTGTATATATATATATATATATATATATATATATATATATATATATATATATATATAGTGTATACTTTGCACTAGTGTTCAAAATGAAAGCAGTGTGTTTTAAAAAAGTAAATGAAGCTAAAAATTCTTATGAAAGATTTTATTTCCAGACAAACAAATGTATTGGGAACACATTCTATTCCTTTGAATCACAGAACTAATGTTTAGTTGTATAACCGCTGTTTCTGAGAACTGCTGAACATCTGTGTTGTATGGAGTTGGCCAACATCTGGCACCTGTAAACAGGTTTTTCAGCCCAGAATGATTGGACTACATTGCACAGTTCTTCTGTATTTCTTGTTTCTGCCTCAGAAACTACATTTCTGCTGTCACCCCACAAGTTTTCTATTGGAATAAGGTCCCTGGATCGTGCCGCCACTCCATAAGGTCCATCTTATTGGTCTGGAACTGAGCTGTTGCCCGTTTACTGGTGTGTTTGGACTCGTGGTCCTGTTGGAAAATCCATTTCAAGGGCATTTCCTCTTCAGCAGACGACAGCATGACCTCATCAAGTGTTCTGTATTCATAGAGTGGCTTTTCACATAGGCAACTTCTAACTGTAATAGTACCTGCAGGTTACTTTAGACCTTCTTTGTTCCTCCTGGAACTAATTATTGGCTGAGTCCTTGCCATTTCGGCTCTTCTTCGATCCATTTGAATGGTAGTATTTTGCTTTCTTCCATGTCTTTCAGGTTTTGTTTTTCCATTGTAAAGCATTTGGGATCATTTTAGCTGAGCCGCCTCTCATTTCCTGCACTGCTTTATATGTTTTCCCCTCTCCAGTCAACTTTTTAATCAAGGTACACTGTTCTTCTGAACAATGTCTGGAACGACCCATTTTCCTCATTATTAGAGGGAAGTGCTCTATAACCAACATATCCAACATTTGCTGCCTTCCCTTCTTTAAATAAGGGAAATAAATGGCACCTGTTTTTCAAAGAATGAATGACATCACTAATTGAACTCCACACTGCGAATACTTACAATTAGTGATTCAATACACAGAATCAGCAGCATGTATGTCATAACTGTTGGGTATGTTAAAGTTTTTATTCCTCCACTACACCTGCTAGTAAATTATTTCTCATGGAGAAATATCATTTCTACAAAGATCGATGATTGATAAGTTTAGTGATGCCTGATTGCTATTATTTTCAACACCACTGTATATTGAGACGCATACATGCATCACTTTGACATTTCTCTGTAAGTATTTTATTGTTTAGGAAAAAAGGCAGCTGTGATCGATAAAATGTGTTCAGTGTATACCGTGATACTCTGTAAGATACTGTATTCCTTTAAATGCCTAACAATTTTATGTCAAATATCTAAACACATACATGTCCAGGAGTCGTGTCCAGTAAGGCATCAAAACCCAGTTAGCCGCTGCCTTGTGTAGCTCTGACCTCAGCTTTCACTGAGGTGCAGGCATACAAATTCAGCACAAAGATACAATGGGTCAGAACATCACTGAATGTGTGTGTCTGTGTATGTCAGCAGGCTGCACTCTATCTCAGCCTGCACTATGATTCATAAATACAGTGGCTAGTAAGAAAGCAAGCATCAGTCTTGTTCTGTTTCTTCCCATTCATCATTATCAGCACTTACATCTTTCGCAGAACCAAATCAACTGCAAAGTAGGAAAATCAAAGTGAATTTCTCAAAACATTTGTTTTCATTGGCTCCCAAGTGGTGCATCGACAAGGTGAGTGACCATTACGAAACAAGAGATAGCAAGCTGATAGCAAATCAGATAGCAAATCTGATTTAATGCCACAGCTGTCCGTATCCGGGAGTCCCTGGGAGCTAATCGTCCGAGCTCTCACTGCAGCTCTCACCCCTTCTTGGTCGGTGGTGGTCATGTGATCAGGAAGGTAATACCTGATGGGTGGGAATTTGATGCAACCAAAATTAGGGAGAAAATTCCAGTGCGATGCACCCAATGTTGTTACTCCATCCTTACCTTAAACTCTACTCACACTGATTGAATCATGCTAGTCATTTGTGGATATTTTACAAGCAGTGTGGAGAGTGCAGCACATCTCACCACTGAAACAATGGTTTACAATTTTCTGATTTTGGTCAAGAATGCAAACATGACGTTACGTGATTATATACTTATTTGTTCCCGTTATTCTGTATTAGCCTTGTGCTAGCCAAACATCACTATTCCAGTTACCAGTTTTTGCAGTTTCTGGGCAACAGTATACAGGGCTGGGTACACACTGGAGGTTTTACTTGCCTGGTGGGCTTGCTAATGAATTTAAGATTTATACATGATAATGATAATAGCATTTTTCTCATTTGCATGTATTATGTTTCAAAGTTACGCTCGAGTATTTGGTTAATATGATCCTTAATTACTTAGCTTTTTTAATCATGTTATGTTTTCATGACAAATCATAATGGCATGCTTGTGAAGTATAAGGACTCCAGTAAAGAATAGACTGCATTATTAAAGCTGCCATCAGCACCATTTTAAAGCTAATTAGCATGTAAATGGCCCAATTACTGTTACCATACTCCATTTGCATACACAACTCAAGCTTGAAAATGGACAACAAAATTCAGGCCTGAGTACAAAAAATTAAGTGGGGAAACTTTGCCAACCTAAAAATAACATATGACCCCCCCCCCAAACAAACAAACAAAAAAAAAAAAACATCACCAATCTCTTATATCAAATAAGGAATAGCTTACTGTAAGCCGTTTGCTAGCGTCCACCTCTATCATTCCTCGTAGAAGGTTCTGGCAATCTGGAGGAATGAAGTGTGGCATGTGAAACACTCCCAGCTTCACTTTTTCTAACAAGTTTCGTAAATTATCATCATCAAATGGCAGAGCTCCCTGCACAAAAACATAGAAATAAGAACCAGTGAATATGACCAGTCAATGTAGGTCAGCAGAAAATATTACAGCATCAATCAGAACTGCTGGAAAAGAAAAAACACCAAATAAGACATGATTTCCCCAAGATTAGACATGATGCCTGTTTCATTTCCAATGATTAGAGACTCTGGGACATAATACTGCATATCAAGTTACAAAAACACAATCGTTTTACCAATTTTTCAACTTGAAATGCCGTTGTTGACAAAGCTCAGTCAGAGAAGAGCTCTGGGTTACATAGAACTTAAATGACCCAAAAGATAGAATTGTGGTAAGCTTTTTTAAAAATGTAATGAGTTTCACAATTAGCTTAGCCTAGCTTCGCGCTGTTAAATGAGCAGTTCATCAGTGGCACTGACACCCTACAGACGTGCGTATTTGATGAATAGTTGCTTCGTGGCAACGCCAAGCTCATATAACTGATGATCAGAAGGCGACCTAACTACAGGGGAGAGAAACTGTCAAACACAATCAGACAAATAGTGTTATAATCGACTGAGCTCTGTGGCGATGCCACATGCACAGCTTCCAACACACCCTGTCCTCTACATTTCTGCTCAATATATATATATATATATATATATGTGTGTGTGTGTGTATGTATATATATATATATATATGTGTGTGTGTGTGTGTGTGTGTGTGTGTGTGTGTGTGTATGTGTGTATATATATATATATATATATATATATATATATATATATACACACACACACACACACACACACACACATATATATAGATATATATATAAATATACGCACAAAATTTTTCAAAAATTGACTTTAGGAACAGTAGAGTAATGCAGAGGACAATAAATTCATGGAGCCTACTCATAATATTACAAGCAATGAGGATCTCTTCTCCCCTCCCCCCATTCTGCAAAGAGTCTGCCTGTTTATTTTGTGATCCACAATCACCACCACCAAGTAATTAAACACATATATTCCAATGGATCTAAATCTTCATCTAGGGAGGAACTCGGGAGTAAAATGTGAAGGGACAAGGAAAGGAAGAGAAGAATGTAAAGGAAATTCAGTACATGCAGAACATCAGCTGACCTCATTTTATTGCCATATTAACGTTGCTGAGCCTTGACCAGACCAACTGGAGCAACAATGCCATGAAGATTACATGCTGTGATCAGCGCTAATCACACTCCATTAAAATATTAACGCGAGACTTTTATTTTTGGCTGAGGCAGTCTGTTATGAAATTATGTCATAACTCAAAGTAAGAAAAGCATTAAAACCTTCAACACAATATTTTTTACGATGAACTGGGGTGTGCATTCAACACTGTCAAGCTGATTTTTAAAAATTAGTGACAATTGACTGATGACTGTACAAAAGCTTTCTCTGAACTGCTAGATTAGATTCAACAAAGTAAATTTAAACTTTACAAAGTAAATTTAAAGTTTTCACCATCACTGGCTGATGTGTTTTTGATTTGCATTGTAAAATATTGCGATTGGGTGTTTTATTAATTTACATCATTGATCTTCAAAGTAACTGCTTTATCGTGGTCAGTGGATTGATATTCCATCCTGGGAATGCATGCAGGAAAACCCTGCCAGAGATGATGGTCCACTACAAAATTTAAAGATAAATGATGTACAGTATTAAAGAATAACCAGACCAGAACTCACCACCAATAGAGCAAACAGGATGACCCCACAGCTCCACACGTCTGCTTTCCTCCCATCATATTTCTCTCCCTGAGAATAGAGAGTAATTAGAGGCTCCCTAGAGCTTTTCGACAGAAAATGTCATTAGCCAGCTGTGTCAGTACACATACTCACCCGGATGACTTCAGGACAGGCGTAGTGAGGTGACCTGTTGAGTGAAGGAAAGTACATGGGTCGTATGTTTACATTTACATGTCAGCTTGCAGAGTCTGATAATTGTAAGTCTACTGCAGAGCCTAACAGCAAGTCAAATATGCGGGCAAGTCCTTTATTATGCGTTGCCATGTTCACCGATCATCTATCTGTCTTAAATAAACCAGGAGCACAGGAATGGTGGTGCTCTGCTGATCGGAACCTGTTAACACGATGAGAAAATGATGCTTCGTTAGACAGATTTGTGCCAGACCCTTTCAAGAGAAATAAAGATAATGTGTGAGTTCCTGGCGAGCTGTCAAGGCTCACAATAACAAACGCACCAGCTGACATCCTCAACAACTTCACACACACACACACACACACACACACACACACACACACACACACACACACACACACACACACAAGCAGAAGGTTATGCTAATATATACTTGCAAGTGATGTTGCATTATACAAATAACTTAAATATTAGCTACAAAGCAATGGAAAAAAATTTTTCCTTCCAATGAGAATGACCTCCTGATACATTTCGACTGAAGAAAGACATTAATAGCAAATTTGAAAGAGTGCCCCCCCCCCCACCCCCCCCCCCCCGCACCTAACTGGGCTGTCACTACCTATGGTGAGATGGCTGTAGAAAAGCTATTGATAACTTTTGACAAGAGTCGGCTACATAGCCGTCAGCGTGTTTCTGCCCTGCGATGGCCTGGCGAGCTGACCAGGGTGTACTTTACCCTCGGCTAGAGTCGGCTAGGATGGGCGCCAGCCTCTCCGCAACCCTAATTAGGATTAATCGGTTACAGAACTGAATGAATGAATGAATGATAGGGCTTCTTTTTACAGAAGGAGTTGGCTGAATGCCTTTATTACTTAAATATCGCTTTGATTTAAGTCTGAATTTAGCTGGTCAGTAGTTTTAATGGAATTGCTTTTTTACCCAGTTGTAAAAAAATTACACTTGATTTTTCCTTTATCTGTAAATGTACAGTAGAAATAGCTCCAGGAATCACATATCCTGTTCAAGCCGACTCTGTTGGGAAGATTCCATTATATTCTGTAGGAAACAGGTTTCTGTGCCTGATAAAATCAGCAAGAATTACTATAGACATTATTACTGGATTATTATTAACCACATGAAGTCATAAAGTTTCTTCTTCTTCTTCTTCTTCTTCTTCTCCTCCTTTCGGCTTTTCCCTTCAGGGGTCGCCACAGCAAATCATCTGCCTCCATCTCACTCTGTCCTCTGCATCTTCTACTCTTACTCCAACTGCCTTCATGTCCTCCTTCACCACATCCATCAATCTTCTCTTTGGTCTTCCTCTAGACCTTCTGCCTGGTAGTTCCAACCTCAGCATCCTACGACCAATATACTCACTATCCCTCCTCTGTACATGTCCAAACCATCTCAATCTAGCCTCTCTGACTTTGTCTCCAAAATGTCTTACATGTGCTGTCCCTCTGATGTGCTCGTTCCTGATCCTATCCATCCTCGTTACTCCCAAAGAGAACCTCAACATTTTCATCTCTGCTACCTCCAGCTCTGCCTCTTGTCTTTTCCCCAGGGCCGCTGTCTCTAAACCATACAACATCGCTGGCCTCATCACCGTCTTGTAAAGTTTATGTCCAAATAATACTCAAGTCTCTAATGTCAATGATTGCTAAAGTAATAAGACATGAGAGAGAGTGTGTGTTAAAGTGATGTTTTTATATGTGTGTGTGTATGTGTGTGTGTGTGTGTGTGTGTGTGTGTGTGTCTGTGAGAGAGAGAGATAGTCATTCTTATTTTCACTGAAACTCGACTCATCCCAACACTGTTCTAAAAACGTTGTATTATATACCTGGGTGTATTTCGTATTTGCTTCCATAGAGCATGTAAAATAGATGATTTCATGTGCAGTTAAGGGGCAAAGCAATTCGAGTGTCGCCTGTCGCTTCCTATGTGGATGTAGCGTAGGAAAAACATACGATACTGAGCACATTGGAGGATCTAATCTAATCCTACAGATCTAGGAAATTAATTGGATGTTGAGAATTACCCACCAAAAAAACCCCCAAACAGTTACCGAACATTTTCCGCTGCATGTTTTTTTTATATGACACACAAACAAGTCTCCTCGGAATCCATGTAATTTTTTGTCATGGAGCTGTTGTATACCTGTTGAGTGAAGTGTGTAGTAGTTTTATTGGTCTAAAAGCAACTTTAATACTGTATACCAGTGATCCGCAGATCACCGCAGACTGGCCTACGCTTGACAATTTTACCACGGACCGGGGGTCATAGATTGTTTATATTGTAAATATAAATTATTTATTTATAGAAATTATTATTATTATTATTATTATTATTATTATTATTATTATTATTATTATTAATAATAATAATAATAATAATAATAATAATAATAATAATAAATACTCCATTAATGTTATTTTTGAACAGCTGAAATAAACTTAGTTGGGAAGTAGAGCTTGAACTTTTCTTAAAAAAAAAAAAAAAAAAAAAAATCACAGGTGATGGTGCACCAGCGGGGAGAATGAAGGCTCAGGCTCAGTCTCACCCAAAATCCCCGCTAATGTTTGAAACATGTCCAACTCCCCTCTGTTCATGTACCGTCCCCTTGTGGGTTACATTTTAACGCTCAGATGACCGACATATCACCGAGAGAATCCGGTAATTTTTCAAAATAAAAGATTTTTCAAAAATAAAGATCGTTCAGACTCGGATAATAAATAAAACCGAAATAATTCATTATGTCTTCTACGGCCCGGTACCGGTCCACGGCCAGGTGGTTGGGGACCCCTACTGTATACGATTATGTATAAATATTATGACAGCTGAATACCTACAGTTTTATAAAAATTTAAAACATATTTAGATAAAAACATTTCCATCTTTAATAGAAATACTGCTTGTTGTCTCTTTTGTGTTTTGTAGTGCAACCCTGGCACATTGCTTTGATATGCTGCCACTATAATCGCTTTTAAACATTCGGGTTTAGAATGACGCGCATTTGTAGGACACACAAATCACAACCAGCTTAAAGACTTTCCTTTCAAATAAAGATGGGAATATTGGAGAAGCAAAACTTTCTCTCATATTCCTGTCAGATATGAAATGGAAATGGAGATAAATCGAGGGGCATTATGAGAATGAACATGGATTGTGAGAGAATGCCTGTAAGGCAGAGTGTCGACGCATTAATCCTTCCCAAGTTATTCGCTAGAGCTCATTCCATCTTTCATTTACATGGCAGCCATCAACACCACCACCAGGCAAAAGTTTCATTGACTTGTCACTTAGCAGATATGTGAGATTTTGTAATGAAAAATAAATAAGGATTAGTATGTGACTTTTGTTTACAGTCGGTCATGTTGGCATGTTTTGACAACAGGATTATATCTGGATATATTGTGATCTTTTACATACAAATATGTGCATCATGGACTTAAATCAACTTCCAGATTACTAAGTCCCATTAGTCAGGGGTTGTACAATAGTAACTGGTAGGCCTCCGTCAGTCCCAAAGGACGCTCTGGCTGGTATCCCGGCTGGTGATACCCCACAGTGCGCAGAGCCTGGGTAGGGAGTAATGAGGGACAGGCTGTTACCCAAGCAGCAAGTCCCCCCCTGTCTCGGCGCCACCGGAAGGATCCAATGGAAGGGCAAATGCCGATACGACTGGGTTCCAGTGCCGCTGCAGGAGAGAATCTACGGTCAATTTAGAACGGCCAATTAACCTACAGTGCACGTCTTTGTACTGCGGGAGGAAACCGGAGCACCCGGAGGAAACCCGCACAAGCACGGGGAGAACATGCAAACTCCACACAGAAACACCCAGGCCGGGAATCGAACCCTGGCCTTCTTGCTGTGAGGCGGACGTGCTAACCACTACGCCACCGTGCCGCCCACAATAGTAACTACATAAACACAAACATCAAACCGCCAAACATAGTAGTATTTCCAACAGCTCAGTGCTGTGTTATATAGACTGAGATGGATTGTTTACGATTTGAAAATTTGAATTCATGTGAGGGTCTCTAAGTCAGCAACATAAGTACAATGAAATCGATAAAAAATTGTTTCCATCCCAAGATCTAGTAAAGTCGGAAACCTTGACAAAGTCAAAGACTGTAAAAATAAAGCCTTCGCTCCAGCTAAAGAAGCTCTCAGCTTCAAATCCTGTAGTGCCAAGATTATCCACGAAAAAAATCCAAGGGAGTATATTTTAGTCCTGCTCTCTGGGTGGGAAGGAAAGTATTACATTCCACTTCCCAGATGTAGCCAAGGTACATTTAAATGCATGCTCTTGTATATAGAATACAACAGACTTGCACAAACATATATTAACCTCTGTCCTTTAACGCTGGTAGATACTGCACAATAAGAGACAATACATAGTGGGAAGAATTATAATTTTTACAATTTTCAAATCGACAATTTTTTTCCCCCAAGGACTCAAAACGATGAAAAACAACAAGGAACTGATTCTCAAGTGCTATGATCACATTTGTTTGTTACATGCAATAAAGCAGTCTTATTTAATCTCAACGGGAAACACAGCTGAGTAAAGCGTACATTCACGTGATTATCGGGATTGCAATCCAGAAGAAAAAGTCATAAAAATATGAGTAAAGATTCCAGTAGTATTGAGAGAAAGGTTTGCTATATAGTTTTGTTGTAGTACTGTCCAAAATTTTAAGCAGCCTATTTTTATTTTTTAGAACAAACTTTACTATAGCATTTTATTTTATAATTGTATATCAGTAATTTAATACAAACAACACTTTAAATTTCCAAACATTAATTATCCAGCATTAAATGTTACATAAAAAATGTTAGAACGGTTTGTGAACAAAACAAAGCAGCATATTACGTATTAGACACTACTTTTCAGACAAAAATATGATGAAGGCTGCTGTGATTTACATGCAAAAATGAATCAAATTTGACAGCCATCATTTTCAGAACTGCGGCTGGTACTGTAAAACAGGGGTCCCCAACCACCGGTCCGCAATTGGTACTGGTCCGCAGAAGAAAGAATTAATTATTTCGGTTTTATTTATTATCTGAGTCTGAACGATCTTGAATTTTGAAATATCTTTTATTTTGAAAAATGACCGGATTCTCTCGGTTACATGTCGGTCATTTGAGCATTAGAGTGGAACCCACAAGGGGACAGCACATGAACAGAGTCGAGTTGGACATGTTTCAAACAATAGCATGGATTTGGGGTGAGACTGAGCCTGAGCCTTCATTTTCCCAGCTGGTGCACCATCACCGGTGGGTTTTTTTTTTTTTTTTTTTTTTTTTTTTAAGAAAAGATCAAGCTCTACTTCCCAACTAACTTAATTTCAGCTGTTGAAAAATAATGGAGTGCTTATTATTATTATTATTATTATTATTATTATTATTAGTAGTAGTAGTAGTAGTAGTAGTAGTAGTAGTATCATTCTTCTTCTTCTTCTTATTCCCATTATTATTATTAGTAGTAGTAGTAGTAGTATCATTCTTCTTCTTCTTCTTATTCCCATTATTATTATTATTATTATTATTATTATTATTATTATTAATAATAATAATAATAATAATAATAATAATAATAATAATAATAATATAATGGGAAGAAGAAGAATGATAATAATAATAATAATAATAATTGTATATAAATAAATTATATTTGCAATATAAACAATCTATGACCACCCCCGCCCGGTCCGCGGTAAAATTGTCAAGTGTTGACTGGTCTGTGGTGATAAAAAGGTTGGGGACCCCTGCTGTAAAACACCCGGTAGGTACTGTACTTACTGTACACAAAAACTGCACAAACTCTACCTAATGCTTTTCTATTTTTAAACAAAGTCAACACACTTAATACAGAATCATTTTCATTTATTACTGTTTTCTGTACTTTATACAATTTATATGTAGATATAATGCAGATGGACACCAGACTCCCTGCAAACCGAATTAAAAAATTAATGAATTTAAGGCATCTTTGTTCTACGCCAATCCTTTACATGTGTCTAAAACTTTTGCACAACACTGTATGTTTATAAATTATCTTGTTGGCGAAAATATGACCGAAATACATCAGGCTTAACTTCTTGTTAGGAATATGCTCTGCAGCCCATTTCCTTAAGGACCCATTAGCTAGCGAGTAACTGGTGCTATTAGACCTGCAGTGCTGATTAAATTAATGCTGTTTCATGACCCATCATGCAATAGCATGATAAACACTTGAGGGAGTTGGAATACTTATGTTTAAACTTTGAAAAAAGAAAACAAATATATACCACATTTACTGGTCCTTCTCAAAAAATTAGCATATTGTGATAAAGTTCATTATTTTCTGTAATGTACTGATAAACATTAGACTTTCATATATTTTAGATTCATTACACACAAGTAGTTCAAGCCTTTTATTATTTTAATATTGATAATTTTGGAAAAAAGTAAAGAAAAACCAAAGATCCCTATCTCAAAAAATTAGCATATTTCATCCGACCAATATAAAAAGTGTTTTTAATACTAAAAAAGGTCAACCTTCAAATAATTATGTTCAGTTATGCACTCAATACTTGGTCGGGAATCCTTTTGCAGAAATGACTGCTTCAATGCGGCGTGGCATGGAACCAATCAGCCTGTGGCACTGCTGAGGTTTTACGGAGGCCCAGGATGCTTCGATAGCGGCCTTAAGCTCATCCACAGTGTTGGGTCTGGTGTCTCTCAACTTTCTCTTCACAATATCCCACAGATTCTCTATGGGGTTCAGGTCAGGACAGTTGGCAGGCCAGTTGAGCACAGTAATAGCATGGTCAGTAAACCATTTAGCAGTGGTTTTGGCACTGTGAGCAGGTACCAGGTCGTGTTGAAAAATGAAAATCTTCATCTCCATAAAGCTTTTCAGCAGATGGAAGCATGAAGTGCTCCAAAGCACCGGCCTGATGAGCCACTGTGGCTCAGGTATAAAAAGCCCAAAGGACTTTACCTTACCTTACCTAGTGGCTCATCAGGCCGGTACGTATCCCCGTAGCGTGAAGCGACAACTCCTCCTGTATGGGATGCTAGTCCATTGCAGGTTATCTTCCCACAACCTCCTGATCATGAGCACAGCACCCTAACCGCTATACTATACAAGTGGCAGTAATTTCCGGGGCTGCTGCCGCTAATCCGCGAGTATGCGGGGCTGCGACCGGTGAACCGCGAATGGGCGGGGGCCTACTGTACTGCGAATACGCTTAAATACGATAAGTACTGTAACACTTCATACAGATATTTTTAAACTATTTACCTGTTTTTAATTTTTCGTATTCGTGTGCTTGGAGGATTAGTTTTCAAATGCAGGTAATTTTTGGGAATATAAAAACCCTGATCCAAACCACTGCTTGTAATTTACTGTTACTTTGCATAGTTGGAGCTGTACCAGCAGAAAAGGTGTGTCTGTGCTCTAGTTCCGGTAAAATAATGAAAAATCTAGTTCATTTCAGTGTGTTTTTCTAAAAGACAAGAGAGAGTGTGTTTACATGTCAGTGACAAAACATGCATGTTAAATATGCTTCAGACTTTAACAGCAAAAAACAACAACTGACACAGTCACCAATAAGACTGACAGTTTGTAAATAGGGCTGTGGCATATGTCGAGCAGATTGAGTACCTTAAGTACACAATCAATAAGATTATCCATAATTGATCGTCGGCGGTCACTGGTCAAACGCTCGTCAGGTTCTGAGTGCTGTTTAGTACTCTGTGCTACTCACCCACAGCTCGTTTCCAGGAGGCTGTCCCCCACCTGCAATGAAGCCATGCCGAAGTCTGCTATTCTAATGTTGTTCTTCTCATCTAGCAGCAGGTTCTCAGGCTTCAGGTCTCGGTGACTTTGGAAAACAAAAACAAAAACAAAAAACAGTGAATGCCTCAGACCGCCAGCTATTACAAACACTACTGGGAATCTTTTCTGCCGCTGGCCATCAAGATCCGCAATGCCTCCTCTCTCAGCATGTGTACCCAGACTCTCAGTGTGAACAAGAGCACGCTATTAAAAATATATTCTTATCTTACACAACACTCAACCTTTTCTGCATTTTGTATTTTTTTTTTCTCTGTCTTACTATCATTGTACCGTACAATTGTATAGCGTAGCACACATTTATATTTATTTAATATGCATCTATAAGCTTTGTTTTTTTTCCTACTAAAACGCCCACATTCTTTCTGAGAGTCAATAATGCACAGTTCTATCTGCTTGATTTCAGGACAATGTAAAGGCAAAATAAATATGGAGGGAAACAAATCATCAGCACATGTGAGGTGCTCCACCGAATGTAAGCGTTTGTCGCACGGACTACTTTTGAGAAAATGGCCAAAAAGTAAAATTTTTTTAATCGAAATTCGGATTTTTGCATAAGCCATTAAAACAAGTATTCGACTATCACTTGCTCAAGTGAAATCGAGTACAACTCACTAAAAATGTCTTTTATTTCCATTTTTCTGACGAGTACCCTGAAAAAACTATTTTTGATATTAAAATGCCGTTTCAGTGAAAAAAATAAAGGTTATAAAGATGATATGCACGTAAACAATGCAGGCTAGTTGCTAAGGAGGACCTGATTGGTGAGCTCGGGCTCGCACATGCGCACTGCCCGTCACATATTAACTTCTGGTTTACTTGCTGACTCTAGTATACCACATGCGGAACTTAGCTCCGACTTTCTCTTCAATAACAGTAAGTACGTTTATTTATAAGATTGTGAATACACATAATTTCTGGAAAAGGAGAGTGAAAAGTCATCTGTGATGTCTAGTAGCATTAGTATAGATGTTAAATTCCACACTGGAATTCAGCTTTGAAGAAGATTATCCCCCCCCCCGCTCTCTCTGTCACATACACACACACAGCGTGCAAACGGTTAAATGAGCAGCATCCAGATGAACTAGTGCAATTTGAATGGAAGAAAATACAGTATATGAAGGGAGTGGGGCAAATGAGTGCAGATGCACAAATGAGCACCCACTGCTTACAGTGTGTCTGTGTGTGTGTGTGTGTGTGTGTGTGTGTGTGTGTGTGTGTGTGTGTGTTTGTGTGTGTGTGTGTGTGTGTGTGTGTGTGTGTGTGTGTGTGTGTGTGTGTGTGATACCTCAGGTCTGCTGGAATATTAAGAAAGACATGATTCCATTGCAATTCAATCAAAGAAAATCCCATATGCTCAGTATTATGTACTTTAGAAACTTCATGAGTATTGTATGAGTATTGGTATTTTTCTCTGCATGCAAAATTTTGTCTGGACTGGACATGCTGGATCATGCCTTGTTTAGTTTTGTATGAAAATTGGTTAAGACCTGAAAAATACTTAAATGTTTCATACCGTTTATATATAAACAAACTGATGATGATGCCAGCTGTGTTGATGAAGATTTTGACTTTGATGTTGATGAAGAGACATCTGATAATAAAAGTGTGATGACTGGTGTTTTTTTGAAGATGTGATTTTATCTGCTGAGCAGGATGTAGATGAAGATGATAATGCTGAGGGCAGAGTTGATGAAACTTACTTGTATAAAGAGATCAGAGAATTTTGTTATATAATTTTCTTAATTTCAGTGTGATGGTTTGAACCCGACAGTGTTTTTTTTTTGTTTTTTTTTTCAATCAGTATCATTTGAAGGCATTTGAACCTTTATATAATGGTCAAAAAAGATACATACTGATCTTACTGGAATAAACAGAAATGAAAAAAAAAATAGTTGTGAGTTGTTAGGTTGGACACCACCGTCAAATGAGAGGTCACGCTGCCCAGTAGGTGTTCTATTCATCTCAGCCTTGTTCAGTTGGTCTGACTTCAAGTTTCCTGAGAAAACCACTATAGAGTATTTCCAAATTAAACTTCGCAAAACATGTTCATACTGTATGTTCCTTGAGAACTGGAATACAGTGGTACCTCACTTTACAAAATTAATCCGTTCCAGCGCCTTTTTCATAACTTGCACTTTTTGTAAGTTGAACCACATTTTATATGTAAAACGCGTGATTTGTTCCAAGGCTCCCAATACTACCCCATAAACCCTTTAAAAATTATAAAAGTACACCAATTTTGTATGAAATATGTACATTGTATATGTATAATATCATATATTATATATGAAATCTAGCTACAGCCGTAGTCCATGTATGAACCGTAGGCGTCTTCCTTTGCCAAGCCTGTCGATGCAGTCACTCCAGCCCCTGTCCCGCCCACGCATTTATGTTGTCCTCGACGTGCGTTCTCATAGGGCTTTGTGGCTTTTCTGTGGCTTTCATAGGGAGACTATAGGCTATAACCTTGAGGGGCAGCGCTCTGTATCAAGTGGTTTTTCTCAGAGTACCTTCTCTCAGCCTTTGCCCTTAGCCGGGCATAACCCACAAGCATGCAGGTGGTTTGAAGATAGAGTTTCTCCTTCTCCTAGTTTGTGTGCTGGCAAGGCTAAGGCACCACAAACAGTGCCACACATAGCAGGAGGACCAGTTCTGCCAGGAAGGACATGTCCTTTTGCTAGAGGGCCCTTTCTGGGGGGAGGTGCTACTTCTCTACCATGTGCGGATGCAGTTTAATGTCATACTTCGGACATATGCAATCACTGCATTAAAAAATGTGAAATATTTGTTATTTCTTGTTAAAATGTGTTAGAGGGGGGAAAACAATTCTCATGGCTGTAGACACGTTACACGATATGGACAGCCGTAAAACCTCTGGCAACCTGACTATCACACCCATATGTATCCATTCTAAAGCAATTGACAGTGACACAAATGTTTCCACGATTGCCAGTTTAAATCTTCACTTTTCTGGTAAGTTTTTCCATTAGAATTTAGACTGTGGCTTATGAACACATGCTAATTCAGTTATAGGTGCAGTTGTTAGGTTGGGCACCACCGTCAAATGAGAGGGCATGCTGCACAGTAGGTGTTCTATTCATCTCAGCCTTGTTCAGTGGGGTTTACTTCAAGCTTCTGAGAAAACCACTATAGAGTATTTCCAAACTAAACTTTGCAAAACATGTTTATATGTTCCTGGAGAACTGCAATACAGTGGTACCTCACTTAACGAAATTAATCCGTTCCAGCGCCTTTTTCGTAACCTGCATTTATTGTAAGTTGAACCGCATTTCATATGTAAAACGCGTGATTCGTTCCAAGGCTCCCAAGACTACCCCATAAACGCTTTAAAAATTATAAAAGTACACCAATTTTGTATGAAATATGTGTTAAAAGTAAAAGAAAATTATTTACCTTTTTTTAAATCTCTCGAACCACCTATGCGACGCTTTAAAGTCTAGGGGTTGCTGGTCTGAAGAACCCTCACCCCCAACTCCACACTCCTTCACGTGGTCCTTAAATAAGGCCGTTGCTTTTTCCGAAATAATCACCTCCGTCACTGTATCTCCACTTTTAATGCCTCCTTCTGCTTCAGTATCGTCCCGATTGTAGACGGGTTTCGGCCATACTCCTTTGCGATTTCACTCAACCGCATCCTACTTTCATATTTTTTTATCATCTCCTGTTTTACTTTTATTAATATCGGAGCCTGCTTCTTCTTTTCAGTTTCACCGGGAATCACTTTCTTGGGGCTCATGATTAATAACGAAAAATAATACTGCAATAAGCACACTCAAAAAAACTCACGAACCAACAGTACAACTCTTCTTCACGCGTGTGTCGAACAATGGTTCGAAAGCACACGAAAAGCATTATGGGTACAGTACTGTATTATGACAATTCAGCTCCTATCTAGCCAATGGGAGGCCAGTGGGGCGGGATGTTGGGAGACAGCCAATGGGAAAGCAACTCGCACATTGTTTGAATGTTTGAATGGCGCGTTGAATTTTTAAGATGGCGCTTTTGTAACGTGAACTTGTTTTGTATCCAAAGACAAAAAATTTAGGAAAATGCATTTCGTAACCTGAATTTTTCGTTTGGTGGGACTTTCGTAAAGTGAGGTACCACTGTATTGTTATTATGAAACCGAATTAGAATCATTTATATCCAGTGAGGAGAAATCACCACGCTAAAGGATACTGACACTTTCTGGGCCATTGTGTCCCTGGGGAAGGTCAGAACACAGTCACGTGCCTAAAAATATCCAACATTGCTTAATCTATCTATCCAAGGAATTAGGAGTCTGAAAAAAAAACACCAGCTGGAGATGGCTTATTAGCTTAACCACCTTCGTGTGTGTTCGCGGGTGGTAGCTGTTCAGAACTAAATGTTGCTTTTTTGGAAATGGGATCAAATATACTTGGTACATGATCCTTAATATTCCCTGAGGATCCCAAAGTACAACCCGTATATGGGGAAACACTGAACTGTGTCCTCTGAAGCAGCACTATCTCTGTCTCAGTGGGAAAAGTGGTATCAAAGATCAGCTGGTATCCAGCATAAAAATATCTCGGAAGGGAAAAAACCCCGAACCGTTCACATAAACGGTGACAGAGCTGCTAATAAGAAACTCCTCACTGCAATTTTTCCCCTCTCCATCTCTCTCAGGCATTAGATGTCCGGCTGGCATGGTAGGAGGATGACAGATGCCTGCTGTTCTGGCGCCTGATGTTAAAAGAGCAGATGACCACAGACATTCCAGATGAGCTGTTATACATAATAATGCCTCCCTCTAGTCGCCTATGTCAGTCCCAGCTTCCTGTTAATGCAGTCCTCATCTCAGTAACAGCTCAAGGAGGATGTAGGGGCACCGCTCACAGAATAACTTAAGCCACAATGGTCAACACATACATATGAGGAAATGTGCAGATAAAACAATTCAAACCAATTAAGTAACAGAATAAAAACTATATTACATTTGCATATGCATTTGTCTAGAGCGATTTACATACAGTATTTGTCTTCATTAATCTATTTTCTGAACCGCTTTTTAATCTAGTTAGGGTCGTGGGAGGCTGGCTGGTGCCCATCGCAGCCAACTTTGGGCGAGGGCAGTTTACAAACTAGACAGCTTGCCAGGCCATCACAGAAATATTTCAGTTCAATTCAGTTTCTGTAACCACTTAATCCTAATTAGGGTCGCAGGGAGGCTGACGCCCATCCCAGCCGACTCTGGGTGAGGGCAGAGTACACCTTGGACAGCTCACCAGGCCACCGCAGGGTGTAAAACACGCTGATGGTTTTGCAGCTACTCTTGTCGAAGGTCAGCAGTGGTTCTTTTACATGCCTCACAACATAGACAGTGAGAGACATGGCCGGCCTTTGTTAACCCAGTTATCTGCACTGGGGGGGACAGTGATAACCTTGTGGAAAGTGGGACTCGAACCTCCAACCTTTGGATCAGTGATCCAGCGCCCTATACCACTAGGCCACCACTGCCCTGCAGAGATATTTTTGTATTTAATTGTTTATATATTTGAAACACACAGGTGAGGGCAAAGGGCTTGGCTTAAGGGACCAATCATTGGGCAGCTTGGCGGCATTTGGGCTTAAACTCTGACCTTCTTATCAGTAACCACTCAGCTGCTACTGCCCATGTGCCTGAATTATCAAAAAGCTATAACATGAAGCTATTGGCCCTGCAATGAACTACTGAGCTGTTGAGTGTTTACCCAACCGTTTCGCTCAGATTCAGCTGGGATCAGCTCCAGCTTCCCAAAACCCGAAACAAGATAAATGGTGATAATAATACATGAATGAGTGAGTACCATGAGGACACTCAATCACCATTCAACACTGTGACATTAACTATACTAATTATAGCTGCACACTTTATCAGTCATCAAAATCATAACCTGCATGGCCATTGGTCTACTCTATGAATACATTACCGCCTAATCTTATCCCGTGGATACTGCCATCAAGGTCTGACAAATTTCACTCCAGTGGTTGGTGATCAAATCTCACCGAGGCTTCTTCTCAATATCTCTCTTATCTGCTTCTAATTATTAAAAGCAACAGTGGGAAAATTTTAAATATTGGAAATAATCTGGCATTCCAGCTGTTTTGCAGCTATCGGATAGTGTCAGGTGTTATTTAAGCATAAAATCCCAGTATGTCCATCTCTGTTGGATAACATTTCAGTATGCAGTCACTAAGTCTGTGCTCATATTCAATGTTAAGATGTCTCGCATGATTGCTGAGTCACTGCGCATCGTAATGTGCTTTAGATGTAATCTAAGTAGAAAGGTGTCCATGGAGGCAAATAGCTTCAACGCAGGTGACTTTGTCATGTTGTGAATATTTATAACTCCATAGTTAAAATACTAAGCATCTGTTTAAACCACCAGACCTCGTTTGACTATTTGCTCCTCCTATTTAATGAACACTTCATCGGAAGAGTCAGAAGTAGCTGAAATGAAGTGCTTTTGCTGGCATTCAGAAAAACAAAAGGCCTACCTCCTCTCATTCTCTCATCACCCCCTCAATTTCCCCTCATTTTCCTCTCCAAGACTTGAGGGTCTATTGACCCAATTACAGCTTGAACAAACCTTACAAAAAACACCATTATTCTAATGTAGAAACGCTCGTGCCGAGGAGAGGACATTAGCCGGGGTAATGGTGTGCTACTCCTGCTTCATGGTGGCATAATTATAATAAAGGTTTTTCATATACATCTCTTTTTTTTGTTGTTGCTAGGTTCTGTTTTCTTATGTTGACTGCAGAACATTTTCTCAATGTAGTTGTTTTCCATTAAACCTCATGGCTGGTTTTTGTTCTTTTTTCCTTTAGTTGATAGTCACAATCGTGGTGCTCAAAAGTTTCGTGTTATGGAAAAAAAAAGTAAGGTACACATGTTCAGAACATAAGGAACGGTCATCTCTATTCATCATTTTACAGAAAGACTCAAGGGGCAGTGGTGGCCTCGTTGTAAAGGCGCTGGATCACTGATGCTAAGGTTGGGGGTTCAAGCCCCACTCTCAACAGGATGTCATTGTCCCCCCAGTGCAGCTAACTGGATTATCAAAGGCCGGCCATGTCTCTCACTGTCTATGGCAGGGGTCTCAAACTCATTCCACAAAGGATGCTTTCAAAAACCTGCAGCCACTGTGGCCCTTCGTGGAATGAGTTTGAGACCTCTGGTCTATGGTGTGAGGCTGCAAAAGAACCACTGCTGACTTTCATCAAGTTTATACCCGCATTTCACTGGAGCACGGCAGACTTACGGGAGCAAAAATGTTGCCATCCGCAAACGTTCTGCAATTATTCCCTTATCTTCCGTGTCATTCCGTGTGATTCCGTAGTTATTCCTTAAGTCTTCCTCCACCTCCGTATGCTTCCAGCAAGCCAAAACATTCAGTGAACGTGATTTTGAACATGTTCAAAAGCACGTTCACGGGGAAAAAAAATTCCGTGAGTGTTCCGTGGGGTCAAAGCACATTCCGTAGTCCTTCCGTAAACATTCCGTCATTTTCACAAGTGGCTCGTAGTCTTTCCTTCTATACCGCAAGTGTTTCGTAACTTTTCTGCAAGTCTTCCCTCCTCTTCCATATGGTCAAAAGCGGCTAAGCAACAGGTCAGGTGGGACCCGGAGATAGTTGAAGAAGGATTGCATGTCTTCGAAACGGAACACACAGGAATCTATCACCATCTCCCCTCCTTCGGGCATCGCAGTGACAGAGAGAGCTGCTCCACACACCACACACCATCAGCACCATCAACAGCAGCAGCAGCAGCAGCAGCATCAGACTGAGAGCTTGCCGGGCGCTTTGTCCCTCACTTTAAGACATGGCCCCTGAAGACCGATCGATGACACACCGTGAGTATTTCACCTTCTTCTGATTCACTGATCCACTGCTGATTGTGGTTTGCTTGAGACTTCGATCGGGTCTACATGATCATACTCCTCATGCCGATGATCACATGTGCACGGACGGAGTAGAGAGCGCGCCATATTCACAGCCATGTTTAAACCACCTTATAATAAATGATCAAGCAAATACAAAGCGAGGTTCAGAGATCAGCGCGTCTTCAACACAGGTTCAATGCATGCTTTCATCCAGCACAGACTCGATCAGAGGGATAGGGGAGTCAGAATAAAGCCCGGATGATGCTCTGAAATGCACCACACACCGAATAGAGGAACCAACCTGAAGGGAGAAGAACAGAAATTTTGACCACAAAAGTCACAAAAGTTTTGATCTCAAGGTGATGCCTTGAAATGAAGCATGAGGGCTTTTTAATTTTTTCTTTCTTTTTTTTTTTTTTACATGGCCATCAAATAGACTAAGCCATTGTAAGGGTGAAACAGGAAGTTTTCCATCTATTTGTGGTAAACCTAGGCAAAGTTTCTCAGAAATATCTAGAGGAGGACTGAGTGTGTCCTGTGTTGGTTCTACCCTCAGCCATGGACGTACCCAGAAGCGTTTGGGTGAGTATTTCCTTCGCTTTTCTCGTCTTTGAATCCGCGTATTTATAGGCGGAATCAGGTGCAAATCCATTGATCTTTGCTGATTTTTCCGGATTGAAACGTGGTTACACCGGATATTCCTCAGTCATTCCGTGTTGAACGTAAAAACGTTCCACTTTCATTCTGCGTGTTTCTGCGATCCTTCCGAAGCTCTTCCTTCTTAAATGGATTATTGCCGTAGTTATTCCTCGAGTGTTCTGTGCTTTCCATGAACAATCCATGAATTATTCGAAAGTATTCCTTTGCAATCTGTAGCTATTCGTATTTGTTCCGCAGTTCATCCGTGGGCTGTTCCGTACTTATTCCAAAGTTGCACCGTAGTTTTACCGTACTTGCAATACCTGTTCCGCACACGCCATGAACGTTCCGAAAGTATAAGAAATTTCCACTTTTTTTTCCACCCATTTTCCATGTAAAAATGCCGAAGCTCTTCCGTAGACTGCGTTCCGTGCCTTTCTGTGACGATCCTTGCATGCCGTAGTCCAGTGAAATGGGGGCATTAGGCTGCATAGCCGTCAGCGTGCTTCTGCCCTGTGATGGCCTGGCGAGCTGCCCAGGGTGTACTCTGCTCTTGTCCAGAGTCGGCTGTGATAGGCGGCAGCCTCCCTACGATCCTAATTACGATTAAGTGGTTTCAGAAAATAAATGACTGAATGAGTGGAAAACTGATATGGAATATGGAAGGGCTCACCAATGCGTTGGTTAAAGCTGAAAGAATTCTTTGATAGGTAATGGAAGGTGAACGCAGAAACTAGCTAATAATTAAGCTGCATCACATACAGGGATCCCTCACTTATCGCTGTTAACTGGAACCAAGATCACCCAAACTTCGCGAAGTAGGATCACCCCCCAACCCCCCCGACTGACGTATACATACATGTATATGTGTATATAAGATCAATAAATACATATCCAATGCTATAAATAGTTATAATAACAATGAAACATTCAAAAATAATGCATAAGATGTAAATAAAATATAAATACACACACAAAGGTTCTGTGCATATGAGTTGGCACATGTATACTACTGTATAAATAATCGTGGCTATGGGCTGGTACCTTGAAGTACATTTTAAAATGAAAACACTAACTCTTAGTAATTTGTAATAAAGGCTTATAATAACAATTAAACTTTAAAACATAATGCATAAGATGTAAATAAAATATAAATACACACACATTCAGACGTGCGTACACTCAGATGCGCACCTCACAAAAATGTAACTAGTTTTGATGGGAGGTTTTGGGTTGTTTTTTTGTTTGTTTGGTGTTGTTTTCTTGCATAATTGGCCTTGTTTTTGTGGCATTTTCTTTAACTTTTCCCCTTATTCTTCCTTAATTTCCTTATTTTTTAATTCGATGAATTTTTAAAAAAATCTGCAATGCACTAAAGCTGATGAATTGAAGCGCAAAGTAGCGACGGATGCCTGTATAGCTAAATTACAAAGTTAAGTCAAATAATGATGATAATGATTTCCTTTTGACTTTTCCCTTTATCAGGTATCGCCACAGTGAATGATTCGCACATTTGATTTGGTAGGGTTTTTTGAATCTCTAAAAATAAAAAAAGGAAACATTCTGTGAAAGTCACGTTTTCCTCAGATACTGCAGCATATGTTGGTAAACAACAAGGTGAAGAAAAATCCACCAAACAAAAGAAATTGCCGATGATTCCTTTTTTTCTGTTATTCTACTCGAACATCAGAAACTTTGCTCATGTTATGTAATCAGTCATTTACGTACACCATCAGAAGAAAACTGCTTGAAAGGTCATTTTCATATAAAGTTCAGCATTTATCTACGTTGACGTGAGTTGAGAATACTGTCAAATTTCATGTCCAGTCTCAAATCATGTTTTTCAGTTAGAAGTTTTTCGGCAGTGTAGCAGTGAGCATAATACATCCAGTGCAGTATCACATAATAAATTAAAGAATTAGTTAATATCTAATCATGTACACTGAAGAAAATGTAACAGGTTTACATAATTGAGTTAGTATTTACAAATCCTTTACAATTAAAGGAATTAACAGTTTTGTTTGGTGTAAGATTTCATTTCATTTTAAGATAGCTGACTTGTTAGAGACGACTGGTAATATAATTACGAGCAATTAAATTCAAGCAATTAAAGGCAATGAGAGCCATAACCAATTTGTAATATGTTGCAATATGGAAAAGTTTTAGACTGGTCTAATCCAGTCCCTGATTTGAACTCCATTAAAATGTTATGGTGGAAAGAAATAAAATAAAATAAAATAAAATGGTCAGTGGTGGCCTGGTGGTAGGGCACTGAAATACTGATTACAAGGTCGGGAGCTCAAGCTCACCTGTCACCAGGTTGTCACTGCTGTCCTCCCCAGTGCAGCTAACTGGCTTATCAAAGGCCGGCCATGTATCTCCCTGTCTGTCGTGAAAGGCTGTAAAAGAACCATTGCTAACATTCGGCAAGAGTCAACGTATTTCTTCCCTGTGATGGCCTGGCCAGATGATCAGGGTGTACTCTGCCCTCACCCAGTGTCGACCGAGATGGGTGCCAGCCTCCAGTTCCGAAAATGAAGAATAAAATAAAATAAAATAAAATAAAAAAAAAAAAACAGGGTTGCAAGCAGGAAAACCCTCAAATATTTTGAAATCAAAGGAAGGGATAAAAAAATTCAGCAAACTGAATCAAAGACTGGTGGACACTTATGCAAAACACATAGAGTACAATAAATTATTTTGGCTAAAGAAAGCAATAGTAGCTTCTGAGGCCAGGGATTACTTACTTTCAATACTGAAGAAAATAACATACATTAATCTTATTGAGGAGATTAATGCCTTTGCCTTGGGCGGTACTGTGGCATAGTGGTTAGCACATCCATTTTACAGCAAAAGACCTGGGTTCGAAACCTGAGCCACGTGATGGGACTTCTGTGTGGGGTTTGCATGTTCTTCCCATGATTACTCAGATTTTTTCCAGATACTCTGGTTTCTTCCTACAGTCCATAGACATACACATTAGGTTATTTGGCTGTTCCAAATTGCACCTAGTTGCGTGCGTGTGTGCGTGTGTGTGTGTGTGTGTGTGTGTGTGTGTGTGTGTGTAAAAACGTGTTGCCCTGAAATGGACCAGTGATCTTTTCAGGGTGTGTCCTGCTATCACCCAGACTAATGAGATAAGGTGGTTTGACAAATGAACAAATGAAAACTAACATCTAAAGAATGGAAAACTACCATTACTTCCTTTTAGGGCTGCAACTAACGATTATTTTAAGAGTCAAAGGATTATTTTTCGATGAATCAGTCGATTTTTTTTCTCTCTCGATTAATCGATTAATCAGAAAGTGTACAAACATTTTCAAATTTCGATTTCTATATTCAAAAATACTGTAGACCATTTGTTTTCAAATTTCCAGTCCATGTGTGAGTAACTGAGTGTATATCTAGTCATTTGTTAATTCTGTGAGAGGTAGTTAAGCATAGTTCAACATACTCACATCAATAATCTATATATATATATATATATATATATATATATATGAAACGGGCAGTGGTGGTCTAGTGGTATAGGGCGCTGGATCGCTGATCCAAAAGGTTGGGGGTTCGAGTCCCACTCTCCACAGGGTTGTCACTGTCCCCCCCAGTGCAACGAACTCAGTTATCAAAGGCGGGCCATGTCTGTCACTGTCTATGGTGTGAGACATGTAAAAGAACCATTGCTGACTTTCGTAAAGAGTAGCTGCAAAGTCGTCAGCGTGTTTCTGTCCCTTGCTAAAAAGGGTTGTGACAGGAAGGGCATCTGACGTAAAAACCCCATGCCAAATCAAATTTGCGAATCAGATGATTCGCTGTGGCGACTCTCGAGAACGGGAAAAAAGCCAAAAAGAAAATAAGAAGATGTATATTACATGCTCTAAAATATGCTTCTTCACATTCTATATCGACAGTCTTACTCATTAATACAGTAATAATGCAGTAAAATGTAGTAATGATTAAGTAAAACCTTTTTAATTTTACACTGTGATAATATTTATTAATCAATAAAGCACTTAGGCTCCTTACCAGAAGCTAGAGAAGATGCAGGGTAAAAACCTCTGCCAAATCAAACGTGCGAATCAGATGATTGTGACTGTGAGACTGTGGCGACTCTCGAGTGAAAGGGAAAAAGCCGAAAGGAAGACAGACAATATATATATATATATATATATATATATATAAACACAAACACAGTTATTATTTCATATAACTTGGTAAATGCTATAGCTTATAATTATATGCAGCTTGGTTCTCACATGCTGTTAATTTTAGCTAATTTTGTATAAAGCTTAAGTTAAATTTTATAAATTAAAATTCATATACTGTATTTCAATTTTGGTGCAAATTATGTATTCTAAAGACTCAGCAGAGATGTTTTGTAATTCATTCTATTAGCATTGCCAAATTGCCAATCATGAAAGAGGTCTATTGCTTCTATCAATAATACAGCAATTTCTCAGCACTCAACATGAGTTTCTAACGTTAACAATTATTAAATGCTAATGAAGAGAGCACGACAAACAACCTTAACATTTCAAATAGTTCAATCAACTTTCGCAATCGTATAACATTTTGGCCCCGCATTCCTGTAAAGGTTGAACAACCTCGCTGGGAATATGACAGCTACCATCTTGACTTGTCGGACTACTTTAGATCATGTGACCAGCAAACACGCTTGTGTATTACTACTCTTAGCTCATTAGCTGCCCAGGTCGGGTGACGAGGTTAGTTCTCAAAGTAAGGAAATGGCGGAATGGGCCGATTCACTGCATTGCGAGTTTTCTTGATAAACTATCATATATATTTTTTATTTATATATTTACACTTCAAAACAGAATAAATAGGATTCTGTAGTCACTTACCCTGCTGATGCTTTTCCATCCCAGTGCCACTGGCAGTCGGCTGAACCATGTTTTGTAATGTTTATGAAGATGAAAAAATGCGAGACGCATGCATGACACATTTGTTCAACTGCATACTGAGTGACACTCGTCCGTAGTGGCTGACTTACGCAATAATCGCAAAACTATTCGACAACGAGATTTGTTGCCAACACTTTTAATAATCAATTTTATTGATTCGTTAGTGCGGCACTACTTCCTTTTAAAGTAAATAAAATGGTTTGAACTCCGTAGTTATTTGTTTAGAGTCCTCTAAATTATACATTTCTCCTCCGACTTGATTCTCCTTCTTTTGATCCTTGCAGTCAAAATAATGTAGTCTGCAATTATAGAAAAAATATTTTATTCTAAGCAACAGCACATGAAGCGCTCATGACATGGTGCATAACATGTTTTTCAAAGAAGAAAACCCACAAGTGTGCATGTAATATGAGTAGCCATGATTAGGAGATACACATCAAGAAATGACTAAGAATTCAATTACATTGATAAATATGTACTTTATAAGTGAACATCCTTCAGACTCAGTGCTATCTTTGCGGCTTTGGTGCCAATAGGAATCATCTACAACACAGTTTCACAGCCCATTCAGCAATGAAGCGAGTGGGTGGAGAGTGAGTCACAGGCTGGCTTCAAAAGAGTCTGATCCAGCCTGCTGCAATCTGCACGCTGATGCTTGTTTGCCACAAATCATTCCATGTGACGCATAATCTTTATCTCACCCCCACATGTGTCATAGAACCCCAGTCACTGACTGGCTACGTGAGGGAACCATGTCTTATCAGTCCTCAAACAGCTATAATTACTACATAAGTAGGGGCCACAGTGGCTCATGCTCATATAGGAGCTCATTGATCATTTCCTGAGAATTGAATGGCTGGAAATGGGTGGGAAAAAAAAAAAAAGAAGAAGCTGCTCTCATTGAGCGAACGAGATGAGTCTCACCTGCAGCAATCGATATGAACACATCTCTATTTCACCAGCAAGAATAACCAGGGCCGTCTCATCTGCTCACAGGAATCCTCAAATACTTCACTTCTTTTATCATTCAGCTCAGAATCTCCCTCAGTAGAAAATATATCTCGGTCTACTTCTATACTCCATCACTTTTTGTTCCAGGTAGTATGGAGTGCAAGCTCACACCAGGTATCTTTGTACTGTGTGCCAGCCGGGTATAGTTATTCACAAGGATGTGATCGACCAAGGATAAAAAAGCAGGAAAATATACGACCCATGGCGCGACGCAGCAAAGTCATGGCAGCAGTCCCATATAGCCATTACACTAGACTGTTGAACTGAGTTGTATGGAGCTGCAAGGATAATGTTATCTGATGGTGCAATCTCAATGTGCATGTTCTGCTGTTGGAGAGTCAAGGCCTTTACATGCTTGGGATGCTCCACATGTTTCCTTAGTGCAGATTTCTCACTTGTCCCATAATTTATGGGTTGATTACAACTGTTGCAAATTGCCCTGCTAGCGATTTGGATTTTGCTGAAACAGTTCAGTGGCAGGGTCTGTCTTTGGACTCGGACTGTTCCCTCCAATCATCTCCATTTAAAACAATTTTTGACACCCAAATTTTGACATAAGTGCAAGTCTCATTCATGAGTCAGAAATATGCTGGAAATTAAGAATAAATAAAATTATCACTTAATTTTGACACAATCCCTACATTCGGTCATGATACACTGCAGAACTACGCGACTGTACACATTGCACATAACTTGGTCTTCCACTGGTGTTGTTCGGCCGCTACCAGAGACGTACATACAACCACATACACTGGTCAGTCATAACTTTAAAACTACTGACTATCATTGATTTTCTTATTGCTGTGTCACCATTCAGGGGCTTGGGTATATTATTCAGCAAGTTCTCTATGATCAACCATCAGTTCTCAAAGTTGACGTGTTGGAAGCAGGAAATATGGGCAACTGTATTCATTTAATTAGCTCTGACAAGTGCCAAATTCATTGCTAGTCACTGTGAATGGTTTTCAACTTGTTGCAATCAATGAAAAGTTATAAGTGTGTCCTTCATTTTTGTAATATATTATTGCCATCAGGATAAAGGAACAATGATAATCTAATCATGATCTTATATTACACTTTAATATCATTATTTGACATCATCTTTATTCTTGTCCTCTCATCACTCTGTTCCTGTTGAAAAAAAGACTATTCGTTTCTCTTTGGCACTCTTATCATTTTTTAACTTGATAATGGTGGGCCCATGAGGTGAAACAAAAATGTGCTTAAGTTCAAACAAAGCATGAAAATAATATATATTCTGCTAGATATATGTGGCTCAGATAAGAACCTCAGAAAAGAACAGAACTGGGTATATTTTAATACTTTTCACTGACAGTCTTCATTCTGTATTTGTTTTTATTGATACTTGTAACTCCTAATTTTACCTAATTTTAGACTGCATGCGGGGATTAGTGTGTGTGTGTGTGTGTGTGTGTGTGTGTGTGTGTGTGTGTGTGTATGTATATATATATATACACACACAGGGATCCCTCACTTTCCATGGTTAATGTGAACCCCCCCATTTCTGCGAAGTAGGATCGACCCTTGCCTAGAGTTGGCTGGGATGGGCGCCAGCCTCCCCGCATGTTTAATTAGGATTATGCGGTTACAGAAAATTAACTGAACATATTCAACACAATAAATACTTATAATTTCAATTAAACATTCAAAAATAATGCATAAGATGTAAATAAAATATAAATACACACACATACAGATGTGCGCACTCACACTCAAATGCACACCTCACATAAAAATGTAAGTAATTTTGTTGGGGAGTGGGGGTTGGGTTGCTTTGTTTTTTTTTTTTTTTTTTTTTTTTTTTTTTTTCACAACTGGCCTTGTTTTGCGGCATTTTCATTGATGTTTCCCCTATTTTTCCTTAATTTCCTTATTTTTCGATTAATATTTTTCAAAAACCCGCAATGCATTGAAGCCACAGAAACTGCAGCACGAAATAGCGAGAGATCCCTTTGTGTGTGTGTGTGTGTGTGTGTGTGTGTGTGTGTGTGTGTGTGTATATATATATATATATATATATATATATATATATATATATATATATATATATATATATATATATCAGTGGTATCTCACCTTACGAAATTAATCCGTTCCAGAAGTGGTTTCGTAACCTGGATTTTTCGTAAATTGAACCGCATTTTACATGTAAAACGTGTGATTTGTTCCAAGGCCCCCACTACCCCCTAAACCCTTTAAAAATTATAAAAGCATACCCTTTAAGGCCTCCTTCTGATTCAATACCGTACCGATGGTAGACGGGTTTGGCCATACTCCTTTGCGAGATCACTCAACCACATGCCATGAGCCCGCTTCTTCTTTTCACTCGCACGGGGAATCTCAAGTGTGCGCGCGCATGTGTGTGTTTGTGTGTGTGTGTGTGTGTGTGTGTGTGTGTGTGTGTGTGTGTGTGTGTGTGTGTGCGCGTGTGTGTCTTAGCAGAGTTATAATCTTACAAATGTTTATGCAAGGTTAAAAGCTTGAGCCAAAAAAAAAAGTTGCAATGAGCACACTCGAAAAACACATGAAACAACAGTAACTCTGTACTTTACACGAAAAGAATTATGGGAGATGCACCTCCATAATAGCCAATGAGAGGGAGCTGCGTCATCCCTCCTAGCCAATGGGAAGCCAGCGGGGCGGGATGTTGGAAGATAGTCAGTGGGAGAGCAGCTCGTTTATTGTTTGAATGTTTGAATGGTGAGTTTGGTGTGTTTCGTAAGGAGAACTTGTTTCGTATACAAAGACAAAAAATTTTGGAAAATGTTTTTCGAAACTTGGATTTTTCATTTGCTGGGACTATCGTAAGGTGAGGTACCACTGTTTGTATCTATAAATTAAAACTGTGTGCACAGAATTTCCTCCAGGATCATTAAAGTATTCAGATTGCTATAGATTACAGGTAATCATCAGGCCCAGGGCCCAGCATGTGATCTAACTCCCAAGTGTCTTGGAAAAACAAACCCATGATCTACAAATACACCACTAAACCACCTTAATCAGTTTATATGAGTCCCGTAGTTTCTCCACCCCTGTGACAAGTTCATTATCATGATCTAAAAAAGAACCCACAATAAACAACTACAACAACAACAAAAAAATTCTAATGAGTACAGAGTGTGTTCACAGTTGATATAGGCATGGGGACTGATTAGAGAACCGTTAATGAAAGGAAGCTCTAAGTTGGGCTGGAGAGTTCTGGGAAGGTTCTGCTTTATACATACACAGAACTCCAGATGAAAACATGAAGGATTGTAACCTTTAGTTTGTCCCGCTGAGGAAGTCTCCATGTAAAATATAGTACAACATAGCACTTCCCTTTGAAAAGCTTTATAATTAGAGACCCATCAGGAAGCTAAACCCTTAAACATCCAAAGAACCCAAGAAGAAAAATTTTGGGAACATTTTTAGGTATGAGAAGTTAGTGGGCTTTAAAAACCTCATTATGGGGAATCAAAAGGAAGAAGCAGTAATATAAATACATGAAAAGACAGATAAATGGAGAAAAACTTTCTCTTGAACCCATTGTTTTATTATTTGTTGTTTTGTTTGCTTTTGCAAAAAAAAATGCAAATTGCTTTATATTCACCATGATTTATGAATTACTCCTTACCACACCATAATCAATAAGATTCTGCTTTTATTCAGACTTTTATTTATTTATTTATTTATTTTCACTTTCCACAGCGTCAGACTCAAGTTTCCAACACAATGATCTGATTTTAATATTTTATTTCAAAAGAAGAGTGGCAAAGGCTTGACAGCTTGTGAATTATAAATGCTGGAAGCCTTTCACACCTAGTAATACAATTTAAGAGACAAAGGTAGTTTCTTCTACACACATGCCACAGGAAGAAAGCACATGAAATGCTCAGCAAACAGACAACACTCAGAAAGACCAGAGACTGAGGTGACGCAGTGCTTTGACTTACTTTACAATAATAATAATAAAAAAAAAACATCTGGATATCTTGATGGTGACCTTCCCTCAGTTTTGTCCTGCTATTGCTAGAAACAAAGGAAACACTTACACCCTTTCCACAGTCGTGGTTATGTAACATGCATTAGACTTAGCAATTATGTGCCAAAGGCGAGGTGGGTGTCATTGAATGAAGACTTAATTATCAAAATCCACCGAGTCAGAGGTGTATAATTGTTTTGTATACATGCGGTTTTAAAACCCTATGTATGATATTACAGCCGGGGCAGTGGTGGTCTAGTAGATAGGGCGCAAGATCGCTGATCCTAAGGTTGGGGGTTCGAGTCCCCACAAGGTTGTCACTGTACCATGCCCCCCCCCCCCCCCCCCCCGCCATCGTGCAGCTAACTGGGTTATCAAAGGTGGGCCATGTCTCTCACTGTCTATGGTGAGAGGTTCATGTAAAAGAACCATTGCTGACTTTCGTAAAGAGTAGCTGCAAAGCCATCAGCGTGTTTCTGTCCCTTGCTAAAAGGGTTGTGACAGGAAGGGCATCTGACGTAAAAACCCATGCCAAATCAAATGTGCGAATCAAATGATTCGCTGTGGCGACTCTCGAGAACGAGAAAAAGCCAAAAAGAAAATAAGAAGAAGATGTATATTACATACGCTAAAATATGCTTCTTCACATTCTATATAGACAGTCCTACTCATTAATACAGTAATAATGCAGTAAAATGTAGTAATGATTAAGTAAAAACTTTTTAATTTTACACTGTGATAATATTTATTAATGAATAAAGCGCTTAGGCTCCTTACCAGAAGCTAGAGAAGATGCAGGGTGTTTGAGTGACATCACAGGCTTAAATAAGAATTAAAAACACACTAAAATTTTTACTTCGCAATTCAGGCAATCACATTGATAATATGTGCGCGAAGGAGAAAAAAAAAAAGAGTTGGACACATCATCTGCAACCAATCAGCAATAAGTAGAAACAAAAGCTCTCAGCCATTGGCTAAATTTGAATCACGCGCCAGTTACTTCCGGGTTTGTTGCCAATCTGCGAGTATGCAGGGGCGCCAGCACTGAACCGCGAATGGTCAAGGGCCTGCTATTTCCGATGGTGGATCGAAAAGTTCATCTCCCGACCATGATGCAAGAACGTAATTTGACTAATTGTGGTTTACATATTTCCTCTGTCTCTCAGCTTGAACTGAAAACTTTGGTATTATAATAATAATAATGCATCATGCTGTAAAATATAAATATGGACAATGCAGCTGGGGTCTCTAAAGCACTGGAAGCCAGTGTCGTGGTTCACTGCAATAATACAAGGAGAGGAAGTGACTACACTCACCATATGGAGTGACTGTGGCAGAAATCGAGAGCAGAGATGATCTGTCTGAAGAACTTTCGTGCCTCTTTGGGTGTTAATCGCCCCTTCTTCACAAGGTAGTCAAAGAGTTCTCCTCCAGACACATGCTCTAAAACCAAATACCTGCAGAGTGAGGCAAGGCAGAGACCAATAATCTGAGAAGGATCATCAAGGATGAAAAGGAGTCAGACATATAAAAAAAATTACACACACAGAAAAACAGATAGATATCTGACCAGACAAATGGTCCAGCAGACAGAGAACCAAGAACAGTTATACAGATACATGAAAAAAAAAAAACAGGAACAGGAAAAAAAGAGAGAAAGATAGACATATATACTGATATACACAGACAAAAAGGTCATGCAGACAGACAACCTTGGAGACACTGACATACAAAACACAGACTAAAACGGACAGTGCCTGACAGATACATAAACACAAGAAAAATGGACAGACAGACAGACAGACAGACAGACAGACACACACACACACACACACACACAGAGAGAGAGAGAGAGAGAGAGAGAGAGAGAGAGAGAGAGAGAGAGAGAGAGAGAATCACAAAGAAACACACTGACTCAAAAGTTGCTTTAAAACCAGTTGCCTCAGTATATATTTTGTTCCGGAACAACTTGACACTAGTGGGTGCAACTTGCTCCACTTTTCAAGATGGCACACGCTATTCTAGAACATATTGTTCGTGGAGCAAGTTGCCGTATGAGCACAACTGAGGGTTGGCGTAGGAGGGTTCACATGCGGTGAACACATGTGGTAGCCTCCATCGAGGTTATTAGGTAGTTTTGTGGAATTCAGTGACAGATTGGTATTTTTTTTCTTCAGTGGTTTATGTTATCACATCAACAAACACAAAAATGTGACTTTCTCATTTATTTGACTTTCTTGAAACATTCTGAAATGATTTCAGGAACAATTTGATCCCATTGCCCATGTAAAAGCAAATAGAGACAGATGGATATACGCAGACAGGCAGACAGCCAGACAGACAGCCAGACAGAGAGACAGACAGAGAGACAGACAGCGAATCTGACAGACAGAAAGACAGAATGAAAGACTTCTTCCTGGAGGATTTTATCAGCTACCTGTTGAGGACTTGAACCGAACACCTCTGATATTGACGTAAGTCGGCAGACAGGGAGAAGAACGGTTCCCTAAAGCCTACAGCACCAGATCTGTCATGACTTTGGATGAACCAGAGAAACAAAACTACAAGAAACTCATCCATTTCTGCAGGGACGCGAGAGCATCGCGTCTTTCATTAAATCAAATAATGTCCTATTCAGCAGCCTTATGACTACAAGATAAATGGAAAGAATGAAACAAAAAATGGGGAGTTGTGAGAATCCACAATGGGAGACACTGGGATAAAAGATTTGGTGGGTTTGGAGTTGGGATTGATTTCAGTAAAGCTAAGAAAAAAATGAAGTTACTCAGTTCTGACAGTTTGTCATTGGAGTTTCGGCACTAAGAAAACAAGTCCGAATAGTCAGGGCTCTGCTCTCCAGCTGTGTTACACTGATTTAGGCTGCATTACAGCTGTGTACGAGGTGAGCCCAAAAGAATCTTAAAGGAATTTCATTCTCTGTCTCAGTAAAGATCCTGCAGTGATAAACATTCACGTCATGCAGACCCGGTGAGACTGAGGTAACATCCATTAGCATGTTTCAGTTCGGGACAGAGATGGCCTGGTGGTCAACTTTTCCTTTGGGCTTTCCGCCTTTTTCAGGGGTTGCTACAGCAAATCATCTGATTCGCACGTTTGATTTGGTGTAGGTTTTTACGTCGGATGCCCTTCCTGACACAACCCTTTAACAAGGGACAGAAACACGCTGATGACTATGCTGCTAGTCTTTACGAAAGGCAGCAATGGTTCTTTTATATGAACCTCTCACCATAGACAGTGAGAGACATGGCCCGCCTTTGATAACCCAGTTAGCTGCACTGGGGTGGGGTGGGGTGACAACCTTATGGAGAGTGGGACTCAAACCTCCAACCTTAGGATCAGTGATCCAGCACCCTAAACCACCAGGCCAGCACTTCCTCATAGGTGGCCTGGTGGTCAGGTGCTGAATTATGGTCCACTTCCCCCCACAGGTGATCGCTGTGAGTGACAGGGGAGTGAGTGTATGATATCGCTCCCTTCTATGAGAGCTCGGCCAATTAGCTCATATGGACTCCCGGTCATCCGAATCCAATTACTGTTCTTTTCTTCTTCTTCGTCTTCGTCTTCTTCTTCTTATTATTATTATTATTATTATCATTATTATTATTATGTATACACATTTGTATCCACAATTTTTTGTCCATTGTGCAAACATGTCTTTTGATGATATATATTACAAATGATGAAGTGAGACGTTCACATTCTTCATAATTTTACATTAAGCAACATTCATTCATTCATTCATTCATTCACTGTCTGAACTGCTTAATACTAATTTGGATTGCAGGGAGGCTGGTGCCCATCTCAGCTGACTCTGGGCAAGACGAGAGTACACCCTGGACAGCTCAATAGGCCATCACAGGGCAGAAACATGATGACGACTATGCAGCCTACTCTTGTTGAAAGTCAGCAATGGTTCTTTTACATACCTCTCATCATAGATATTGAGAGACATGGCCAGCCTTTAATAACCCATTCGCTGCACTGGGGGGACAGCAGTGATAACCGTTCACAGGGAGGCTTGAACCCTCAACCTTGGGACCGGTAATCTGGCACCTTACCACCACCATCCAGCACCACTGCCGTGGGGAACATTTTTTATTCCATAATCTGTAGATAGAGGTTTTTTTGCAGGTGGGTGGCGCGACTGTATAGTGCTTAGAGTTTCCGCTTCACAGCGAGAAGGTCCTGGGTTCGAGTCCTGGACTTAGCAAGGGCATTTCCAACAGATTTACATGTTCATCCTGTGCTTGTGTGGGTTCCTCTGGGTACTTCAGTTTCCTCCCACAGTCCAAAGACATGCATTTTCGGCACTTCCAAATTGTCTTTAGGTATGAATGGTTGTATGTGTTGGCCTTGCAATAGACTGGGTGTAGCCTGCCGTCGCACGCTGTCTCAGAGAGCTCCGCTTGACCCGAGCAGGATTAAGTGGATCAGCAAATGGGTGAGTTTTTTGCAGATAGATGAACTGCTGCCCAGATGCTCTTTTGATACCCAAACATGTGACCTGACCTGTTGCCGATTATACAAATTAGTTATGAAATGTTCAACCAGCGGTTTCTTTTTACCATTTACTTTGAGATTCACAGTTGTTGTTGTTTTTTTCCTGAGATCAGGCTGCCACGAACCAGATTATTGGATTAATGCCATCTCTAGAAAATTTCAGAAGATGCCAGAGGGTTTTTTTTTTTTTTTTCAGAAGTCTTTGTTCACAAGGACACTATAGCTTGTGTGGGTGAGCTCACCTAACAAAACAAAACTCAACCAAAGAACTCACACACATTAAAAAAAGAAAACACATAAAGTAAACAAAGGTTCATAGAAAAGGAAAGAGGCAGTGAAAGGAGTGAATGTTGTTCATTCCTGCTGGCAGGAAAGATAGACGGGTGCATAGCCATTGAAGTTCAGCACCCTGCCAGCTGAACTTATCTCTTCATTCGGCTTTGCACCCGCACTGGCAAATTGAATCTTCGGAGTTTAAAGCTGCTCTCTGATCTCTACATTACCCTTTGGCCTTTTGTCTCTCTACCCAGAAATTCCTCCTGATCTGTAACTCACACAGCCACCATAAATGTCTTTATGGGTTTTATAGATTCTGCCAGTGGGCTGTCCTGAGCTTTCTGTCACTCTAAAACAATATTGTCTCGACTGGTTTCCTTTGGTGGGTTTAATGACTCCTGTAAGCCAGCGGAGGTTAAGCGAGGTAATGCACTCTGACTGTGAGAGCACATGGCACAGAGCATCGAGAGCTTAAAGTGACATTAGATAAAGAGGATAAACTGAGGAAATACTTCTTTTAATTGCTTGCATTGTTTGAATTGGGGCGGTACCATAATCCCTTGCCATTTCAGCCAATGCATCAAGGCTCACACACACACACACACACACACACACACACATGCACAGAAACACAAACATGTTGACTGGAGCTGATTGTTATGACTGAGACAATTATCTAGTACAACATCATTTTATTTGATTGTTCCAAAGCATTTAAAGAGGGATTTGTTTGTGCAATTACCTATTACCATATCTGCACAAACTATCAGGGATGTGAATTGAAAAGAAAATCCTTTTTAGCATTCATAACTTTGATTTGTGAAGGCAAATGAAACCAAACAAAACATGTTGATCTTATTTTCTGGGAAGATTGAACATTACTGAGTTTAAACTCATTACTTGCTCTGCTTGCCTTATACTGTATGTATCAGATGTCAACTTTTGGACATCATTTCATGAGACAAAAACCAACACACAAGAACATTTCTATTTATCTAGTCCGGGCGATTTATAAAGAAAACACCTGTCGCCGTGTATAAATATTTGAGTCTGAAGTTTAAAACCAGATGCTGACTGTTAAACATTATTATAATGCTTACATGACCTGTAGATTTATTAGTAGAGACCAGCCTGCTTTGAGAGAATACACAGGTTTATTAAATATTGGTATTTTCATGAGAACAGTGAGACATTTTTATTATAAGTGAATTATACACTCCGGCACTGTGGCTACATATTAGTGACAACAAATCTTCCAATCATAGGCCAATAACTATGAGCAAAAATGCATTACTTACAAATATTTCTTATTTTCGTAGACGTCGTGCAATTTTAAAACATGTGGATGTTCTATTAGCTTGAGAATAGCGATTTCCCGTTCCACCTGTAAAAGAGAGGAGACAGAGACGCCGACATTAATAAGCAATTACGTACATTTCGGTGGTTGTGTCACTGCTTTTAAACCTGTGGATAAAAGTTCTATAGTGTATCTAAACAATAGAGCTTCTCCACAGCCTGAACCAAGGCTTACATCACTAAAGAGCATGAAAAGTTAAACAACAGTTTTCCAAGAGAAGAAAAAACTTTCCGATTTTGTTCAAAAGATCCACAACACAAACTTTTTTAAAGAAGTATATGCAAGTCGAGCATGAATGACACAGCAAGTGGTTTAACTGACACATCACATTTTCACATTCAAAAGAAGTCAAATGCTGTGGCTGAGAGTGAAAACGTATAAAGGCTATGATGGCTCCTGACGGATTCTTTTCTAACACATTCAAGAGGTAAGGACAGAGGTATAAAGACACCGATCCAAAGTAGGTGTTTCCATATGTTTGCACTGCATATGCCTTTATTACACGAACAGAAAAACCTGGATGGCATAGACCAGCATTTCCTTCCTCACATACCTACATCGCCAAATATCCAACTGACTGATGACCGTTGTGCGCTATGCAATTCCCAATGCTACTTGACTTGTCTTGGCCCACCACCTTACATGCATTGGACAAACAATATGCAGTCCAAACTCTACTAGTGTGGTGCTGCTGATAAAAAAAATTAAATGAAAGCAGATCATTTTCTGAACCGTTTAATCCTAATTAGGGTCTCAGAGAGGCTGACGCCCATCTCAGTCGCTCTGGATGAGGGCAGGGTTCGCTCTGGACAGCTCCCAGGCCATCGCATGGTACAGAAAAATCCTATAAACACAAAATTCTAGTAATATTACTTTGCACAATACATGTTCATCTGTGAGGTTGGAACTACCAGGCAGAAGGACTAAAGGAAGACCAAACAGAAGATTTATGGATGTGGTGAAGAAGGAGGACATGAAGGTAGTTGGTGTAAGAGAAGAACATGCAGAGGATAGGCTGAGATGGAGGTAGATGATTCGCTGTGGCGACCCCTAAATGGAACAGCTGAAAGGAAAAGAAGACGACGACATGTTCGTATGGAGGCACAACGATTAGCATGTCCACATTCCAGCAAGAAGGCCTGGGTTCGGCCAGCTCAGGCGTTTCTTTGTGGAGTTTGCATGTTCTATACCAGCTTGCGTAGGTTTTCTCTGGGTACGCCAGTTTCCTCCCACAGTCTATCAAGTCCTGGGGTGTACCCTACCCTCACCCCGAGTTGACACAGCCTCACCGTGATCATAATTAGCATTAAGTAGCTTAGAAAATAAATAAATGTGAGTGGTCAGCACTGTCACCTAACAGCAAGAAAGACCTGGGTCTGAAATCTGCTCATGGGCCTTTCTGAGGGGACTCTGCATTGTCTCCCTCTAATTTTTCTCAACGTGCTCTTGTTTTCTTCAGAAGTGCAAAGACAGGCATACAAGGTTAACTGGCCAGTATTAGTCAAAATAAATTAAAAAAAATACAAAAAAGATTTAAATGGGGTGATATGGCACTGTTACCATGTTAAATTGGACTATTTTTATTGAACAACATAGTCTCAAGTGCCCCAGTGCAATTGAGTTATAAAAGACCAGCCATGTCTCTTACATGCCTCTCAACATAAACAGTGAAAGATCCATTTCTGACTTTCGTCATGAGTAGGCGGCATAACTGTAAGTGTGTTTCTGCCCTGCAATGTCCTGGCAGGAGTGTACTCTACCCTCGCACAGAGTCGGCTGACATGGGCGCTAGCTACCCTTCGACCCTAATCAGGATCAAGTGGTTCAGAAAATGAATGAATGAATGAGTCTGAAGTGTTTTGTTCCTTTGATATTTATACACAGCAATTGACCAATGTCTGTCTGTCTTCCTTTCGGCTTTTTCCCTTTTTTTACTCGGGAGTCGCCACAGTGAATCATCTGATTCGCATGTTTTATTTGGCAGAGGTTTTTACGTCGGATGCCCTTCCTGTCACAACCCTTTTTAGCAAGGGACAGAAACACGCCGACGGCTTTGCAGCTCCTCTTTACGAAAGTCAGCAATGGTTCTTTTACATGAACCTCTCACCATAGACAGTGAGAGACATGGCCCGCCTTTGATAACCCAGTTAGCTGCACTGGGGGGGACAGTGACATCCTTGTGGAGAGTGGGACTTGAATCCCCAACCTTTGGATCAGCGATCCAGCGCCCTATACCACTAGACCACCACTGCCAGCAATTGACCAATGACTTATGTTTTTAATTTATCAATGAACAACAATAGTTGTAACTTCTACACATATAAAAAGATAATTCTTGAACAGAATTTCTTTGTTTTTGAAGAGAATGAGGGGAAAACAGATGTTATCTTTTTTATCAATGACTGGAAAGTGTAAATAATTCGGTCTGAAGACTTTCTGAAAAATTTGCAGACATTTGAGACTCCTTGCATAAATACTAAAACTAACGACAGCTAACCAAGCATACATTTAATGTGTGCAAATAATTTAATTCACTTTAATGAGTTTACGAAAACTTGAACACAGTTCACACGAATTTGAACAAAGTTGGAACGACAGCGCTATCCCTCCTAGCCAATGGGAGGCCATCGGGGCGGGATGTTGAGAGATAGCCAATGGGAGGGAGCTGCGTCATCCCTCCTAGCCAATGGGAAACCAGCGAGACGAGATGTTGGGAGACAGCCAATGAGAGAGCAACTCGCGCATTGTTTGAACATTTGAATGGCGTGTTTGAATGTTTGAATGGCACATTTTGCGCTTTATGTAAGAAGAAGTTGTTTCGTATACAGAGGACAAAAATTTAGGAAAATGTTTTTTTGTATACTGGATTTTTCGTATTCAGGGGTTTTCGTAAAAAGGGGGCCGACTGTATATACATACATAAAGATTTGAGAATTCGTGCTTGGGCTAGAAAGAAACAATAATAAATGAGTGCATTAATATAAACCTGCCATGCAACTGTTCTTAACCAGATTTTAAAAAATCTAACCAGAGCGGCTTAAGTTACGAAAAAAACTAATCACAGGCACACCACGCCTGTGCTGATATAATTCATTCATTCATTTTCTGAACTGTTTTATTCCAATTAGGGTTGAGGGCAGGATGGTACCCATCTCGGTCGACTATTGGCAGCTCACCATATATCACTATATACAGCTCACCAGGCAACCAATGGCCTACAGTTTATTATGTTCTTTTACATTCCTCTCACCACAAGCAGAAAGAGACATGACTGTCCATTGATAACCCAGTTACTAGCATTGGGGGACAGCAGTAACCACTTGGTGACAGTGGGGCTTAAACCCACAAACTGGACACTGATCAATAAGCAAGCACCTTACCACTGGTCCACCACTGCCCAATGCTAATATAATCAAATCTAGAAAAACAGCTGGAGCAGGACTCTTACAGAATATCCATTAATTCATTCATTTTCTGAACCGTTTAATCATAATTATGGTCCCGGGTAGGCTGACTCTGGGCGAGGGAGAGATACACCCTGGACAGCTTGCAAAGCCATCACAGGGGTGCTACCTCACATTCATACACACATACACACCTATGGGTAATTTGGAACAGCCAATTAACCAACTGTGTACGTTTTGGGACTGTGGGAAGAAACCGGTGTGTCCCGAGGAAACCCACACAAGCACGGGCAGAACATGCAAACTCCACACAGAAACGTCCAAGCTGGGAGTCAAACCCAGGACCTTCTTGCTGCGATGCGGACGTGCAAACCACTACGCCACCATGCTGCCTCCTGCAGAATATCTTATACACAACTTTCTATTTCGATAGATTCTGCTGTGATACATTGATTTGTCTGCAAGCCCGACACAGCTGAAGTAAGCACTGGTGGCATGTATGGCATACACTAAAGTATACATAGTCCGATTGCATTCCTCTTGTAAATAAATATGGCCAGTCGTCTTGACATGTACAGCCAAGCCAGCATGAAAGCCAAAGAATTCTTCAAATCTCAAACAACAAAGAATTTAAGAAGCTAAAGCTGAGGCAGAGATTCTGTCTCATGATCAGCATTCATCTCAGATTCACATCAGTGTCTTGGGAGTACTGTAGTTCCAAGATGCACAGCTGTCAAATGTGATCACATGATGGAAAGGGAGATATTTTCTGTACCCTTTTGACCCTGCCTCACATCTCTCCACAAAACTTCTCTTACAAATATACACTTACATTGTTCCCTACTCACTGCTTTTCACTGGAGACAATCCTGTGCCATATCTGATTATCAGAAGTTAATACAGCAGCTAATGAATAAAAGACAAAAGCCTCAATTTAGAGTATACAGGAATCTCTTGCTACTTCGCGCTTCAATTCATGCGACTTCAGTGCATCGTGTTTTTTTTTTTTTTAATATTCATCGAATTAAAAAAATAAGGAAATTAAGGAAGAATAGGGGGAAAAGTTAAGGAAAATTCAGCAAAACAAGGTCAATTATACAAAAAAAAAAACAACCCAAAACCTCCCATCAAAACTAGTTACATTTTTTTGAGGTGCACATCTGAGTGCATGCGCATGTCTGTATGTGTGTATTTATATTTTATTTACATCGTGTGCATTTTTAAAGAATGTTTAATTGTTATTATAAGCATTTATAGTATTGAATATGTATTTATTGATGTTATATACTAGTACATGTATGTCGGCGGCACGGTGGCGTAGTGGTTAGCACATCCGCCTCACAGCAAGAAGGCCTGGGTCTGATTCCCGGCCTGGGCGTTTCTGTGTGGTGTTTGCATGTTCTCCCCGTGCTTGCGTGGGTTTCCTCCGGGTGCTCCGGATTCCTCCCACAATCCAAAGACATGCACAGTAGGTTAATTGGCCGTTCTAAATTGCCCGAAGGTTCGCATCGTGCAGAAGGCAATGGCAAACCACTGCACTAATCCTGCCAAGAAAACCTCCATGAAGACGATAATGGTCGTCCTACGACTCAGGCACTAGATAGATAGATACATAGATACATGTATGTATACGTCAGTCTGGGGAGGGGGGTTGGTGGGACGATCCCGGTCCCAATTAATCGCGGAAAGTGAGGGATCCCTGTATACAGTTTTCCAGACAGAGGTAATTAGTAAATATGTATATACCATGTGAATTGTATATATACCATCTGAGATTGGCAAAGTAAGTAAGTGCTTTAAGATCTCTATCAGTGAATATATTCTTTTACTGGTCTGTTCGAACACATGTACATGTACATATTCTAAGCTGCTTCATCCTAATTAGGCTCGAAGGGAGACCTGCCCCTGCCCCCATCTCAGTTGACTCTGTAGTAAAGGCGGGGTACACATGCTGAAAAGCTTGCCAACACACATACAACCATTCATACTCATACCGAGGCATAAAAAACATGAAAATAACACAAGGTCATATTTTGACAGATGTGGATGACAACAAAAGATATATAATATAAAGTAACACTATGATTTCATGACCTTAAATCATAGTGTCATTATATATTGTTGTATATCTCGTGTTATCTCAGATTTTGATATTGCAAACCTTTCCATTTTTCTCAAAAACAGCTTTTTGTTGTTGAGACCACTCTGGATCTCAGCTAATTCACAGGAAATTGTATTTAATCTAAGATTTACATTTTATGTAACAAATTATATAATCTACAAAATAATAATATATATTAAAAAAATCTTAAGGAAACATTTAACATTTACAGAATGATTCTCCAGTGCACACTGTAAAGTTCACTCCATGACTGTTAGTGAGGGTGGAATATTTATAGCTATGATGTATATGACTTCACATTCATTCATTTCCTAAGCTGCTTAGTAATAACTAGGGTCATGGGGAGGCTGGTGCCCACCTCGGCCGATTCGGCCGAGGGTGGTGTCCACCCTGGACAGCTTGCCAGGCCATCGCAGTTCCAACACTCACAATCATTCACACTCACACTCATACCTTGGGGCAAGTTGGAACAGCCACTTAGCCTACTGTGCAAGTTTTTGGAGCATGGGAGGAGTCCGTAGTACCCAGAGGAAACCCATGCAAGCACGGGGAGAACATGCAAACACCACACAGAAATGGCCAAGCTGGGTGTCAAACCTAGGCCTTCTTACTGTGAGGGTTGCGTTTTATATTCAGTTTAACATAAATGGATTAAAGTTATTCTTTAAGACAGGGGTCCTCAACCTTTTAATCACCGCGGACCGGTCAACGCTTGACAAAAGGGGGTGTTTATATTGTAAATATAATTTATTTATATAAACTGATTATAATAATTATAATAATAATAAGAAGAATAATAAGCACTCCATGAATGTTATTTTTCAACTGCTGAAATAAAGTTGATTGCAAAGTAGAGCTTGAACGTTTCTTAAAAAAACAACAAAAAAACGTCTAACTCGCCTCTGTTCATGTGCTGTCCCCTTGTGGGTCACATTTTAGCGCTCAAATGACTGACATGTAACCGAGAGAATCCGATCATTTTTCAAAATAAAAGATTTTCCAAAAATAAAGATCATTCAAACTCATTTCTCATTTCTGTAACCGCTTCATCCTAATTATGGTCGCAGGGAGGCTGGTGCCCATCCCAGCCAACTCAGGGCGAGGGCAGAGTACACCCTGGACAGCTCGCCAGGCCATCGCAGGGCAGAAACACGCCGACGGCTTTGCAGCCTACTCTTGTCGAAAGTCAGCAATGGTTCTTTTACATGCCTCACACCATAGACAGTGAGAGACATGGCCAGCCTTTGAAAACCCAGTTAGCTGCACTGGGGGGGGGGGGGGGGGCGCAGTGAGAACCTTATGGAGAGTGGGACTCGAACCCCCAACCTTTAGATCAGTGATCCGGCGCCTGATACCACTAGACCACCATTGCCCCTCATTCAAACTCAGATAATAAATAAAACTGAAATAATAAATTATTTCTTCTGGGGACCGGTACCAATTGAGCCGCGGGCCGGTGGTTGGGGACCCCTGCTTTAGGCAATGTCCTCCAACGAGAAATGTGATTGTAAGTTTGCAACGTCCAGAGCAGTCATTCATTCATTCATTTATTTTCTGAACCACTTAATCCATTAAAAATAAGGGTTGCAGGGAGACTAGCGCCCATCTCTGCCAACTCTGGGCGAAGGAAGAGTACACCCTGGACGGCTCGCCAGGCCATCGCAGAGCAGAAACACGCTGACGGCTATGCAGCTACTCTTGTCGAAAGTCAGCAGTGGTTCTTTAACATGAACCTCTCACCACAGACAGTGCGAGACATGGTCGGCCTTTCATAACCCAGTGAGCCACGCTGGGGGAACAGCGGTGACAACCCATTGAGAGTGGGGCCACCGTTGCCCCTCCAGAGCAGGTAGTCATAGGAGATGAGTACAGAATATTAACCATATCATGCGTTTTCCTTAACTTGTTTTATCATTATTTTATGAAAAGGGAATAGAAACAATGCAAACATAGGTATTCATGAGTTTAACCTGCCACTGATTCATTATATTATGATTTTGGCGGCAGGGGTCTTGTTTTTAATGAATGAAAAGTTAATTTTTAGCAGTTGTGAGAGCGATTTTAATGTTGAACATGAAGTCAGAAGTGTAAATCTGATTTATAGCTATGTTTGAATGTATTGCATAAACTAGTGTGCTGATGCAGTGCCAGTGTGCTTGCTCCTGCATGCAGAACATTCAATTTAACCCAAAGCATCATTTCACCCAAGACGACAGTTATGACTAATTGCTGCTCATCTGATACTTAAAATCTATCAATATGATCAACCACATGAACAGCAGCCGTGCCATATTGAAGCCAAATCATTCACTTGGCATCGTCCTTTGGCCTGTGGGTGAGAAAACTGTGGATTAGTGTTCCAGCCACAATGCAACAGTCAACATCTTGACAGAGGCTCAGTGAACTGGCTCAGCTCCAATCCTTCTCCATCCCCGCGCCAGGAGTGACTAGCAGTGCCAAGTGAGGCCAAACAGGGCTAGTGGCAAGAACAGAAAGAAGGTTCAAGCACATATAAAGCCAGCATTTCAAAATGGCACCTCAAGCGGAGTTAAATATTTTCCTGTGCTGCCAACTATGAACTTTAAGATTCTCCATGTTCAAGTACACCTACTGCAAATTAGCATATTCCCTTCTCTCTATTCATTAAGACAGAGTTAGCCCGATACTGCTGAACCTCTCACTGCTCCATCTTGTAGTATTGACCCACTTGCTTTCAAATTCCAGCAAGCCCTGTCCCTGTGCACCCCTCTCTTGTGAATAGACCAGCGTTAATTACCTCCACACATCTGTGTGCATGCATACAGCTTCATTATGAAGTTATTACCACAAGTCTGCTAAGTCCTCATCCTGTAGCGCTATTGGGAAACTGGCTTGATCCAGGTTCTGAGGTTTAGCATTGAGAAAGCTAATCAAGCAAGACAAATCTTTAAAATGCAGGACGGTTACTTTAGCGCTCCTCGTTGTGCTCTATTTGTCTCTCACGGGTCACGGAGTGTAGCCATCTGATAATTACCTGTAATGTAAAAAAAGGTGTACGGGCTAATAGAGAAGAACGTGGCCCTCGTTTGCAAAGGAGGAATAACCCTGGAAAGATCACACGGCCGCTCGAAGTCAAGGTCGAGCCAGCGCGAGAGACTGACACTAATCCAAATTGGTTATTTGACAGAGAGAGCGGCGAGATAATTTGCCTTGTAGAATCACCTTAGTTATCATCACTGTGTCGGGATCATTAACCTGAAAAAGGTCAGTTAAAATGTTCTGTGTAAATCTGCAACTGGAGTGCATGGATACACTGCTGCTGGCAGAGTTTTCTTCTCTGAAAAGAATTTGTAGACTTTAAAATGGCAACAACCGAGAACTTTAAATAGGAATAAATGTACGTTTTCCAGAGAAAAGGGGCGACACACTGTTTAATGACAACAAGCTGAGTGGACATAATGTATTTGAATATTCATTCATTTTCTGAACCGTTTAATGCTAATTAAGGTCATGGTGAGGCTGGTGAAAGAGTACACCCTGGACAGCTTGCCAGGCACAGCGCAGAAACACGCTGATGGCTATGCAGCTACTCTTGACGAAAGTCAGAAATGGTTCTTTTACATGAATCTCTCAACACAGAGATTGAGAGACATGGCTGCCTTTGATAACCCAGGTAGCTACACTGGGGGGACAGCAGTGACAACCCGGTGACAGTGGGACTTGACCCCAGTGTAAACCAACACCCTACCATCGGGCCACCTCGACCCTATAGTTTAATACAGTGGCACCTTGACTTACGAAATTAAAATTTCGAGGACAAGCTCGTAACTCAACATGTTCGTTAGATAAAACAAAAATTCCCATAGGAAATAATAGAAAACCAATTAATCTGTTCCAACCCCCTCCAAAACTCATATAACCTGACACAAACACGTATATTTGACCTAATTTATTAAAGATAAACATGTAAAAACAATAAATATTTAATAATAATAATAATACATGTACATTAACATTAATAATAATTAATAGTAAATAATAAAATAAGAATAAACAATAGAAACTGTATGTTAAATGTCATATTTAATCATATTCATGCTGATAAGCACACACACACACACACACACACACACACACACACACACACACACACACAGTACACGCACTATTTATAGTTGTGCGTGGGGCGCTGGGGGGGGGGGGGGGGTGTGAAATGTTTTTTTTTTCTTCCGAGAGGGGGTGTCACAGAAAATTATTGAGGAGCACTGCACAAGGCGTTCTCGGAGTGTGGAGGAATACACGCGGAAGAATACAAGGCTACTTGGCCCAGAAAAGCCATTTCCCCAGCAGAGCTCGTAAATAGAATTTTAGCTCATTGGATGGGGCAGATTTTTGGTGCGATTGAAGCTCGCATCATGAAAAATTCATTATAAAAGACACTTGTAAATCAAAGTACCACTGTATATGAAAATCTGAATAGTAATAAAATTATAATAAGTACATTTATTATCAGTTATTATCAGTATCATCATCATTATTATTATTATTATTATTATTATTATTATTATTATTATTATTATTATGGAACAGTCAAGCTGAACATAGGATGGATGCCAGATGCACAGGAGAGTCACTGCAGTATTCTGCTGAATGCACTGAGGTTTAGTGGTGGTATGAAACAAGTACCACACTACATACATGTATATAAGCCAAGATTTACCAACGTGGCCTGTTATTTATAGATGGGAGCTTGGATGGTGAAAATAACTGGTTAAGATGCTTTTTTGCACGACAGTAATTCCCTGTGGTTATATGACAATGCAGCACATTCAATAGCCAGATATGAACTATATGCTACATGCTGTAATAAGTAAATTAAACTGATACTGTACACTAGTAAGGCATACTGTCACTTTACCAGGTACAAACATCCGTGGAACCTCCACAGGGGAATTCCTGAAGCTCTGTGTGGGATTAATATTGGGTTTCAGGTAGGGGTGCCTTTGAAAACCTATTATCGATATCGATATCTTCTTCTCTTTCGGCTCTTTCCCTTTCTCGGGAGTCGCCACAGTGAATCGTCTGATTCGCACATTTGATTTGGCAAAGGTTTTTACGTCGGATGCCCTTCCTGTCACAACCCTTTAGCAAGGGACAGAAACACGCCAACGGCTTTGCAGCTACTCTTTACGAAAGTCAGCAATGGTTCTTTCACCATAGACAGTGAGAGACATGGCCCGCCTTTGATAACCCAGTTAGCTGAACTGGGGGTATTGGTATCGATATATTGATTAAAAAAAAAAAAATTCCAATGTATCGATACATTGGAATATTGCTGTATTGTTCCATAAATGCATTAAAAAGAACAGACTAAGATATATTACAGTAGTTTGTATAATGCATTGAATACAGTGAGTCGCCAACTTACGACCTAAGCGAGTTACATCTGATCGACTTTACGACCGTAAATTCATGAAGCATGATTCATGGCAGTGCAGTGCGAGTGTTGCGTACGATGGTTGTTTGTGCTGCCGGCAGCGCCAGCATCTTAAAAGGCCAAGCAGGAGATGGTGCAGCTTCACTTTCCAACTTCAGAGCAAATCTATTCATCTACTTTCAATGCCATGTCACTGTGGCGCAAAGCGGAGAGCCAATCATTTCTGTGTGGGCGGGTCCGATACGTTGAAACTCTAATTTTATTGGACTCACACGCTGCAGTGTTTATGTGACAGGAAGCACGTCCCAAGTTTTGGCAATCAGCTGCTCTGCAGGTTGAAGTTTTTCCATGTCTGTCCATTTGTGTTTGCTTGCCAGCTGTGCTTGGCTTCGTGGAGTCGATCAAAACGAGGGAAATTTATCTCTACTCAAACAACACGTGCAGTCTTTGGCTGTTGTTATAATCCAATAAAATTGGAGTTTGAAGCTATCAAATCCACCTTTACTACATTTACTACAGACGCTGTCATGAACACAGGAAGCTATAACGTTAGAAGTATCGATATCCCTTTTATAGGTATCGATTATAGATCGACATAATTATATCGGCGATATTCCGATATTCAAATTGTCAATGACATCTCTAGTTTCAGGGGATCCACCAAATTAAACAACATGCTTGTCAGTTCCTCACAAAACTACAAAGCTGCTGTCTGGGAAATAAAGAGCTAAAAGCTGTTAAAAGGGACGATTTAAATGGGATCTGCACAAAATAACTCAAAATATAAACACGAGAAGCTGATGTAAAGATGTACTGCTACTGATCTATGGTGAAAAACCTGATGTAAGGATGAAGTACTTTTCTGTTAAACCTAAAACCCTTTCAAAATTTAAGTCTGCATTGTTTATGTCCTCTATTATTATGGACAGAGATTAGAAGGGGGGTGGTTGAGAGAAGCTTTATCATCATAGCTACTGTTCACAGAATTAAGAAATTCTGTGAGAAATTCAGGTAGGAGAAATGTTAATTATAAACAAAGCTTTATGGGTTTCTTTGTCACACTAGTTACGGAGCCCGCGTCAGAAACGTTTTAAGCCCACAAATCCCCTGCGGGGAGTTTAAATTGGAACAATGGAGGATATAAGACGCATCCGCAGAGGACTTCAACTTGCTCCACAAGGGATATTGTACTTTCGAGATGGCACCTCTGTGTGGGAACATTACAGTGAATGTGGAGGCTCCACGGGGGCTTTAAAGCTTCCACAGATGTTTTATACTTGTTAACTGGCAGTACTGTAAGCTTGTAAAGTTGACTGTGACAATGTCTTCAAATACATTTTAAGCAGCACTGCAGTAGTTATGCTTTTTTTTTTAAGTAAGTGTTCTCTACTATTCACATTGTCTGTCTTCCTTTCGGCTTTTTTCCCTTTTACTCGGGAGTCGCCACAGCGAATCATCTGATTCGCATGTTTGATTTGGCAGAGGTTTTAAAGTCGGATGCCCTTCCTGCCACAACCCTTTTTTAGCAAGGGACAGAAACACGCTGACGACTTTGCAGCTACTCTTTACGAAAGTCAGCAATGGTTCTTTTACATGAACCTCTCACCGTAGACAGTGACAGACATGGCCCGCCTTTGATAACCCAGTTAGCTGCTCTGGGGGGGGGGGGGGGGGGGTGACAGTGACAATCTTGTAAAGAGTGGGACTCGAACCCCCAACCTTTGGATCAGTGATCCAGCGCCCTATACCACTAGACCACCATTACCCCACTCTCTACTATTCACATGATCCCTTTAAAGTTTAGAAAAAAAATATTCAAAGGCAAGACTATTGGATCTTTCTGAAACTAATTTCATCACTTATACTCAGTGTTGAACATGTGGAGGAAAGATTCTCACAATCATGAATGTGTGTTTGTTTTCTGGAAACCTTGTTAAATAGAGGAGTTTGTTGAGGGACGTGAATGCCGTTTTGTAGGTAAATAGTGTTCATTGCTTCTTAACTGAACAGTTTGCAAGTACAGTGGTACCTCACCTTACGAAATTACGGGTTTACAGTATCTAGGTAAGATGCCGATAGTCTCTGACACAAAAGCGAATCTTGTGTAGATTTTTTTTTTTTTTTTTTTGGGAAGTGGGCATCATTCACAGTGGCAGTGAGTCAGGTGAACCAGTAAAAGTATATGATAGAATAATTCGGTTCACTATAAATGCAATGACATTGACAGGTATGTGGTCTCCTGAGGCCTGGCCACAGTGTGTGGTTCTGATTAACACATGTGCTGAGTGTGAACATTTTCAGCAGACAGCAGAAGCAGCTGTGTAAGTGGACAGCTACTAACAGCAGAGACAACAAGCTGAAACAGACACTCAATACTGAAGAAAACCTCTTGGACTTTTGTACTGCCATACAGTAAAGGAAGGTTTTCCGAGTTCCGTACCTCATCAACGGACACTTCATAATTGCAGAAATGGGTTGTAGGGTGTACACTTCAGAGGGATTCTGAAGACAGGGGATTCAAAGTAGTCCTTAGAATGTGTCTGGGAAGGCCTTTCCCTATCTTCTACATCTACTGACTTGTTTTTCCTATTTATTTCCCCCCACCTCGAAAACACAAGGTAAACCCAGACACTGAAAATCCTCATAACCTCACCCCTGGGACAAACACAACATAAAAAAATGAAGCACTGTGTAAATTTATTGTAGACTTCAAGGTCATGCAAATAAAAACATAAGGCCTTGGCACTTACCGCGCCTCTGTAAGCTGTCCTACATCTGTACGGTAAACATTCACATTCACACATTTTGCTGCCAGCTTATTTGTAGTCCTGTGCACTTTCCGTGCCGCTCAGCTCTGTTAGAAGGCCTCCGAATTGCATTGGCACTCCAGTCCCCTCCTCGTTGGAATAATCAATACATTCCAATGACGGAGGAACAGGACATTTTTCATTCTCCCTCCACTCAGTTTAAAGCGGACATATCTCTGGAGCACGATTAACGTTTAGCCTACAGGAGCCGTTGCTGCCTGAAATTGGCTGGGAAATTGCTTGAGATAGGCCTGATGTTCAACTCCAAGAGGCTGAAGAGCACAAATTGAATCGTTTGAGACATGGGGGAGGACATGCTTTTTTTTTTCCCAAGCTAGAATACTTGGACTGGAGGGAGAAATGTACATCCATATAGTACAGCCTTAAGTGATTTTTGGAAAGTAGACATGTAGCAGATAACAGCTCTTTTTACCCTGAAATTCCTTTTATAAATCAACTTCGCTTATATCAGCATTTACTGGATATTCTCAAAATCAGGGAAAGTTAAACTACAAGAAGCCCTGATTAAAATATAGATATCATCATGATCATTATTCATTCACTTCATTCTTTCATTCATTCATTCGCTGAACTGCTTAATCCTACTATGGTTGCAGGGAGGCTGGAGCCTATCTCAGACAACTTTGAATTTAAGCGGGGACACCCTGAATACCTTGCCAATTCGTCACAGGTCCGGCATGGACACATCCAATTACACTCATCCCCTCCTAGACGCAATTTGGAATTATCCTAAAGTGCATGCGTTTGGACTGTAGAAGGAAACTAGAATACGTGGAGGAAACCCACACAGGCACGGCAAGAACATGCAAACTCCACACAGAAAAGCTAGAACAGAGCCCAGGACCTTCTTGTTGTGGGGTGGACACGGTAACCCCCACAAAACCGCGCGGCTCCATTTAAATGATCATGCGTATACGATATTTAGGCGATTAACAAATGATGATTCATTCATTCATTTTCTGAATCGCTTAATCCTAATTAAGGTCACAGTGAGGTTGGTGCCCATTTCAGCTGACTCTCAACAAGGACAGAGTACACTGTGGACAGCTCGCCATGCCATCGCAGGGCAGAAAAACGCGACGGCTATGCAGCCTACTCTTTACAAATGTCAGCAACGGATCGTTTACATGCCTCTCACCATAGACATTGAGAGACATGACCAGCCTTAGGTAAGCCAGTTAGCGGCACTGGGGGGACAGCAGTGACAAGCGTTGACAATGGCGGTTAAACCCCAAACCTTGGGATCGGGAATCCAGCATCTTACCACCAGGCCACCACTGCCCACACAAAGGAGGATGAAAAAGTGTTTCATTCACTATTAGAAAAGTTTCATTCACTATTGGACCTGAGGAGCAGAGACAGGGCCTTATTTTACACACACACACACACACACACACACACACACACACACACACACACACACACACACACACACACACACACACACAGAGAGAGAGAGAGAGAGAGAGAGAGAGAGACAGAGCGGGAGAGAGAGTCCAGTTTTGAGTTAATCTCAGCACTCATCTCCTCTCACACCAAAGCTAAAATACACACAAGGGACGCTAATCAATGTCTAAAAAATGTCCATTGATCAGGCAACCCATGGAGGAGCAGCGAGAGAACTGCCAACCATTTCTCACATCAACTCCCACCATAGCACAAACATAAGCAATCCTTTCCAAGCAGTGTCTCTCCGGATCCAAGGACAAAAGTCTGCTTTTGCCAATCGAGCTCAGAGCTCAAGCGCTGTCCATTGACCAGTCTCATCCTAACCATTACACTGATGTGTGGCGACAAATAAATCAGACTGTCACGTTGGCCTGTGGATGTGACTGAGTTATAGTAGGATGGAGACATAACTCCATGCTAATGGACGTGTCCTGTGATGACCTTGTCCATAATGAAGTCTAATGGTTTAGGACAGCATGCATGTGGGTTTGGAGGTTACTAGAGGTCTTCTCCTTGTAGGCAGACACAAACATCATGTACATGCTTCATCAACACCGACCACTTTATCTCAGTCACACGGAGACTCCACGGGTCAGAGAAATGAGTGACCTTGCACCCACGTAACATCTAAAACGTGGACGGAAATGAGCCCTGAGCTAGAAGTGGACGGAATAACCAATAACTAATGATAATTTAATGATAGGCTAATTTAATAAAGTTGGACTTACGCAGACTAAACTTTTGAAAGCGATTAATATCAATCAATTAAGTTAGAAATTGACTAGAATTTAAATTATCATCAATTTACGAAAAAAGTGTTTAACGTTTTACTGCAAGTGTTGTTTAACAGCCACATTATTTAATACCTGGATTTATTACTTGATTAATATCTAAGACGTACGCACATGTAGCACTTAATAAAATAAAGCATCAGGAGGAACATCATTCCGAGGTTTGGGAGATATGATAAATATTTTATTTCTGCTGTTTATTTTTTTTTGCAGCTAACATCTTTACTTTTATTTGACATCCTTCACAGAGGTAAGAAAACTAAAATATGTCTTTTAGCCTTGGTAAATATTGAAATATTATTTATTTTTATCATTTAAAATGAGGTTTCAGATAAAGATTGCTTTAAGCTGTTATCATCGCCCGGTATCCAAAACTGTTTTCTAAATTCATGCGGCCGTCCATAGCAGTTATGTGGGTGAAGGCTTGGGTGTTTGAGCTACTGTATCCAGATGATCAATTGAGACAAGAGCAGCAGGTCGATACACACAAGTGACCCTTCAACCCAATCATCCTCGAAAATATATCAGAGAATCTATTTGCACTGAGGTGAAAATAGCACACCAGGTCTAGAACTGCTATTTGCAGCCGTAAATACATACAACAAGTACATGTTAATGGATAGCGGTGGCTTAGAGGTTAAGATGATAAGTTACAGTTATAGTCATTACATTCTTCGATTTGTAAACTCGATTTCAGTTCAGAGCACTTTTTGCTTGTCAGGGTCACAAGAACTTTTTGAAATATGACACCCAAACACTTGCACGAATTTTGAATCCACATTGTCGGGCAATGAGTGTCATTTAAGATGGTACGGACAAAAGTGTGAAGATTACTTTGTGCTCCGTTCGTGTCTCGTTTACAAGTTACACACTTAGCTTGCAATGCGTGACCGTAAATGCTGTGCATTTCGATAGATGTGGACGATGACCATGAAGATTCAGCAACACATGATCTGATACCTGGCGTATGGAGGGAAGATTGTCAAATGGAGGGCTTGATGCATCTGTCTGGACACCATATGTAAATAGAGGCCAAGGAACAGCGTGGATACTTGTTACACTATTACTTGTCTCCAGCTGGCGCTGTTCCTTGGCAAGAGAGAATGGTCACACCCTGACCCATAGTGACTACAAATGTGGATCAGGAAAATCCAGCAACACAGAATGTAATACCTGGTACAAATACGGGGATCCCTCACTTTCTGCAGTTAATGGGGACCGAGAACCCCCCCACGACCACCGATTTCCGTGAAGTAGGATCGGTACGTCAGTCAGGGGGCGCACACTCAGATGCACACTTCACGTAAAAATGTAAGTAGTTTTGTTGGGGGGGGGTTGTGTTTTTTGTTTTGTTTGTTTGGGTTTTTTTGCATAATTGGCCTTGTTTTGTGGCATTTTCCTTAACTTTTCCCCTTAATTTTTAATTTTTCAATGAATATTTTTGAAAAACCCGCGATGCACTGTAGCCGCGGAAACTGAAGCACGAAGTAGAGAGGGATCACTGTACTGTAATCACTATTCTGTAAATTTGTTATGTAAACAAAGGCAATAAAGAAGAAAGTGCTCCCATTATTTCTTCGTCTTTGAACACTTTTTTTTTTTACAATATTTATAAAGGAATGCAAAAATAGGTTTACAAGTAAACACGAAACAGGTGACAATAAAACATGCACAAGAAAAAGTGCAAAACAATTTTATAACCTAGCATATCTATAAGTGAATACACGCGGTCATGCCTTTATATGCACTACCCGTGGTATTTGCGAATAGGTTGTTCAAAGTTCACGACTAGTTCGCGCATATGGTATGAAGATTTACGCATAACAGAATTTTAACGTTTCAAAATTTTCTTCGCGTACTGGTACGTAGCCCTGCACAGTTTGTGCACACTTCACATTCGTTGAGGACAAATTTACTCACTGGCACGCAAATTTGCATTCCAGTGCAGGGATAAAATTCATGCAGGTGTCAAGATGGCAATACACCCTGGATGGAAAATCACTCCACAGGGCACCCTGCACACAATCACCCTTATTTAGAGGCACCAATTCACTTACTGGTGTGTTCATGGGAGGTGGGAGGAAACTGGAGAAACACACACACACACACACACACACACTAAACTGCTCTCAGTACATTCAATTATCTAAAAAGGAAGACAGATTCCAAGTCTAACCAGCTTCCTCTTCCTTCTCTTCTTCTTTTCCTTTCGGCTTTTTCCCTTTCTCGGGAGTCGCCACAGAGAATCATCTGATTCGCACATTTGATTTGGCATAGGTTTTTACGTTGGATGCCCTTCCTGTCACAAGGGACAGAAACACGCTGATGACTTTGCAGCCTACTCTTTACGAAAGTCAGCAATGGTTCTTTTACATGAACCTCTCACCACAGACAGTGAGAGACATGGCGCGCCTTTGATAACCCAGTTAGCTGCATTGGGGAGGACAGTGACAACCTTATGGGGACTCGAACCCCCAACCTTAGGATCAGCGATCCTGCGCCCTATCCCCTAGACCACCACTGCCAAACCAAACCAATCCAGGGCAGGTAATAGTAGGCCATCTATTATGAATAATTAAAATCAACAGCTATTTTCAATGTCAGGTTAACTCGAGACAGGTTAGCGATTTTTATAATTCCATTAAAACCCACAGCTAACTTGATTAACAAGCCAACTTTCTTTAACTGGACAAATTATTGTGAAACGGAAGAGAATACAAAATGATATGCAGTGTTGCTTTGTATTGTCACTTAAATACAAATAAAATGTCTGTCTTCCTTATTATCACACCAACTGGATATGAGCATCCATGCAGCCTGATTCACTACTGGGATATCAGCTCATGTACTGGAAGTAAAAAAAAAATAATAATAAATAAAAAAAAAGCGATTTTCCAGGCCTAGTCCACATGAGAAAAAAAATTAAATGATGGGCGGGGCGAACACGCATTCACTGACGTTTAGTGAAGATTGCTCACTCGATTGCGAATCGAGTGCACTCGATTGTGTGCACTCGATTGTGAATCGCTCCAATGAGTTGGAAATCCCGGCTTGATGAAGCCAAAAGGATAATATCATCCATGAAAAGCAGAGACGAGATCCGATGGCTACAAAACCAGAACCACTCAATGCCTCGGCTGCGCATAAAAATTCTGTCCATAAAAATTATGAACAGAATCGGTGAAAAAGGACAGCCTTGGCGGACTCCAGCACTCACCGGAAACGAACTCAACCTGTTGTTACCAATACGGACCAAACTCTGGCTCTGGTGGTACAGCGATCGAATGGCCCGAAACAACGGGTGAGGAATGCCGTACTCCAGGAGCACGCCCAACAAGACAGTCCGAGGGATACCGTCGAAAGCCACAAAACACATGTGGACAGATTGAGCAAACTCCCATGTCCCATCCAAGATCCTGTGGAGCGTATAGAGTTGGTCAAGAGTGCTACGACCAGGACGAAATCCACATTGTTGCTCGTGAATCCGAGGTTCGACTATCGGTCGGGTCCTCCTCTCCAGTACCCCTGCATAGACTTTCCCGAATAGGCTGAGGAGTGTGATTCCCTGATAATTGGAACACACCCTCTGATCCCCCTTTTTAAAAAGGGGGACTACCACCCCGGTTTGCCAATCCAGACGTACAGGTACCACGTGATGTGGCAGAGACGTGTCAACCAAGACACTGAGAGAACTGCTTCCCCCTCCTGAGGCGTTGGATGGTGGTCCAGAACCTTTTTGAGGCCAACCAATAATCAGTCTTCGAGGAGAGCTCATAAAGTGAATTTTTGCTCGTTGGATGGAGCAGATTTTTGGTGAGTCCGAAGCTTGTATCATGCAAAGCTCGTTATAAGAGATACTCGTTAGATGGCGTACCACTGTACCTTAAATGTTCATCTGGGCACAAATTATTTCAATAGCCAGCCAAGGTATAAAGATCTGTCTGTCAGCAGTGGAATCATAAATTTCTCTGGTATCACAGGGAAAGACTTTGCATCATCTTATTATTTAATACTTATTTCATCTCCTTTTTTTTTTTTTTTTTTTTTTTTTTTTTTAGTTTCGAGCACTGTTTACACTTAATTCTGCCTTAAAATGTTTTAAGCAGGACTGTCTGCTTGTGGCCACAGAACTTGGCTGAACAATCTAGAAAACCTGCAGTATCTCCCTTTGCAGACACTTTCCTATAAAATAGGTGTGTTATAGCATCCTAAATGATAAGTACAGAACTGTCAGGATATGTCTCCTCCAATTCATCACATCACACCCTGGAGTGAAATAGCTTTCTTCACTGAAGTTCAGTTCCATGTGACTTCCCTGTAACCCCACATTTCTGACACAGAATCACTTGTTGCTCTGTCAACATGGTGCTTCTGAATATTGCAGCATTTGACTTGCTCTAAGTTGGCATTTGAGCACGTCTGAACTATTAACACTGCTGTGCAGCAGGAAGCTTGGCTCACTTATCTTCCTCCATGCGAGATAACATCCATATTCAGCAGCCAACACCTTGCCAGGAGGCCTGGGTACTGATGAAAGAGAAGCACACTAAGTGCAATACTCTATCGTGCTTAAAAACTTCTCCTGATAAATGTCAGGAACAGCGATTGAGCCAGAAAGAGTAGGCATGCTCAGGGACGCTCAGGGTAAAGTCAAGCAGAGCAGATGAAGACAATAATACTTGTTAGACTGACAGGCCAGGGCACAAGGCGGTCAGGAGGAAATTGGTGTGACACTGTTGTCTCTGCATTTGTCCTGAAGCTTTGGAGAGCCTGTGCTGTCAATCTGATTAACAGTAAGCTGCAAATGTAAACAGAGCCCATAAACAGAACACTTAAACCACCTCTTGAGATTCATAATTCTTCAGCCAGAGAAAAACATCAAAACTAGTATACTGCCCTTTTAAATTCATTGTCGGACAAACTAGAAAGCAGGAACAACATTATAAATGGGTGTTGAAATGCATATCAAGCAGACGGGAAAAGTGAAGACCGTAATTGGGATGAACTTATAATCACACCAGAGTACAGGCCAAATATGGATTTAAAAGTAGAGACTTGTGTAATTGATAGTGATTGGTCTATCAGCGCAGCCGTCTGACCATTCATATGTGCGGGACATTCAGGGATCCCTCTTTTCCGCGGTTAATTGGGACCGTGATTCCCCCGCGACCACCGAATTCCGCGAAGTAGGATCGCCCCCCCCCCCCCCCCCCCGACCGACATATACGTATATGTATATGTGTATATAATATCAATAAATACATATTCAATGCTATAAATGTTTATAATAACAATTAAACATTAAAAAATAATGCATAAGATGTAAACCAAATATAAATACATACATACAGACGCAGGCGCGCACACACAGATGCACACCTCACACAAAAATGTAAGTAGTTTTGATGGGGGGGGTTGGTTTGTTTTTTGTTTTTTGTTTGTTTGGGGGTTGTTTTTGGATCTGGAAAAAGCATATGACAGGGTGCCAAAGGAAGAACTATGGTATTGCATGAGGAAGTCTGGAGTGGCAGAGAAGTATGTTAGAGTGGTGCAGGACATGTATGAGAGATGTAAGACAGTGGTGAGGTGTGCTGTCGGTGTGACCGACGAATTCAAGGTGGAGGTGGGACTGCATCAAGCTCTGAGCCCCTTCTTGTTTGCTATGGTGATGGACAGGCTGACAGACGAGGTGAGACAAGAATCTCCATGGACTATGATGTTTGCAGATGACATTGTGATCTGTAGTGAGAGCAGAGAACAAGTGCAGGAAAATCTAGAGAGGTGGAGGTATGCCCTGGAAAGGAGAGGAATGAAGGTTAGCCTCAGAAAATTAGAATACATGTGTGTGAATGAGAAGGACCCAGGAGGATCGGTGATGTTACAGGGAGCAGAGATAACGAAGGTGGAGGATTTTAAGTACTTAGGCTCAACAATCCAGAGCAATGGAGAGTGTGGAAAAGAGGTGAAGAAGCGTGTGCAAGCAGGCTGGAATGGTTGGAGAAAAGTGTCCGGTGTGATGTGCGATAGGAGAGTGTCAGCAAGAATGAAGGGAAAAGTGTACAAGACGGTGGTGAGGCCAGTGATGTTGTATGGTTTAGAAACAGTGGCGCTTGAGGAAAGGCAGGAGGCAGAGCTGGAGGTAGCGGAGATGAAAATGTTGAGGTTCTCTCTGGGAGTAACGAGGATGGATAGGATCAGAAATGAGTATATCAGAGGGACAGCCCACGTAAGATGTTTTGGAGACAAAGTCAGAGAGGCTAGATTGAGATGGTTTGGACATGTACAGAGGAGGGATAGTGAGTATATTGGCAGTAGGATGCTGAGGTTGGAACTACCAGGCAGAAGGCCTCGAGGAAGACCGAAGAAGAGATTTATGGATGTGGTGAAGGAAGACATGAAGGTCGTTGGAGTCAGAAAAGAAGATGCGGAGGACAGGGTGAGGTGGAGGCGGATGATTTGCTGTGGCAACCCCTGAAGGGAGCAGCCGAAAGTAAAAGAAGAAGTTTGTTTGTTTTTTTTTTTTGCATAATTGGCCTTGTTTTATGGCATTTTCCTTAACATTTCCCTAATTCCTTATTTTTTTAATTTAATGAATATTTAAGGAAAAAAAACAAACCATAATGCACTGAAGCCACATGAATTGAAGCGCGAAGTAGTGAGGGATCCCTGTATTTCCTATATGCTTACCCTCGAAATTCCCAAACTAGGTATACTTAGTACATCTTCAGGAGAGGAGTGTCATCTACCAGCATTACATCAGTGTGACCTTGACCTTTAACCCCATTTTCCAGGGCCATTTTCTATATGCCTACTCTAATATATAAAACTAGCCATATTTCTACTTCTTGTGCTGGGAAGTATTATACACCAGCATTAGTTCACCATCAACCTGACCTTTGAGCCAATCAAAGAAAAATCTTGTCCACACCAGATTTTCTCTATGTTTACTCCTAATATATAAGAGAAAGTGTCATACCAACATTAGGTCACTATGACCCTAACCATAAACTCTGACCTTAATTGAAAGAAAAAGCATGTCAGGGCCATATTTACTATGTGGTTGGCATTACGGATGCCACATTAGGTCACTGTGACCTTGACTTTTGATCTTATGTAGAAGAAAAAAAGCTTGTCTATATTTTCTGAATGCCTTATATATATATATATATATATATATATATATATATATATATATATATATATATATATATATCTGTCTTCCTTTCAGCTTTTTTCCCTTTTACTCGGAGTTGCCACAGCGAATCATCTGATTCGCATGTTTGATTTGGCAGAGGTTTTTTACGTCGGATGTTCTTCCTGTCACAACCCTTTTTAGCAAGGGACAGAAACACGCTGACGGCTTTGCAGCTACTCTTTATGAAAGTCAGCAATGGTTCTTTTACATGCCTCTCACCACAGACAGTGAGAGACATGGCCCACCTTTGATAACCCAGTTAGCTGCACTGTTATAACACCAGTTAGCTGTGGAGAGTGGGACTCGAACCCCCAACCTTTGGATCAGCAATCCAGCGACCTATAGCACTAGACCACCACTCCACTGCCCCAATATATATATATATGCACAGTGGTATGAAAAAGTATCTGAACCTTTTGGAATTTCTCACATTTCTGCATAAAATCACCAGCAAATGTGATCTGATCTTTGTCAAAATCACACAGATGAGAAAACAGTGTCTGCTTTAACTAAAACCACCCAAACATTTATAGGTTTTCATATTTTAATGAGGATAGCATGCAAACAATGACAGAAGGGTGAGGAATAAGTAACTGAACCCTCTGCCTAAGGAGACTTAAAGAGCAATTGAAACCAATTTTTACCAAACAGTTGAAGTCAGGTGTGTGCCCAATCACTGATGAGTGGCTTAAAGCTGCCCTGCCCACGATAAAACACACACCGAGTAAGTATTGTCTTGATGAGAAGCATTGTCTGCTGTGCACCATGGCTCGCTCAAAAGAGCTGTCTGAAGACCTGCGATCAAGAATTGTTGATTTGTATAAAGCTGGGAAAGGATAAAAAAACCATCTCTAAAGTCTGGATGTTCAATCAATCAACAGTCAGAGAAGTTTTCTACAAATAAAGAGAGTTTGGCACTGTTGCTTCTCTCCCAAGGAGTGGCCGTCCACCAAAGATGACGCCAAGAGTTCATTGCAATGTTGTGTGTGTATACATACATACATATATATATATATATAAATACAACATTGGTATGGCTGGGACACTCACATCAAGTGGCTCCCAATAAAATGTCAAAAAACCTTTGTGATAGCCTGTGACAGCTTGGCGGGCTGTCCAGGGTGTGCTATGCCCTTGCCCAGTGTCGGCTGGGATGGCCGCCAGCCTCCCTACGACCCTAATTAGAATTAAGCGGTTACAGAAAATGAATGGATGGACTTTATACTCACATAAGTAACTTTGTCATGCTTGCCATTGTATTTAAGTTGACATTAATCATAGAACTACTTATACCTGATGTCCATAAGTAGAAAATATGAATTCACGTTCTTGTACACTGATGTTCTCGCACTGACATTTTACCATTACTGAAGTTTTACATTTTGAAACAGAATAAACTACTTAAATCCCAGAATGCAATTTCCTACGGCCAAATGTTCCTGAGGCAAAAATCTATTCCCCAGTTTAGTTTAGAATATAAAAATCTATATTTAATTTAACAACTGTCAAGAGAATGAAGGAATTTGAACAAAAGCTAGAAGTGAAATTAAACTGCAAATTTCGTCACTTGACCCTTTCAGTTGATTAAAGGGACACCAGGAAAAAATAGAGTGCATCAACCTGTCACTGCAGCTTAATAATGAATTTCAAATGTTTGAAAAATCCAGACTGAAATCTGTTCATAACTGCCTTACAACTCGAATGAAAATAGTAGGCCATAACAGTAGTCATTTAAAAAAGGAAATGCTGAAACACCAGCATTATCATTAGTACATCCTATGAATGTAGAATTCATAATGGATTATAAATGCATTTATGATGTGCTGTGTGTAGTGCGCACACTTCCGAACAATCAGAATCAAGAATTCAGCGAAGCTGCGATAGAAAATGCAGTATCTAATATAATCTTATTGAGTCGTGTACTTGTGCTTTACGAGGATTTATTAGATGTAATATTATACATTATACATGATGAACACTGGGTACAGAACCGAGCTGCTCTGTATCACTAGGATGAGCTTCGTGTCTAGTAGCAAAAGAGATGAACTGATGAGATGCAGCGACAAATCTGCGGGTATTACATAATCAAGAGCACACAGAATAGGATTTCAAACTAGAGAAACACGTTAAGGTTTTTGGTGCCGAATTTTGGTGGGGAAATCCAAGCCAGATGTGTATGAGACTGATTTTTCATCATGTACGTATAATGGTGAAGGAGAGGAAGTGATGATCTTCCTTAGAGACGGTGAAAAGGAAGCACGCATCATCTATGATCATTTAGCAGCGAAAGCAGAGAAATGAAGGCAGGAAAAGTGCTTGCACTGTCCTCCTTGTGACAGGATAACCAGATTAGAGACATCCACAGCTCCCACTCTTTCATCTCAAACCTCTGCGTCTCTTATTCCCTCCATCACCCCATAGCTACTCGTTGTGCCTTCTCTCTATCTTCTGAGCGCTCGCTCTCAATCTTTCCCTTCAGCCTCTGTTCACTGGTTTTCAATTCTGTTAGTTATGTATTTCTCTCCCTCGGTGTTTCTCCATCATTCTCTCTCTCTCTCTCTCTCTCTCTTTCCCTCTCTCTCTCTTTCTCACACACACACACACACACACACACACACACACACACACACGCGCGCGCGCACGTGCGCTGAGACAAAGCACATTTATTTCAGTCACAGTCCCTGTACATTTGATGGCCATCACTCGGTTTATTCCCCCTTGTCTCGTGCACTGGGCACGTTGTTCGTATGCTTGTGTGCGTGTTAGCGTAGAGCTCTGGGTGGCACACATGTGCTGCATGAGGGGGTTCGTACCACATTACAGGGTGATCGAGCACGCCTCATTTTCCTCCTTCGCTCCTGCTCCGTATCTTCCTCTCTCGCTTCAGTCACTCGCTTCAGGGGACAATTATTCCAGCCTCCCCACCCAACTTTCAATTCAGAACTTCTTTTGGTCTTTATCAAGTGAAATATGTTTCAATCTATGTACCGTAACTGTCACGCTTAACTTTCCTATTTGCCACATTTAAATGATTTCAATCTCACAGACTCGTGTCCTTTCTACACTCTTACATCATTTCCAGTATACTCTGTTCTCTGCTCATGCCAAAATGGCAAGCAAACCCTCCAATATGATCACCTGTTTTGGTTGCCTTAGGACTCTACAGGAAAAAAAACAACAACAACTTTACATTCACTGCTCCTTAGTGGGGCATCAACAAGGAGTGTGACCAAACAACATAGAGATTGCAGGCTTGAATCTTGGATAACGCCGCCATTCATGCCTGGGAGTCAATGAGATCTAATTGGCTGAGCCCTCACTGGAACGACGAATGGTATACGCATGCCTCCCTATCACTGTGATAGGTCAGGAGCGGATCTCCTGTGCTCAGCTCTGTTTAAGTAACCGCATAGATTTTTATTTGGAAGCAGGTGTGGGTTATGGCCAGGTTACTCTTCTGTTGAAGCAAATCCTTTTTGATTTGGAGAAACGCTTTGGGTCGTTATCATGCTGAAGGCGGGAATTCCTATCCTATCTTGTGATTTTTAGAATAGGCCTAGAAGTTTAGTGCCAGAATTAAAGAGTATTTGGAACTTCCTATAATTGAGTTCTATAAATAGCAGTACCAGGTATCAAAAAACAACCAAAAAGCATGATGCTACCGCCAGCATGCTTCACTGTGGGTATAGTGGGGTTTTACTTTGTTTTTCTTTTTTTTCTGTTTTTTTTTTTTTTTTTTTTTTTTTTTTTTGTGTGTGTGTGTGTGTGTGTGTGTGTGTGTGGTTTTGTTTTGTTTTTGCATCAGTTGTATGATGTAGGTTTTTTGCAAAACTGAACGAGCTGAAAGTACCTGTCCAGGGTGTAGCCAAAGACAGCAGCGATTGACTCCATATATGAATGAATTGACTCCATATAATGAATGAAGCCTGAATATGACAGAATTATATGAAACCACATGTATTGGAATTGTTTCCCTGTTTTTTGTGCACAACATGCAGAGATTTTTCTTCTTGGGAAGAGAGATCATGTGAGCACATTTGGATGAGGTGGTTTTCTCATTTTACAGACTCAGACTCATACATCATTTACTTAGAATTGAAAAAAATGCAAGTTGATTTGATGCTCACCTTGCTGTTACTTAGAAAATATGTGGCCGTCCATCACTAGAATGCGTGCAGGGCCAAATGCAGATAGTTCTTTGTAGCAAACAAAACCAAGGTGTTCTCAGACCACACAAGAAACCCAGTCCCTCCAGCATGTTCTAAGTCAACCCCGGGGTCTCTTCCCAGTTGGACATGCCTGAAACACCACACCACAGAGGCGTTCTGGAGGCATTCTAAATAGATGCCTGAGCAACCTCAACTGGCCCCTCTCCACGCGGAGGAGCAGCTGTTCTACTCCAGGCTCCTCCCATCCGGCTAAGCTTCTTACCCTATCTCTAAGGGAGAGCGCCTGTCTTTTCATCCTGTGTATCGCTGCAAAATGACTGCCATAGACAACAACAGTGGAATGAAACAATAGGCAAAGCAATAACTGTCAGGAATCCCTATCTCTGCCTGTTGTTGGGGGATGATCAGGTTGATGACAAGCCAGTAAGGAAATGAGAGCGCTGAGGCAGATTGAGGGCAGCTGGGAGCATCAAATCCAACTCTTGCCTAAAAGGCCTCAGTAGATTATGGAAACACTACGAAAGTCGATTTTCAGTTGTTACGGCACTGCAAAAAAAAAACAACAACAAACAAACAAAAAATAAGATGACACGGATAAAAAAAAAAAATCAAGGTCAGAAAGTAGATTTGTTGAACTAAATTCGTTCTTAAATGTTGCTCTAAAACCGATTACAGTGATTCCTTGCTACTTCATGCTTCAGTTTCTGAGGCTTCAGTGCAGCGCATGTTTTTCAAACGTATTCATCGAAAAATAAAATAATAAGAAAATTAAAGGGGAAAAGTGAAGGAAAATGCCGCAAAACAAAGCCAATTATGCAAAACAAACAAACAACAAACAAACAAACACAAAAAAACAACCCAAAACCCAACAAAACTATTATATTTTTATGTGAGGTGCGCATCTGAGTATGTGCCCGCGCATTTGTGTGCGTGTAAATGCACGCGTGTCTGTATGTGTGTGTATTTATATTTATATTTAATTTACATCTTATGGATTATTTTTGAATGTTTAATTGTTATTATAAGCATTTATAGCGTTGAATATGTATTTATTGATATTATATACATGTATATATATATGGGGGGGGGGGGGGGCGCGAGACAAGACGATCCCACTTCGTGGAAATCGGCGGCCACGAGGGGGTCTCAGTCCCAATTAACCATGGAAAGTGAGGGATCCTTGTAGTTTGGTAGTTTGTAGCATATTTTCCGAAAGGAAACAATGTATAATGGATTAATCCCTTCCTGAACTTCTCCTCAATCCACAGTCGTGTTATAACACAACATACCAACTGAATAAAGAAAAAAGTTTTAAATAAGAAATTAAGTTTCATTCACCAGACACCAACATGATTTTCAAACTTTCATATGAGTTCTCTCTTCACCTTACTGTTTATTCTCACTATTTTACTTTTTGACTTTACACTTTCAGCAGATCGCCCAGGTCCCATAGTGGCTTATTGTTGAAAAAATATAAAAGAAAATAATAAACAACACAAGATTATATCTCCAAAATTGGAGACGATTTCAGAGTTGGTGGAGCAAGAGCAACGTGGTAAGACTGACACACATGCGGCCAGTTGTTGCCGAATAGATTGTTCAACAACCGAGCATTTGTACTGCAACCGAGTACAACTCTGGCTCCAAAATTTTGTTCCGTAAATGATTTATTCGAAAAAGGACTCTCTGAAAACCGAGGTAGTGCTGTACTTAGTTTTAACCAATGGCCTCAAAACTTTTACAGTGTGGTATGGCAATAAGAAACATGTGAACCAAACATGCAAGTACACTGATGCCTCGCTACTTCGTGCTTCAGTTTCTGTGGCTTCAGTGCATCGTGGGTTTTTCAAAACCATTCATCGAAAAAATAAAAAAAACAAGGAAATTAAGAAAAAATAAGGAAACAGTTAAGGAAAATGCCACAAAACAATGCCAATTATGCAAAAAACCTCAAAGACAAAAAACAACCCAAAACCCCCCAACAAAACTACTTACATTTTTATGTGAGATGCGCATCTGTGTGTGCTCGCGTGTATCTGTGTGTGCTCGCGTGTATCTGTGTGTGCTCGCGTGTATCTGTGTGTGCTCGCGTGTATCTGTGTGTGCTCGCGTGTATCTGTGTGTGCTCGCGTGTATCTGTGTGTGCTCGCGTGTATCTGTGTGTGCGCACGTGTATCTGTGTATGTGTGTTATAGTGTTGAATATGTATTTATTGATATTATACACATATACAGGTACGTATACGTCAGTCGGGGGGGTGGGTGGTGGATCCTACTTCGCGGAAATCGGTGGTTGCGGGGGGACAGTATGGGATGGGGTGTCCTCAGTCCACATTAACTGTGGAAAATGAGGGATTTCTGTAGTTCCA
>CM045742.1:29592500-29600000 GCA_024760905.1 Plotosus lineatus
TGTTTAATGCTATTATACGCATTTATAGCATTGAATATGTATTTATTGATATTATATACACATACACATGTGCGTATATGTCAGTCGGGGTGGGGGGGCGCGTCGATCCTACTTTGTGGAATTTGATGGTCGCGAGGGGATCTCGGTCCCAAATAACAAAGCATAAAAATTTAGCTAAAGAATTTTTAAAAATTTAGCTTCTTCTGTTTCTATATAACCTAAAACATTGCATGCATTTTAAAAGATTTATGTTCATGCGATACTCAAGGAATGTACAGAGATCTATGTCATACCATCCACCCCATAAAAAATAATTGTCCGTTAATTGTCAGTTATATGTTTGAAGTAATGTTCAAGACGGTGTTGAGGCCAGCGATGTTGTATGGTTTAGAAACAGTAGCGCTGAGGAAAAGACAGGAGGCAGAGCTGGAGGTAGCAGAGATGAAAATGTTGAGGTTCTCTTTGGGAGTAACGAGGATGGATAGGATCAGGAATGAGTACATCAGAGGGACAGCACATGTAAGATATTTTGGAGACAAAGTCAGAGAGGCTAGATTGAGATGGTTTGGACATGTACAGAGGAGGGATAGTGAGTATATTGGTAGTAGGATGCTGAGGTTGAAACTACCAGGCAGAAGGTCTAGAGGAAGACCAAAGAGAAGATTTATGGATGTGGTGAAGGAGGACATGAAGATAGTTGGAGTAAGAGTAGAAGATACAGAAGATAGGGTGAGATGGAGGCAGATCATTTGCTGTGGTGACCCCTGAAGGAATAGCCGAAAGGAAAAGAAGAAGAAAAAGCAGAAGAATAAACAAGGAAAAGTGGTTCATAACATGTATAAAGTGTTCTCAAATATAAATCATGATACTTATTAAACATCAAAAATGAATTGGTATTGATTTGTACAAATAATTATACTAATTTTATTTATACTGAATGCTATCACCACCAATAGTTTATTTCATGCTTACTGGCTCATCTCTTTCCCCACCAGTCCCTTTCTGCAAAGCCTTACATTACAACACTTATTATAAATGTGCTTTCACACTAGACTAGGTATCCCACAATACCCACTGCCCCCTATATGAGTGAGTAGGTGTTGGGGGCATTGCAGAGACCCCATGAGTCTTGTCACCTCTGTTTTTTTCTGCAACAGAGCCATGCTGCCTGCACAACTGTGATGCTACCATGCAAGATGCCGCATTTGCATTTAAAAAGGTGACATTTGTGGCTAGAGAGATGAGAAGGGGGGTGAGGTGCTTGACGTCCTAGTGTTCAACACAGTGACAGTACAAGACAATGAGAAGCAAAGGAAAACAGCATGACACATCTTTGTCCTTCCTCATGTAAGCGGATGAAATCAATTAAATTATTCCTCATTATACTGCGCTCCCCAGAATAGGACCCAACTGATATGCAAATAATGTCAGTGATATGTATGCTGATTCTAAGCAGATAATAATTTATTCTGGTTATATTAAATGATTTAATTTACAAGTAGTGTATTCTTCTTCTTCTTCCTCTTCTTCTTCTTCTTCTTCTTATTCTATCCTTTCGGCTTTTTTCCTTTCTCAGGGGTCACCACAGCGAATCATCTGATTCGCACATTTTATTTGGTCTAAGTTTTTACGTCGGATGCCCTTCCTGACGCAACCCTTTTAAAAAGGGACAGAAACACGCTGACGGCTTTGCCGCGACTCTTTTACGAAAATCACCAATGGTTCTTTTACATGCCTATCACCATAGACAGTGACAGACATGGCAGGCCTTTGATAACCCAGTTAGCTGCACTGGGGGGGGATATGGTTATATACAGACAGAGATTGTTTACATTTTTCAGTACAACAATATACTGCAAGTGGAATTTTTTCAAGCAATCAGTCATAGGAATTCAGTACCAGACTTCCAGAACAATTGTTGGCTGAGATTATTGTTTGTATTTAGGTTTCAAATGTTTCCAAGATTCTCCAGTTTCCTCCCATTTCCCAAGTACATGACAGCAGGCTGTGTAGCTGGACTGGATGTTCTAAACTGCCCGAAGATGCAATTAAGTGCAGAAAAATCTGGGCGGCTGTGATATCATGCAATGAATTTGTACACAGAATAGGCTCCAAAACCAGCATGATCTTAAACATATGGTTTCTTCCTTCTGTCATCCGAGGGAACGTTTCCTTGCCACCATCACCGCAGGCTTGTATATTGGTGATGTGTAGGGTTTAGAGAAAACTGTTGAAATTCTCTATCAAATTTGTTTCTACTATATAAAGCTGCTTTGAGACAAGGTCAGTTGTAAAAAGTGCTACACAAATAAAACTGAATTTAATTCTATTGAACATCTGATGCGGGCAGTGGTGGTCTAGTGGTATAAGGCGCTGGATCGCTGATCCAAAGGTTGGGGGTTCGAGTCCCACTCTCCACACTTCCCCCCCAGTGCAGCTAACTGGGTTATCAAAGGCAGGCTATGTCTCTCACTGTCTATGGTGTGAGGCATGTAAAAGAACCATTGCTGACATTCGACAAGAGTAGGCTGCAAAGCCGTCGGCGTGTTTCCGCCCTGCGATGGCCTGGCGAGCTGCCCAGGGTGTACTCTGCCCTCGCCCTGAGTTGACTGGGATGGGCACCAGCCTCCCCACGATCCTAATTAGGATGAAGCGGTTACAGAAAATGAACTGAACTGAACATCTGATATAATGCAGGGGTGTCAGACTCATTCTCATTGAGGGCCATGGCCCTAATTTTGTAGAGTATTGAGGGCCAAATAATCAATGCATATATTCTGAAAACAGACAACCAAGAAATCTGCTTGGCAAAATTATTAGTCAAAGCATTTGTCCATTATTCCTTTACTCACTTTTCATTCCTGACAGCAACAAGCCAGCTTGGAATCTTTCATGTGTCATGAATGAGTAGCTGTTGACTGAATGCAGGCTGCAGTCAGCCCCAGTGCAGCTAACTGGGTTCTCAAAGGCTGACCATGTCTCTCACTGTCTATGGTGAGAGGTTCATGTAAAAGAACCATTGCTAACTTTCGACAAGAGTAGGCTGCATAGCCGTCAGTGTGTTTCTGCCCTGCGATGGCCTGGTGAGCTGTCCAGGATGTACTCTGCCCTCGCCCCAGAGTCGGCTGAGATGAGCACCAACCTCCCCGTGACCCTAATTAGGATTAAGTGGTTCAGAAAATGAATGAATGAAAGGTTGCGGCCACCTAGTGGCTAGAAAATGAATTGCAGTTCATGGTAGTGGTTGATGCAAACAGTGTATGATACACCACAAGCATGATATTTCAGAGTCTCTGAAAGCTCTGAGATTAACACATGTGATATAACGAAAAGCACTTTGTCTCAAAGTTGAAAATTATGATTTCATCCTATTTGTTGATGTAGTGGTTAGGGTGCTGGGCTCATGATCAAAAAGGTTGTGCATTCAAATCCCCATTAGATTCCACCATGCTAAGATCCCTGAGCAATTTCTTAACTCCAAGTGTACCTCTGTCCACTCCAGGAGTATAAATGGGTACCAGTAAAAAAAAAAAAAAAACTTTAAAGATAACCTGCAATGGACCATCCCATCTAGGAGGAGTTGAACGCTTCATTCTACTGAAAGCGGGGATAAGCTCAGAAGGCTTTGGGTGTATAAAGGCCGACCTTTATTCTACACTGTGTTTGATTATTGTTCATGCTACCATCACATTTATAAATGCTGCATTTCTTTTTCCGATACAAATTGATCACCAGTTTACCATGATTTGCACAAACACCATTGAAGTTCATGATAGGTCATGATTCTCCATTGCATAAATCAACTTTTTTTTCCCTGCTATATTACTGTAGTAAAACCCCTAGAAAAAAATCTTCACTGTATGTATACGAGTATGAGAATACAGCTTGGATAGGAAGTCAGCCAATCATAACATCATGAACATATTTTTACAGACTCATTCATACCTAGAAGAGCCAATACACCTTACCCAGTATGTTTTTAGGAATTTAAAGAAGACTCGAGAGCCCAGTGAAGACATGCAAGAATATTCCTCCCTTCTACTTAGATATTTATCAACAGTGACAAAATCTTAAACACTATTAATGTTTGGATCATGTCAAAATGTCCATTCACCATGGCTTAATTCACAACAGAGTCACATTCAAGCACAGGTTTGTACTGTTACTTTCAATAGTCCGGGGCTAGGCGTTTAGTCTCCTGGTGATAGGAAAGGAAGAAGCACCATTGATGAACTCATTATCTCTCTGAGGGATTCTTCATGGATATGGTGAGTGCAGCAAGTTGAGTGTGTAATATGAAGAAATAGGAAGGGTGTACACCTTACACGGTTTCATTATCAGGATTACACAAAACTTCAGGGTCTGACATTTTTACCTCTTTACCTGAGATGATGAAACATCATTATGACCACATAGTAATGCTAGTGGTATTTGGATTGAGTTTAGCTTTATGAAGCAACTATGGTAAGATAACATTCATTCGTTCATTCATTCATTCATTCATTTTCTGAACTGCTTAACCCTAATTAGGGTCACGGGGCACCCATCTCAGCCGACTCTGGGCGAGAGCAGAGTACATCCTGGGGAGTTCACCAGGCCATCGCAGGGCAGAAGCACGCTGACGGCTATGCAGCTACACTAGTCGAAAGTCAGCAATGGTTCTTTTACATGAATCTCTCACCATAGACAGTGAGAGACATTGCCGGGTACATGACATAGGGGTACAGTGACAAGCCATTGAGAGTGGGGCTTGAACTCCCAACCTTAGGATCAGTGATCCAGCACCTTTACCATCAGGCCTCCACTGCCCAGTAAGATAATATATTTGATTAAAAAATAAATATAAATACTTTATTTCTTAGAGGACAGTGAGCTCCTTGTAAGACCTCTATGTGTTTCTTTTCTGGTTTGTATCAATGTTTTAAAAGTATATGATGTTTTTCAAACGATTCAATACCAGCATTGGAAAACTTAATTAAAAAAAGTAAATAAAATACAGACGCTTCCCGACTTATATTCATCCATTTTACGTTTTTTTTTTTTTTTTTTCGATTTTACGTTTGTTTTTTTTTTTTCAAAAAAAAAAGTCAAATTTTGAGTTTAGACGTACCTGCGTAGTACACAGACGTAATGACGCTGCATCGATTGCATACAAACGACAGACTGAACGTGGCCCTCCTTCTTCCCAGTTCGGTTATATATATATATATATATATATACATATATATATCGTTTTATATATATATATCAGTTATATAGTGTGTTACCCTTGTGTTAAGATGTTGTCTCTGTGATCCCTAAGCAAATATGGTTGGGCTGAAGCATAAGCCTACTAGCACGGGTGCAAGTCTCATACACAGAGATGAATTAACTATCTGCTCAGATTGGCACAATCTACCATGCATACTCAGTTAAGCAAAGAGAGTTGTAAACTGAATGAAAACCCGAATCCAGAAAAGAAAGAGAACTCTCTGCTCTGCTGTTGATTCACATCAGTGCAGGCTGAGTTCGAAACGAGTTCACCGGCGCCCTTGCTCACTTGAAAGACTGGAAGTCCGTATAACCCACAGCAAGTTCACTACTTTCACAAGTACACTGCTTTCGGTTTTAAGCTCCTCACATATTGTAAGCGTTGATTGGTTGCTTTAAGCTTCATGGAAAGTGACTCGGTATAAACAAGTGACTTATTTGAAATTAATGTTGATATTATTTGATATATTTGATATTATTTTACAATGTTATGTTTATAATAATTAATTTAGGGTTGTTTTATGAGATACGGTAATGGTATTTATGAATGTATAGTACAGTATGAGCGTCATATGTCACACGTCATACGTCACTGTAACAACTTACATTCACTTTCAACTTACGTTCGGCCATCCAGAACCAATTAAAAACGTAAGTCGGGGAGCGTCTGTACTCTGATATAAGGATTCTGTGATCAGCAGTTTAGCTCTACAAGAGCAGATAGGCATTGTTTTCTAGTTTGCAGGCATTTGAGTTCTAGTTGGCATGCATGCACACCCAAAGCACCTGAAGTGGGACACTTATGGATTGACATACGGTCATACAAACCATGAAAAATCAGGTCGATACATTACCATATTCCTGAAAGTATGGAACTTTGCTTTACACACTAACTATAGCCCATCTGGACACATGCAAACATCTGGTCTGACCAGCTGTGATCTTATGGTAGCTCGTTTTGAATGATGGATGGCAGTGAGCAGGGCAGAGAAATACATAGCAGCAGACGGCCTACAGTCAGTTCTTCTAGTCTTACAGAGTGACCTGCATGGTAGATGTTACCTGACAGAAATGCAAGTGGGTGTGGATATAATTTCATCACAATACTCACTTAGAAATATGGAACAGTGCAAAAAGTAGATTAAGCAAACTGCAGCATGTGTTCCTTCGGGCAGTCGGAACATCACAGCATGGGACCCATTTATATGGGCCTTGCTTTAATCACATCACACAGAGCCAGTGCTCTTTGCACTAATTAGACCGTACTGAATTCAATATCAACAAGTTTCAATTCATTTGAGGGGCTGGAAGCAATCCATAATCTACATAAAAGCTCGATCTGATGAAGCATTTTTCACATCACTTCGTGCCACTTGCTGAATGTGTAATATATAATGAAAAAAAAATTAAAGGCTCGTTGATTATCTGATACAACAACACATCTAAAAGAGTTTTATTCCTCGATTAAAAGGTAAGCAATTCTTTTAAGGTCTATTACAGAAAACTGCGCTCTACCTGCATTTTCATTGTAGATTATATTGCACTGAAAGTTAAATTTTCTCCTGTGGAACATGTATGTTTTTTTCATTTAATTATTGCAGCTTTGAACTCTTAACCAACCAGCATTCACTGAACAAATGTTTTTCTTTCTGGAGATGTAAAAAAAAAAAAAAAAAAAAAAAAAAAAAAAAAAAAAATTATTTTGGTCACACTACCAATAAAATAGAAAAAAAAAAACCCCATCTCCATCTTCAAGACACTCTGATGTAGCAAAATGAATACTGCAGAAGATTAAATAATTTCCTCACAGAAAACTTTACTATACAGACGCTCCCCAACTTACATTCATTCGTTTTACGTATTTTTGATTTTACATTAAAAAAAAAAAAAAATCAAATTTTGAGTTTCGCATGCTCTGTGCAGTACGAGACGTACCTACGTAGTACACTGATGTAATACGCTACTTCCGCATGACGCTGCGTCCATTGTTTACAAACGACAGACTGAACGTGCCCCTCCTTCCCAGTTTACCGCGTGTTACCGTTGTGTTAAGACGTCATCTCTGTGATCTTTGTGTTTACACTGTTTTGCGGACTTTTGTAGCCCTAAGAAAATATGGTTGAGTGTAAGCCTACTTGTGATAGTGGTAATCAGAAAAAGCGGCAAGCCCTCTCGTACAAAACGAAGATGGCTATGATCAAGAAAGGTGATGCTGGTGAGAAACATGCGACTGTTAAACGTTTCTTCCAA
>CM045742.1:29605000-29617500 GCA_024760905.1 Plotosus lineatus
CCGGGTTCTCCGGTTTCCTCCCACAATCCAAAGACATGCACAGTAGGTTAATTGGCCGTTCTAAATTGCCCGTAGGTTCGCATCGTGCAGAAGGCAATGGCAAACCACTGCACTAATCCTGCCAAGAAAACCTCCATGAAGATGATAACCAGGGCGTTATTCTTCATGGTGGGTCGGTCGCCAATGGTCGTCCTACGACTCAGGCACTAGATAAATAGATAGGGTTGAATATGTATTTATTGATATTATATACATATACAGTAGGCCCTCGACATTCGCGGGGGTTCGGTTCGAGATAATCTTCTTATATCGAGATAATCTTTATCTTCGAGATAAAGTTCTGTACCCGGAAGTAAAACCCCATGTATCACGTCACATGCGCGAATGAGCAGCCGGAAGTAAAATACTATGTATCTATTACATGCGCTAAAATATGATTCGTAAACACATTCTATAGACAGTCTTACTCAATAATACAGTATTAATGTAGTCAAATATAGTCATGATTAAGAAAAACTTTTCAATTTTTACTCTTATTTTTATTGATGATAAAATATAAACATTATACAGCATATACTGTTGTAAAGCACTCGTTTTAAAGTCTTTTTCAATTATTATTCCAGTACAGTACTTAAGTTAATTCTGAGAGTTCATTCTGAGAATGTTTGTGCATGAGATTTTATGTTCTGTAGCATACGATTTAACAAACGATACCAAAAGGATAAACTTTATTATGCTTCATGTCCTTTTACATTCAACTTGGAGTGACGTTTTGGAGTGACATCTCCAAGATGGCGCTGCCTAGAGGGCGATGTCGTGGAGTTCTCAGAGTCAAATTGTTTCTTTGTTTGTTTTAATTTGTTTTGTTTGTTTGTTCATGTTTTGCACTATGCTCGTCTATGATCGGTCGACCCTACTACAGCTATGAGCAGCTTCAGCTTCGGGCAACTAAGCACGCAACAACTTCTATTGTGAGCTAATATGCTATGGGAGCTCAATGCTAGCGGTTAGCTAGCGGCTACCGGCTAAGCACAGGCGGAGTTCTCAGAGGTTTGGTTAGCACTTCCGGCCATACTACTTGAAAATGTTCAGTCCCTGCGAAACAAGATGGACGAGCTTCATGCTCAGATTGCAGTGCAGAGGGATCTACAGAACTGTGTTTCTGTGAAACATGGCTCGAGGAGAGTACACCCGATGAGGCGATTGCTCCATCCGGCTACACGGCCTTCATCCCCTGCAATCCCAAGCGCCGGAGTCGTCGTTCAGCCCCTTCCCGCCTGGGCTTCTTGTCAGCTGGGGTGCGGCTCGCATTGAGCTGCCTACCATAGCATATTAGCTCTGCGAGCCGCATCCCAGCTAACAAGCCCAGTTGAGTGTGCTTAGTTATACACGCCCAAAGATCCTTCGATCTTATAGCTGTAGTAGAGTCGACCGGTCGTAGACGAGCATAAAGCAAAACATGAACAAACAAAACAACAAATAAAACAAATTAAAACGAACAAAGAAACAATTTGACTCTGAGAACTCCGCGACGTCGCCCTCCTGGCAGCGCCATCTTGGATACATCACTCCAACTTCAGTGTAAAAGGACATAAAGAGTACTGTAATAAAGTTTTTCCTTTTGGTATCGTTTGTTAAACATGCTACAGAACATAAAATCTCAAGCATAAACATGAACTTAGGTACTGTACTGGAATAATAATTGAAAAAGATTTTAATACAACAGTTCAGAGAAAACCGAGGTTTCTCCGGAGAAAGTCTTATTTCTTCAGAAGAGACATCCAGCGTTTTCTATCGCTTAGCCAGAGAAGACGCATAGCGTTTGAGTGGTATCATCGAGCTTAACTGGTAATTAAAACACACACAAAAAAAGAGGCTCATTGACAACTTGTGCGCGAATGAGGGAAAAGGGGCAGGACATCATCTCAACCAATCAGGAGAAAGGAGGACAGCCATTGGCTGAATTTGAATCACGTGCCAGTTGCTCGGCAGTCAGCGAATACTCAAACTGTGGGTGCAAAACCGCGAATAGTCAAGGGCCTACTGGAAACATGTACGTATACGTCAGTCGGGCGGGGGGGGGGGGGGGTGTTGATCCTAATTCATGGAATTTGGTGTTCGCGGGCAGGTCACGGTCCCAATTAACCGCAGAAAGTGAGGGATCCCTGTCTTGGTAATGCAATGTGGTTGTCACTGCTGTTCTCCCCAGTGTAGCTAACTGGGGTGTCAAAGGCCGGCCATGTCTCTCACTGTCTGTGGTGTGAGTTTCATGTAAAAGAACCATTGCTGACTTTTGACAAGAGAAGGCTGCATAGCCATCAGCGTGTTTCTGCCCTGCGATGGCCTGGCGAGCCATCCAGGGTGTACTCTGCTCTCGCCCGGGGGCGGCCGGGGTGGGCACCAGCCTCCCCATGACCCTAATTAGGTAATGCAATGAACAGTGAGAATTGGCAAAATGAACACTGAGTGAGATGGGGAGAGAAGGACAGAAGGAGAGAGAGAAAGAAATGCTTTGTTTTGGCAATGCCAAGAGCTATAGATTTGGAAGTGGCAAAATGAAACCAGAGAGAGAGAGAGAGAGAGAGAGAGAGAGAGAGAGAGAGAGAGAGAGAGAGAGAGAGAGAGTTCATAATGAGCTACACAGTGCATCAGAAAAAACAAGTTAAAGCCTTTTCTATCATGTTGTAATTCATACACACGTGTGGCGGCTGCAAACTATGATCTGTGAACTTTTTGTAAGACGCTTAGGTTTCACCTTCACAAATTTGTGAACAATAGATTTTTAATCCGATAAACAAAGAAAAGGTGCCTCTGTGGTTTGTTCTTTATGAAGGTAGAGGTTCTGGTACTCGCCAAAACGTTGTGCTTTCAACTGCATTTTTGATCACCTGATCAAACTCACACAAGAGTAAATCTATCCCGTGCACACATCGTCATGTTCCTTTTCCCTGATACACTCCTCGAATCCACACATTAATTCAGGTGGCTGAGACTATAACAAAAGTCCACACTGAATTCAATAGCCAAAATGAAACCAAAGCCAAAAGTTTCCTTTCATATCCTTTATCCGTTTAGCCTTTATTGACTTTTTCCTCTGCTGGGAGGATTCGACACGTCTTACCTTCATTAATACAGATTCACTGAGCTTCTCTCGGTTGACGATCTTTATAGCGACTTTCTGACATGTTACACAGTGGATTCCCAGCTTCACCAGACCTGACGAAAAAGAAGAGAGGCAAAAGTTAAGAAGTAATCATTGAAGGCTGATATAAAAGCAGCCATTCTACAGAGCAGACACTTTCAGAGGATTTACATTTCACACAGCTGGAGAAGAGCAAAAATGTATCATCTCAATATTTAGATTTAGATACGACCTAAAAGCAGAGCTCAGCATTAGATCTTTATGAGTTGCTTTTCATTTCCTTTGAAAATTCATCATCATACTGAGTTTTAAAAGCATCATAGAAGCAAAGTCCTACTGTTTGCCAAAAGCATGTTTCTGTAATGTAAAAAAAAAAAAAAAAAAATCAATTGAAATCTTTTAGGGGAAAATATGAAAAACTAAAAGACAGTGATCTCTCGCTACTTCGTTCTTCAGTTTCTGCGGCTGCAGTGCATCGCGGGTTTTTCAAAAATATTCATCGAAAAATAAAAAAATAAGGAAACCAAGGAAAAATAGGGGGAAAGTTAAAGAAAATGCCGCAAAACAAGGCCAATTATGCAAAAAAAAAAAAAAAAAAAAACAAACAAAAACAAAACAACAACCCAAACTCCCCCAACAAAACTACTACTTACATTCTAATGGAGGTGTGCATCTGCGCGTGCGCGCGTCTGCGTGTGTATGTATTTATATTTTATTTACATCTTATGAATTATTTTTGAATGTTTTCCTGTTATTATAAGCATTTACAGCATAGAATATGTATTTATTAACATTATATACACGGTGCGTGGACATTTGCTCACAGGACATTTGCTCACGGGACATTTGCTCACAGGACAAATGCTCACAACCTTAATGAAAAATGCGGACATTTGCACACATCTTTTTTTTTCTTTGTTCTAATAAATGCATAATACAAAAAGATCACAATGTGTTATAAAAATTCTTTATTCTTATAAATACATAATGCTAAATTAACTCATTATACATTAGTGTTAGGGTTAGGGTTTAGGGTTGGGGTAAAGGTTTAGGGTTAGGGTTAGGGTTTAGGGTTATGTTGGGAGCAAATGTCTGTTTTTTTCATTCAGGTTGTGAGCATTTGTCTTGTGATCATTTGTCCTTTGAGCGATTGTCCTGGAACCTATATACACATACATGTACGTATACGTCAGTCAGGGGGTCGATCCTACTTCGTGGAAATCAGAGGTTTCGGGGGTGGGTCTTGGTCCCCATTAACCATGGAAAGTGAGTGATCCCTGTAATGTGGTTGCACAAGTTTGCAAACCCTCTCATAACTGGGCGGTTTCAGAATCAACCAATCACATTCAAAATAGGTAGAGCAATCTGAATAGTAGTCCATATACATGTGCCATCAATTGAAGAGTCTCTGATTAACCATGAGTAAGGATTTTCAGGCATTTGCTTTGTTTTTTACTGGTGATGACTTTTTGCTGTAAGACATAGCAAGGTGTGAAAATTATCTAATTAGGGTTGCGGGTAGGCTGGCGCCCATCTCTGGGTGAGGGCAGAGTACAGCAGAATACACCCTGGACAGCTCGCCAGGCCATCGAGGGCAGAAACATGCTGACGGCAATGCAGCTACTCTTGTTGAAAGTGAGAGACATGGCTGGCTTTTGATAACCCAGTTAGCTGCACTAGGGGGACAGTGACAACCGGTTGAGAGTGGGACTTGAACCCCCAACCTTAGGTACAATGACCCCGCACCTTTACCACAAGGCCACCACTACCCACACAAAATTCATCACGTGTTTCATACATCTGGGAAGCACAGACTAAATGTACATAGTTCAGTTCATATTCATTCATTCATTTTCTGAACTGCTTGATCCTGATTAGGGTCACAAGGAGGCTGGCCACCTCGGCCAGTGGCAAAGTACACCCTGGACGGCTCACCAGGCCATCGCAAACGATTCAAAGTTATTAAGCAAAAGAGTTCACATGTGGATTAGTTTCATCCATTTATTTGTTTTCTAAGCCACTTAATCCGAATTTGGGTCAAGTGAAGCTGGCGCCCATCTCAGCAAACTCTGGGCAAGGGTGTGTACACCCTGGACAGCTCGTCAGGCCATCGCAAAGCTGACAAACATATAACCATTCATTCATTCATTTTATGAACTGCTTAATCATAATTAGGGTTGTGGGGAGACTGGCACCCATCTCAGCCGACTCTGGGTGAGGGCAGAGTACACCCTGGACAGCTCGCCAGGTCATCATAGTTCACACTTACACCTGGGAGCAATTTAAAACAGCCAATCAGCTTACTATGCATGTTTTTGGACTGCTGGAGGAAACTGGATCACACAGAGGAAATCCATGCAAGCATGAGGGGAACTTGTAAACTCTACACAGAAATGCCCTGAGCCCGGAAGGTCTTCTTGCTGTGAGATGGATGCGCTAACCAGTGCGCCACAGTGCCGCCCTGGAGCAGGTTTCAATTTTTATAAATGAGAGCCTGTAGTGATACATCTACACACAGATAAGTCATGCAATATCAGGTCAATACTTTACTATTTCTTTACTATTTCTCTACTACCTAATCACACCCAAAAGTGGAACTGTGTCTGAAGACTTTCTTTACCGCTGCTCACAGGACTCCAGGAGTACAACAGTATTTCTGTTCAACTCTTTCTATATTTATCTTAATGTTTATCGTTAAACAAAGCTTTCAAAACAACACCTGCCCACACTGCAGTGTTTGAAAGTGGCGAAATTCTGGCCTTCGATGAGTCCAACCGCCATTTATACATAGAGAGGGACAGAAAGAGAGAGCGAGAGAGAGAGAGAGAGAGAGAGAGAGAGAGAGAGAGAGAGAGAGAGAGAGAGAGAGCATACAAGGACGTTTGCAGACAAAAACTTCATCCTGAACACCATGCACTCTCTCTTCAACTGTTGAGCAAGCATTTTTAGCAGAGGTGAAAGCTGCTGCAATGATTTTTCTGCCTGCGTTGTCTAAGTCTTAAGCGCTTAAATCTGCGTGTACACACACACACACACACACACACACACACACACACACACACACACACACACACACACACACACATGCATACAGAGAGAGATAGAGAGACAGAGACAGAGAGAGAGAGAGAGACAGAGAGACACAGACAGAGAGAGAGAGAGACACAGAGCGAGAAAGAGAGAGAGAGAGAGAGAGCGAGAGCGAGCGAGAGAGAGTTCAACGCCTGTGCTAGACTAGATAATGAATGTTTCATATCTTTATAATTACCTCAGACATACACCTGCAGTGCAGGAAACACAAAAAGGCAGCCGAAAGAAAAAAGTGTGACGATTTCTAGCAATAAAGGCTGAAGAGACATACAGTACATGTGGATAATGGAGTGTAGAGGCTACACCTCACCAAACACACTGTGTAAACACACTCCGACACACATTTCTGTTTGGATTCCATAAAAGGAATGAAGGCGAATGTGTTTGAAGTGTGAGAAAAGCAATCTACAGATAATTCAACATCATAACAGCTTTAATATATAGATTTAGACACTGGCGAAAAAGAGACATGTCTTCATGAGTATTTGCAGTGTCTGGGTTTGATTTTCAGCTCCTTTCCTTTTACTGGATGATTTCTGCTTCATATATTATCAGTCATGTCAGATTAATTATCTGTTTAACGAGTTCATGTTCTGTCAAGCGTCTGCTTTCCTGCAAGTATATCTGTCTACCTTAGTTGGACTGTTTTTTATTCTACATAAATTTGATTTTTGGGGGGTTTGCCCATCATGATGCAAGTCAATGATACATAACAGCCAATTAGCATCAACTCAGCAACCTGACAGCGTTATTGAATTTCCTGTGATGGGCAGGATGGACACAGGACAGCAATCCAATCATGTTTCATGACTTTAGCCCTCCACTCAGGAGCTCTGCTATAAGAGTGTGTGTTTAGGGCAGAACAGTGAAATTAGTGGGTTTTATGGCATATGATATTCAGGGTTCATGCCCTAAGAGTAAAAACGCTAATAAATATGAATTAAGATGGCTGATTATCGCCATCCTTTTCAAATATACTGTACGTGAACTGCAAATATGGGGGAATTTTATCGCAGCAACCACTAAAAAGATCAGTTGAACAATTGAGCAATATTATAATTAATTTTTACTATCCAATTTTAGCAGGGAGTGGAAATAACTGGCACACAAGAGGCAGCATTTTCTAAGGTACTGAAGGGAGACAAGTCATACAGCAGCACAACTCCATGCAACTCTTTCCTAAAGTCGAATGACACTTTGCTAATTTGAGGTTTAAGTCTAGCTTTAGTTAGTTTGTTAAAATAACCTCAAATACAATCACTATCAGAGTTACGATGTGCGTGACGTACGACCACCCGTACTTAGGACTACGTCTAGCAGATGCCTATTATGCGTTAACTGTATACTGTATGTCTGGCAGCGCAGCACATAAGATAGTTGTGGCAGCACAGCATCCCAGCATCCCACACTCACAGCATTCTACCACTGCACTCAGTGACTGGATACCGTCGCAGTCTTCTTTGGCCTCCGTCAGTCTCAAAGGACTATGGAGCTGCGCTCTGGCTGGTATCCCGGCTGGTGATAATCTCCAGTGTGCAGAGCCTGGGTACTAAGTATGGAGGACAGGCTATTACCCAAGCAGTAAGTCCCCCCTCTCGGCGCCACCGAAAGGATCCAATCGAAGGGCATAAGCCGATACGACTGGGTTCCAGTGCTGCTGCAGTTGCCAGAACGTGGCTGTGAACGAACTGCTTCAGTGGACTCCGACTCCCGATTAGAAACACGCTGATGGCTTTGCAGCCGACTCTTGTAGAAAGTCAACAATGGTTCTTTTACATGCCTCACACCATAGGCAGTGAGAGACATGGCAGGCCCTTGATAACCCAGTTACCTGCACTGTGGAGGACAGTGACAACCTTGTGGAGAGTGGGACTCGAACCCCCAACCTTAGGATCAGCAATCCTGCACCCTATACCACTAGACTACCACTGCTCCAAGTTACACCGTCGTAGTAACATCTCTTTTACAGTACAATTTTACATTCATTTACTGTACACCATTACTGTGACCCTTAAGAGGAAGTCCAATTCATCAGATGGAAATTCTACCAAGAAAGCAAGGAAGTCACTGTCTTTGGAGACGAAGATGAAAGGGATAAAGCAGTGTGAAGGAGGAAAAAAGTAAATTCCATCTCTCGAAGTGTCCATCTCTGCCACTCCACAGTGTCTACAATTTTGAAGGACAAGGACCGCATTAAGGAAGCAGTGAAAGCAGCAGCTCCAATTAAGTCAACTATCATCAAAAAACAGCGTGAGAAGGACCGATTGCAGAGATGGAAAAGTTGCTATACACGGGGTTCGAAGATAATAGGCAATGAAATGTGAAAGTGATGTTGCGAGCAGTGCAAAGTAAGGCTACACATATATTTCACATGTTGAAAGAACGTGCAGGTGAAGAATACGCCTCACATGAATTCATAGCGAGTGCTGAGTGGATTCGGTTTCGTTGTGTTAAATATCCGACTTACGACCAATCTGACTTACGACTGGTTGGATGGGAACCAATCTAGGTCGTAACTCGGATAGTGAGTGTATGTATATAAAAAAGGTTAGGCAGGTATGCACCTACTGACATATTTGCATATGATGTATTATAACATGCTCTTGTCAGAGAAAGGACGGATAGATGACGCAGTGAAGAGGACGCAATAAAATGGTTTTCAAAATGGTCAAAGTCACTTTTGTTATACAGTCGGCCCCCTTCTTACGAAAACCCCTGAATACAAAAAATCCAGTACACGAAAAACATTTTCCTAAATTTTTGTTCTCTGTACAACTTCTTACGAAAAGTGCCAGAAGCGCCATTCAAATATTAAAACGCGCCATTCAAACATTCAAACAATGCACGAGTTGCTCTGTCATTGCCTGTTTCCCAACATCCTGCCCTGCTGGAATCCCATTGACTACGAGGAATGACGCAGTTCCCTCCCATTGGCTATCTCTCAACATCCCACCCCGCTGGCCTCCCATTGGCTAGAAGGGATGACGCTGTCGTTCCAACTTTGTTCAAGTTTGTTTGAACTGTGTTTATGTTTGTGTGTCATTCCAACTGCATTTTATGGCTCAGACTTTTAACCTTGCATAAACATTTGTAAGATTATAACTCTGCTAAGAAGACATGGTCAATACACACACACACACACACACACACACACACACACACACACACACACACACACACACACACACGTGTGATTTCCGGTGCCATGGTCATTGTAAGATGATAACTCTGCTAAGAAGACATGGTCAACACGAAGTAAGTACCTTAAAGGTATGCTTTTATAAACTTTAAAGGGTAGTCTTTGGAGCCTACTGACAAAAACTCCATGTTCCGAAAAAGGCGCTGGAACGGATTAATTTCATAAGAAGGGGTCCGATTGTATTTGGTTTGGGATTGCACAGTGTTGCAGCAGGAAGTACTGCGACTTCATAGCTTCAGGTCTGACCTCTTGACCGTTGGTCTGTATTCTTGAGGAATTTCGTGTGTTCGCCTCATGCCGATATGGGTTTCTTAAAGACTCACAAATTTGCTTCATAAAAAACAGCTTTATCGGTGACTCTAACTGGGACTATGATCTGTGTTACTGGGAGGGACTTCAGATCCAGCAAAACCCTGACCAGCATTACCCTTACCAAAGATAAATAAATAATTAAGTCATTCAGGTTTCTTTGCCAGACTCCTCTGTTTAACCATTTAATGTTTGCCTTACGCACAACATCATAGATTTGAAGGGGTGTACACGAGCTTTTCTACACATCTCAACCCCTGATGTGTCTTGGCATAGTCCTTACTTGACGGTTTTTATTTTTTCATGGATCTCCAGAGTAAATATGCCTTTCAACAGTGGGGTGTTACTCAGACAGTCGGGCAATCAGTGAGGAAATAAGTTGTTGGTCTGTCAATAGCCAACCAATGAATCCTGCAAGAAGCATCATGTCCTTTGTGAACTAGTCTATACGACAAACTTGGATTTCTCATTCACACACTGTATTACGTCTAAACCTGTACACACGTACACAGACACAGACGTCTCCTCGACTCACTCTGATGCCGATCTGTTTGAGAAAAGCAAAGAGGATCAGAGCAGCATGGAGGAATCGGACTGCATGACTGATCTGGCTGAATGTGTCCTTCTCCTGCCGAGACACACTGGGCTAAAGGAGCTGCTCAGCACCGCGTGAGACGATTCCAGGGCTAAGAACCTTAGGGCACTGAGGGATTTGAAGCATGGTAAGACTGGCTGCTGACATCACCACCTCCTCTTCGTCTCCTCCCTGCTGTTGTGTCCTTGAGCAAAACTCTTCACCTGAAGTGACTTAAACAATGTTCTCCAACTAAAGGACCATTGAAAATACAGATTTATTAGAGGAATATAATGAGATGCTGAGATGACACTCGGTTTCAGGAACTTGAAATTTGATTGTGTGTTGGATTTATTTCTATCTTGTTACTGAGAATGCAAACATTGGAGAATTGTAAGCTCAAATCTCGGTGTGTCTTTACTCTTCTCCGACCCTGAGAGTAACTAGCCAAGAGAGACGAAAATCAGAAGCACAGATTAAAATTTTTAACACCCCCTCCCACACACACACACACACACACACACACACACACACACACACAGAGTGAATTGCTTTCTACCAAATATAACACTGAAAGTTTACTTTACTGAACCGAGATATGCCTTTCTTTTGCATGTATTTTCAACACAAATTCGAGCATTTCAGGGGTATGGTCACTTAATGGTTGGCATTCTCACCTCACAGTATGAAGGTTGTGGGTTCGAGTCCCAGGTTCAACAAGTGTGATTCTGTGCAAAGACTACATGTCCTCACTGTGCTTGTGTGAGTTTCTTTTGGGTGCTCGGGTTTCCTCCCACAATCCAAAGACATGCACATTAGGCTAACTGACTATTCCTACTTTCCCTTAAATCAGTGCTTCTCAATTATTTTCTGTGGTGCCCCCTCTAGGAAGAAAAAAAAAAAATCATTTAACGCCCCCCCCCCCACCACCACCACCACCACACCGCGAGCGACTATACCTCTGCATAACATTGTATTTTTATTAATATTAAAAGCAAAAAAAAAAGAAATACTAAAGTTCAACTTACAATAAAGAGAAACATCACTAACATTGTTTTTTAATCTGTAACAGAAAAGATTTAAAGTGCACCAATGTGCCTGAAATAAAAAAAAATACATCCTTATTTAAACTCATTCAACTTATTTATGTCTTAATATCTCCGTCTCTCGCCACCTTTCTCTTCGTTCCAGTTAGAAAATTTTCAGTGTTGTTTCTTGAGGGTTTGTTTACTGCACTTCACATCGTTTGCTCGTCCGAAAAACCGCTACACCATAACGCAACAATGAAAGCGCAACTGCCCACTAGTGGAGTGGAGGTGCAATCAAACTTAATTATCTTACACTATTCCAATAAAGCATGTTCCCCAGGGAATCACACCACGTCCCCCTGGTATCATCCCCCCCCCCCCCCCCAGGGGGGGGCGGTGCCCCACTATTTGAGAAGCACTGCCTTAGATGAATGTGAGCGTGAATGGTGCAGCCATGCGACTGTAACAGCACATGTGCAGGCTGATCACAAGTCGAGGAAAATTAGGGAGATTTATTGAAAGACCTGGCAACCAACCCTGTATTAAGAAAAATCCTGTAAAGAAAATGCTAAGGCAGTAAAATGACAAAGAATGAATGAATTAATCCTATCATTTTAAATGCCTGGTTACACCCTAAAGTGAAAAGACAGATGAGTGCACATAAAAGTGTCATTCTGACTGTGGTGCAGGAGTCTCATGGACGTCCTGACATCTCATATCTGATTACAAAGTGAATTTCTTTGGATTATATTAATTTTGCTACAGAACATGTCTTTCCAGCAGCTTGATCAAAGCATGACAGTCACTATATAAAGAAATCCTACTCCAAAGTACAAACCCTGCAGACACAGTACAGACCCTGCAGTGGTCTAGTGAGCTGTTCAGGGTGTACAGCACTTTCGCTCAGTGTGGGCTGAGATAGGTGCCAGCCTCCCTGTGAGTTATGAGTGATCTCATGTGAAATGCCTTTCAAAGTCAATTACATATAAAATAAATTAAATAGTAAGCACAAGGATAAATGGCATCTTGGCAAAGATAATTAGCGACAGGTAACCTTTGAGATAAATGGAATTTTGAACAAAATCAAATTTGTTCTGCAGAATAAATAAATAAATGAATAAATAAATACAATTTCAGTTTCTAAAACTCTTTACCTTT